>CM060117.1:21243574-22443574 GCA_030522415.1 Channallabes apus | reverse complement strand
GTTGGTGATGTACTCTATGGTGGTGGGTGTTGTACAATTTTGCATCACTGTACTGTGGCCTTAGTTGTCAGTTGTTAATGGCACATCCAAAAGTAGACCTAAAGTTCCTTAAGAAAAAAAAAAACAGAATAAACTGTAAAGTAGGTGCTCAATAATAAGTAGGTGCACATCTCTTCCTGGGCAAATCAATCAGGAATCAATCAGCTTCTCCCTTCTCTAGCTTCTTTAGTAGAGATTTTTGAGCCATTCAATGTGATATGTTTTGTTTTCTGATTTGACCAAAAAAATGAGTGATCCAGGAGTCACAGGAGCAAAGGGGTTCAGCATGGGTCCCAAACCAATCCTCATAATTTAAAAACAATGCCTTTTGTGTCCCTCCATAGTACTTGGGAGATATAGTTTAATATTTCATATAAGCTTTGAGGGGTTTATGCAAAATTGAGGGAGAGTTGGTCACCTGGTCCTGAATTGGAAAAACAGACATTTTATTAAAAAAAATAATAATAATAAAAATAAAAAATAAAAAACCTTAGATAATTAATAGCACACCATTTTCAGTGCTGTGGAGGGATTGAACTGGTACCACCCATGTTAATTGCCGACATTTTTGTGTTTAAAAATTGCAATAATAATAGTAGGGCTCTGAGGGTGCCACTACTAATAAAGATTTAGTGTTTGAGATTTAGTGCTACATCCATTCAAAGCAGAAGTACAGAAAATTTGGACATAATTTTAGGGATGGGTCAAAAGACTCCCTGCTTTGAAATGGGCTAAGGAGAATACTTCATACAGTATAACACTTATATGCAGTGATTCAATGGCAGCACAAGTTTTCACGCCGCAATCATCAGGAATTGCTATATGAGGCAAGAAGAAGAAATATTACAAATGAGACCTAAGAAACGTGTCCAGTATGTATTAACTGAGGCTCAATAAACATATTTAAATAACACATGTAGGGCTCCCCTCTTTACCGAAAGCTTATATTAGTTTAATCCATCTTATTCATGGGTTGGTTCTTATAATAAAATAAAATTGGCATTTTGCCCATCCCAGAGGACAAGCACATTCACGGTAGAGAATGACACTATTGCGACACTTGTGCATAGCATGTGCGTTCACACTGCTGTAAAATAAAGAATCCATACTTTCAGAATGCCGCCCAGGTTCACTCTTTCTGTTCTCTTGGAACAGCTGGTGAAATTCTACGTGTTCACTTTTTGTTTGAAGGATGATGGGAAGCACCATGGCAGGAGCTCAAGCTCGGAAGCACTTTGGATCGAAGGAGCGGCTAGCATTTTTCATGGGCCTGCCAGAGTCCTTACTTGCACATTGCACTAAATATACATTCCTTATACATGTGCCTGTGACCATACCTAACTGTTATCCCCCTTTCTCTTCTCTTCTCTTCTCTTCTCTTCTTTCTGTCTCTCTGTCAAGCTATACATGTCCCTCCTGAGTTCCCAGTGATCAAGGCCCCTATGGGAGATCTAACCGTTTCTGGTTGGATATCTTGTCGTATGGAAGCCCCATGTGGTCTGTTTGGGATGCGTGTGGTGACTGAGGACGGTTCCATTTGACCATGAAGATGGTCTTGGACTAGAATGATGCAGATAGCTGTTCTGTGTTGACTTACGGCAGCAGTCACTTAACAGTTCAGGACTAAAATTCCTACAGATAGTTTTGTACTCAAAGCTCCAATAATGAAAGTGGACCTATTAACTTAAGCACCTTTCCTGTTATATTGAACTTCTTGTCCGGTTCCCTTCAAAGTTTCTTCCTGGAATTTTCCTCTCAGGGAGTTTTCCTTGCCACCTTGTCGTCCTGGGCTTGCTCATTAGGGACAATCTGATCATTTTCATTTATGCATATTTTCTCACATATTTCATATTAATTTTCTTTTGATCCTGAATTTAATTTAATTTAAATTTAATTTAACAGTTGGCGAACGTTGGCAAACTTGAATCTTTTTGACACTAAAAGTTGCACCACTGCAACACTGACATGTTTTCACTAGGTTTGAATGTATTTTGTCTGTGACTATAAGCAAATTTAATAAGGTCATTTCGGAGCTTTGAATATTGGTGTTTTTGAACCCCTGTCATAGTGTTTTACCTGACAGCGTTTCTAGAAAGCTTAAAACATGGGGTGGGGTTTCGGGAGATATCTGGATTTCTCATTTACAGGCATCAAGCTGTACGTCTAGTACGGGAGAGTTTTTACTAGCGATGGAAACAGGACGCACAGTGATTTCACTTTCCACAATTGGTGCGCTGGTTAAACGAGGACAGTCCGACTGGTGAGCGGTGGCGCTTCTCTACGGCATGCCAGTTTGTTTCCAGGACGGACATGAGCGATGTTCCGAGCGTCCGCGCTACGACGGATTCGGTGGACGGCCAGATGTTGAGCCAGCTGCAGCTGCCAGGCGAGCAGGTGACACTCGGGCGAGCCGCTTCTCCGGAGCTGGAGCCTGAGGGCTCGCGCCTCGACACCTTCAGCAGCTGGCCCGCGAGCTCTTCCGTTCAGCCGGACACACTGGCGCGCGCTGGCTTCTTTTACACAGGTGCGGGGTTTTTGCTCATTTTGAACACTTGTGTCAGCAATGCTAAACATGAAACTCCCAGCAGGTACATTTTGTTTTGGGATATGAACATTCTGTATGTTCAGCACATTTAGCTATAAAGTAAGAAGTGCAGGTGGAACTGATTCTAAGGGCTCTGAAAAGGAAGGGGCCCAAGACCACCACAGAGAGAAGAATCTCAATCATAAATAATTAAACGTGTTACCCTGTAATGGGGCTCAAATGCACGTCTTTGGCTTTCTGACACATTTGTTGACTTCCTGACTTGATCATTGCATTTCAGCCTTGAAGAGCCCATAGTCTTTTGTCAGACATACAGTACCTGTATATGGCATGCTTTTGCCAAACAATCGTGGCAATAATTTTATGCCACACAAGCACTCCCTAGGTTCATCACATCTGGACTATTTCTTTAGGCCTGAATCATTTTTATAAGTTAATGCTTTTTTATTTTATTTATAGTTTTCTTTTCAGTACATAAATTCCCTTTTGTGCAGCTCTCGAGGCAGAAGAGACTAGAATGAACAAGAGCTTATTTGTGCTGCTGCTGCACCTTTGTGTGTGTGTATGTGTGTGTGTGTGTGTTACACATGCTGCCAGGTGCACAGCTGAAATCCCTCAAATCCAGTAAAAATCCCAAGTGTTGATTTAACAGTTCAATCTCCAGCAGGACCTATATAAATTCTATGGTATTAATTTAACACACTGCTTATTATTTCAAAATGGTTATTTTGCTGTGTATTCAGGCTTTACACTTTCATTGCAGACACAAACACCATGTAAGTATTTTAATGAATTTATTTAGAAACTGTAGCATGGAGAAAGATTACAACTAACATTTTTGAAGGTTACAACAGTCAACAATTAGTAGGAAGTTTCAGGCCCTTTTTGAGTGACTTCATATCTGCGGCCACAGGGATCACTAGTCACTGACACTGTACTGGTGTGATTTTGGTCCACTCTTCTTCCAGTTATTTCAATGTTTTCAGGTTAAAGGAACAGCTTTACCTGTTTTGCTATGTGACGAGAAGAAGGGTCTGATAAACATTTGCATTCACTCTGTCATGTAGCTGTATAAGAGGCCCCCTCCACCTTTCCCTGACTTCACACACATTGGTTTCAGCCTTTCCCCAGCTTGACGACGAATATAATGTTTCCCCTTCTGACCCAAATAAATGAAACTTGCTTTCATTGCTAAAATTAACCAGTTCTCATCTGTGAACACAACATGCTACTCAGCAAAGGTTAGTTTAGCCTTTTGACTCTTTCTGCTAATTATTTCTGCTTTATATACATATAAAATAAAATAAAACCAATATATAATTGGCTTGCAGTTAAAATTCTCTTAAACGTCGAGGAACTGTATGATGACAGATCCTTACTGTGTTCAGTGCTAAACTGGCTAGCAATCCCAGCTGCAGCGTTGTCATTCGTGAATGACTAGCCTTCTTGTGGAACTTGAATGACATTGTAAAGATGCAATATTCTAGAAATCACAGATTTGGAACAACCAACTTCTCTTGCATCCAAAACAAATTTGTATCTCAGAAAATTAGAATATTACTTTGACCATTAAAAAAAAATGTATGCAGAAATGTTTGATTACTGAAAAGTCCAAGTCCTGGATCTGTCTGTGCATGGTGGCTCTTGAAGCACTGACTCCCTGTGATTCTCCCCAAATTCTTTCTTAAATTGCTTTTGTAAATGCGCTTGTAAATGTTGACCGGAGGTATTACCACTGTCATGCAAATAGAGATAAATACTTTTGGCCTTCAGTGGTCACCATTGGCCTCCATGGTCCCTAGTTGGATTGTTATCTGACAATCAGCAGGAAGACTGTGGAGGGAATGTTGGTAGGTGGTGTCGAAAAACTTAAGAGGTTTGTAGTCAAGGTGTCCATCTGCATCATGGCTTAGTTGCAAAGGTCAAATAGTGTCCAAATAGAGCCAGTTTCAATTGTCCTTTTAGTCTTTCTAAAGTAATCTTTCTGATGATGTAAAGTTGATGAAGAAATTGGCACAAGTGTGTAAGATTAGCAGTGTGAGAGGTTGCATACTGCGAAGGAAGTTAAGATCAGAGAAGTAAATCACGAGGTCTTTTTATTGTGACATGCAGCATCCTATGAATATATTTATTTTGAACATTTAGTTTTATGTTTAACATTTATATTTTTATTTCTGTGGTGTTAAATATTTACATGTAACATTTCAAATTATATTTATATTTAATTTGATAATATTTATATTCTGGTACTGGCTTCTTGTAGCTGCCAGCATTAAATTCAAAACACTGATGCTTGCCTACACAGGAAAAAAGCCCCAGCACCCACTTACCTCAAATTCAAATTCAAATTTTATTTGTCACATACACAGTCATACACAGTATAATATGCAGTGAAATGCTTATACGACCGCCAGTGACCTTAAAAAGAAAATAAAAGCTTGTATGTAAAATAAATAATCAATAAAAAGGAAATACTAAAGAAATAATTTTAACTAGTAAAATTAACTGTACAATAAGGGCATAATAAAATATTGCAAATAGAGTATATATGTATATAGAATTAAAGTGTCATTGGTTGTGCAAATATGCATGAAAGGTGATATGTGCAATTGTCCAGATGTATAAATATTTAGTGCAAGTGTGTATGAATGTGTCCATGATTGTCCAGTCAGTGTTGTGAGCTTAAAAGATGTTATTAGTCCTGTGTGGAGGTGTGATTGAGAGACCTTATCGCCTGCGGGAAGAAGCTCCTCCTCAGTCTCTCTGTGTTGGCCTTTAGGGAGCGGAATCGCTTCCCAGACCGCAACAAAGAGAACAGTCCATTACTGGGGTGACTGAGGTCCTTCATGATCTTCCTGGCCTTAGTCCAGTACCGCTTGCTGTAGATCGAGTGCAGGTCAGGGAGCTCAGTGCGGATGATGCGCTCGGCTGATCGCACCACCCTCTGTAGAGCTCGTCTGTCCTGCATGGTGCTGTTCCCGAACCAGGTCGTGATGTTTCCCGTCAGGATGCTCTCTATGGTGCAGGAGTAGAAGTTCCTGAGCACCTTGGAGGGCAGTCTAAAGTCTCTCAAGTGTCTGAGGTGGTAGAGACGCTGCCGGGCTTTTTTCACCACGGTGTTGATGTGACAGGACCATGACAGGTCCTGCGTGATGTGAACACCGAGGTATCTGAAGCTGTCCACTCTCTCCACTGGGCTCCTGTTGATGACGGGGGTCTGGTAGTTCCTCTCCTGCTTTGTACTAAAGTCCACTATCAGCTCCTTTGTCTTACTGACGTTCAGGAGGAGATTGTTCATCTGGCACCAGTTCTCCAGATTTCCAATCTCCTCTAGGTAGTCCGACTCATCATTGTTGGTGATCAGTCCGACCACGACGGTGTCGTCAGCAAACTTGATGATGGAGGTGGAGTTGGTAGTGGCCACGCAGTCGTGGGTGTACAAAGAGTACAGCAGGGGGCTCAGAACACAACCCTGGGGGGCTCCAGTGCTGAGAGTGAGTGTAGCTGAGACATGACCGCCCATCCTTACTGCCTGTGGTCTGCCAGTCAGAAAATTGGAGATCCACTGACATATAGATGAGCTGAGTCCCAGGTGCTCCAGCTTGGTGGTGAGTGTGGAGGGAATTATGGTATTAAACGCCCTCAAAGCACTTATCACAAAGGCTTGTTTTAATTTTCATTTAATTTTTATACCAGTAAGGATGTTTTGCGACAATACTTATTGTTAAAGCACTATTCAAATAAAACTGAATTTTGTGTGAGTTTTGTAACATAACAAGTAGCTATAACGTCATTCATCTTTTATACCTACTGTATATAAATTGTATGATTGTGATATAACAATGTACTGTAGTTTAAACCTGTCCTTCCTTCATTCAATCATTCATTCATCTTCTATACTAATTATCCTGTATGCCCCTGTACAGGATAATTAGTATAGAAGATGAATGCCTGAAGCATAACACTGGAGACTTTGGACACAAGGCAGGGTACACCCTGGACAGGGTGCCAATACATCACACACACATGATGAGCAATTTGGGAATGGCAATTATCCTAATCTGTATGTCTTTGGACTATGGGAGGAAACCAGAGTACCAGAAGAAAACCCAGCAACGGGGAGAACATTCAGACTCCACACACAGACCCGAGGCAGGAATAAAACCCTCAACCCTAAAGGTGTGAGGTCACAGTGCTAACCACTATGCCACCATGCTGTCTATTAAATCCATTTATTATTAAATTATAAAGTAGTAAATGAAGCTGTCATGTTTCTGGGGTATCTTGGCTGATGGTGTTGCTGTGGGCTTTCGAAGGGCAGGTATAAACGCAGAAGGTTTTTCAAAATAAAGAGTCTTTTTATTTGAAGCAAATTACAGCAACGAAACAAACAAAACACTGGCTCGGGAAACATAACACACAAGGGTTCTGGAAACAAAACTCATTCAGGGATTCTGTAAACAAAACACACACAGGGATTCAGGGAACAAACACACACGAACTCTGGAAACCTCTCACAGATCACACGCTTAGTGTTGGAACACAGGCTCTCTCACAGAGACATACAGACAGGCTCGAATACCTTAGCTAGTGTTAGCTAGCGAGTGCTTCTCACACACGTTCTTAAGCGCATCCTTCACACACGCTCCTATGAGCTGCTTCCACACATCTGCTCCTACTGTATGAGCGCTTAACACCCACACGCTCTTATAAGCGCATTCTTCATACCCGCTCTTGTGAGCTATAGTCACACATCCGCTCCTGTGAGCTAAACTCACACACACGCTCCTATGAGCTAAACTCACACACACGCTCCTATGAGCGAGTTACATACCTGCTCCTATGAGCGACTAGCACACGCCAGCTCCTGTGAGCGAATCACACCTACACACGCACTCGTAGAGCATACCCAGGCCTAGAGCTTTGATCAGACTCAGGGAGATACAGTAGAGAAGGGGGAAAGACGATAGGTACACACTGAAGAAACAAGTAAGAATGACTAGAAACAAAAGGACAATAACCACATACTTAGTAATCACATAAACAAAAGGTAAAATCAACGATACACTGAATCACATTCAACACAGAGAGACAAACCCTCAGAGTACAACATAAAAACGGTTTTCAAACAAAACAAAAACAAATGCCCACTCGACAATATTAATGATCGACCCAGTTTCCCAGAACTACCAGCCTTTTATTAGGTCTCTAATGAGCCACCTCGGCTCAGGTGAACTTCGTCATCACCTGACCAAGGTGCCTTCTGGGAAACTGAGTCTTCTAACAAAACTACTACCAAAAACAAACACGACCACAGTGCCCTCTAGGGGCAGTCCCTTACACCAGCACACAAGTCCCTGTAAATCAGTGGTTCTCAAAGTGCGGGGCGCGCCCCACTAGTGGGGAATACAGACATGACAGGTGGGGCGCAATGATCGGGAGGAAATTAGTGGAAAATAACAGGAAAGTACCTATTCTAATTCATGCTTTTCTTTACTGATAATGAAGAGCGTACGCTCAAAACTAAACAATCACACACAAATAAATGGATCGTTAATACAAGTAAATTTAAAATAACATTAGTTGTGGGCCGGGAGAAAAAGTGGAACCATAGGGGAACAATAACGGTTTAACGTCGGACAAACTTGAGCAGCGCTGCTCGAATCACAAACCTGCGCGAGCCATTGGGCAGCGCTGTGCGACTCTGACAGAAATAAACCGCGCCGACCATCAAAATACATTTTACCCCGCTGGGATGCGCACGTACAAAACAGGCATGGCAAGGCGGAAACAATATTAAACAGTCCTGACATTTTAAATTGTTTTTAAATAAAAACACAGTGAGTTGCGCAGGTTTGTGATTCGAGCGGCGCTGCGTGATCCACCGGGCTGCGCAAATAAACCAGATCATCACTGCGCTATCCAGATAGTCGCACTGCGCTGTATTTGCGCAGATATTTGGTTCAATCGGGTGCCGCGGTTTCGTCCCACTTTTGCTGTGTTTGGCTTCACATACACTTCGACAATGGAAGAAGACGGTGCAGCAGCAGTGAGTTTGCTTACATGTGACGAAACCAACAACGAGGAGATTGTAAAGAAAAAAAGTGCATCGTCTGTGTTGTGGAATTGGTTTGGGTATAAGAAAAGTGATACGAATTAGATGAACGTGATTTGGAAGGTACACAAGTGCACTGTTTTAACAAGTGGTGGAAACACGTCAAACCTTTTCTATCATCTGAAATCCAAGCTTCCAAATGAATATGGCCAAAGTAAAAAAAATGCTGCAAACCTCAGCAATTCACAGTTTAAATAAAATTTCATTTAAAAATTAAATTATGTAAAACAATTTCTTTGTGTTTTCATTTTTATTTTTGCATTTTCAGATACAAATTGCTATATTGTGATGTATATCGTTATTGAGTTAGAAAATTGTTTCTCCTGTGTTAGAAGATTTTGGTTATATCGCCCACCACTAATGAAGCCTATCTTGAGCTTGGATTCATGGTGCGGATGGTGGGGGCAGAAGAGAGACCCGTGTGTGCTTTGTGTCTTAAACTGCTGGCAGCAGACCGCATGAGACCCAACAAATTAGGAAGACACTTGGAGACAACACACTCCAGTCACATTAATAAACCACTGGACGTCTTTGAAAGAAAGCTGGCAGAATACAGACAGCAGGAGAATCACATGGTAAAATCTGAATCAGTGGACAGCAAAGCACAAACGGCTTCATTCAAAGTTGCATACAGAATTGGCCAGTGCAAAAAAACCTATAAACGATTGCTGAGCAGCTAATAAACATGGGGTCAATTATGCAAAGATAAGTGACAACGTAAGCCTTGTAACAATTGCACGTGTATTTGATCTTTTTTTAACTTGGTGGTGTTTGATCGTATTGGTTTAGGAATTGATATTTCAATAAACAGTAAACTTGGCCGATTTCGTTATTATTTTGTTGACAAGTGGGGCTTGTGATTTGGGTGTAATTTCATTGTTACACATTGTGTGCTGGTTAAAATTCCAGCACCCCAGAGAAAATATATACAGCAGCATCACCACAGTACAAATGCAAATACTAATGGTTTATCATTGGCATTTTATTCAGGTCAAAGTGATAATGTGAAGTGTTTCTTCTGCGATGGTAATTTGAGGAACTGGGAGCCTGGGGATGATCCATGGCAGGAACATGCCAAGTGGTTCCCAAGGTAAAAATTTTTTTGACATGATACATACGCAAATAAAGAATACGTACACATAGTATAAATCACTGTACAGTATTACATTGATTATTGACTCTGATAATGGCTGTAGGAACTGGACTGAATACTGTAAACTCACTCATCACTCACTCATCGTCAATACCGCTACATATATGCAGGGTCGCGGGGGGGCCTGTAGTCTATCACAAGAGACGTAGGGCACAAGGAGGGGTAGACCCTGGACAGGGTGCCAACCCATCGCAGGGCACACTCACATACATACACTTGAACACTCATTCACACACTATGGCCATTTTGGGAACGCCAATTAACCTAATCTGCAGGTGTTTGGATTGTGGGAGGAAACCGGGGTACCCGGAGGAAACCCACCAAGCACGGGGAGAACATATAAACTCCATGCACACAGAGACGGGAATCGAACATGGCCAGGAGTCAAACCCCTCAGGATACATCCTGGACAGGGTACCAATGCATAATGCTGCACACACACATATACACACTCACACACTCATTCAAACACTACGGCGAATTTGGGAATGCCAGTTAGCCTAATCTGCATGTCTTTGGACTGTGGGAGGAAACTGGAGTACCTGAAGGAAACCCACTAAGCACAGGGAGAATCGAATGCAGACCCTGGAGGTGCAAGGTGACAGTGTAACTACTACACCACCTGAATACTAAACTAATTACTGAAATGCATAATCAAGCCAACCTTAACCTTCCCACATAGTGTGCTGTAGAACCAAAATGTAAAGTAAAATGTACTTTGTTCTAATTACATACTGTGATTCTTTTTCTTTAAGGTGATATTATCTTGAAGAGTTGTATTTGTATTAGTATGAAAATTACTTTTTCATACTAAAATCAGCTGCTTTATTTAGATTCATGACATATAATCCCAATGAAATCCTTTTGGTTACAGGTGTGAATATTTATGCAACGTGCTGTACTTTCTTTCTTTCTGTCACGTTTCCTTCCCTTACTGTGTCTGTGTCGGCCGTGTGGGCGAGGCATGATCGCAGAGGCAAGCTGACGGTTAACAATGTTCTTTTATTTACTTTTCAAACAAAACATAAAACAAAATACACTCCAACACAAACTACTTTCGGTAACGGTTGCTAGACGCCTGACTGGAGTTCAGCCAGGCTATTTAAAGAACTAAACAAAACTAATTATCAAATTAACTTCCCTCGGTTCAGGTGAGCTTCTACGTCACCTGACCGAGGTGCAAACTGGGAAATGAAGTGAAACTTAACTCAAAACAAAACTACAACTCAAGAATCCAACAAAAATACAAATGGCGTTCTGGCGCCATCTAGGGGTTAACCGTTACACTTTCTTTCTCTCTTGTACATAAGATGTGAGTACCTGATCCAGTCAAGAGGACGAGAGTATATCAACAATGTACAGCAATCATACTTCAACACTCCCGAGCTGGCTGTGTGTATCTTTCATTCTGTAACCCTGGCTAAAAACTTGTAAGTTTAAGAAGATCTTGGAGATTAATGATTAATGACTTTGTTTACAGAGTGAATCCCAGAATTCAACTGCAAGAAATATTACCACTAGACATGGTAAGTCTTTTAATGCAAATATAAAAACAATGAGGTCAGTAAAACTAAAACTAAAAGAAGAAAAGTAGGATAGTCTTATTTGGTTTCCCTAAACCTGTGTAGTGGTAGAATAATCCCATATCATCATAAATTGTCTTAAATTTGAAATAGAATTTTAACTATGAGTATAACTCTCATTAAAAGTTCTTTACATCTCATTACTCCGACAAGCCATAACAATTTCCACCAAAAAGGTAGCACAAGGTACAAAAAATTCAATTCTGCCCACAGTAGAAAGATACCAGAATACCCACCATGCACTGGGCCCAACAGGCAAAGAGCCCAATGCCAGAACTCAACTATGCAGATCCCAATCTGATTGGGCACCGGTGGGATAAACTGGACAAACAAGTTCAATCTGTAAAGGCCTCACCACACAACCTGCAGCATCCCAAGGATGCACTGCACAGCACACCCCCGAAGGTTTTGTGGAGTCACGCTCCAAGGGGCCAGACCTGCCCAGACAGCACAAGGGAAACCTACACAATACTGCGCATAATGTTTTATGTTGTAATGTTATGGCTGATGTAGCATTATCACATTGTTTTTACAGTGTATAATCTCCTATAAAAAATCCTGAACTGTACTTTTCTGAACATAGGACTTACAAAGCATAATGCAATGTAACACTGTGTTCTCTTCATGCAATGGTAAGTTGTGCTAAGTGGACAAAGTGCACCAGCAGCATGCATGTTCTCACCGGTCGTGCAGGCGGTGCTAGAGATGGGTTTTGATCAAGCATCAGTTGAGGGTCTGGTCCGGTCTCATTTCCTCCTCACCGGCAACCAATACACTTCTGTGTCCGATCTTGTGGCGGACGTTCTGCGGGCTGAAGAAGAGGGGAGGCAGAGCAATGATAATAACACAGGTAAAGGCAGAATTTTCTGCTTTTCAGAAGACAGTTATATAATAAATAGAGAGCTTACTATCTAATAATGGATCAAGAACTGGGTAAAGCTATTGTACCTTTAGTGCATGAAAAATGATTCTAACAAGGTGAAGCAATAGACACATTACATCATGTGTTCGGACTTGGTATAATGTGAGATCTGTTTCTTCTAGAACCTGTGGTAAGGCAGAGCAGCAGTGCCAGTGAAATGAAACTGCAGACTTCACATAGGGAGAAAGGTCTATATTAATGCTTTTTTCACTTTTGCTGTGCTTGTGTCCATAATTATATTCATGGAACAGTGTATCTTCCACACATATATTGTGTTTGTGTGTGTGTGTATTTTCCAGTTTTGGTGACCCTGAGTGCTGAGGAACAGTTGAAGCAGCTTCAGGAGGAACGAACGTGCAAAATTTGTATGGATAAACCGGTGTCCATGCTGTTTATTCCCTGTGGTCACCTGGTTGTGTGTTCTGAGTGTGCGGCCAGCCTGAGACACTGCCCCATCTGTAGAGCAGTGATACGTGGCAGCGTGCGTGCTTACATGTCCTGAGGACTACCATACACACCTGCACAACTGAGAGACGGTGTTTAAAAATTCTAGTTATCCTTGAATTATTGAAAGTAACCATTTAGTCCACAGGCTCCCAATTCTGGTCCTGAAGTCCCCCTGTACTGGACATTTAGCGTTTTACTGCTCCCAAAACTCACTCACTCACTCATCGTCTATAACACTTTATCCTGTATTTAGGGTCGCTGACGCCTGGAGCCTATCCCAGGAGACTTTAGGGCACGAGGCATTGTACATCCTGGACAGGGTACCTATGCATCATGCGGCACACACACACATATATACACACTCACACACTCATACACACACTACGGGCAATTTGGGAATGCCATTTTGCCTAATCTGCATGTCTTTGAACTGTGGGAGGAAACCGGAGTACCTGGAGGAAACCCACCAAGCACAGGGAGAATCGAATCCGGACCCTGGAGGTGCAAGGCAACAGTGCTAACCACTACACCACTGTGCTGCCCTGCTCCCAAAACACTTGATTAAAATAGTGAGATAACAACCCCTTTGGAAGTGGATGCTGTAACAAGGTAAACGCTAGTATGCGCACAAAAGGGCCAACTCAGGATCAGGGCTGGGGACCTATGATGTAAACAACATGCTTACATTATGAAATTAAATGAATCAGAACTGAAATCAAACTAAAGCCTTTTTTTTTCTTTTTTATATTAATGTAATAATGTTTATCTTACTGATCCCAATTGGATAGCATATTTATTAACCAATTTACTTATGCTGCTTTATGACAATTAGTAATATCTTAATGATATAAGCATAATTGGTGTGGTAAAAGCTAACACAAAAGGTGTGTTTTTTCACTTCTCACTCATTTGAAAGTATTGGAATGGCAATGCAAATTCTAGTTTTTCTTAACAATTTTTAGAGAGTTGGAGATCAAAAAATGAATCTGAGATGTTAGATCAGAATTTTAGCTTTCCATCCCCAAAATGTACATTCAGATATGTTAAATAATCTAAAACAGTGATTCTCAATTCTGGTCCTGCTCTTACAGTACATCCACTTCAAATCAGAAAAGGCTGTTAATTAGTCGGGAGCTGAGAAAACACTAAAATGACCAGGACCATAGTTGAGAACCACTGATTTACATGTGCCCTTTTGTTTGAACTCACACAATCTTTATATAAACAAAAGTATGAATTAGAATTCTTCTCAAGCTATGGTATTTACCAAACTAGTTAGGCCTCAGACCTTTTATGATGACCTCATTACTTTAAATGGGTGGAGCTAAAAAAAATTGTACAGCGTGTCAAAGGAGTTTCACTCGTGGCTTTTACACTTGCATTTCTATCACTTTCTCAGCATATAACATACAGTATATGTATATATAACAGCACTTTTTCCTCTATCTGTACTTTAGCACTTGTTTCTGTACTCATCTGCCTGTTGCTGCCTATTCACTGTTGGGGAATTAGGTAGCAGATGCAAACTCTAATCTTCAGCATCTTCTGGAACTGTGGGTTAATTAGTTATCCTGAGTTTGCTTTTACCACATCTTACCCTGAATGATGACATTGAGACCTTCCTAATCATGTTTGAGTGTACAGCTCAACAAGTAAACTGGCTGCAAAAGAATTGGGGTACAGCCATCACACCACTGCCCCCCCAGGGAGACACAGTAGAGCATTACCCTACATAACCTGCTGCTGGTTATAGCCAGAGTAGCTAATGTCCCATCATGTAATGCTGGACAACTTTTTGAGGGCATGTGGTCCTCCAGTAGCGTAAAGCAAATGGCAGAGGTGGATAGATGCCATATTAGTCCCCTGGATGTGGAGCTGGTGTTGACAGCCCTGGTATCATCTCTGTGGACAATGTATTGCATTCCACACCTGTCCCCCTTAGACATCACAGTGGAAGACTGTATAGACATAGTGGAAGACTGTAAGATAGCAGAGATAAATTGGAAGAGGCTATGAAGGCAAATACAGGATCATGGAGCTGGCTTAAAAAAACTGGACCCACCAACTGATTGATGACCTTCTCAACATCACACTCTTCTGCCAGCAGCCACCTTTGCTAGGCCTCCCATAACTATCATGCAAAGACAAGTGTGATGGCATTGTTGTTCAGGTATCAGGCCAACCTATTGCATCACCTTCTATAGGTTAGGGTACTCCAGCATACTGTTCATGGAGAGGCAAGCTGTTGGGTGGCAAGCTGGGCCTCAGCTGACATCAGTGGCAACAGGTTTGCTGACTACTGCATCTCGGGCCAGTTCCATGTGCCATGGCGAAAGAGATCAAGGACGGCCTGAGGAATGTTGCGCATGGCTAGGTGATGTTTACAGCTCTATCTGAAGTAACCTCAGACTAAACACAGCACTAAAGGATCTGCTGGTTCTCCTCCTGCTGCTCTAGGCACAGTTCTGAAGGAGCTCTTAATGGTGGATTAGGTGAAAGAAAGCAAGTGTGGACACTTCCAAATCTTGGGGAAATGGAAATGGGTAGCAGGCAGAATTTACATGACTTAGTAGATGCAGATATGTCAAATAAATACAGATATCATGCAGAAAAAAATCTAAATGAGCCTAAATTCTGAATATACCCAGCCCATGTTCAAACCATCATCAAAACATGTCCCCTATATTTCAGAAAAAATTCATACTGCCTTATTGTTTCAATGGGGAAACAATCTAACAATCTCTAATTGCCTAAATAAATAAATAAATAAATAAATTTGTTTTGCACTTGCCTGAAATTATAAACCCAACATGAAACGGTGCTAAATACCCTGGAGGGGATGGCTTCAAATAACTGTAGTCCTGATTCTATAGGAACAAGGATTGCTTAATTGACTGTTACAAGGTAATGTTGTAATACACCTTATGCTTGACTTGGGAATTGTAAGTGAATTAGGTATACTTAAGGTATTAGGTATACTTCAGACTTGCATTACAAATGATGCAGTTTGTAAATATCCTGAACTAAATAAAGAAAATTTGAAACTCAAGAGATATTTGCAGTTCTTGTGAGGCAGTTTGCTGAATGCAGAGTGGTGGGGAAGGATATTCAACCGGATAGGTGCGCAGCTAAATGAGGGTGCCCAAGGGAACAGTAGCCCAGAAATAGTAATTCACAGGGAAAAAAGTGCAACCCAAAAAGTGGTGTTTTTGTAAGGCGGCCTGCGTGTTCATGTTGAATGGCTTGAAAATCTTTACTACTTTGGGAAAAGAATCATGTTTATCAAACATAATTAACCCCTTCTAATACGTACTTAATTACATCAGTACCTCTGACAGAAATTTTCACATAAGGATCCATTGATTTTTCACCAAAAAAAAAAAAAAAACACCTTTGGACCATTTTTCATCCTGTCCATAATTCCATCAAATACAGGACCAGTCAAAGGTTTACACACAAGTTTCATTTCATTTTTTACAACTGTTTTAGAACAATACTGAACTATGAAATAACACATATTCATTCATTCATCTTCTATACCGCTTTATCCTGTATTTACTGTAGGGTCGTGGGGACCTGGAGCCTATCCCAGGAGACTCAGGGCACGAGGCAGGGTACACCCTGGACAGCGTGCCAATCCATCGCAGAGCACACACACACACACACACTATGGTCAATTTGGGAACGCCAATTAGCCTAATCTGCATGTCTTTGGACTGTGGGAGGAAACCGGAGTACCCGGAGGAAATCCACCAAGCACGGGGAGAACATGCAAACTCCATGCGCACAGAGATGGGAATCGAGCCTGGCCGGGAATCGAACCCGGAGACTGAAGGTGCAAGGCGACAGTGCTAACCACTACACCACCGTGCCGCCGAAATAACACATATAGCATTAAATAATTAAGCAACAACAACAACAGTAGTTGTTGCTAGAACAGTATTGTTAAGTGCATTTGCAAAACCCATCAAGCACGATGATGAAACTGACTTTCATGAAGATCATCCCAAAACAGCAATACCAAAGCTTACTCCTGCTGCAGAGTTACCAGCCTCAGAAATAACCAATTAACAAACAGCATCTCAGATTAGAGCTGTTATGAAGGATTTACAAAGCATAAGTAGAAGACACATCTCACCATCGACTGATCAAAGGAGATTATTGCATATTTTGGATGCCTTCATCAATGTTTCCCAATGTAAAAAGAAATTAATATCAGGAAAATAATTTTTTTTAACTGGTAGTTTACACACATGAAACAGCATCTCAACAGTCCAAAAATCAAACCTATAGTACTATTAGCTCACAAAATATCTCCCAAAAAAGAGCCAGTCACTTTCCTATTAAATAGATATCGGGTTACATACTCAACATGTAAGTCAGACATGAGGCCGTTGCTAAGACAACCCGGCTGAACCACACATACACTCACAGATACAGGAGATGAATGGCACGATCTCAGGAACGTGTTTTCATCATCTTGGCCAGGAAAAAAGTTATACATCCATGTACCCCACTTCACAATTTCTCAAAATGTGCTTCTTAATAGATTTCCACTTAAATGAACACAAATGGCATTAACAACAGAATGATTTAGTCTGCAGTACTTTTTATGTTTATAAGGCTTACTGTATGTACAGGCTTCTCTCTCATGTGCATCTTACTCTAATTTAATACTGACATTTGAGTCAGGAATGTGTCTGTGGTATCCTGATTGTTGAGTGAGTGGTGCCTTTTTTCTTGACCAGCTTTGACCTTTTTCAGCAATTTGTGCATTATTGACTTTTCTGTGGGGTCACACCAGAAGGGCTGGTCTTTGGTGCCTGTGGGCATGGGTGAGCCTTGGGTGCCATGATACTGGCCAGGGGTAGCTCAGTGGTTAAGGCATTGGACTATGGTTCGGAAGATCCCAGGTTCAAACCCCACAACCACCAAGTTGCCACTGTTGGGCCCTTGAGCAAGGCCCTTAACCCTCAACTGCTCAGATGTATAATGAGATAAAAATGTAAGTCGCTCTGGATAAGAGCGTCTGCCAAATGCCTAAATGTAAATGTAAATACTGTCACTGGTTTACTGATATACTGTATAACTGATAGTTAATGTGTTAATGTTTTGTCATGATGATATTATGGCTGATCAGTGTATATTAAAACTCATGTATGTGTTTATGCATTGTTCTTATATTAACAAAAATTAGAACATCATATTCACCAATCAGCCATAACATTAGGACCAACCGAATAATATTGAGTATTTACCCTCTTTTGCCATGCCATCAAAACAGCAATCCACTGTGTGTTGTGACAACTTTCTATTGAAACCCTCATTAGCCTTTTCAAAAATTAGAGCTACAGTGGTTCTTATATTGGATCAGATTACACAGGCCAGTTTATAGTTTATCGGTGAGCCATGATCATGTTGCTGGACCACTGTTGGTAGGTCGTGACCACTGCAGACCAGGAACATCCCACAAGTATTGCAGGTTTGGAGATGCTCTGACCCAGTCGTCTAGCAGGTTCATCCTAGTGCTTCTAGGAGCACGGATGAGGCTAGGCTCACTAATTTGTGCTACACCTAAATTATTTAAGACAAACAGCACTCATCAGACAGATTCAGTTTGACAGACTGCTGTATGCTATACTGACTGTGTAGATCAGAACTGAATTATGAACAGGTATTAAGAGAAAGTCTGCAGCTTAGAGATATTTAGCCAAATGAGGAGGACAAAACACAATCATTCAGTATTCAGACTACTGAACACACAAAATACAGGAATATATTTAGCCAAAATAATGTCTTTAACAATGTTCAAAACTTATTGGGAGAGTCACACAACCTCCCTGAGTAGATTGTCTTTGTAAAAAAAAAAAAAAAAAGTACAGGTTTTACACCGCACCTCTAACCTATGATGTGCTTTAATTTAGTGAGTTTATGTAAGTAGCAGCAAGAAATAGGAGTATTTCAGATGTGATCAACTCTAATCCAGTATGTCTCAAATTAGGTTCAGTGATGGTCAAACACGTTTAGGAAAAATGAGTTCTTTCTGTGTTTCTAAGCCTTTAAACAAGCTAAAATAGATGATAAACTGTGCCGAGTATCTTTCTTTCTGTCTATTTGTTCGTCCATTTGTTATAGGACCTCTTTCTTCGGATTCCCAACACGTTTGACCTTGACATTTGATTCATGGATGTTTTGACAATGAGGTGTGTGTGTGTGTGTGTGTGTACACGCCAGCTCTTTCGAGCGGGAAGTAGAACGAATGTGTTCATGGGTGTGGGTTGCAGATACTGCGGAAAGTTTGAACCACTGGGCGGCGCTGGTCGAATTTCTTCTCATTCGGTTCCACTTTGAGCGACTGCGCTGATGCTCTTTGCTCACTTTGGAGCTTCTCTAGAATGAGGAGGACCGCGAGTGAACACAGTCCGTCACACCATGCAGTAGGCACCCTCTGTATAGGAGGCGCGTGCAGTGTGTGATGACAGGAAGACTCCTGAAACAGACGGGGCTTTTTGCACGGCTGTGCAGAGGCAGGAAGGTTGCTGTAGTAGAGGCAGTCCCGGGAGAAGAAGTGCTGCTGGCGGCGTCTCTCAAGCACACGGTGAGATTACACTTTATTATGTAACATTTCTCCCATAATGGTATGAACTGTCATATATGTTTCATCGTGTTCATGTCAACATTTCCTAATCGCGCAGTGACATGTGCTGCCGCGTCACAGCTCTAGGGTTCGATATTCAGCTCTCTAGGTTCTTTCTTTCTTTCTTTCTTTCTTTCTTTTTAATTTTCATTTGTTGTCTCTGGGGTCTTCCCACGTCCCAAAAACATGTACGTGGGTGGACAGGCTATTGCACCGGATCCAGTGGCCCTGACAAGGAAAAAATGGTTAATGATGATGATGAATGAATGATGATCTTCATCATTTGGATTAAAATGTTCCTTTAACAGGCTAGAGTCATAACACGTTAGGAAAAAACGATACTCATTTCTTTAACTGCTTAATTTTGCTTTTTAATTTGTTGATTTCTCCAAAGAAAAAAATGTATATCATGATCAAGTTTTTTTTCCTTCAGAATCTAAAGAAAAAAAAATTCATGAGATTCCTGAGATGTTCATTTGTTCACCCAGTGCTTGGTTGGGGTTCCTTGAGCACAACTTATTGCATCATCGCAGCATGGCATGGCGATGTGCAGTCCGTGGGCCTTCTGAAGCGGTAACGAAGGTTGCACCGGGTTGCTTTTATACTGTACCAGCCTTCAACTCGTCTGAATTATTGGGTCGCATCTTTCTCATCTTCTTTTGTGGAGGTCATAGTTCAATGTGTAGTTTTCACATTTGGTGATGATTCAGGGTGCCATATCATCTGCTGGTGTTGGTAACCCGTTTTTATCACATCCAAAGTCAACACAGCCATGTAAAAGGAGGTTTTAGAGCACTGCATGCTTCTACCTGCTGACAACCTTTATGGGGGTTTTAATTTCCTTTTCCAGCAGGCCTTAGCACACCACAGTGCCAAAACTACCACTAACTAGTTTACTGATCCTGATATTACTGTGCTTGACTGGTCATTCAGCTCTGAATCACACTCTTCCACTCTTGAGACCATGAGTTATGGTTAGGGCTAGTTATTACCAAATGGAATGCAAAATTTACTTCTGTCTGAAATAGAACAGAGTTCAGTTCTTTTCCTCTGTAAAATGCTACTGACATTGTCTGTGGTTCAGGAGTGGCTTGCTACTAGAAATGCAACAGTTGTAGACCATTTCCTGATGCATATGGGTGGTGGCTCTTGATGCACTTAATATAAGCAGGCAAGAGAAAGAGAAGGAATAAAAATCCCAGGATAAGCATTTACTGGATAGTTATCAGGAACTAAAATTTTTATATTTGCAGATAGAGTCCACTATATAGTGAAGTCTTATGTTTATGGATGTTTTATTTATACAGAGGATGCCAAAAAATATATACTCACTTTAGCATGAAATATATACAGTATGCCTCTCTTCTGACGGTCACATGATAGCGTCAACAATGGTGCGACTACTGACATCTTTAGAGGAAACATATTACTACATGTTAGTGACATAATTCAATTAAAATTTTCAAAGGGCATAGATTCAACAACTGTTGAAGTGTGTATACATTTTTGGGCCGCTCTGTATTTCTTGTTTATTAATTAATAAAAAAATCCTGAAATCCCAGTACTAACAAAGACATGGAAACCTCATTTACATGAAACCCATTTATTATAAAAGCCTAAGGGCAGATTTGTTGCATTTAATGAACTTTTCTATAAGCCACATATTCATTAAATGATGAAACATGATTACCATCAAATGTAATGGAAAATAACACATACATATATAATTAGTTTTTTGGAGTAAATAAAACTTTACTAAAATTTGTGATACACAGTATATGTCCAATAGTATGTGGACATGTCCCAAATTACATGTATATTTGTAGGGCTGCACGATATTAGGAAAATATGTGATATGCAATATTTTTGTTGAATATTTCGATAACGATATTTCCCCAGAGAAATGCATTTTTTAATTATTATTACTGGATATTTAAAAAAAATCATTTATATATGTAATGATCATACTAAATTAAACAGGTAATAGATATTCGTCTTATGTAATTAAATCTAATTCAGGCAAAAAATAAACTATATGTCAAGGAAGTTGCAAATATTTAGACTTCAAAACACTATGAATGACTTTAAACCCTCAGCAGATATTCTGACTTCTGGTTTGCTGTTACTATAGACCTGCCAACACAATATGAATTACTTTCAAACATTACTTTTTATTTACGTGTAACCATACACTCATCGATTTCATTTATCGCAATTCTTTGTGATACAGATATTGCGTATACCATTATCGCGATAACGATAATTTTTCTATATATTCTGCAGCCCTATATATTTGCTTTTGAACATCCTATTGCAGATTTATTCCCAGTTTGCTGTTACTGTATATAACCTTCTTACGCTTCTAGAATGCTTACCACTAGATTTTTGAGCATGTATACGGGGACTTGTCCATTCAGTCTGAAAAGTGATATCAGGCACTTCAACCTATGTTAAACTTCAACCTATGAGTTTTTCGACACGAAACCATGCCAAACCACATCTTTGTGGTTCTCACATTGTGCACAGGGTCACTGGCATGCTGGAACATATTTTAAGTTAGGCCCCTTAATTCTTGTGTAGGTAAACTATAAAGCTATAGCTACATACACCAGTCAACCAAATTTAACTGCTTTAAACTTTTTTTCTGTAACTACAATGTGAAAATACACTGCCCATCCAAAAAAAAGGCTACCACCTGAAACTAAAAAATAGTTAAGGGTCTTTCTTTGGATAATTATTGCAGTGATTATTATGGTTCAGCTAACAAGTTATTTAACCCTAATGTAGATGTAGTAAGTAGCTCCTCATTTCTTAAACAACCATGTGAGAAGACATATCTTGTGGTCATAGCACAGCTATGAACTGACTATGAAAGAATGGACTGTGGAGCATTGGAAAAAACGCCATGCGGTCTGATGAGTCCAGATTGACCCTGTTCCACAGTGATGGGTGCATTAGGGTAAGAAGAGAGGCAGATGAAGTGCCTATTGTACAAGCCTGTGGGGCAGTGTTATGATCTGGGGTTGCTTCGGTTGGTCAGGTTTAAGTTCAGGAACATTATGTGCCCCAAAATTAGGTCAGTACCTGAATGTACTGAATGACCTGTTTTTCTATCAATGGATTTCATCTGCCCTAATTGTGCTGGCATATTCCAAGATTAAGATTTCAAATTGCCGAAATTGTGAACGAGTGGTCCAGAGAGCATGATAGATAATTCGAACACATGAATTGCCCACCACAGAACCCAGACCTTAACCCCATTGAGAATCTTTGTGTCCGACTCTCCTATCATCAGTACTAAATCTTGTGAGAGAACTTAAAGCAACACTGGATGGAAATAAATGTAATGACATTGCATATGCATATCAAAACAGTGCCATAGCCATAATGAAAGCAAAATGCACGCCAGTGAAATATTTAAGTGTGCAACTTTTTTTGGCCGGTCAGTTTATATAAGAGTCCAAGAAGTGTTCAGCCATCCAGATTCAATGCATAAATCAAACTCCCTAAATAATTAACAGTGCAATGGAACCACATGCAGGTCTGAGAGTATATCTCCAAAAGAAGGAGAAAGAAAATGAATAATATGAATGCTGAAAGTAATTATTGAGTTTCACATTGAAAAGCAGTTGTAAAAACAGTGCCCGCTGTTTTTCAAGAACATGCTGATAAATCTAAGTGAATGACCTGCAACAAAGCTACTGTAGTCATCTGAATGAATGTCAGTGTGATTGAATGTCAGCTGTAATTGTATGATGAAAACAGGAAAGGGAAAGAAGAGCTCTCTCATCCTTCTCTTTTAGCCCCCCCTCTCAGCCTTTTATGCCTTACCTTCTCTTTCATCCCTCTTTTAGCATAGCAGAAGATGGAAAGTGATATTTGTTCTGCTGTCATGTTTGGTTTGGGCAGACAGGAGGTTTGTCTTGCGCTGCTTTTCCCTGGCCCTTTCCGTCTACTTTCTGTCTTTCTCTCTCATGGATTACATGGTCAGAGTCAGGAAGGAAGAGTTGAGTGCATTAAAATCAATAGCATGGAGGAGTGTGTCAGGGTATATTGTATACACATTAGACTAACAGCTTCATCCATAACACACTGTCTCTTAGACCAAAAGGGCAATGGAATTTCCTTAATACATTTTTTAAATGATCAGTCTTAACTGCATTAACTGGCTTTTGCAATGATTATCTGCTTTTTTGTGATTTTTTTGTGGAAAAAAAGTACCAGGAAAAAAATTTTTCCCATCAATGGTGAAATGGTACAGATATTTGTACTGTATTATTGGGTCTAAATGGCGGGCCATGGCCTGGATCTGAACCGATTGACAGTTCTGTCCAGACCCTGATGCTTTTCTGGTAAAAAGGAATAATTATTATACCAGCACGATAGTTTACTGTGTATAGATAGAGTATGCGGAAGACTAAAAAGCGCTTCACAGCATGGCTTTTTTTTTTTAAGTAGACTAAAAGAACTGAACCCTAAAAAAGATCAATGTATGTTTATTCTTCCTGCAGGAAAAAAACTAGTTTGTCTCGTATGTTCCGAAAACGTGGCACTAATAAAAAGCAGCAATGTGAAGCTACAGTATAAGATAAAACACTGGTCAGTTGAGCAAATATATCCTTTGAAAAATCTGCCAACTCTCATGCAATGAGCGTAAGAAACACACAATTACACATCTTCACACGCTCTCACCACACTTCTAATTTCTCACGCTTTTATGTTTAACACAATTGTCTGTGGAAAATAATTGAGCTCCAGCCTCTTTGTGACGATTCAGCTATAAACAGCTTTTATTTTAATGTCAAATCTCCACATCGTTCCCTCTTGTCCTCAATACAAAAGTTTATTGTAGCCACAGCACACACTATGAGCCTCTGCCACTTTTGTGTTTTGTTGTATTGTCTCTTAATCATGTGTTAGCCCTGAGTGTTCTAATGAATAATAATAATAATAATAATGATTAGTTTTCTGCATGATTAAACTTAATACAAAATTTTATTTTCTTTGTTCTTTTGTCCAATGACTGTATTTTCAGAATCTCAATCCAAGCTTTTCTGAGAAGTTGGCAGATACAGTAGGTCAGCAGTCCGAGATGAGGGTGTGTAAAATACCCAAAGAGAGTTCTTTCACACTAAAGTTTGATTAAAGATTGTTGTTTGTACATTATAATGTAGTTACTGAAAATTGACAACAAGCATTATTGAAATGCGATGGAAATTTTAAATAGCTTATTTCTTATAGACTGCATACAGTATATAGAGATCTGAATCGTAACACAAACATGAAATTTGAACCTCGGCTTGAAGAAAATTGTGTTGACCGGACATTCTTCAATTTGAATTCAGGACCCCTGTCCTAGAGGATACAGTCTAGCTTTTACTAGTGCTGCTAGAGTTTCTGTGATATGTATATATACATATTTACATTTTTATTATCAGCAGATTATAATTTTTTTGTATATTTATCCAGTTATTTTTCTTTGCCAACACATATCCTTGCTTGACTGACAGGACTAACTATTAACTGGCAGAGCTGGCGAATGACAAAAGTTGTCAAAAGTTATTGTAATTAACAGAGGTGAAAATAGTTTTAAATTCTACCCGGTACTATAGTGGATATAAAAAGTCTACTGACCCCTGTAAAAATGGCAGGTTTTTGTGATGTAAAAAAACTAATCCAAGATAAATAATTTCAGTACTTTTTCCACCTTTAATGTGCCCTACAACCTGTAACACTGAAGTCTTTTGAGGTGGGGAGTAAAATTAAAAACTAAAATCATCAAAATAGAAAAAGAATTATTGTTATCTTCCTGTGCTTCAATACCATTCATCCCAGAGTCCTCTATTCCTGTATGTACACAACTTCTCAGAGGAGAAAACTTTGTTTCATACCCAGTGTTGCTACCAATTTTTTACCATCTATTGCAGCAGGTTGGAAATCAGTGAGCGTGACTCAGCTTGCATGGTAAAATTCAAGCAGAACTTTGCAACAGACACAACAAACAACAAGGAAAAGTCACGAGATGGTTGTGGATTTTAACAGGAATGGATATCATTCTTTAGAGGTCTGGAGCTGAGAGGGCAGAGGCATGGAGTTCAGTCAGTGCTCTACTGATGTTAGGGGCATCATGACAACCAGAGTAACCAGCAATGTCTAATATTGACACTTGAGAAGAATGTACTGTATCTCCCATGGTTGTTTCAGACTCAATACTGTATTGACAGATTCGTGCTGCAATTCTGGCCAGAGCTTGCAATTGGCAAAGGACTGTAACAGTGGTGGTTTGCACATGAATGGCACACAGCTGGCTAGCCATATTAGTTCCATGTGAGGGCATATTGAGCAGAAGAAGAGAGTTTTCCTGTCATAGCCTCTAATGACTCTCAAAGGAC
Source organism: Channallabes apus (assembly GCA_030522415.1). Lineage (NCBI taxonomy): Eukaryota > Metazoa > Chordata > Actinopteri > Siluriformes > Clariidae > Channallabes > Channallabes apus. Next base: position 22,417,741 of record CM060117.1, on the reverse strand, counting down.
GCTAGCTGTTCTTTTCTTTTGGATTTTTCATTTACTTCCTGTTTAGCTAGTTTCTACCTTTTTCTTGTTTGGCTATATTTAGTTCACTATACGCCTCCTTCTTCTTCTTTGTCTTTCGGCTGTTCCCTTTCAGGGGTCGCCACAGCGAATCATCTGCCTCCATCTAACCCTATCCTCTGCATCCTCTTCTCTCACACCAACTAACTTCATGTCCTCTCTCACTGCATCCATAAATCTCCTCTTTGGTCTTCCTCTAGACCTCCTGCCTGGCAGTTCCAACCTCAGCATCCTTCTACCAATATATTCACAATCTCTCCTCTGAACATGTCCAAACCACCTCAATCTGGCCTCTCTGACTTTATCTCCAAAACATCTCACATGGGTTGTCCCTCTGATGAACTCATTCTTGATCCTATCCATCCTTGTCACTCCCAAAGAGAACCTCAACATCTTCAGCTCTGCTACCTCTAGCTCTGCCTCCTGTCTTTTCTTCAGTGCCACTGTCTCTAAGCCGTAGAGCATTGCTGGTCTCACCACTGTCCTGTACACCTTTCCTTTCATTCTCGCTGATAATCTTTTATTGCACAACACACCTGACACTTTTCTCCACCCATTCCAACCTGCCTGTACTCGTCTCTTCACCTCCTTTGAACACTCTCCGTTGCTCTCGACCGTTGACCCTAAGTACTTAAAATCCTGCACCTTCTTTACCTCTGCTCCCTGTAGCCTCACTGTTCCTCTTGGGTCCCTCTCATTCTATACGCCAATCTGCCATAATGTTATAATGCAATACATTAAGCCCAAAATTTGGTAGGTTCTCATTGGCTCCCCAGTGATATGCTAAGGTGTTTTAGGAGCTGTGGATTCGGGGTGGGGCTTCCATGGTTCAGTCTTGGTTTTCCGGCCTGTTTAATAGATTCTTGGACGGATTTAGATCGATAGAATTTGGAGGCTGGATCAACAACCTTGAACTCTTTGCCTACTAAGCCACATAAGTCACAGCCTTTGATGGACTGGGTGTTCTCATAAATTCCTAATGTGGACAGCAATAGTAAGGTGAAATTATGTGAAAGTACTTTTCCCATGAATCATTATCCCATAAGGAGACCTGTATTCATCTGGAGTTTTAGTTTTAAAACCAAATTACTGTTGGCCATAACATAGGTTTCTACAGTCCAGACTTTTCCATGCCAGGTATAGGCGAGCAATGTCTTTCCTTCAGCCCTGAAACATTTTACATCTGCTAACAAAAAGGTCAAAGGACTTGTTGAACTGTTTGACACCTTCTGCCACAGATTATCCTGCATGAGGATATACATGCGGCCCATATTGAGCTTTTTCTTGCAGGCCTGTGTTTTAATTGGGACGACCAACTGTGATGATGTTTTGGCTAACTCCACAATGTTACTTTTACTGGGCTTCAGATTGGCATTGTCTGTGAATTGGTTTCTTTTTTTTCTTCTCTCCGGTTACCTGGCTGTTGATCTAGTCCCAATAATCTTTCTTAGCTATCCAATCACACTTTACCATGGACTCGACTTAACCAACTTCTCCACCGTCTGACTGTTCCCCTAAGGCAGCTAACTCAGACTGGATTACAGTTGTTCATTATATGTCTTACAAGTTCAATTTCAGTAATCTCTGGCTTCCATTTCAGATGAAGAGCTCGATAATTATATGCAAAGTCTCTTACGCACTGGTCATAGTCAGGAGAGTGCACTTTGACTTGCAATTGCTCTTCCACCTCCATTAGAAATTAGATGGGCAAAATGGTCAAAATTCACCCAGTTATGTATCTTTGTCATCTCCACCATCCACCAGCTCTTAGCAGACTCCCTCAGGATGGCTGACAATGTGGATCAGCTCAGCACTGGACAAAGGCCTCAGGGATAGGACGTTTTCACACTACTCAATGAAGTTTAACACATCATGTGTCTCACGGGACTCACTAACAGTAGGGAAATCGAGGCGAACAAGATGCTTGGCTGCAAAGGCTGGAGTGCCAGATGCTTTGGTCACCAGTGGTGTCATAATACTTCTGATATTAAGGGCTGAATGCAAAAAGGAAGTCGTACTAGGAGGGGTGCTGGAGCGATTTAATTTACAAAGATCTCTCATTGATGATAGAGATTGCAGCAGCAAGCATTCAACAACAGACTGTTCTAACTGCTTTAAAGAAGCTTCCCACCGATGTTCTAAGGTTTCCAACTTAATATATCAACATACTCCATCAGTTTTTTCTCTGTTCACTTCGTTTTCCAAGGAATTTCTAAAATCCCCTTCTAATGTAGCAACCTGGTTGTGAAGGCTTGAAACAGACTCTCGGGTTTCCAAGCTATCCGCCCTCAGCTGTCATAACTGTGGTGTCTTCATCATCAGAATTATCATTATAATTGTGTTCTTTAATATGCAAATCACTCAGGAGGTATGAAATTTCATTAACAAGTTTCCTAATGGTTACAAAGGGTCCAAAAGACTACTTGGGGATGTATCCTGGCCTTCTTCTAATTCAAGTACTTCGCCATCAGCAGTTTTCCTTCACTAGGGAAACCCAAAATGGGTGGAGCTACAGTACACTTGTGGTGTAGGGCCACGTATAGGCCACCTCTCTGTAACAATTCTCCCCATGGCACTTGCAGAAAGAGAATGCTAACGTAGTTCGAAGCAACTACAACTTTTAATCGTAAGAAATGAAACACCCCTAAATAAAAACCACAGAGCAGAACATTTCCCCAAATATATTGTGCACAGGCGAGGATCCTTCCCTCCAAACAAATATACGCAATAGTTCCTTTTCCCCAATAAATATTCACTAATACACATAAACAAAAAGATATCCAAAAGATACCACCCTTTAAGTTCACAGTAAATGGATGTTGATTTGTGCGTTTTTTTTTTTTTTTTTTTTAATTAATCGTCGGTTATTTTAATACACATACAAATACAGTCTCAGCTATACAGTAAAAAGAAATTGTGGGAATTATACAAACAACTAAACAAGTTAACACAATCAGGCTGGGAACTAAATATGCGCCATAGAATAGAAAGTCAAGAGAAATTATTAATGTAGCACCAAAAAGGTGTCCATATCTGCCAAAAATCATCAGACTTTTGATGTATGTCATAGGTGAGTTTCTCGAGAGGAAATAATGTACATGCTTGAGACAACCACATTTGAAGGGATGGTACCTGAGGAGATGACCACAATAGAAGTATGCATTTCTTTGCCAAATGAACCAAAATTAGAAACAAATGCTTGGTGTGGAAGTCCAACACATTCTCTACTCCACTATATAATAAATAAAATTCCAATGAAAAACACAATTTTAGCTTAAAGAGCCTTTGTAGAAAATTATGTACTTTCTTCCAAAAAGAAATGATTTTGTCGCAATACCAAAAACAGTGAAGGAATGTTCCTTTGCTTTTTTTACAATTAAAACAAAGATCAGAGGAGTTTCTGTAAATCTTTTTCAGACGTAAAGGTGTGAGATAAACTCTGTTAATGAATTTATAATTGAGTTCATGAATACCCAATGAAGTACATTTAGAAAACAAATTGTTACATATTTCAGACCAATCTGTATCTTCAATTTCGTGACCTAAATCTTTTTCCCACACAATCTTCAACCTCTCGAAAGAAGATGTACATGAGTACGATAGAATTTTGTATATTTTGGATATTAACCCCTTGGAAAAGTTGCTCGTTATAATTTGCTCTATGGCAGCAAGTTCAAATCTCAATTTACCCTTATCAGACAAGGATTTTATAAAGTGACGCAGCTGAAGATATTTAAAAAAACTTGATTGCGGTATGTTATACTGGTTGGAAATTTCTTGGAAAGATTTTAGTGTACTGCCTGTAAAGAGGCACGATAACTTTAGAATCCCCAATTTAGACCAATCTGAAAGGCCAATATTTTGTAACGATACAGGGAAATCAGGATTAAAAGCAATAGGTGAAAACAAAGTAATATTAGCTGGAATTTTAAAATACTTTTTTATATCTCCCCATGTCAGAAGAGTGTTTGAGATGATGAAATTTGTTGAAACGCATTCAAGTTTTTTAGTATTCATAATAAAAGGCAAGAATTTTATTGGGAGAGGGGCACAGGCTGTTGCCTCCATATTAAGCCATTTAGAGTCTGTCCTTTCGTTGTACCAGCTGACCATATGCTTCACCTGTGCTGACCAAAAGTAAAGGCGTAAATCTGGTAAAGCGACTCCTCCCATTTCCCTTGGTTTCATTAATTTGTTAAGGCTAATTCTGGGCATTTTATGGTTCCATATAAATTTAGAGAAATGCTTATTGATATCTTTAAAAAAAGTATTAGGTAAGTAACACGGAAGCGATTGAAATAAATATAAAAATTTAGGAAGAATATTCATTCTAATCACATTAATCCTACCCAAAAAAGAAATAGGAAGTGCCCTCCAAATGTTAATGTCTTTTTTAATAACTTCAAAAAGAGGGGCATAATTTTCTTTAAATAAATCCTTAAGTGTTGGTGTAATAAATATGCCAAGATATTTAAAACCACTCGAAGTAATTTTAAAGGGTGAAAGGGATGAAAGATCAAGTAGATTCGGGATATGAAAAGAGAGTGCCATGGATTTTGACAGATTAATCTTATATCCGGATAAAATACTATAATCTGAAATACATTTTAATAACGCTGGGACTGACCTATCTGGTTCAGAAATATACAGCAGCACATCGTCTGCATATAAAGAAATCCGGTGTTCTTCATCCCCTACAGTTATTCCAAAAAAATGTTGGCATTGCCTTATAGATTCAGCCAGTGGCTCAATTACCAGGGCAAAGAGCAGGGGCGAGAGAGGGCACCCCTGTCTAGTACCTCTTTCTATTTCAAAAGGCTTTGAGATCAGGCCGTTTGTAGTCACAGTAGCCTGAGGGTTGGCGTAAAGCAATTTTATCAGGTCAATGAATTTGGGACCTAGATTAAATCTCTTAAGTGTGGCAAAAAGAAACTTCCATTCGACTCGATCGAAGGCTTTCTCTGCGTCAAGGGAAACAATAAGGGATGGTGTTTTACCTGCTTGTATTGAATTTATGACGTTTAAAAGTCGACGAATGTTATCTGCGCCAAAACGTGATTTGATGAATCCTGTCTGGTCTGGCTTAATAACCTGTGGTAACACGGTTTCAAGTCTACGGGCAAGTGTTTTGGCAAGTATTTTATAATCAGTATTCAGGAGACTTATTGGTCTGTAAGAGGCACAATCTTGCAGATCTTTGTCTTTTTTAGGGATTAAACAAATAGATGCTGTTTTCCATGATTCAGGGGCCACTCCGCGATCTAATCCATTTTGGAGGGCGGGTATTAAAATAGGAGAGAGTTCTGGCCAGAATTTTTTATAAAATTCACAAGGGAACCCGTCCGGGCCTGGAGATTTATTTGACGACATAGAGTGGATTGCATTAAAAACTTCTTCTGGTAACAAAGGTGAATCTAACAATGTCCTATCTTTATCAGAAATAGCTGAAAGAGGTATTCTATCTAAGAATTCAGTAATATCAGATTGTCCAGCAGTAACTTGTGATTTATATAATATTTCGTAAAATGTTTTAAATAATTTGTTAATTGAAGCAGCATCATACGTAATTGACGCATCTGGAGTCTTCATTGATTTAATTATTCTCTCATTCTGTGTTTTTTTAATTAGATGGGCCAATAATCTATTAGGTTTATTTGCGTACTCATGGTACGCTTGTTTTGAAAGAAAAATAAGTTTTTTAATGTGGTTTGTGTGGTCCAGATTAAGTTCCGCCCTGGCTCGACACAGTTGAGCCCAGTTTGTTTGAGTAGGAGCTGTACTATGTAAGCATTCCAATCTCTTTACTTCATTTTCTAACTCCTGCCTTTTTCTAGACCAAATTCGTTTGTATGCAGAGGTACAAGATATGATATGGCCTCTAATTGTAGCTTTAGCAGCATCCCAAATAGTTGCCGATGATACTGGCGAATTTTGATTATCTGTCCAATAATTTTTTAGCCCTTCCCGAATTGAATCACAAAACGATGGATTATTCAACATGGAAGAATTAAATCTCCCGACCCTTGTGGTCCTGTGTACGTTTAGGGTCATGTCTATGGAGACTGTAGCATGATCGGACAAAACAATTGAGCCAATTTGGCATGCAGATACTGCATGAAGGTATTGAATGGGGATCAAAATGTAGTCTAGTCTAGAATACGAGCTATGAGGATTAGAGTAAAAAGTGTATTCTTTACTTCCCCCATTAAATTCTCTCCAAACATCAGAGATTCCAGACTCATTACAAAGTTCCTTGAGGACCAGGGATGCTCTAGGGTGAGTGAGTGTTCCTGAAGTGGATTTATCCATTTTTTGATCCATGACGCAGTTAAAGTCACCAGCACACAGTCCCAAGCCCTTGCGGTACTGATTAAACAAAAGTATAACTTTGGATATAAATTCAGGGGAATCCTCGTTTGGAGCGTAAACATTAAGTATAGTGATAGGTTGCCCATATACTGTACCTGTAATTAACACATATCTTCCATCTGGGTCGTTAATCTGATGTTCTAGAATTAAAGGAAAATGCTTACTAATTAGAATAATTGTACCTCTCTTCCTGGTGTTTGCTTTACACGATGAGAAGAATATCTGTCCAACCCAATCCCGTTTTAATTTTAAATGTTCAGAATCAGATAAGTGTGTTTCCTGTAGCATAGCGATAGTAGTTCTTTGTTTTTTCAAATAGGTTAATATTTTTTTCCTCTTAATCACATGTCCTAGCCCTTTGACATTCCATGTAATAACCCTGGTCGTACTGTTCATAGTCATGAAACAGAGAGAAGTAAAGACCAAAGAAGCTGCAAGTTTAAGACTGCATCATACCTGAGACATATATAAAACCGACGAGAAAAATTCTTGTATTTTAGAACATACAACATAACATATTGAACCCAAACCCCCCTCCCCCTACCCTCCGGCCTCGTCCCCAAATGACGAGGCACACCCGGGAAAACAAAACTTAGGTTACTGTACCCGACCGGCACCGAGCATAAGATAGCAACAGCCCATACCAAGTAGTAATACAGAGCTATACCCATAGGGGGCGCACAAGCGCTACCGACCAGTTCCCTTCGCGAAAACCCAATATCCGAGGATTAAACGTTTGACCAGCGATCGATCCACAAAAAAAAGGATCCCTTTTCTTTCACAACGGTTATAGTATAAAAATCAAAGAGAAAGAGTCATAAAAAAAATAATAATAATAAAAAAATAATGAAATGATCTATATCCTGGCCACGTACCCATTTTCCAAATAAATTGTCCTCGGACCATTGTTAAAAGTCAACATCATAACGAAAAGTCTATAAAAGAACCAACAACTTTCAGTTTGATATCTTTGTATCTATTGTACCCTTCTGCCGTTACTTATCTTCCAATGTTTTCATAAACTCCATGCCTTCGGCTGGGGAGGAAAAAAGATGTATCCGAGTTCCGTGAAGGCAACGAAGTTTGGCAGGATAAGCAAAGCCTCTGAACATGTCACGAGCAGCCAGTTTTTTCCTGAGATCGTCGAACTCCCGGCGTTTCTTCAGCACCTCGGCGGATACGTCTTGGAAGAAGCGCAGTTGGATCCCTTCATGGCTGATGAACCGTTTTTTCCGCGCTGCTTGCAGTATCAACTCCTTGTCCACATAGCGTATAAAACGCACCAAAACACTTCGTGGAGCATGGTTTGCTCCCGGCACCGGGCCGAGAGACCTGTGAGCTCTTTCAATCTCAAAGCGTGTTTCAGGAGTAAGGTCCAGCCATTTCGGCAACATCCTTGTTAGATATTGCGCGATAGGGTCAGATCCTTCCGCTTTCTCAGGGAGGCCGACGATCCTCAGGTTTTTCTGCCTGCCTCGGTTCTCCAATTCGTCTATTTTGGCTCGAAGTAATGATAGTTCCTTATCCCGAGATGTGATTCTCCTTTCCTGTGTTAGTATGCTGTCTTCAGCGGCGGAAATTCTTGCTTCTGCCTCGGTTAGTCGTGACTCACTCAACGCCACTCTACAGTTGTTACAAAATCGGAGCATCGTATGTAACGTCGCCGCCGCATTACGGCATGTGCATTTGCTGTGCATTTGCTTGCTTTTACCACTGAGTGGCGCTATATAACTACAGACTGACGCATCATGCCTTACATTCTCTGTCTCATTAATGAGACGCGTCCCATTAAATAATACACGTAGTAGCCCATAACATCAAGTGAAACACTGTAGTTGATCGAATTCATAATCACAGTACTATAATTACAGTACAAATGTAGAATTCAAATTAAATCAAATCTTATTAAGATCAAATTTAAGCACAATAAATATTAACACAGTGAGCCTTTAGATTTTATCACGTGTAATTAGAAAATAAGTGTGTAGGGTTTTATTTAAATATAAATTTCTAAACCAATAAGATCAAATAACACCAAGTTATTATTATAACAGGCTTACTTCGTCACTTATCAAAGACGTACACTTGCTTTCAAAGAAGTCGAGTGGCTTATTAACGTCTCTGGTGTGCATTGTCTCTAAGTGGCCGCTTGGTGTAGCGGTTAGAACACTCGGCCAGTGATCTACAAAGCGCCAGTTCGAATCCCGAGTGATGTTTTAAAATTGTTTTATTTTAAAACTAAATAAAATGTTTTAAGTGCGCTTAAGGTAGAGTCTTATAAAGGCTATGTAGACTTATATAGTTTTATTATATATTTTTGCACATTAACCTGAGTCCTCATCTGTTAGATCTGTTTAGTTTTTTTTTCCTGCCGGGACGAATGCGCGGTTCCATCCCTTTCCCGCCTATTCAGGGAGCCTACGGAGTGAGCGATTAACCATAGTCGAATCGATTGGTGTGCGTCCAACTCACGTTACTCGTGTCCTATTACTGCCGGCTGGTGATAATTAACGTTAATATGATCTCGGGCTTGCTCACGATGCTCAACATCTATAAAAATAGCAAAGTATTGTATATAGAGTGATAAAAAAAACTATCTAACGCATGTTAGAAAACATAATTTCCTGCATTTTTTTCTGCTTCAGGAGTCAGTCTGTTCTGAGACAGTGAGAGTAGAGGAAGGGGCAGATTCAGGACCAGGGAGGGAGCCGGAGACAGCAGAACAAAGAGATGATATTGCCAGCACCAGCACAGGGAGCACAGTTTTTAGTTTAGATCTTATGTTTACATTTTATTGTATGTTGATGGCTTGACTGTAAACAACATAAACAATGCAATAAATTTATAAAAATATATATTTATTGTCCCCCCTGCTGTTAAATGAAATTTGCGTTATTTTACGTTAATGTTACGTTATTACATTATTAACGTCGACAGAATAAAGTAAAGTTTTATTTCTGGAATTGATGCACGGGCTTCATCTTAGGCTTTTTTTTCTTTCGGTTCTTTCGTTTCTCAGCGCCGGACTGTTGATGTCTCTTTCCAGGACCAGGCATATCGTTCAATTATTATAATTCTTTTGGCCAAATACTGTAGGCAGCCGTAACAGAGGTGAGGGCGCGCGCGTCATCACGTGTGCTTAGCCGACTCTGCGTTCACCGTAGACTTCAATATAGACGTTTATATTTTTGTTTATTTGTATATGTATGTTATTAATATTAATTTTTTAGAGATTGTGTGTGTGCGTGCACGGAGAGTTTGTGTTGATAAGTGTATGTGGATAAGTTGATAAGTGTATCAGAAAGCATTAAAATGTTCATTTGAATTAAAATGACACACACACGTCTGTATATACAGTATATCAATTACATATATATCAATTTCATTAGTTCGTTCATTCTATTTGAAGCTTCGGATGTTTGTTTTTTTCTTGGTTTGGTTAGATTAGTTCTGAACTCGCTTCCGTGAAACTATCGCTAAAACAATGTGTGTAAAACAAGAGTGTCATAGTCCATTGTTAGTTTTAATGATTTGGCTGAAACTAATTATCACTACATAAGTACCCTAACACCATTGATCATGAGTCTCAGCTGAACCTAATTCTATACTTGTAACAGAAAATGTAGATGCAGATTCCAAATGTGTATTTATATAATAGATAGATAGATAGATGTGTGTGTGTGTGTGTGTGTGTGTGTGGGGGCTCTACGCAGGGGCAAGAGAGGGCAGCGCACCCTTAAATGTCTGCACATGTTAATATATTCCTAAAATGTATATATTACAAGTTGATAAACTGATCTGCGGTAGCGGAAAAATCCGCTGAAAATGACAGGCTGCAGCGCACACACACACACACACACACACACACACACATACACACGCGCGCGCACACACACACACACACACACAGACACACCTCCCTTGAGCCCTGCGTCTGTCGGATTTCAGCGGTCACGGGGTGGAAAGACTTTGAAGCAGTTTATATATGAATCTAAGCTTGAACTTATCAGCATTGTAAATATATAATACTTTTCAAATAAAATCGCTATTACTTTGACCCTGAAGTTTAGTTTAGCACACACAAAAAACAGAAAAGTCATTTCTGGTAAATCAACGGAATGTGTAGTTTATTTACAGTAATTCATTAAAAAATTAATATACATTGTACAGTACACGGTAAACACGGGAAAGATTACAAAATGGAAAAAAAAAAACAGTGTCTACTTTATAAACAGCTTAGTATGTGCGTCGAGATGCTGAAATCCCTTGCATGTTTTTGCTTCCAAGTGGAGAGATATTTGACCGATAGCCTAGAACAAAAGATCTATAGGTGTGATCACAACCCCCTCCGACCGACCGTGCCATCAATCACTGACCACCTCAGAAGTTCCCTCCAATGTATGGCTGCAATACTTGTTTTGCAAGTATTTTTAACACCATTCAAAGGCTTACAAGTTCCATTCAACATATAATGATGTCTCCACATGTTAATATATTCCTAAAATTTATATATTACAAGTTGATAAACTGATCTGCGGTAGCGGAAAAATCCGCTGAAAAAAGGACAGGCGCGCACACACACAGACACACACAGACACACCTCCCTTGAGCCCTCGGTAAACATCCAAGCACTGAGGCACGCAAATCCCCTGACCACAATAAGGTGGCAATCCCAAACAGCAAACAAAAAAAATTATTATTCAGAACACGATATACAACCGTAATGAATCCCGTAACCGGCTTATACAGCTGGCATGTGACCAACGTATTTAACCGTGAGGAGTCCATAAAATCAGTAGCAGCTAATAATTACTAATTACTTTAGTTAATGCTGCTACTGATTTTATTCCAGTTTACCTGTTCAGGTTGATTGCGATTCTTTTTAAAATATTGTCTCAGTTTTATACGTATGTTGTTCGTCTTGATGTTTGTCTTCTTTTCACTTGGCAACACTCAAATGCAAATTATTCACCGTGAATCAGCTGTTCTCACCTATCCATTCAGAGAAACTGAATGAGCTGAAATGAGCCTTTGTTTCACGACCGCGACACCCCTCTCTCTCACGCACATACAGTACAGAGTAGACCAAATCATTACAGTACATACTTTATCCAACGAACAAGAAAAATATCCACATAATGATGAGTTAAGAAGCATTGCTTAATTCTCGTTTAGACAGACTGTTTGTATCTGATTATTGGTATTATTAAAGAACAGCAGCACAAACAACAACACAAGGGCTTGTACAGCAAGGCACATTTTTATTATTTTGCAAAGAGTTAAATTTGTAACATTAAAAGGCATCCGAATTTAAATAGATAAATTACTAGAAACAAATTGAGCACACTATCAGAATAAAAAATATAACAAATCAAATGTAAACTTTTAGTAGTTTAAACGTCTACTTGAGACAGTGACCCTCGGTGAGCGTAAAAATTCATTTATTCGGTCCTTGATCCGCTTGCTGTCACTGCTAGTCATGGTGGGAAACTTCTGGGCCACTGTCCTCATCAAAAAATATCTCACGTTTACTGGCAGTCCACGTTTGCCTCTGGAACCATCCCAGTTTGTTGTGGACGCCCAGTTTGCATAGATCTCCTGCGGCACCACATTGCGGAACAACAAGCAACCAAGCCGATCTGGACGCCCTTGACACTGAATCATCAGCGACTCAAGAAGCTCCGTAGTGGGAGGAGTAAAAGGAAGTTCTGGGTGGTCGCCTGCAATGTACGCTGTGGCTGGAGACATCGTTTCTGCAGTACTCCTGGTCGGTGTTAGAAAGTCTGGGGTTGGGGTGTGTTTTGTTGTACTCAATAATATTTATGCAGTATTTATGCAGCATAAAAAATCGCCCTACCCTAAAACCGCCACTGATGGCAATGTATGATTCTTTTAAAATGAACGTTGAAGCACATAAATGAATGTGAACATAAATTTTTGAACCCTAGTATCTATACTTCTACTGACATCACTGCTGGATTATGAAATGTGCACATTTCATTATTTATAATAACGCAAAAACAATATTACAATATTTGTTATTTTAATATAAACTCGTTGTCCTCCTTGTGTATGTGTGTAAAACATTTTATTTGTTTATTTTGTGGTTTTTAAACATTCAAGAACTACGTAATTGCGCGACTGTTAAGCATTAATCCATACTTGATAATCTATTCTTCGTTGTAATCGCCCTAGTAATCACACAATTTATAGTGTGTTTTAATCCCCATTCATTCTGCCAGGGTTTAATCGCCCTAATATTAACACCCATTTATAGTTCGTTTTACTCCCCATGCATTCTGCCAGGGTGTAATCGCCATATTGTTAACACCCATCCAAAAAAGGAGGAGGAGGAAGAAGAAAAGCAGAGAAGAAGGTAATATATGAAATAAAATAAAACTGGAATAAGCAATAGATTGCATATACACTCCCAAAAATTACTTGTTGAAAGAACATAATTGAATCATGGAAAGAATTTATACTTAATATAAATATAAGATAGTATAAGTTCTTATATATAATATAAGAACTTAATAGCATTAAGCAATTATGTTGGCCCAACTTAATGTTCTTACAGTAGGTTCAGTCAAATTAATTGTATTATGTTCATTTAACTCACTTACACTGTAAAAAAATTCTTGCTACTCCAACTAAAAAATTTCTAGTGACCTGTTGCATCTAAAATTTTTAGTTGGCTCAATTTAAGTTGTATAAACTATTTTGTTTTTGCTGTGCTGATTACCTCAAATTGAAATATAATGTTGTGTCAATTAAATGTTCCAATGTTGCCTTGATGAAACTTTCGTAGTTGAGTAATGAAATTTATATTAGCCCAACATATATTTCTTTTTTCCAACAACTATTTTCAGGATTTATTTTTTACAGTGTACTACAGCTGCGTCCAACCTATTTAATACTGTTAAGATGAATTAATAGGGTTGGGACAACAAATTTTATTTGATAAGACATAAGACAAAGGGGATAAAACGGAGATTTGTATTTTATATTTAATAAAAAACACTGTTTTACACCAGCAGCAACTTACAAATGAGATCTCAATTTGAAAAGATGTACAGAACATAAATCACCACAAATAAGTATTAATCATAGAAAAAAAAGATAAAGAAAGTTAAAATGTGAACTTTCTTGCTGAATTGTAATTTTAGAATTTGAAAAGTGACTGGATCCAATACTGTATCACTGGTCCTAAAAAGTGGGTGGGTCCTGTCCCCCGTCCCACCCACAGGCATTGGTTTAACTGCTGCGTGGTCTCTTTTTAAATGCTAGTCCATAATTTTTTTGAACTCACGCTTTCTGCCGCACTATCGACCATGACGAAGATTTCCCCTGAGATGAGCATGAAAATCAGGTCTCTATGGATAGGGACACGTCATCACTAGTATCAGGACATTCTTGGAACTGTCAGGTGTTCGTGTCTCCGACAACACAATCAGACGGCATTGTCGTTCTCGTGGCCTGATTCCGGCAACTAAACCACCAAATGCATTGAAAGTGACCAGGTATGTTACTAATTGTGGTATGTTATTAATTGTTTTGTATAAAATAAATTTTTTACATTAATCTAACATCGAATAAAATGTACTTTTTATTTGTATAGTCCTGTACTTCAGTGCATTGAAGAAATGCTGCAAGAGAATGATGAACGGTCTGCTAAACAGATTCAAGACGAGCTTCAGACTCGACTGCAGTGTAAACTATCACTTAACACCATTAGAACATCCATAAAGAAACTTAAATGGAACTATGGCAAAGCCCGGTAAGCGACTATGATAATTTTAGCGACTATTCATTTATATTTACCTTTGACACACACGCACGCACGCACGCACACACACACACACACACACACACACACATAGAGAGAGAGAGAGAGAGAGAGAGAGAGAGACTTGTTAATTAATTATTTTTTTGTGGTTTTTTTCTCTCTTTTAGAACCGGCCCTATGATTCGGGACGCCAACAAGGCCTTGCGTCTTAGCCAAGCTCAACAGTGGATGGCTGTCAAAGAGACCTTTGACAATGTAATCTTTGCTGACGAAACAACTGTGGCTTTGGAACGCTTTGCATTGATGTGCTACAGAAAAAGGGGTCGGCACGTAGAGAAACCTAAGGCCAAACATCCCATAAAAGTTCATGTTTGGGGGACCATATCCCGTCAGGGACCAGGACCAATAGTTGTCTTTGAAGGTTAGTTCTATATATTGTAGAGCACGTTTCTACTTAACAAAATAGAATAGCGGAAAAATTGATTAATATGACTGAACATGACTTTAAAATTTACAGGAATTATGGATCGGCTTTATTACGAAGAAAGCATAATAAAATCTTCGTTGGCGCCATACATTCAACAAGACTTTAAAGGACCTCATCGCTTCTTCCAAGGTAAAAAATAACAAGCATGTGATATTTTGTAATTTATGCTAGCAAAAATAGCTTTAAGGTTTCTAAATATTCTATGTGTTTAAAAACGTTTCTTTTAATAGACAATGACCCAAAACATACAGCGGCGAGACATTGTATTGCTGAGGCGGGGATCAACTGGGTGAAAACACCAGCCGAGTATGTTTCTTACATTCCGTTCCATTAGATGAACTGGATTATGAAATGTGCACATGACAATTTTCTCTAACCTGTATTCCTTACATGCAGGTCTCCTGATCTCAACCCGATCGAGATGGTTTGGCATGCGCTGAAGGAGTTCGTTAGACGTGAGGCCAAACCACGGAACAAAGATGAGCTTATTCAAGCCATTGTGACTTTCTGGAGAGACCGCTTGACCTTAATTTCGTGCAATAAATATATTGATCATCTTCAGAAGGTTTTGCCGATGGTGGTAGAGCGCAACGGGTGTGCTACTGGGATGTAAATATGTTGTTACAATGTTTTCTCTTATTTATTAAAGAAAATTATGATGACCATAACAGCCTACTGCATTTCATTATTTATAATAACACAAAAACAATATTACAATATTTGTTATTTTAATATAAACTCGGTATCATTATCCTCCTTGTGTATGTGTCCATTTGATTTGTTATATTTTTTATTCTGATAGTGTGCTCAATTTGTTTCTAGTAATTTATATATTTAAATTCGGATGCCTTTTAATGTTACAAATTTAACTCTTTGCAAAATAATAAAAATGTGTCTTACTGTACAAGCCCTTGTGTTGTTGTTTGTGCTGCTGTTCTTTAATAATACCAATAATCAGATACAAACAGTCTGTCTAAACGAGAATTAAGCAATGCTTCTTAACTCATCATTATGTGGATATTTTTCATGTTCGTTGGATAAAGTATGTACTGTAATGATTTGGTCTACTCTGTACTGTATGTGCGTGAGAGAGAGGGGTGTCGCGGTCGTGAAACAAAGGCTCATTTCAGCTCATTCAGTTTCTCTGAATGGATAGGTGAGAACAGCTGATTCACGGTGAATAATTTGCATTTGAGTGTTGCCAAGTGAAAAGAAGACAAACATCAAGACGAACAACATACGTATAAAACTGAGACAATATTTTAAAAAGAATCGCAATCAACCTGAACAGGTAAGCTGGAATAAAATCAGTAGCAGCATTAACTAAAGTAATTAGTAATTATTAGCTGCTACTGATTTTATGGACTCCTCACGGTTAAATACGTTGGTCACATGCCAGCTGTATAAGCCGGTTACGGGACTCATTACGGTTGTATATCGTGCTCTGAATAATAATTTTTTTTGTTTGCTGTTTGTTTGCTGAGCAAAATTAAAATAGAACAATTTTTTTTAAAAAGCATCATCCAGGATTCGAACCGACACTTTGTAAATCCCTGACCGAGCGCTCTAACCGCTACACCAACCAGGCACTAAGAGACAACACACCTCCGTGGCGTTAATAAGCCACTCGACTTCTTTGAAAGCAAGCGTTAAATAAGTAACGAAGTAAGCCTGTTATACAATTATACTATTTGCACGTGTATTTTATCTGTTTTAAACTTGGTGTCATTTGATCTTGTTTAGAAATGCCGCACTTCCGCGTTGTTGCGCGGGCATCGCAATCACACCGGGTAGTAAAAATCCCCTGTAAACCAACAAACCCCGAGTATTTTATAGCGCGGGGTGCAAACCGGAGAGCTTGCCAGCCAAGGATAAAAAAAGATGAATTGGGCACACGCCGTGACAGGCTGAAAAAAAATTATTGTTATCAAAAATGTAACAGATGTAACACCGGACCTCATTACCCACAATGCATCTCCCGCACTGGACTACACTGCCGTAAACAGCTGTCGTAAATCAAAATGGCCACCACTTTTCATCAGTATAATGACACACACACACACACACACGCAGCAGCAGCAGACCGATCCGTCACTCCCCTAAATTTAAAGAATACAAACTGGTTGCGTGCGAGTTTGCTGTTTTTTCTATAGTATACTGAAGCAAAATCAAAATGCAACAAATTTTTTTAATTTTAATTTTGCTATAATTAAAATAAAAAAATTTAAAACATCATCCCTCGGGATTCGAACCGGCGCTTTATATAACACTGACCGTGGGCTCTAACCGCTACACCAAGCGGGCACTTAAAGACAATGCACCCAAGTAACGTTAAATAAGGCAAGGTTAATAAAGCAAGCGCTGGATAAGTAACGAAGTAAGCCTGTTATAATAATAACTTGGTGTTATTTGATCTTATTGGTTTATAAATTTATATTTAAATAAATAGTAAACTTGGCCGATTTCGTTATAATTTTGTTTGATGAGTGGGGCTTGAAAATTCTCTTGAAAAATATGGTCATTTATTTCAGTTAATAAATCTACTATAATTTTTCTTTTTACTCATTATTGTACAGTACACATTAATAGCTCTGGTTCAGATTTGTCATGTTTGTTGTGGAAATTACCATCACTGTTGTATTTACTGCGATGAATGAAAATGTCACTTTGCGCCACCTGGCGGCCATTTTACGAATGACTTTGAAATGCAACTGATTTATTTTGGCCGCTGTTGCCTTTAAACGGCGGTATACGCGGCGAGATCGCCATTCCAATTTTGTAACCACTGTACCAGTTAAATTAGAAAGGGATTCCTGTATTGCGACAACTGATGTAGAAATATTGTCCAAGCGGCTGTCAATTGCACTCAGTCTGCCATCAATGTTACCCAGGCTAGCTCCCAACGAGCGGATTTCTGTCAGCATGGCGTCCGATTGGTCTGACGAGGCCTCCTCCGCCTCGGCCTGTTTTTTCTTTGCAGCTCTGGGAGGCCGAGAGGACGCGAAGAGCGGAAAATCTCGTGATTCTTTAATCTCGGACATTGGTGTTTAATGTAAGAGCGATAGACTTCAAGTTTGCGTCGAATTAGCTGAAAGATAAATTAGAAAAAAGGGAACTGGTGCGGAGCTAACAAATTATGCGCCCCCCGATTTGTGCGTTTTGATTATGAAATTGATTATAAAATACTATCTACACTATTAATTATAAAAACTGCCAATTTTAATAGTTTAAATGCCATGTTTCACACTGGCTGGATACACTATGTTGCAGGTGGTTTTGTCCGTACCACTCAATAAAGTTGTCCACCATGCTCTTGTACTTTCCCTCCTGACCATTCCAGAAACAGCTCACAATGGCAGTGTCAGTGGAAAACTTCTGCTGTCAGACACATGAAGTGTGAACAGAAAGGGAAACTGGACAGTCCCTTGATGGACTTTTGTGTTGCTCACTATGGTTTCTGACTCTGTGTTCAGCAGCCTCACATATTGTGGTCAACCTGTGAGATACAGTAGTTGGTTATGCAGGTCACGTATGATCCACCTGCATGTTCAGTGTTAAAAGCACTCTCTCTCTCTCTCTCTCTCTCTCTCTCTCTCTCTCTCTATATATATATATATATATATATATATATATATATATATATACACTCAGCAAAAAAGAAACACCCCTTTACACCCCAATAATGTTGTACAATAAACAATAAACAATGTTTTCCATGCATGTTCAATTAACCATAATCAATGAATTAACATGCACCTGTGGAATGGTCGTTAAGACCTTAACAGCTTACAGAAAGTAGGCATTTAAGGTCACAGTTCTAAAAAGGCAGGACACTAAAGAGACTTGTCTACCGACTGTGAAAAACACCCAAAGAAAGATGCCCAGGGTCCCTGCTCATCTGCGTGAATGTGCATTAGGCATGCTGCAGGGAGGCATGAGGACGGCTGATGTGGCTAGGGCAATAAATCGCCATGTCCGCACTGTGAGACGCCTAAGACAGCGCTACAGGGAGACAGGAAGGACAGCTGATCATCCTCGCAGTGGAAGACCACGTGTAACAACACTTGCACAGGATGGGTACATCCGAATATCACACCTGCGTGACAGGTACAGGATGGCCACAACAACTGCCCGAGTCACACCAGGAACACACAATCCCTCCATCTCACAGCAAGAACTGACAAATCTGGTCCAGTCCATGAGGAGGAGATGCACTGCAGTACTTCAAGCAGCTGGTGGCCACCAGATACTGACTGGTACTGACTGATTTTGAGCCTCCCTTCATTCAGGGACACATTGTGAAACATTTTTAGTTTATGTCTTATGGTGTTGACTCTTTTAATGTTCATACAAATATTTACACATTAAGTTTTCTTAACGTCAGAAGACGTTTCTTTTTTTGCTGAGTATATATATATATATATTGTATGTGTGTGTGAGAGACATTTACATTCTGCTGACAAAAATAATACTGAGATAAACTCATTTGGTCATAACCGAATATCAGGAAAAAAAATTTATGCTTTCATACATGTGCATTGAGGGAATAGTGCCAGAACCAGGTCCTCAGACCCGTTTCTGGAATCTCTTGTCTTATTCCTGTCTCTTTTTTGTCCCTCCTCTTGTCTCTGATTTGCTGGAATATGAAAGCTGTGTAATATTGAGGGCGCAGAGTATGAAAATTCAATTTGTGAGCATATAGGTGAGAGTTTAAGCAAAAAAATATATATAATCCTATTATGTTCAGGTTTTGGACACTTAAATAACGGCATACTATTGCAGCTCCTCCATGGTTACTGGCTAGTCCGTTTAGTGCAGCCTCCTTCATAAACGTCACATAAATTACTAGTTAAAAATAAGCGTGACTGACACAGCAATCTGGAATTGTTGTCAAGGAAATAAGCGAACATGCGAAAGTAGCGTGATCTGAGCCGTCATTTAGGAAATTAGATCGTGTGTGTGCATGAATTGAGTTTTCTTTTTCTTTTTTTTTTAGATTAATTGTGCAACCCGACTACCGAGACATCGACTTCAAGAACTGACTGGCTACTTGTCACATATTTCCCAGCACTTGAAATGTGTTGCTGTAACAAATTAATTGGCAGATCGTTGTATATATACAGTAAATGAGCCCTATAATTTGGGGAACAGGCGACTTTATGGTTTTTAAACATTTAATATTTCTCTTCAGGCTTTTTACAACATTTTCTCTCTTTCAGACACACAAAAACAAGTTACCTTGCAGAGATTACACAAATGTGATTACAAATGTGAGAACTATCATGTGTTACTTGCTATTTCAACCCACATCCTCTGTCATATATATAGGGGTGTGTGTGTGTGTATGTGTGTATGTGTGTGTGTGTATGTGTGTGTGTGTGTGTGTGCGTGTGTGTGTGTGAGAGAGAGAGCGAGACAGAGAGAGACTATGTGCAAGAGATGACTATGGAAAAAGTATATGATGCAGTTCTGTCAAGGAAAGAAGGTTTGTGGTAGGAAATCAGTTGTGTTCCTACACACACACACACACACACACACACACACACACACACACACACTTGCTCTGGTACTCCTTATATTTGTATCTCATCTAGATGTGCAGTAGGCATTCGCTACTTTAGCTATTACCCATAAGTAGATGCTAAGAATTTCAAGTCCTATAATAATGTTAGTTATTTTACGTCATTGTTATATTTTTGTTGTTATACACAAGTCACATTATAACACAGCGCACATAAACTGTTGACCAGATTCATCCTGTGACCTATGACCATGCTATCATCCTCTATCTGAACCTTTACATGTCATCGACACTTTTGCCTGTTTAGCTGCTGATGTTCCTTGAAGACTTATGTATTAATTTATACATGCTTAGATAAAGTAAGAATTCTTCATATTTGTCATTATGTTGATCACACATTAATATGATAATGTATTAGTTATTGTCATTTAAAACAGTTTTTCATGTACCAAACAGTGCTATGTATTAAACTCCTACATACTGTATGGACAATCCAGTAAATACCCCATTTTACATTTAACAGCAGCAGCTGTTCAGTAATGTGCTTGCTTATTAAACCTTAGAAAGACATGATGCTACTGTCGTATATATTCAGATCATATAAGTCAAACAGTTTAAGTCAGAAAAAGTTTTTGCAATGATATTTTAGTAAAAGTTGAAAATGAAGTTAAACCTACCCCAATGAACATGAAAATACATGAGAAAAAGAAGTGAAATGAACAGTTATTTGCCAGATTACGTCACACCATCTAGCACTTTTTCAGACGACTATAGTGCTTTTTTTCCTCGAGGTGGGCATGGCTTTATGCGTCACTCAACAGAGTCAATCGACGCAGTAGTACCCGTGTATAGACAGAATATACAGAAGACACAGAAACGACTGTGATGCCCCTACAAGTCACCACCATCCTGTGAAATTTAACGTGCTGGAGTCGTTTAAAAAAAAAAAACTTAATCTTTATCTACTTTTTCGATTTATATTTTTAGCTTTAACCTTCTTTCTATAAACGCTTTTCCCATCAACTACGGTTAGGTACTGTATGCTAGTAGATATATACAGTATATTTATATATAAAAACATTAGCAAGGAGAGCTGTTGCTTTCTCCCTGATGCATGTAAGTATTTAATTATCTTGAAAGCACCCAAACAGATGAGTCTGAGTCTTCAATCTATCAGGCCATGACTGCCCAGAGGAGCCATCCAGTGTTGACTGAAAATAGATGTGGGGGTTGGTTGATTTCTGATGCAGTAAATGTAACATCACCTCTGTGTCAGTCATAGGTTTTTAAGCCTGCTATATGCTTCTGCATCCAGTCTATGCTGAGCCTATGCTGATAGGCTTTGGAATTGACCTACGGTGCTGTGACATTTATACAGTACGTCTGCACTGGTGTGTCTGTGTCGCTCCGAAATTACACCGCCAAACCACTAGTTGGTGTTGGGGTTTCTTGGCCTTCTTGAGCTTAACTTTCTGCCCTCGTCTGAACATCCGAAAAGGTTTATGAGGTGTATAGGGTATTGGCAGTTGATGTTACAGGTTGGCCATAAGCTGTTTTGTGGTCTGTGAGGATTTCCTTCAATTCAAAATTATAACCGTGTCTATAACATCATGAATGCAGAATCATGAAAAGTGCTGCATGCACTGATGTTCCTAGCAGAGGGACAAATATATATATATATATATATATATATATATATATATATATATATATATATATATTTGTGCAGAACATCTTCTGAGTTTATCTAGACAGCATATCCAGGCAGATACCAGGTGTAAAAATGTGCTCTTGTGCCCTCCTGTCAAGTTCAAAATCTGTGCCGTAAGAGACTTCGCAGCAAACATTTATTTAAGTCATTACAAGAAATATAACCATAAGAAAGTACATAAAATAGTTGAAGACATGCCATTTGAGTTACTTATTCAGTTATGCTCAATCTGTTGATCAATCGTGAGCACATCTTGTTTGATGTCATCCTTCAATTAATTCAAATGATGGGGTTTGTACTGTAAGTGTACACATGGCTCTTCAGGTACCCCCAGAGGGAGAAATCACATCTACAGTAGCTCGACCATCACCACATCACCGTGTCCTACCTTTTCTAAAACATCAGACTCTCGTCGGTCACTCTGTATTTTCTGTACTGCATCTCAATATGTACTTGTGCCCAAATATTTATATTTAATAAGGCAATATTAAACATGGTCTACATAAAAATGATATTTTATAATAACTTAAATTCTTCAGGTTCAGTCTTCAGGTTGGTAAACAGCGCCTGTGGCTCACTGTAGCGGTTTGATAGATAAAAATCCAAAGTTTCTCAATTTAATTTCTTTTTCTGAGTGGAATTTAGATGGCTTGTGATTTCGCTGTGAAGAAAGATGCTAAACAGTTATCACAAGAATCCTGTTGATGTGGTGTAAGGAGAACATCCTGTCACACCATATCAGCAACATGTTGCATTTAACACACGAAAATTTTCACATCTTACATGACCTTAAGGCAGCTATGCTTACACAATCATAAGACTGATGCTCTGGTATTTGTGGTAGTTCGGGGAAAATGCACAACGTCTGCACTCTGCAGCTATACTATTTCCTTTATGCAAAGGCAGAGCTCCAGTTCTCGTCAATGTTATTTGAAATGTGTACGAGTTAGCTCTGACAAGAATGAGTGTTTGTGCAAGACGTAGTTTTATACTTGTGATTTATCTCACTTTGTTTTGCATTTGTGTTTCATGTGTTTCAATATGTTTATTGTACAAACCGGATTCCAAAAAAGTTGGGACACTAAACAAATTGTGAATAAAAACTGAATGCAATGATGTGGAGATGGCAAATGTCAATATTTTATTCAGAATAGAACATAGATGACAGATCAAAAGTTTAATCCGAGAAAATTTATAATTTTAAAGGAAAAATATGTTGATTACAAATTTCACTGTGTCAACAAATCCCAAAAAAGTTGGGAGAAGTAGCAATAAGAGGCTGGAAAAAGTAAATTTGAGCATAACTAAGAGCTAGAAGACCAATTAACAGTAATTAGGTTAATTGGCAACATGATTGGGTATAAAAAGAGCTTCTCAGAGTGGCGGTGTCTCTCAGAAGCCAAGATGGGTAGAGGATCACCAATTCCCACAATGTTGCGCAGAAAGATAGTGGAGCAATATCAGAAAGGTGTTACCCAGCGAAAAATTGCAAAGACTTCGCAGTTATCATCATCAACTGTGCATAATATCATCCGAAGATTCAGAGAATCTGGAACAATCTCTGTGCGTAAGGGTCAAGGGCGTAAAACCATACTGGATGCCCGTGATCTCCGGGCCCTTAAACGACACTGCACCACAAACAGGAATGCTACTGTAAAGGAAATCACAGAATGGGCTCAGGAATACTTCCAGAAACCATCGTCAGTGAACACAATCCACCGTGCCATCCGCCGTTGCCAGCTGAAACTCTACAGTGCAAAGAAGAAGCCATTTCTAAGCAAGATCCACAAGCACAGGCGTTTTCATTGGGCCAGGGATCATTTAAAATAGAGTGTGGCAAAATGGAAGACTGTTCTGTGGTCAGACGAGTCATGATTCGAAGTTCTTGTTGGAAGTGTGGGACGCCATGTCATCCGGACCAAAGAGGACAAGGACAACCCAAGTTGTTATCAACGCTCAGTTCAGAAGCCTGCATCTCTGATGGAATGGGGTTGCATGAGTGCGTGTGGCATGGGCAGCTTGCATGTCTGGAAAGGCACCATCAATGCAGAAAAATATATACAGGTTCCAGAACAACATCTAGTCATCTCTTTCAGGGAAGACCCTGCATTTTTCAACAAGATAATGCCAGACCACATTCCGCATCAATCATAACATCATGGCTGCGTAGGAGAAGGATCCGGGTACTGAAATGGCCAGTCTGCAGTCCAGATCTTTCACCGATAGAGAACATTTGGCGCATCATAAAGAGGAAGGTGCGACAAAGAAGGCTCAAGACGATTGAACAGTTAGAGGCCTGTATTAGACAAGAATGGGAGAGCATTCCTATTTCTAAACTTGAGAAACTGGTCTCCTCGGTCCCCAGACGTCTGATGAGTGTTGTAAGAAGAAGGGGAGATGCCACACAGTGGTGAAAATGGCCTTGTCCCAACTTTTTTGGGATTTGTTGACACTATGACATTTTGATTCACCATATTTTTCCCTTAAAATTATACATTTTCTCAGTTTAAACTTTTGTTCCGTGATTTATGTTCTATTCTGAATAAAATATTGACATTTGCCATCTCCACATCATTGCATTCAGTTTTTATTCACAATTTGTTTAGTGTCCCAACATTTTTGGAATCCGGTTTGTACATACTGTAAGTAACTTAAGATAAGATAAAATTTTTTTTATTAATCCCGGAAGAAATTCTTGTGCTAGAGACTGCTCCAAGAGCAAAGAGAATAAAAAATATATATAAAGTGAAATAATTAATAAAGTCAAACTAACAAACTAGATATAAGACAAAAATGCATCAACCAACAAAGTATAATGCAGCAACCGCTAGCAATAGCGTAGCAGAAACCGGATTCTGATGTAGAATTTACGTGGCAACAATGGCGAGTAATATAGCGCATAATATTGCTGACTAGTGTTACATATGATATTGCAAAGATATATTGCACGATATTGTTAAATTATATTGCAAATGATTTTGGTAGGCAACATTGCACATTATATTGTTAAATTATATTACACATGATATGAATTTTTAATTGTTTTATTTGTATAGCGCTTTTAACAATTGTCATTGTCGCAAAGCAGACTTTTAAAGAACTATTAAAGAACCCAGGCATACAAATTGCAGAGGTAAGGCTACTGCACCTTTCGTTTCTAGGCTGTGACCATTATTTTAGCTCTCATTACCCTAACCGTAGTTGATGGGAAAAGCATTTGTAGAAAGAAGTAAAAGTTTAATGCTAAAAATAATAAATACATATAGAATTTTTTTTTTTTAATACAAAGAAATAAGATCTTTGTAAGGTTGAGTACCTTATACATTGTTTAAGCTAAGTTTGCTTATTTTGCCGTTAGCCAAATACACTCCCTGTTCGATAAGCGGTGACTGAATCACAGATGAGAAATCGATAGATAGATAGATAAAGATTACGTTCTCTCTTAAAACGACTCCAGCACGTCAAAATTCACAGGACGGCATCACAGTCGTTTCTGTGTCTTCTGTATATTCTGCTTATACACAGTAAACTACAGCATCGATTGGCTCTGTTGAGTTGAAATGTTTATTGCACTGGTAATAAAATAAAGTTGTAACATAATGTTAACTGTACACAAATTTATTATAAAATCATAATTATGAGTAACAATGACTACATTTTCAAGAAAAGGTTATATACAGTATGTCACATACCACACTATATCCCAGCTTGTTGTAAAGCAGGCTGAGCCGGTAATGGGGCAGAACGACCCTCCCTGCTGTTCCCTTCCTTTTGTGTTCAGCACTCATTCTTGGCACTCTATAATACCCAAACGATTTAGTTAGGAAAATGTAACATTTAATTAATTTTTTTTAAATTATCAAAATCAATAAGCATAATTGAAAATTGAATAATTTTCAATTATGCTCATTGTGCTAGATAAATTTTTTCATTTAATTTTTATTTCACTTTGCGCCTCCAGTGTCTCCAGGATTCGATTCTCGCCTTGGGTCTGTGTGCAGTCCAAAGACATGAAGATTAGGCTTATTAGCCTTCCAAAATTGCTGTAGTGTGTAAATGAGCATGTGAGTGTGTGTGTATGTGTGTGGTCCATGATGGATTGGCACCCCATCAAGGGTGTACTTATCTCATGTCCTTAGTCTTCTGAGATCGGCTCCAGGCCCGGGAAACCCTGATTACAGGATAAAGCGGTATAGATGATGAGTGATGACATCACAGCAATAAAATGTTGTTTACATTATCCATCAGTGTGAACCTTTGAAGAATCTTGAATAATGTCAACTTGCAACTAACAGCATTTTTAATAAAAGTAGAAAACATTTTTAATATAATAAACCATTTTAAGGCATTTTAAGATAAAGTAATGGCTTGGTACCAACACCAGAGAATAAATATGATTGTTCATATTCTGTTGATATTCATATTCTATATATTCACATCACAAACCCCGAACAAGTAAAGTGAAAATGTGACATTTTTAAGGACTTTATCTGTGTCTTTTTTAATGTATGTTTTAAAGTGTGAATGTGTGTGGTTAGAAGTCGACTTGTATGCATGCTTTTTCCTGTGTTCGTCACTGCTGCTATGGTGAGAGTGATGTATGTGCTGTGGTGATTTGATGAGGTTTCTCTCTTAGGATTATGCTCAAAGCATGTTCCCCTGCGAGCAGCTTCCACTAAGCACCAGTTTCAGTCACCTTAATATAGCAACCTCCATGAAGAGCCTAGCTGGATTATCTTTCTCTGTTCTGTCACTCTACTCCTTTATTTCAGCAACTGTTCCTAACTGCCTTTTAGCTGTAAATTTTGGTATTTTTAGCTGAAGCCCATACTGTAAAAATATCTATGCAATTTAAAGAATTACATTTCCTATAGCACTGTTAAATATCTACAGTACTGATTATGTTAAAATGTTTATATACATCAAAACACCAGAAATAGTAACAAAGCAAATTAATTCAGTGTTTTACTGTAACAGTTAACCGGTATTAACTTAAATGCAATTTTTCTGTAACAAACATTGTCTACCTTCAAAAGTAAATACAGTACCATCGTGTGCTGAAGATGCTTTTACTTTCAGTTTTACAGACCTGTAAATCAGTGGAAAATTCATAAATAAATGGCACACAAATAAAGATAACTAGGTTGTTTATTTGATTAATAAGAGAGATTTGTTAGTTAAATTAATTAATTAAATATAATACAAGCCACAATCCAAGCTGCAAGTGGCCGGTGTGAGAGCAGGTTCATTGCAGGCTTAAACTGATACGGTTACAGAAAAGTTTGAGTTTTGTTGGCCAACAAAAATAGATTGACTTTTATTGTATGACAAAGATTCATTGTATAAATTACAGATTAGAAGGCTTTCCATGTATTTTCTCAGAATTACTCAGTAGATTAATAATTATTGAAAAGCATATTGAGATTTGCAAACCAAATGGCTTCCATATGCCAATCAATGCAAGTCGGGTGGATCTTGAATTTACTGTACTTTAAACAAGTTAAGTAGTAGTTCCTACTTAGTTTTTTTACTTATTTAACTAAGAATTGGTTGTATGGGTCCATGTAGACATTGAGGTGCCTTCAGGCCACGGCTTTGAGGAGGTTATGCAGTCTGTGGGATGGATGTAAACGTGCCAGAGTTCACCATGTACACAGTCCAAATGGTTGTTTCTCAGGAGCTAAAAGTCTGATTGTACTGAAATTCAGTGTCCTGAATTATTAACCTAATCTGTTAATGGATTTTAAATTGATTTGACATATTTCATAAACATGACTATTTCTGCCAATTGTCTGTCAGCAATTTTGATTCTGTGAAATTCCAGATATTTAGGTCTGAATTTCAGTTTTTACAAAATTTAAAAGTATGTTATTCCATGAAATCAATTTTTGTTCTTTCTTTTTGTTCTCTATTGCTGTGATCCAGAATGACTAACTGAGAGAAGATCACTTGTACTTGTACCTGTTTTGGGAATCGACCTTGTAAGAACTTGAGGCCATTCATTCTCTGTATATCCAGTTCTTACCTTCATTATATTTATGGTAAGTAATGTCTTGTTTTGATAAAAATGCAAATGAACTACAGATTTTGGCTTCACCAGGCACTTAATTTTGTCTCTTATGTTACAACCTGGTAGCACGGTGATGTAGTGGTTAGCACTTTGTCCAGAGTTGAGTATTCGTTCCCGACTCAGGTCTGTGTGAATACAGTTTGCATGTTGCAGTCCGTGCTTGGTGGGTTTCCTCACAGTCCGGGATAGGATAACTGGTGTGACCAAATTTCACATGGGGTGTGTTTGCATGCCTTGTGATGGATTATCACTTTGTCCAGGGACTACCCTGCCTTTTGCCAAAGTCTCCTGGGGTGGACTCCAGCACATGCAGAGGAATTAGGCTCCAGCACATCCATCACTGTGCTGAACTCCACAGCAGAACCTCATAAATAACCATTAATAAATGTTATATGCTCCATTTGCATGAACTGGCAACATGGTCCTTTGTCTAAATTTTATTTTATTATTATTATTTTTTTTAAAGCAGTTAACTACAGGTTAAACTCCACAGACACAGACCTGAGGCGGGAATCGAGAATGTTTTGCTAAACACAACATCAACTGTTTTGGATTTATCCAAGGACCTGTCATTGCATCTCATTTACTGAAACCATCAAAAAAAAAAAACATACCGAGCAAAAAAAGCTCACAGTTTTTAAATATATTGTTTATATGACAATAATTTCTTCAGTGACAATAACTGCTTTATATAATTTTTATGTATGTGCTTAAAGGACTGTTTATTATACAGTATGTGTATAATTTCAGTTTCATTTTTGTTTTCACAGGTTCATAAGATGGTTTGGAGTGTGTAGATGTTGTCTCTCTAAGACTTAGTCCTCCATGGATATTTTGGCCCTTCCTTATGGTAAAATGCTGGTACTAGGGGCCATCTCTGCTGCCTCAGCCTTCATCGTTACCATCTTCATCGTGCTGGTGTGTGTGGGGTGTCACAAGTAAGTGAATACCAGTGACAAAAGAATGTGACTAATAAATCTATGTTTAATGTAACACTGAATTATTCTGGTTATAGTAAAGTACCACGGATAAAAGAAGCAGGTGTGTAAAGCAAAAATGCTTACTGTATACAGACATAATACACAAAAGTGGTGTCACTTCACTTGTTCGTGATTATTTCATGGTGTTCCATTGATGCATTTTGGAAAATCTTTTATACCCCTCTCCTGATTGATACCTTTTGACATTGAGATAAAAATTATTTAGTAATTAATTAATTAGTAGATTTGTAAATGCAGATATATCAGTCTGTAAATAAATGCAATCAAGTGGTTCATTTATGAAACACATGATTATTTTCTTGGGAATATTAAAGACATTATTGAATTATGTTATATTTATATGTGAATAACTAAATACATTTGTGAATCGCTTGACATTCATTTGTGAATGATGAAACTGTTCTGACATTGAGCACTAACAGGGTCATGACTCACCTCACTCCTTTGTTTACAACTAATGTGAGCTACAAAGCTAAGTAGTTTTTAGCATAAGCTGACCACCCAGTCCCTCTCTAAACCCTGAACAAAGGCACTACTTGGTCTGTAGAACAAGGGTTTTTTCACCTTACTGGACGTAGCGCACTAGCTTTTCATTTTATGCTATTAGGCTCCCAGAATGTGGAATAAATAACTGTAAAGAGAAACTTACATTTTACTGGCAAGAATTTAAGACTACTTTTACTCCTGCTGTGTACACTTATGCAACCAACTGATTGTAAGTAACATTCCCCTTTTTATCATTAGTTTTCTGCTTTTTTTTTCTTTTAGGGATGCACAATTAATCAAATAATATCATGATCTCTATTTACACATATACACGTGATCTCATTTCTAAGTGACGATAATTCAAATGCATGTATTTCTTTGCACACTGCATTCACATTTTCACTTATTTACTTGACAACAATCCCAGATTGCTATATCACACTGGTCACACTCACACAGTGTGTGATTTATATTGGTCATACATACGATGCATGAACCAGTTTAGATAATCATTCAGGCAGTTCCTGTAAGTTATCATCTTTATGTGCAGAACTTAATGGAACTGAATCATCTGTTATGCCAAATATAGCAGTTAATAGACATGGCATCAACTGTACCCCAAGTATAGTGGACATGAAGTCCAAAAGTTTTGCAGGTTTGGACACAAAATGAACATATGACTTAAATTACAGGGAGAGGCGTGGCACCTGTCACATCTGTCCTCAACATCAGGAAATATTTCAGCTAGCCTTGATTTGGAATAATGGACTCTGTGCAAAACGTTAAACTGAATAAAACTGAGACGGGCGCAAGAAGAGCTGGAGCATATTCTGTCCATGGCTTTCTCCCAACATTCCTCACTCAACTGCAATCCCAGTTCATTATCCTAAGCAGATCTGGTTTTAGTGATTTTACAATCACTAAAAGATAAAAATTATATATTCTTGATATCACACCTCGCTGATACAGATTAAATGTGATCAGACTTTCCCAGGGCTGCTTGGGAGGTATAGAAGGAAAATTGGGAAAACACTTGGATACAAGGTAGCGAACTTGCAGGTAATGAAAGAAATGAGCTTCAGGCGACACGTACTCCGAGGACAGATTAGCAAAACTTTTAAATACTCCATCTTCATACAAATGATAAAAATCTGTGATGCCTTTGTCGTGCCATGATGAAAATGCTGAATCTAAAAGTGACGGGGGAAACAAATTATTTTTATGCAATGGATCCACTGCTGACGCAGATCCAAATTTAAAGTGCCGTCTAAACTGATACCAAATCTTAAGTGTATTAAGTACCACTGGGTTATCAGTGTATTGACCGGGTTTGATTGGAAAGGAAATGCAAAATAGAGCTAATATACAGGATGGTTTACAAGACAGTAACTCTAAATTGCACCATGGGGATTCAGATGAGTTTATCGCAAAAAATTTTTTTTTTATATGTACAGCCCAGTATTAAATTTGAAATTAGGCAGAGCTAAGTCCACCACTAAGTCTACATCTCTGTAGTAAGGTCTTACGGATTCTGGGGTTTCCAGCCCAAAGAAAAGAGTTTATGATTGTATCCAAGGAATCAAAAGTTCTGTTGTCATTCTTGATGTGTAAAAAGGAGGCATTATTGGACTTATTGGAGTTATGCCGTTCTTTTCATACGTAGAACTGTGCTGTGTACTCTCGTCCTCAAACTCTCTCACATGTGCTCAAAATTGTGTTTCCACTCTCTTCTATGCTTCTGTGCTCAGTCAAATACTCTTGCTTTCTTAATATCTCTCAGTTGAAGAAGAGGAAGGCTGGAAGATGGTTAATTAATAATGTGCTGTTCCTTTGTCAGTCAGGACCAGCCAAGGTGAACTGGCCTACTTCTAGTCTGTGATTAGTCTGGTTTTGTAGTTCATTGTCTCCCTGTGCAAGCTTGTTTGAGATCTTAAAGGAAGCAGAGGATATTATAGTATGCGAAAACAATAAAGTGGCATTAATATGATGCCATAAGATTTGACTTGTTGGTTAGCAGTGCTACCTTCCGGGGGCTGGACAAATATTTACACTACAGTTCCAGTTACCTGTATTGTGAGGAACCATTCTGCATGTTTGCTTCTTTGCAAGTATATTTGGTTGAAGATTTTGTGATTCATTCGTGTTATAAGCACTCCTACCTCCACATTTCTGGCCCCCGTTTAGTCCGTCCTCCCTGATTATACTAGAAGCAATATAATAATTGAAAAGAATTAATTTTATACTGTAAACTATGCATTTCATTTCAAACAGCTTTTTAGTTTTTAGCATCACTATTTAGCATTTTTGTTGTTGTTGTTGTTGTTTTGTTTTGTTTTGTTACAAGAGCCTTTAATCCAGTACTTTAATATAATTGAAAGCCCGGTTTAAATTGCACGCGTTTTTATTAATTTATTTATTTATTGAAGTAAATGTCCAGTGAATTACTTAATTGAAAAAAATTAGAATCATATAAGAGAAACATGATCTCAGATTCAGATTTGTTTTAACAAATACATTTTTGTGTAGTAACATGATAGTTGTTTTATAGTTATAGTTGTACCTACTTTTAAAGCTTTGTGGATTTTGTCTTTGGAGGGACATGGAAGGACTTTGAAGACATAGTCAGGCTCTAAAGGCTAATTGACAACACAGTGATGTGTTCCAGCACAGAGGGTTTGTGTGCCATACACTGCTTCTAGGCAACATGGCCACGCCCTCAGGCTATATCTGAGTGTCTCTGATCTGCTTCATGGGGTGGGACCTAGAAAGAGCTTTTAACATCATGCCCCAAAAATGATGCCAAGAAAACAATATTGTTTGCAAAAAAAAAAGGGAATACCTCTAACCCTCATACTTGTTCGACCTTGGCAGCATCTTGATACCCTTGGACCAAACCTACCTTTCAACTCAGCATACATAAAATGGGTGAAAATTTTTTTTCACTTTAAACACATTGATTTGCTCAACCCTCCTTGCCCAGTATGCATGCAGGAGCAAGCATCCTCTGTACTGCATGTCCATAGCTGATAAAGTAATCTTTACCAAAATGTCCATTATATTAGGCATACCTTAAAGGTTGACTACCTTGTACTTCTTGTCTTCTTTGTGTTTATTGGCAGCTCTCGAACCAACTAAGTGCATACTACCACCTACTGTTATGCAAGTGTACTTGGGTATGGAAAATTATTCCTTCAGTGAAAGTGGGCCAGCAGGGGAAGGGGTTGGGGGAAGCAGTAGTACTCAGCATGGTACGAAGAAATCATTCCTAGTGTGAAAGCAACCCTTAAACTCTGTGCATATGCACCTTCTGCTAGAATTCAAGACATTGTCCCAAACTGACCAAAGCACATTAGGTTGTATGCCCAAATCATAGTGACACACTATTTAGGAACATTGTTTATTAAGCAGGAGTCCATGACTAATAACAATTGTTCAGTATTATTTGGACGCAAGTTTGGACTTATTTTCTACATTTTTACAAAAGCAAGATCAAAACTTTCCTCTGTTTCTTTACAGAGCATAAGTAGCAGACACATCTCAATCTCAACTGTTCAAATGAGATTTTATTACTTTTATACGTTTGGAGCAGAGATTAACATCTGCTACGTGTTTAGGTCTTTTAATGTTCACATGCAAACTGTCAGAGGTGTGCAAAAAAATGGAATGAAAATCAGATAAAACAGATTTTGAAGTGAAAGAAGTGAAAGAAGTTAAAAGCAATAAGGGGGTTGAAAAGAGATTGGTTAGAAGCTTTAAGGAGAGACATGGGTACATGGAAAAGTTACATTTAAGAAGGCATAGAAGAAAAGATAAAAAAAAAAATAGGACATGTTTCTCCTTTCTCTTAATTTCCCAAGTTTTAAGGGCCAGGTTTCTCCCTAAACTATTTTATCTAGCTTTAACTATTTTTTTTCTTTGCTCTTGCAGGAAAAATCATAGTAAACACAGTCATGCCAGTATAGGGAGTCAAAAGAGGGACATGGTAAGTTACCATGCTTGTACACATTAAAGCATAACACACATACAGTACAGTCATGTGTTAGATATGTGTGTGTGTGTGTTTTAGCGTGTTGTTTCAGCAAGCCAGTCCAAGCTGAGGTCCATAAGTAAATCAGACACACGCCTGCATGAGTTGCACCAATTGCCCTGCAGTGCAAACGGTGAGTGCAAAGTGTGTGTGGATTTGTATGTGTATAACAGCTTAAAAAGAAACAAAAGACTTACCTTTAGAAATGATAGTCATTTTTCTATGTAGAAAGTATCATAATCATACATATTAAATTTTTTTTTCTAATCATTTGATGTGTAGAAGCCACAGCAAATGCTGAGTTTCCTGCTTGTGTTTGGGTCATGCATGCTCAGTTGGTTTTGTGGTCATGGATCAACTCCTCAATCTAATCAACATGCAAACACATACGTATTAAGTCATCCAAACATGCACGCACACACACACACTCATGTCCCAATGCTGAGCTTTCACTAAGCTGTCTTTCTGGGTTGTTCTTTACAGAGTGTGAATACACAAAAATGGGCCTGAAGTGCAAATATGCACCCTCCCATGCAATAAAATGAACCCTGAAATTATGCTTTAATAAGCCTTAACCCATGTAGAGAGCCAGCCGCAACACTAATGATATGTATAGAATTGATAAATGTGCTAATCACTCGTACACATAACACTTCATGATGTAATTTCACACATTGACCAATCTTTAAACAGACCACAGAATGATATAAATAAGCTGGAGAATGATGAATTCTCAGTGGCATTTGTGGTATTTAAAAAACACACATGGTATGGTTTAGGGTTGCCTTGTGGCACCTGTGTAGCTGTAGCCCTTTTTTGGGGGTTGGGAGGGTTTGTTAATGTTTTGTGGTGTTATGTAATGGCTAATCCGTGTATATGTATAGTATATAGTTGATGAACATATCATTGATGCAACATAGACACACTGTACACAGAAATGTATAAAATGCAAATACTGCAGACTGATTTGCATGTGTTAAAACCTAGCTTTACTACATTTACTGCTTTATCAGTGTTAACAAATCTGTGTTGTTGATAGGTGCCCCTAAGGAACGACCAGTCAGTATGGACCTACTGTTGTTGCAAAGTCACCGCTCAACCACTGCCCTCTACTCTTCAGCATCTAGCGATCAACTAAACTGTTTCCTCGCTGGCCCTGAGAGTGAGGCGCATGACCATTTTTACCCAGAGGATGAAGGACTGTATGAAAGGGTTGGTGTGTGTAGAGCTCCTCCTCTATCATCACCCCTGAATTTAGATCCAAACCAAGTAATTACTGAGAACAAACAAGGAGCAGGAGGAGGAGTGGAGAGTAAAGTGCTGAATGAGACAGGGAAAGGTGAAGTAATGGCCGAATATGCCTCTGTGAGGAAGGTGAGAAAGCTGGAGAGAGGGAAGAGGCAGGAAGAATCAGAGGAGGAAAATACACCAGAGTCATCCAGCAACACTGTTCCCAGAAAAGCCATGGAGCCTTTCCACATACCCAACTTCCCCAAGGTAAACACAGAAACAGAGGACCAGGAGTCAATTAGCTGTAAAATAATAGGATTATGTTTATAACGGCCCAGGGAAAACACAGGACACAGTATTATTTCTTACATTTGCTTTGGGAGCAGTAGCGTCCCCTGGAGGACCTAGAATCTGTCTGAGATGGAGAAGTCTGTGCTGATCTCACAGTTGATGTGGGAATATTTGAGGTTCTCATAGGAGGTCCTGTAATCTAACGGAGATAGAGAAGTCTGGGCTGACCATCCTCTTGCCCCTGCAATGCCCACTAAGAAGGAGAGAAAGATGAACAGATGAATGAATGAATGAATGAACGAATGCTGCTAATATGGTGGATTGCATCAGATGCTGCTAATAGGTTGAGAAGGATGACAGTTTGCATGATCTAGCAGCATGGAGCTTCTCAGTGACTGGGTTACTCCAAGACAATTTATTTTAGATGGTTTGTTTAATCCTTAAATAGCAGAGATAAAAACCACCTACAGTAGGTTTTGGTTTACCCTTGTGCCACCTGTGAAGCTCTGGCCCCCCGGTATAGGGCTCCTCAGGGTCTCTGGGGGTGTGCCTTGTTATCTTTCACGAGGATGTCGGAACCAGATTTTTTAATGCTGTACGTATGTTGCAGGATGGGGCGTCCATGGATGAAATTTATTTGTCTAGCGCATCTCATACAGTAGGGGCTCAATCAGATTGGGACTAGGGAGCTTGGGGGCCAGGTCAATGGCCTTGGGGTCCTTGCCTGCTGGGCTCCGAGTGTGGACAGCTATGGTGCACTGGGTACCATTCAATTGTGATCAGACCAGACAGACTGGCCTTTGGTCTCGCATGAATGGGTGAACATTGGGTGCCCATGGTCTTGTCACCAGTTGTAAATGTTATTCAATTCAATTGGTTGTGGTGTTAATGTAATGGTTGATCGGTATACATTTAAACATCTTTAAAGGCTTTATAAATGTGTAGCTTTATAAATTTGTCATTTATTAACTTGTCAAGACATGGTCATGCATAGACATAGAACTAAGGTCAGATAACTATTTTTGAGGGACGATGAGACTAGCTGAACTTGCATGTGTCCGAATTTATAATTGGATTTTTCATTTTTTCATTGTTTTTCATTAAGTCCTTAAAACATGGCCACCACTCTTAAATTAGAACCACTTTGTAGATTTAGCTTGGTATTTGATGAGGTTAATGTTGGACTACAGTATAGTTACAAACGGAATGGTAGGTTGAAGTATGGGCCCACTATTATCTGATGCAGTTTCACTGAAATTAGCCACTAGGGGGCAATGCTCATGTTTTTGTTAACCAAAATTTTCATTAATAACCACGGTAAAATTTCTTGTTTCCTTGTCCAATCAATTAGTCCTGCCCACTCCAATTTACAATAATATTTATTTATATACAAAACATATTCTGGGGGGTTTTGCAGTTAACATTCTGGGGGGTTTTGCATTTCTTGACTGTGGCAGTCTTATCACTCTGCAAAATTGGATTAAAACAATGCTATTGGCTTTTCAGGACATACTAAGGGCTTTATACAAAACCATAAGTCTAAGAAGTTGTTAAGATGTTCACAGGCTTAAAGCTAATTTGAAAACTGTGATGAATTTGATTCTCAGTTGGAATGCTTAGTTGTGGCCTGTATCTCAGCTATCTCATGACATGAAGAACGTCTGGAATCGAGTCCAAGTATTTAATTTGCATTTGGTATTTGTTCTTTGGACTTTTCAATAATATGTGAAACTCAGTAATCATCAGAAACATGTTGCTTTCTGTAAGCAACGTGGCTGCTGCTTATCAAACCAAACAAGATGGAACCTTTTTTATTTTGGCTGATATGCTTTGACCTGTTTGTTGCAACCATTATACAGTATGTATCTACCTTGTGAACACAGAATGTTATTGTAACAAGAACAATGCAACAGCCTGTAACGTTGACATCCCATGGCCTAATTCGAACTTTTTTTAAGTTGTGGAATAAAACAAAGTTGTTCATTTTCAGATGCCTTCTCTGCCGACCTTATTCCCATTCAATTTCTTCTTAAAACAATTATCCCCATACATTTAAGCAACATAAACAGAGGTAAACCCATTATTGCAAGTGGCCATTTTCTTTAATGGGAAATCTACCGTTAGCTTGCAGCTGATGTTGGTGTTAACATTTGGACTTGAATAAATAAACTCTACTTTGACCAGTTTTGCATGCAGCTAGTACTTAGGAGGAGGAGTATAACTTTAACCACTTGAGATTTTTGTTTCCACAAATTTAATTAACCACTGAGTCCAGTTGGCCTGATTGTTGCACTCTAGCACATGTGCACCAATAAAGCTCCAGAACGTTTAAGTAAATGTAAATGCAGGAAAAAGTATCCAGATTGTCACTCCATAGTTTGCATGGATTCACATCATTATCAAGAAATTTGATCCATATACCATTGCTTGGTATACAAAAAGACATAAATGCTTATTTGAATCTTAAAATAGAATTCAAATTTTATTTGTCTCACACACAGCCCTACACAGTATAGTGCTTAATGAAGTGAAATGCCTAGGGGGTGGGGTTACTGTTGAACTGTTGAGAGGGAATCTGCATAGGATATGCATTTTGTTATAAATTAATTGTGTTAAACATCGACATTGTAGACAGCAGATGACCCCAGCAGTGTATAGGTATGTATATTTTTGTGCGAGTGGGGTGTGTGTGTGTGTTTGAGAGAGAGAGAGAAAGAGAGAGATTGGTTGCACTTTTGCATGTTTTCCTGCTGCTACAAAGTGCATTTTATATTGAGCCTGTGAATGGCTATGTGCAGATCTGTGTGCATGTGCAACTGCAGCACACAATGGAGTACTTACTTTAAGTAAGAGGGCTTTTGGCAGGCTGCGTAGGCTGCACTGTGTGTAAGTAGTAGTAGAGAGGAAATGCTGAGATGGTACAGTAACTGCTTCAGTCGGAGAAATACATTGCTGGACACACAGCAACCATTCATGCTTGTAACCTTTCATCACTGGCTCTGCATCCAAGTTCTAAACCCTGCACTAAACACTGAACGGTGATTAAATATTAACTGCTGAAGGATTACATTTCTTCATAACAGATATATGAAAAAAAAAGTGCTTTTTTTTGTTTTGTGACTTACGATGTATTATATAGCTTTTCTTTTATAGACTTCTTTTTTATATGACTTTCAGATATTTGAACCATTCTTTTTTTACAAGCTCAGTCCATGGTAAAGTGCTGCCTGTTCATCGTTTAATTTTTATCTGTTTATCTGCCTGATTACTTTTTTTTTTTTTATCTACAGTGGTACCTCGACATACAAAGAATAAAATTTTGCAAGAATTTTCTTTGGCATACGAGCAAATGAACTGAGCCGAACCAAACCCTGGCTAAATTGCACACACGTTCAAAACATTCAGTTGGAAAGCCAAGTGAATTTACAAATATTCTTGTGGTTTTTTTTTTATTGTTTTGTTTTTTTATTTGTGCAAGATTTAGTCAAGACATAACACCATGGGTCCATAGAATGTTTGCAAGGATGGTGGCAAGAAGATAAGTAAATCACTTTCAGTTTTGTTTTTAAAGCCGGAGGTTCCAGGACGAAACATACATTAAAGTTAAGTGAGGTTTAATGTGGATTTATTTTATATTTTACTTAATGTCTTTTTTTTTGTTTGTTTTAATCGGTTTTATATGCAATAAATATGATTATAATGTTGGAAATTGGTAATATTGATAATTTTTTTGGGTGGCTGGAACAGATTTACATTCATTCCTATGGAAAAATGCTTTTTGCAACAAGAAATTTCACCTTAAGAACTCGCCTCCGGAACGGATTAATTTTGTATGACTAGGTACCACTGTATACTTATGTTTTTGGGAGTAATGCAGTAGGGAATTTATTTAAGTTATGAGAGCATTGTGTTTCCTCTTCATTGATATGAGCTGTTAAGTATAATTAATGGATGTTTTAATAATAAAAAAATGTGTAAATAAACATGCAAATCTCGATTAAAACAGTTTGAAATTCATAAACATCATTTAATTAACTGAATTAAAATTATGCAGCACTAAAGCAAATGCAGAGATGTACAGTAGATAATGATATAGACATTAGATAGATTAAAACTTTCTGTCTGGCCACTAGGGGGCAGTGTGCAAGGGAAATGGAGAGGAGTACATATGGAAGCCTCCGGAAGAGAGCAACCAAAGCAATGGCCACAGCAATGCCTGCTCCACAGAGGTAAATTACACACAGTGCTTTTCTCACATCTGCAGTAGGGTGGTGGGAAGCTACGGGCTCCAGATTCTGACTATTTGTACTGCTGGCATTTATGACCACTCATGCTCTCTCTCTCTCTCTCTCTCTCTGTCTCACACACACACACACACTGTCTTTTATCGCTTTCTTGCACTGTTTTCTGTCAAGGGTTGTTTACAGGAAATAAATAGAATGAGATCTAACTCACTCATTTTTAGCTCCCTTCCTCTTTTATCATGCAAAAACAACAACAACAATAATAATAATAATAATAATAGCCACAAGCAACAGTCAGCATTCTAAAAAGTGTCCAGTTCTTGCCTCGTTACACAGCCCAATAAAAACCCCAGTCTTGTGAGGATTCCTCATAAAACTTGATGGGTATGAAACACTACCAGTCCGAAAATAACAACTGGCTGTTATTGTTGTTGTTATTTATTTGCATAATTTTTGTGTTATTTCATAGTTTTGAAAAAAAAAAAAATCCAGTGTTGTTCTAGAACGTAGGGGGAAAAATCACTAAACAAAAACACATTGCAACATTTTTCGAAGGTAAAATCTGATGCTGATTTGTATCCAGTTACAGATTAGCAGAACAATTAAATAAACCAGATTTCTGTTTAGTTTGTCATTTGGTTACTGCTACTTGAGTTGCTGTTGAACTTCACCTGTATGGACATACTTCAAACTTTGCCTACCTTCATAGCCTTGGCCTGAAAATCCCTTGTCCCATATAAGCAGTCCTCAGTTAAAGCTGCCTAAGTGTTTGCAAATTTCAACATGATTTTAATAATTATTGAGGATTAAAGTTACCTTTGTAATTTGACAGCAAGGCTGTTTCGCCGGAGCCAATAGATGGCCTGAAGCTGTTAAATGTGCGTAAATAACAATTACCTCTACAAAAAAAAAGCAGACAACAGTTGACAAAATCTATAGATGTGCCAGTGATCACATTTTACGTTCAATTACGATTTTAGCTTTCAACAAATTAGAAAAACAGCCTATTTGAGATTAAATGATTATTATGCGCCATTCTCTTTCTTGGTGATTTACTTGTTGTGTTACAAATCTCTGTGCATCTCTAAAAGCTAGATATGATGGCCAGTAGTTGAGCTGTGATCAGTACAGGTCTCTCCTCATGGTCAGTGCGCATGTGAACCATGGATTAATTTATTGTAGCAATTATAGTGCGGATTTTGCTGCTAATGCCTGATATTTTCACGTGCTCAAACTCTCTCTCATATGCACAGTTTTATATATGGTTTCATCTTTTCACAGGGAAAAAAAGAAAATAGAAGTTCAGAATAATACTAACATTTGCACAATCAGTTTTCATGAATCAGCAATCATGAAGGAAAACCCTGATGTGCAGTGATTGCAAAAAAATTGAAACAGTGATACTGTAGATAAAACAGTATTACTTTGTCTATGGCTTGCTCTGTCTATGCTGTCTCTATGAAGATGTTGTTTGACAAATATTTTAAATTGTGTTTGTTTGTTTTTATTTCCATCTATTATTAACTCTGAAATTTTAATTAGGAGATGTATTTTTATATTATAATATCTAAAGTCACTTTATGGTTGGATCCACACAGCACCAATTAATGTACATATGAAAAAACAGTTTTGAAAGCCAGTTAGCTTCCACCATTTTAGTATGTCGACTTAATGCTATCAGGCTGAGATTAAGTGGACTAAAAAGAACAATAAAATCAGTGTGGAATTTGACATTTGTAAACACAATTATTTATTTTAATACGGGCATTGTAAAGAGAACTGTTACAGATGCCAGATACATGGAGAGAATTGTCTTTTTTTGCATCAATTAATGGTAATTGATTTTAACATTAGCTATCATTCATGTTAGAAAGCAAGTTGGTATTGGTATTTAGTGGGTAGTTGATATTTACTTTAGAAATTGCAGTTGGCAATTATGGCAAACTCTCTTTAAATGTCACTAAATTGTTAATTTATCGCAAAAAAGAGAAATACTGTAATTCTAATAATAATATTAAATTAAATTTAGGGGTAGAGCTATGGAAGAAATATTATCACACTGCAAACCAAGCCATCGCACTTACAGATTAGACTTATTTATTGAGCCAATCTTTTTTATAAAGTTTTCTCACAAAAAGAAATTTGTACTTTAGGGCTTCCTTTAATGATAAACCTCTTGTTGTGAGTAATTCCATACATAAATATGATCTTTTTATATTTATTTGCATAATAAAAGCACAAAGCCTTATAAAAAATCGAAGCTAAAATATGTGCAAGAAAATAAGAACACTGAGATTAAATCTTTTTTCCTGCT
This sequence comes from Channallabes apus, assembly GCA_030522415.1. Classification (NCBI taxonomy): domain Eukaryota; kingdom Metazoa; phylum Chordata; class Actinopteri; order Siluriformes; family Clariidae; genus Channallabes; species Channallabes apus. Next base: position 22,376,147 of record CM060117.1, on the reverse strand, counting down.
GCTACCAGCTGTCAACACTTTTGTAACCTTATACTAATGCCATCATGCTGCCAAAACATTACAACAGTAATCATAATTGAGAGCCTGCAAATGAGAGCCAAATTACCTTCATGGTAATTTGCTTTAATGTGTCTGTATTGATTCCTTCTCATTAGTCTACCCAAGAAAACATTTTAAAACAACTTTGTTGGAATTCTACATGCATCTTAATGAACTCATTGACCATCAGATGATTGTGGCTGAGGCAAAGCAAAACTAGATTTTTGCTGTTTACCCTCAATGTGGATACATAACATAAAGTGCCCAATCTGAATAACATGGCACTGTGTAGCAGTAAGCCCCTTCATAAACTGATCATTTAGTTTCATAAAAAAAAGTTTAATGCTAATTTCTTTCAAACACTTGCTCTAATCTGATTGGTTGATGTTTTCATTAATTAGGTTACCATAAAAAAATCCATTTACAGATTTTTACATTTACAGATGGATTTACAGATCCATCCAGATTTTTTTTTTTAGAAAAAGTAATTGACCTTTACATATGACTTCATAATTTTGACATGTAAATAGTGTATTTCAGGTTTCATGTCAATCCCAGCATGCCAGTATGAATTATTGCTATACGTTTTACAAATGGTTTTTCAAAATTATTGGGGTTAACACTCTTAAAAAGTTGGCATTACATTTGTAAAGATATGCCAAAAATCATAGCATTGGTTATTCATATGGTTCAAATTACATCACAATTTAGATTGATTAGTTATTAATTAGTATTTTTGACAATTATAATTAATGTTTGATAATTCATTCTAAAACCCCTAATAAATTTTAGGTTATCTGCATAACAACTTGTGATGACAGTTGGAGTTATACTGTATGTGCACCTGTCCTTACCAGCTGCTTGTAATGTCGTACAGATTTTTCCAGTTGGATTATGGAAGGTTTCCTGATGGAAGCTGTGTCATGTCTCACACTTAGTATCTCTTACTGAGTAGAAACTTTACTGTCCTCTAACTTTCTAATTGTCTGCTGTGGCTTATGTCACTCCTGGCTGACCAAACTCATCATGTGATCATTGCCTCAACTGAGTTTTAATTGTTACACCTAGGCTACCAGGGAAGAGGGATATTGCTCTTTGTGGCAAATTACAGAATTGCTAATTCCACTTTGCATCAGCTTGGCTGCAAAATAAAATTCAAATGTCTAAATCAAGCATTCAAGCTTGTGTGGACAATGTCGGAACAGAATTTGCTGAGATTCTGATGTCATAGGCATAGATGGGAAAATTAAACATAAAAAGTTAGTTTCTTTCCAGGTGAAGGGATAACCTATTGTTACATTTCTCAGCTTAAATGTTTAATGCTTAGACAGAAGCAACACACTGGCTAAAGTTGGCAGTTGTCCCACTGAAGCTAGGAGTTGATTTTCTATCCTGCTTTTCTCACTTGTATCTGGTGGATCAACATTATCTCAGTGCTTGCCCTATATCCAACAAAACTGAGAAACAAGCTTTTCCAAGAAAATCTTTTTTTTCTCTGGACATAGCAAAACCAGAAAGTTAGGTCCCGTGGTAGAACATGGTTCCACTCTACATACCTTTTTTTAGCTCAGAGGAATGTCAGTGGTCTTCAAATGAGTATTTAAAGCAGTTCCCTTTGGGGTGTGCTTTTTCTGATGATTTCAAGTCAATGTCCTAGCCTCTGCCTTCTCTCTAAAGCAGAGGGTGCAGGCAAACAGCACTATAACCTCTGGTGATCAGCTTGTTCCCAGACTGACTACCCTTCCCCATCTACATTGTGGCATTCAGTGTCTCAGTGAGTGGGGAAGACTAGTAGTGAAGTAGACTCATCAATGGAAACTGCTGAGAAAACTGAATGCGAGTGATAAGTTCATCCTGCATACTGTATGCTGATGACCAGATGGTTCCCGAGTGATTATGTGGCTAAATCCTGTGTTCCTGCTTAAAGTTATGTATCTCAGATCTAAGAACTTCAGTTCACCATAAGGGTCAATCTGCAGAATGTTCCCTACCATGTTTAGGACACACTTGGTGGTGTTATTTGAGTTGTACAGCCGATATTATGTCATGGAAACAGCTATTTACTTGGAACAGTTGCTGTCTTTAGCAGATTTTTGGGCCACTTGTAAAGGGTCATAGACCCCAAAGATTATGAATGGCATAAAAAGCACAGTCCCACTGTGACAGGCCACACAACAAGGAATGTTTCATTGTCATGGACTCTACTATGAGGCATGCTGTACTACTGAGCATGGACATGGACCTGTCCAGATTTTATACACTTCCATTCCGTGTAGTCAGGGTGAAATGGTTCCTTGTCTTCTACTGTTTTAGCTTATCTGTGTGTCAAAACACCACCTCTGCTATTGATGAGGGTTATAAGAAACCATACACAGTCTGTCAGTCAAATTCTACTAAAGCCAGACAAAAGGTTCCAAAGGGAAACATGGCCATTGATGTTCAAATTTCTTAAGCTCATGAGGTTACTTTGCCTTACTTTGTAGTAAGGTTATTGACAAGAACATGCACAAGATGTTAAACAGATGGTAAAATTGTTTAAAAAAATAATAAAATAAAGGGTTTGTCGAAGATAACTTGGCAGTTACCAGGAGTTTGTAGAAGAGGATTACATATGTAAAGGCACATTAATATGTCAACCATATTACATACATTAGGCATATTGCTATCATTTAAAGGATGGTAAAGTACCACCAGGATGAACATTTCTGTCATTTCAGTTTATTTCAGAGAGGGATAGTGGAGAGGGAGAGAAGAAGGGAGTGAGAGCGAGAGAAGGAGAAAGATAAAAAATGAAAAATTAACAGAGCTCTTTGGGCGTTCACAAAAGCTGCATTTTTGTAAGTTTTGAAACTTCTGTTTTATGACTCCCTACATCCCTGCACAGCACAGTACACATATACTTACAGGGTCAGCGCAGTGCTGCAGCAACTTTGCTGTGGAAACATCTCATGCACCCAGGAGAGTGATGCTTCCCCTGAGGTGGTGTAGAAATTCAAGCCAGACATAATCATTTTCGCCAATGCAGCGTCAAATCACTGTCAAGTATGCGTCCTTATAGTGGGGCTAAATGGCAGTATGACATAATGAACAACCCTCTTAAGGCAATCTCAACAGCTGCAAGTTTGTAATGTTTGGAACTTGTGTGTGTTGACTCCTTTTTGCTCCCACACAGCAGAGTAAACATCTTTCAACACAAAGCAAAGTGGCTTAATTTATTAACACAATTAGACAGACAGAGAAGCACTCGCTAAACTGAGTCTATGGGTTATGTGTTGACTTCATAGTCATTTTCCACTTTTTACAGGATGCCACAACTATAGCACTTTGTCTGACATAATTGTGTTTCCAAATATCTTTTTCTCTCACCACCCTCCTTAGACTGATGACAAATGCCATAAAGGTCAACCTGTGAACTGAGCTGAATTCCTCATTATACTTTCTCATTCCACACTGCACATGTTCTCTCTGCTCAGCTCTTGCAGTAAAAGTTTAACAGGATTATCTGGCAGTTAGGTAACACTGAAGCCAGTCAGAGATGATAAGAGCGTTTACATTGGCACAGGCTCTCAGTGTCAAAGTGGGTCATAATTGTGCTGTAAGCAAGGATATTTATTTAGCATACATTCCCCTGCAAGCTCAAGTTACACACATAGTACTTGTTAGGACATGTTTAGACAGGTCTAGATGTAATTGAGGGAATGCTCCAAACAAAAGGATTATATGCATTTGCTGAATGAAAGTGAACAAATTAAAACTTTATAGCATAAGTAGCAGGACAACTAGACAACCAACTTGATTATTCAAAGGATCAATATTCACTTTGGGATAATTATTTTGTAATAATGAGATTTCTCTCCAGGTGTCTCTACAGAAATCATTTTATGAAAGTGTTTTCATGCAATCTACGTTGACTTTTTTTTTTTCTTTTTTCTTTCTTAATTTATGGATTCTCTCTCAGCAGATCTTTGAGACATACTCCACGGTCTGTAAACCCCTGAAGAAACAAAACCTGAAGTCAACACAACAGATCAGTGGGCAAATAGGTTCTGGAGAAAAGGACCCTGAGGAACCTGTATCAGTGCCATCAAGGGAGCACTATTATGCGGCAGTGGGAGAGAAAACTTGGTCTAAGTCACTTGATTCAGACACAGCCTATGCAACCATCAACCCCATGCAAAAACGAGAGATGCTGTCCAGCAGCACGTTAAAGCTAAAGAAGTCGCCTTGCTTGCCTCCGAAGGGACCAGAGAGGGCCATGACCTGTGAGAACTTTTACGAGACCATTGGTGATGTGAAGCAGAGTACCAACACCACCACAATCTTCACTTTTAAAGATGGCATGGAGATGTATGTCACAGGGTTATAGAGATCTTGGTTAAATTCAGAAGTCCAAAAATAGAACAAGACTGCAACAAAGGCGCACACGCACACATTGTGTATAAAACAGTGGTGATTCAGGTGCATCTGTCTATAATTATACTACATGTGACAGGCACACACACACATGCACGAAAATGCACACGTGTTCCACAAGGATCATTCCCAATGGTTTAAAACTTATGAACTGCAGGTTAATTGCAAAATTTAACCATCACAGTGCAAAATATTTTGTATGCTCTCTAAATCTCTCCATCTCACACTTACTCTGTACTTTTCAGGGCTGCCAGATCACACTGACAAAATCCAGCCTAGATAGGGCTGAAGCTCTGCCCACTCTGATTAAATTTTTAATTCTGATTAAATGTTATTTCAGTAAGAAAATAGAAGCAGAAATATGTTTTCCTTTCTTGCAGTTCTGATGTGATCTGAACTGAGAGTTTTGCGATTCGCTGCAATACAATATGTAGTTCAGAGATTATATTTATGTTGTGAACAAAGACAAATGAACAAAGACTAAAGCGATATTCATAGACTAATAGATACTGATAGGGTCAACCTTTATAGCTCCAAAAGGCCTCTGAAAGACAAAGCACCAAGCCGAACATCTTCTCGCCTGTGTTACACCACCAGGCTAACACATTTCCATGACAAGATCTCACTAGATCTGTCTTCACCGTTATATTTTTTTAATCTCACTATTTTGCACAAGTGAAGAAGGTTATTTTGTTTATTAAAGTTATATATGGATATTTTAAATGTTATAGATAGCTGTGCATGTTTCTGTTGGTGTTTTTACCTCTTGGCAGACTTTCAAGCCATAAAAGAAATAATTCTAGAATACTGTAGCAGTTTTTGTTTCTTTTTTTCAAATAACATAGAATACATCCCCTATCCATTGTTTGGCCGGCGCAGGTTACTTTATGGTTTTAAGTCTATAATGGCTGTGTATCTGAGAAGGTCCTCAGAGAGGCCAGATCTGGACAATGCCCTTTGGTTTCTTTGGCCGCTGGCAGGCCAAAAAAAAACGCTTAACACATGATAAGGTAAAAATATCTGCAGGACCATTCACTGGAATATCTTGCTAGGATGAACTATTCCACTATTCATCCAAGTAACTTCTTCAATCTGAGGGAAATTGGTACGATTGCGCCACTCGCCCCTTCTCCTTGTTAGGTGGAAAAAGAAAGTAGGGGAGGGACAGAGTTATTAAGAAGAATCAGTAATAGAGACAGATTAGGGAGTGGTTAAGATGCAAAGACCAGAGTAGAGCGTCTTTAAATGAGGGTTTACTGGTGGACCTGTAAATAATTCTTTGTCTTCCTGGGGATTGATGAAATCAAAGTCACCACACTTCTAGAGGACAATCTCACCTCAACTTCCAGGCAACCCCATCAATTAAAAAGCAAACCAACCAACAAACAAAAAAACACCTATGCTGCATGACACATTATAGTCTGGGATTTGAACACTATGTGTCTTATGCAAAAACTTAACTATTAAATCTATTTACAGTAGAGACTTTGAGTCAATTCTGTGTGGTTTTGAGGGTGTAATATTAATTAAATAATTAGCTCAGGGATTGAGGTCAGATTAGTTGTAGAGCATATTGTCCATTTTTTCTCCAACCTGGGGAATATAAGTATAAATTTAAATATGACAGGTTATGTCAAATACAGTATCTTCAACAAATTCTACAGATACACTATATCAAGATCAAATCTGATTTTTATTTATTTAAAAAAAATAAAATGTATAAGTGATTAGTGATTTTCAGCATTTAAGATTAATATTGGTTAAGAGTACTAGCACCACTGCCATGCATGTGTTTCTGTGTTCTTTGAATGGTCGATCTTGCATGTGTGTGCATTTTATAAAACGTAATACATTTTCTACTTGGTACTGTACTTCTTCTAATGGAGAATAAAAATGTTCTATAAAATAATGTTGTCCCAAAATCTGTGTTTGAATCATGCAGTAATGAACAGGTCAGGAAGAGACATATAATATTGCATTGTTTCCAGACACAGTAGAAGTATCCCTCTTGTCCCTCCTACTCCAAAAGCCTGATAAAGCACAGATCTTATATTGTGCAGTACATCCTTATGCATTTGTTCAGGATCAATGCAGTGTTTGTCTGAGTTTAGTATGTATTTTTTTTTATCTTAGTAATATAACTTTGTCAAATGTTTTCTATCAAAAAAATACATTGTAATTTTTTTATTTTTTAATAAAGTTGCATATTAAAGCAACGTGTGTTAACATTATTAACTCCCCATTATTAACTTACTAGATCTGTTATATTACCAGGCGACATGGTGGTATAGTGGTTAACACTGTCGCCTTGCACCTCCAGGGTCCAGGTTAGATTCCTGGCCAGGTTCGATTGGTTTATTCCGGTTACTCCAGTTTCCTTCCACAGTCCAAAGACCTGCAGATCAGGCTAATTGGCATTTCCAAATTGCCTATAGTGTGTGTAAATGAGTGTATATGTGTGTGCCCTGTGATGGATTGTGTCCAGGGTGTACCCTCCCAAAGTCTCCTGGGATAGGCTCCAGGACCCCTGCGACTCTACTATACCGGATAAAGTGGTATAGATGATGAGGAGTAATTTCAAACAAGGCAACCTGAAGGCGTTATGGTTAGCAATGTGGCCTTGCTCCTCCAGGTTCCAGGGTTTGATTCCTAGTTACCTTTTGGATGGAGTTTACATGTGTTCCTCCAGGTACTCTGGTTTCCTCCCATAGTCTAAAGACATGCAGATTAGGTTAATTGGTGTTTCCAAATTGCATGTAGTGTGTGTGTGTTTGTGTGCCCTGTGATGGATTGGTACCCAGTCCATTGTGTACTCTAACTGGTGCCCTAAGTCTCCTGGGATAGGCTCCAGGCCCCTCGTGACCCTGTATACAGGATAAAGCAGGATGGATAATGAGTGAATAAATAATTCCAAATATTGCCAGTTAATTTGCTTAACTATGGTATCGCGTATCTGATGCGTAAAAGAGCACCAGAATTAAACTATTTTGAAAATAACAATAATAATAATGTGAATAAAATCTAAGTTTGTGCAGGCAGTTGACAGTTTCTATCCGTGCATGTTTTCTCAGCCGTCTGCACCGGCCGGCAAAATCAGAGACACACCCCCGTCTCTAGGTGAAAAGCAGCGGGCTGACGTTTCCAAATCATCCAATCAGCGACTGTTGTTCAGTGGCCGCGTGCCAGAATAGAATATTTATCTGCGCCGAAAGCCAATTGGAATCAATGGGAGGCGGGGCTATGCGTAATCTCGCCCGGCTGCACGCGCAGGGGAAAAGGTGGGCGTGGCGTGGGTTCGGGCAGGGAGAAAAGCAAAACAATCGTTTTAGCTATTCACTTTATCGGCTGCATTTCTGCATTGTTTAAGACTGTTAGTGCAAATTTAGTGTCTTCGTCGAAATTACTGGGCCTTGCAGTCAGGACAATCATTTTAAATGTATCGTTTCTTGTTAGCTTGTACAGTCTGTCGACATCTTTTCCTTCTTTAGACACACTTGGCCTGTTTGAAAATGACTTCGAAGCGCCTCCTCGATAAGAACCCAGCCAGTGTGAGGGGCACCGGCGCCGGTACCGTCCTGTACGGGGGAACCTACTGCACTAAACACAACGAGCAATCTTCACTGAAGACATGCGTCATAACGAAAAAGAAATCAACCGTCAACGGGTTTGATACCCAACCAGTGGACACGCGCTGCTTGCGCGAGTTTAGTAAAGAACCCTGTCCTAACGGAAAGCAGTTGGCTTCAGGTCGGGAGAAGCACTACACCAAAAAGAAGGTGAGTGAAATACAGTCCCACTGTTAGTGAATTGTGTATACCCTGTATTATGTGGTGCAAGTTAACTTTACATGAAATCGCACATAAATATGTACTTTGGCTGGCAAAACTACACATTCGTATTAAAAAGTGCAAAAAGTTAGTGTTTGTCTATGAAGAACACCATGTCGATAGATATTTGCCTTAATAAGTCGCAATTGCAAGTGATGTGCGTTTGTTTTAAGATGGCGACTTATACTTGTTCAAAGTTTAAGGAGAGGAAAAGAGGGCCGGACAGCCTCTCCCCTCCCCCATGCTGAGCTTCGAGCCGGTAGCTGCTGCTTCCACACGTAGCAATCAGGGGCAAAAGTGCTTCATAGCAAATTTGAATGGCGGGAAGAGCATTACCTGTCTGTATAAACGTATTTATACTAAATTAACGGGCGCTAATACAAGTTTGTTCGCTTGTTCATTTTGTACAGTAGCTAATGTAGGCGGCACGCCCCCTCAGACTTCGCATGAAGCTCCTGTTATACCCGCCCTGACCACCAGGGGCGATACGAGTCGCTGAGATCACCCATAGCCTAGTACTAAAAACATGCGTAAAATACATTAAACTCAATGTTTTAGGGTGCAGTATTACTAGTAAACTATTGTCATAAAGCCTCATAGGACGGTAAGTTTTGCATTGTGACTTGTTTTTCTGAAATGGGCTCCAGATCCACTGCACTCCTGCTCAGTATAAAGAGGTTATTGAAAATGAATTAGTCAATGAATTCTATAATGTGTCCTTTTCATATGTTTGATTCATAAACACGGCCTATTTGGCCACTTGAACTGCATATGGAGCTGTGTGGTTAGTAGCAGAGCCTCTACCATTTCCTCCAAAGCTATCCATGGGTATGTTATATTTTCTTCTGCTGTTTGTGAGTGCATTTTAAGTTCATGTTCTAGTATGCTTTTTGGAAAACGCTATATGAATCTTATGAGAACGCTTGGCACTTGTTAGCTTTGCTTCCCTGGTCAGAAGTGTTAGTTTTAGAATATTCACTTATAATCAGCACATGCCTCTCATTTTTCTTTGCTTCCATTTTTAATGAGTATTTATACCAGCAACAGCCCCAGATTTTTATTTATTTTTTAAGGGGGATCTTGGCTAAAAACTGACCTGCCAAGCTTAATTCCAGGAGTCTGCATTGGGCTTTGTCAGCGTGCGTGCACTGCTGTCAGGTTTTTAAAATAGCTGTGACACAAGCAGGATTGAAATGTGACATGCAGCCTGCAGCAGTAAATATGCTCTTTTGCTCAGTATTGGTTGTGAATCCACTATGCCATAGTGCAAGGCAGGTTTGGGAAAGATGACTGTGCTATACAGGCTCTAGCTTGACTCCAGCTTGTCACATGCTTGCATTAGGCTGACAAATTACAAGCCAGACAGTCAGGGTTAGCCGCATCCCTACTGTTAATTAGAGCTTTGTATTACAGGTAGACCATAAATTGTATTTTTTGGCATTGCGATTATCAGTTTGATTCTGTTTAATAGAGTTCACTGACTCGTTTATGTCAAACAGCTACTTTTTCTTCATGTTTTAAAGTTTTGAAAACTATTAGAGGTAATTAATAAGGATTGATGCTATATAACTTGTGTAATTTGTTGTTTAAATGTCAGGTCCCATATAAAGGGATAAGCCTTCTTTCTTTCCTTTTCTTCCAGTCTTGTTCCACACTCCAGTAAGTGGAGATATTGCATAACCTACCATATATTCAAAAGAAGTAGTGATAGTTTTGCAAAACACAAGTATTTTCAGAAGATGGAGGCAGTTTGTTTTTTTGTCTGTAAAAGCTGTGGTTTATTTTTGAGGAATTCATCAAATTTACACCATTTAACATAAAAATTATATTTAGCTAACTGTATAAAATTTTTTAATAGATTCAGAATCGAAACCACATCAATTCGGTTAGTTAAACTGAGCAGGAAAAGCTTGATTAAATTGTATACATTGTACATTACACAACTTTACTGTTGATACTGTTGTTGTTGGTCACAGAAAATGAAGCTCTGCCCCATGATTTTTGCTTATCAAGCAGTAAATGCAGACACATACTTTTCAGCAAATGGGAGGTGATTGACACATTGCTTTAAGAAGTAGGGCACCTAGCCAAGTGCCCTCTGCCAGCTTGGTTTTACATGGTGCTGATGTTGTCTGCAAAAAGAGTGCAAATTTTAAATCACATAAGTATAAGACAATAACTTTTGTATGGGTGATATAGTTGATTTTGCATTACATCACCTGTTTCGTCTGTGAAGTGGATCCTTAAGGAGGCCCGTTAGAGCAGGAGGTGTGATACGCTGACTATTAACAATGCCTTAACGGGCAAGCATTGCCCATACAAGAAAAGCATTGTCCTAAGATATTGAGAAAAAGCTAAAATAGATTTTTTAATGGCATTCTCAGTAAAAAAAAAAAAAAAAAGACTTATCAAGATAAAAAAAAATTGCAATGAAATTGTCATGCAAGAGTCATTATTTAGTATGAAGTCATTTATTCTTGCTGGATCTATGCCTGCTTGATTGCTTTCTGAATATCATATATAGATATTTTCCAAAGAAGTTCATAAATCAGAATTGAAAGAGAATTGGGAAATTGAGAAGTTTTAGTCATCTTTGGGTAGATGTGAACCCTCGGCTTCACAAGGTAAAGTCTTGCCACATACTTGTCCCAACCCATTAACTAAATCAGTTGATTCTAATTAACACAACTCTTCAGCCAGATAGACGAGAACTAAGTAGTGACATCACAGGAGTTATGCACAGAGAGAACTATAATACATAATGGCATTGGTTGTTTTAATACATTTGGCCATCCTATGTAAATGATAGTCACTTATGTACTATATGCACAGGATAAGTATTATCTGGGGACCTTGTGTCCTTTACAAATTACACCACGTCTGAATTTCGTGTGGCGCATTCACACGGGATTAGCGAAGCCTGAGATTTTACTTGAATTTACTGACTTATCTCCCGGATATACAGTATATATGCCGAAGTATGTGTCTCTTAAGAGTGTGTTGCGATTAAAAGGGTATGGAAGGGTGTGTGTGTAGAGAATTTATGGATGTCCGATTAGATGTAGTAAAAAAGAAACGAATATAAGTTATCGTGCCCTGTGCCATTTACATTTCACCGGTTTAAAATCAAATTTAAGATATACGCTTGATTTATAACTGTAACACATTAACCTCAAAGTATGATGTGAACCTCCTTACATAATTGTGCACTATGTTGGATCGGCTATTGTTTGGAAGGTCTAGCGATATAACGATATAAACAGCGGAGTGTTTATGCATCCTGCTGTACATGTCATCCATCACTTTCTAATTATTCTTTTTGCTCTCGCTCTAGTGAAGTTTTTCAGCTTTCTCTTTCTGCATATTGTATTGTTGTATGGTGTATAGCGATATGACCCAGCACCCAAAATAATTTTTACTTCACAAATTAACCGATTCGCCACAGGATTAGGATCAAAGACCTGCGCAATTATTACAAATCACACGAGGTTCTCAGGTAATACTGATCCCGTGTGAATAGGACATTAATCGTTAATACATACTGGCTATGTTTAATATATTGCACAAATGAACACAGACAATCTTTATCTATCTGTCATGGTCTGTGTTCATTTGTGCAATATATTAAATATAGCCAGTCTGTATTGATGACTAATGTCCTATTCACACGGGATTAGTATTACCTGAGGACCTTGTGTGATTTTGTTGTTGTTTGTTGTTGAGTACAGAGGGAGCAGTCTTGGAGATTTTTATTTAATATTAAACTGTTTATTTAAAAAAAAAATTGTAAGCGAAAGTGTTTTGCAGCATGTTTTAAACATGTTTAAAGCATGTTTTGCAGTATGTTTTTTTTTTTTTTTTTTTTATCATAGTTTATTTTATTAAAAGTGCTTGTGATATTTCACACATGACTTGACTTACAGCTGAAAACCTAGTTCACTTGATTGGAAATACTGTGATATAATTTTTGGTCAGTATTAACCTCCCCACTGGCTATACAGTCTAACCATGGCTAAGCCTTCCACTCCTTTTGTGCTGAATGGGTCAGATCATGATATGCAACTGGCAGGAGGAGATGCGCATGTCTATATTTTCATGACACCTTGGGCAAAATAATTTTTTTTTTAACTTTCTAGTGCCTGAGGTGGTTTTGGAATACATATACTGTAGGTGTCTCCTGTCTCCTCTTACAGTAACATTCTAATGTATCATGTATCATGCCATATTTTGCATGCTGGCTAATATGTGTCAACACTAAAAAGACTTTTCAAAACACAGTCCTTGATTACATTAAGGCACTTAGTTTCAAGGTGTGCTCAGAAAAGTGCAAGTGTAATGCTAGGTTTATTACGTCTACTAGCCATCATGTCAGCCTAACTTAAAGCAGTTATTATTGTCCTCACCAGCTCCTACTGAGGATACTAGGATTGCTTCTGGCAAAAAAAGGAAATGAGAATAGACCTGGGTAACCATCTCATTTCATTTTCTAGTTTCTTTCTTTTTAAGAATTACCTACATATAGGTGGTGAATAGAAGCAAAAGCTGTTGCTTTTGTGATTTGTGCAAGCTTCCATTTGTGATTATAACACAAAGATGGGGTGTCATTAACTCTCAACAAGGCTATACTATACCTCTGCACTTATTGCATGCATTTCACTTGAATTTGAGAGATGTGATACTTTATAATCAAAAAATAATCTTTTGCAAAACTAAGTTAGAAGGCATATTTTATTCTATAGACTCCTTAAGTTGGCAATGTAGTTATTTTTTAAAGGTTTTAGGCAGGTAAGAGTAAGAAGGTATCATATTCATATTGTTGAACTGATTTATTTGTGTTAAATTCAAAACCATTCAACTTTAATTATTCTTTAAATCTAATGCCTTGGAAATTTAACTGCCTCCTGTAATTTTGGTGTCATGCATGTTTGAGATCTTCCCAAATTGGCTCTATGACAGTGGTTTCCAAACTGGGGGTCGCGACCCCTCTTGGGGTTTTAAGGGGTCACGAGAGGGATTAAAAGATAATTATTTTTTGTGATCATAATACACACTTTTCAGTATTACAAGTAAATGCTATAAATAAATATTTTCTGATTTGTAAAGATATTACTGATTGAGAGTGTTTAAATTGAGTGTTAAAGGGCACCTACAGTGCTACATGGACTTTTTCAAGCTGTTTGGACTGCATTGTGTGTTAGGAGAGTGTGTACACAACCACTCTACAGTGATAAAGAGCCGCCCAGCGATTTTCTTTTAATTTAATAATATAAGATGCCCCTTCTGAAATCAGCCCGTTTTCAAAAGCCTGTCGGTGTGAACTCACACCGACAGAGGCCGCTCCTACTACAGTTGATTGACACTGGTGTTTTAGCAAAGACCCGCCCCGAGTGGAAAAAAAGAGCCGTCGGCCATTGTTATTCTACACGGGAGCAAAATGGCACCTACATGAGTGTGGTGTGCTGTTTGTTGCAGCAGCCTTGCAGTAGTGTGGTGGTCTAGTGGTTAGGATTCAGCGATTTCACGTGGGAGACCCGGGTTCGATTCCTGCTTAAGGTACATGCTATTTTTGCACTACATATTTATAAAGTTTTTCTAATGTTCGTTTAGTAACGAGGCGAGTGCGCTATGCTTCGATAAGCTTTTCTGACATAAGGAGAGACTCAGTCACACACACACACACACACACACACAATGCTTCGCGTGTATGATGTCCTATTCCCGGCATCTATATGCCTCATTCACACACACAGACACACAAACACACGTTGTTTGTCAGAAAGGTCTCTGTTTATTAACAGCAAAAGATCGGTATAAATATGTTTGACTAAACGCCTGTGCTATAGACATATGTTACTACAAATGAACCATTGTAAATGTCCTTGTGAGAGCCCGAAAAAAAACAATGCTTCGCGTGTATAAGGTCGCGGGTTGAATAGCCGGCATTTCCGCGGTGGTAACCGTTAATCCTTCGTGGTCTAGTGGCTAGGATGCCGCGCTCAAACGCGGTAGCCCCGGGTTCGATTCCCCCTCAAGGCACATGCTTTTTGCACTACATATTTATAAAGTTTTTCTAAACGTACGTTTAGTAACGAGGCGAGTGCGCTATGCTTCGGTAAGCTTTTCTGACATAAGGAGAGACTCACACACACACACACACACAATGCTTCGCGTGTATGATGTCCTATTCCCGGCATCTATATGACAGTCAGAGACACACACACACACACACGTTGTCTGTCAGAAAGGTCTCTGTTTATTAACAGCAAAAGATTGGTATAAATATGTTTGACTAAACGCCTGTGCTATAGACATATGTTACTACAAATTAACCATTGTAAATGTCCTGGTGAGATCCCGAAAAAAACAATGCTTCGCGTGTATAAGGTCGCGGGTTGAATAGCCGGCATTTCCAAGCGGCAGCCATTAATCCTCCGTGGTCTAGTGGTTAGAATACGGTGCCTTCAGTGCAGCAACTCGAGTTCGATTCCCGGTCTGGGAGTCAAAAAAGTTTTACAACCACATTCACATGTAAAATTTTATATACATATATAACTATATATATATATATATATATATATATATATATATATAAAAATATGAGTGCATAATAAAAATCTTACAAAATATATATATTTATAATAATAATAATATTTATATATCCCCTATATTTTGTAAGATTTTTATTATGCCCTCATTTGTACATTGTATATTTGTACAACTATTTTACTAGTTAAATTTATTTTCTTTATTATTTCTTTTTATTGATATTTATTCCTTACTCATTTATTTAATTTTTAAGGTCACTGACTGTCGTATAAGCATTTCACTGCATATCATACTGTGTATGACTGTGTATGTGACAAATAAAATTAGAATTTGAATCAAAGGAGAGGAAGAGAGACAGAGAGAGAGAGAGGGAGAGAGAGACAGAGTATGGGAAGGTGAGCATGAATGAACAGATGCAAGAGGAGACAGGAAGAGGAGCAGCAGGGAAGATTTAACACGTTAATATCAGATCTATGAGGAAGAGAGCAAGAGAGTAGAAATAACTCCTTTATATATAAAATAATTCTAACATCATGTAAAATTATTTTTAACTGTTTTTTAAATATTTTTAACTGTTGTCAAAGCTATACCCCACTTGTATTGTGAAGACACGCCCCACAGAACTGGGGGGCGGGTTCAGTAGAGGTCATTAACATTTAAAGGAGCATGTACTGAAACAGGTTGCTGAGAACAGAGCTACTTTTTACCAGGTAAAAGTAATGTTTTTTTTACACAACAATTTGAGATTTTTTAATTAAAGTATATTACAAACTTTTCATTAGGACCCTAAAGAATCATATTAACTTATGCAAAAATTGAGACTGTATGTCCACTTTAAAAAAAAATCGCGACTCAAAGATATGACATCACTATGCAGCGACTGGCTCACTATTTATTGCTACAGCGCACAACTGCACGTGAAAACCGCAACTGCCGAGATGGATAAATTTGTTATTCGCAAATCTAAAAATGTTAAGGAAATTGTTTGCCCGAGTCATCGAAACCATGTACATCGACCAAGCAAAAGAGCAAGACCCCGTCAGACCAAAGTAGGAAACGTCGGAAATATGAGGAAGAATTCATAAAGTGCAGTATCAGTATTCACTAAGTTGCGGTAGCAACCGAATACACAAGTTGTCCCGTGCAGCAATGGATGTACTGCTTCAATTTTGATCTATTTCTGCTGTTACATATATAAAAAAATAAATACAGCTCACGTCATGATGTCGAAGATGTTATGCAGGTAGCTGTATCCACCATCAGGCCACGAATGAAGCTTTTGTGCTGGCAAAAACAAGTACAGTACACACTTCCTATTGAAAGGTAAGCCAAAATTATTTTGATGTATAGTAAATGTAGTCACAATACTGTGAACAGCTTATGTTTATTGCTTGTTTTTGATAGTGGGGGTCATGAGATCTTGTCGATCTTCAATTAGGGGTTGCTGGCTTGAAAGTTTTAGAACCACTGCTCTATGATACTAAGATCAGGAGATCCAGAACCTTCACCTTTTTTTGCTGTAGCCATTGGACGGTTCAGCTTTTGTGCTGTGGAATGCAAATTGTCGGCCAGTATTTCCTGATAACATGCCGCATTTATCTTGCCATTAATTTTGATTAACTTCCCTGTGCCACTGGAGTTCACACAGCCCCAAAACATAAGAGATTGACCTGAAAACATAAGAGATTGACCACGCGTCTTACAGCGGGGCTAATGTACTTTTCACCGTAGGCCTTGTGAGACTCCATAAATAAAGTTCACTTTTAGTTTCAACACACCTAATGTCTCTGCTCCAGGTGCTGTGAGGCTTGTCTAGGTGCTGTCTAGCGTACTGCCAGTGGGCCTTTTTGTGGCATTGGCGCACTAATTGTTCTCCTAACAACTTGACCATACAAGTCGTACCATACAAGTACCTCCCTATTGTGCTCCTTGAAACAACAGCAACACTTTTTTTTTATAGCCTGTATTTCTCTCGAAGTTGCATCCTGAACAGTTCTTCTGGCAGTAGTGGGTGAAATCTTTCTTGGGCTACCTGACTTTAGTATTAACAGGACCTCTTATGGTACTCTTCAATATCAGAGTTTGAACAGTACTGAAGAGTTGAGATGTATTTTTATATCCTTTTCTTGCTTTATAAAGTTCAACTACCTTATTACGCTGACATATTTATGCACGGACACTAATTATAATTACAGTGAGTCACAGTTGTGGAAACGTCCCTTTAATAGCCATTTAAACCTGCTGTTGTCAACCTGTGTGTTTATAATGTGGCCAATATTCAACGATATGTAAATTTTTGATCAGGGTTGTTTGTCATGCAGCTATGTGATAATTAATGACTTCACATGACTACTATCCTTAAATAAGAAAAAAAAATTACATTCTCAGTCATCTTTTCCAAAAAATTGCTAATGTTTAACAATTACTTTCAGGGTATGTTGTTTGAACAAAACTGTATGTTCATCGTTTGCAAACCTGCTCATAGCTAAATCCATTCAATTCTTCAATCGATTCTTCAGTAACTTTTTTTATTGTATAACTTAAGTTAATTAAGCTATATAAATCATTTAAATTAAGCTGTAGTAACATTGTCGCCTGATGTCACGTGTTTCATTGGACAGGGTTGGCCCTCCCGAAATAATTTACTCTTAACACAAAAGATACTGTGCTGTGAGTATTTTAGAGCACACAACCAGCTGGATTATAGAGAAATGGCAACACTGTAAATGCAAACACATTAAATAAATTAATAATGTATTTAAAAAATTGACCCTGGTATCAGTGTGGAGATAGATGAATTGCCACACAAAAGAATCACAATATATAACAAAATCGTTTCCTCTCTCGTTTCTGTTATAGCTTATCCTTGTGCAGTTTTTCAAAAACCTAATATTTATAATCAAACATGCAATACCATTTTAAATAAAAGCTGAGTGAGTGAGTGAGTACAGTGTGAATGAAAGTAAGTTGGAATCAGTAGGTCCGATTAAAAAAAAAAAAAAAGTACATCGTTTTCCTCCTCATATTTCGGCTGCTCCCGTTAAATCGGTTTTGGCCAAGAAAAATGCAATCGATGCATACACAGGAGTTGGTGATTTCACTGAAAATGAACTATTTGGAACATAGACCATAGCAGCCTGATACTATTAATAATTACATTTGGTTTAGTCATGAGAAAGTATAAAAAAACTCAAAATATAAATCTTTAGTGGTGTGTGCTGTGACTCTGGCACATTCATGGGTACATATAAATACATTTTGAGAGAATTAATTAATGTAAAAACTGCAGTGTATTATATGGTAGGAAATAATCATTTTAATCTGAAAATGGTCATAATACTTGTGTAAAATCACACAAATTGCGGTCAGACACATTTCAGGCACGCTTTAAGATGCTAGTGTAGGTCCTGCGGAAAGGTTTGGCTTGAAACCTGGTCAGAAGGGTTTGTGAACTCACTTGTGATTTGTTCATACAAGGTGTCGATGCTTTCATGTTGACTTCAAATTCTCACCCTACCATCCGAGTGTCGCAGCAGAAATCGAGATTCATCAAACCATGTTTTTCTAATCTTCTATTATCTAAGTTTGATGAGGCCATGAGAATTATAGTTTGAGTTTTCAGTTCATAGCTGATAGTTGGCACCTGGTGTGGTCTTCCGCTGCTGTAGCTCATCTGCTTCAAGGTTCAATGTGTTGTGCTTTACACATTACTCCTCTGCATGTCTCAGTTGTAACGAGATGTCATTAAGTGTGTCTATGAAATAGACCACTTATTACTATTCGTCTGGAAACTTTGGACGCTCCCACGCCGGAGAGCTTTGGTCCGACGGCCACGAATCATACACCATCGCGTCCGGCTCGATCGGGAGAGCTTATGGAACATCGGCTCCCGAAGCGATCCGACGCACCGTTTTCCCGCAATTCCCAAAAAACTGATTTCCAAAATGAAAAACGTATTTATTATTCTTTTTATTATTCTTCTTCCGCCTAAAATTTTGGACTCTTTCTCGTCCCGCAGTTTTGAGAAAACCTACACGTATGTTACATCGTTTCGTGCGGCCCGATCGGGAATGGTGTGCTATGACTTTTCTAAGGGGTTCATCACGCGGTTTTCCCGAAATTCCCAAAAAAGTACCCCATTTTTCCCCATTCATCTCTATGGAATTTTTTTTTTGACCGGTTGTAGCGCAGAGAGGGAATTTTGTAGAAACGTGAAATTCGCCACATTTGAAGAGGTTTGCACCCTGTGTCAGAGGATACCCCGAACGAGGGTATAAGTTGTACCCCCGGGGCAAGAGAGGTCTTCACAATTGCCCCATAGACTTTGAATGGGGAATTTTTTCGAATAATTAGTTTGTCGTTGACCCACGAATGAGGTGTCAAACCGTTCGCCTGATTTGGCAATGGGGTGCTATGACTTTTCTGAGGGGCTGGGCGGTTAATTGCCCCCGCAGGGGGCAATTAACCGCTCATAGACTTAGCATTGAGACCAACTTTGAATGTTTGTCGTAGACCCATGACTGCCGTGTCAAATCGTGCGGCTTATCTGGGAGAGGAGGTGCTATGACATTTCTAAGGTCTGGGCGGTTAATTGCCCCCGCAGGGGGCAATTAAACTCTCATAGACTTGACATTTTAGCCGCTAGTCCCGCACCGTTTGTGATACACCCATGAATGAGGTGTGATATCGTGCGGGTTATCCGGGAGGGGTGTGCAGTGACCTCTCTGAGGGGCTAGGCTGTTAATTGCCCCAGCAGGGGGCAATTAACTGCTAGTCCCTCACCGTTCGTCGTAGACCCTTGAATGAGGTGTCATATCGTGCGTCTTATCCGGGAGGGACGTGCAGTGACCTGTCTGAGGGGCTGGGCTGTTAATTGCCCCAGCAGGGGGCAATTAACCGCTAGTCCAGCACCATTTGTCGTAGACCTTTGAATGAGGTGTCATATCGTGCGTCTTATCCGGGAGGGATGTGCAGTGACCTGTCTGAGGGGCTGGGCTGTTAATTGCCCCAGCAGGGGGCAATTAACCGCTAGTCCAGCACCATTTGTCGTAGACCTTTGAATGAGGTGTCAAACCGTTCGCCTCATTCGGGCATGGAGTGCTATGCCGTTTCTGAGGCGTGGACAGTTACTTGCCCCCGCGCGGGGCAATTAACCACTAGTCAAACACCATTTGTCGTTGACCCATGAATGAGTTGTCAAATCGTGCGGCTTATCCGGGGATGGGGTGGTATGGCTTTTGTTGGTTGCATGCTGTGTCATCACCGACCCGGCACGCGCATAGACACACTTAAAATTTCTTCAGGAATTTTCCCCCCTCTAGTTATTATAGTTCTTCTTCCGCCTAAAATTTTGGACTCTTTCTCGTCCCGCAGTTTTGAGAAAACCTACACGTATGTTACATCGTTTCGTGCGGCCCGATCGGGAATGGTGTGCTATGACTTTTCTAAGGGGTTCATCACGCGGTATTCCCGAAATTCCCAAAAAAGGACCCAAATTTTCCCCATTCATCTCTATGGAATTTTTCTTTTTACAGCTTGTAGCGCAGAGAGGGAATTTTGTAGAAACGTGAAATTCACCAGGTTTGAAGAGGTTTGCACCCTGTGTCAGAGGATACCCCGAACGAGGGTATAAGTTGTACCCCCGGGGCAAGAGAGGTCTTCACAATTGCCCCATAGACTTTGAATGGGGAATTTTTTCGAATAATTAGTTTGTCGTTGATCCACGAATGAGATGTCAAACCGTTCGCCTGATTCGGCAATGGGGTGCTATGACTTTTCTGAGGGGCTGGGCGGTTAATTGCCCCCGCAGGGGGCAATTAACCGCTCATAGACTTAACATTGAGACCAACTTTGAATGTTTGTCGTGGACCCATGACTGCAGTGTCAAATCATGCGGCTTGTCCGGGAGAGGAGGTGCTATGACATTTCTAAGGGCTGGGCGGTTAATTGCCCCCGCAGGGGGCAATTAAACGCTCATAGACTTAACAATGAGACCGCTAGTCCCGCCCCGTTTGTCATACACCCATGAATGAGGTGTGATATCGTGCCGGTTATCCGGGGGTGGGGTGCTATGATAGTGCTCAGGGCTGGGCGGTCAATTGCCCCCGCAGGGGGCAATTGACCGCTCATAGACTTAACATTGAGATCAGCTTTGCCTGAGTTTGTCGTCAACCCTTGAATGAGGTGTCAAACCGTTCGCCTCATTCGGGCATGGGGTTATATGATACTACTGAGGGCGGGCGGTTAATTGCCCCCGCAGGGGGCAATTAACCGCTGGTCCCTCACCGTTCGTCGTAGCCCATTGAATGAGGTGTCCTATCGTTCATCTTATCCGGGAGGGGTGTGCAGTGACCTCTCTTAGGGGCTGGGCTGTTAATTGCCCCAGCAGGGGGCAATTAACCGCTAGTCCTGCACCATTTGTCGTAAACCCTTGAATGAGGTGTCAAACCGTCCGCCTCCTTCGGGCATGGGGTGCTATGACGTTACTGAGGGTCGGGCGGTTAATTGCCCCCGCAGGGGGCAATTAACCGCTGGTCAATCACCGTTCGTCGTAGTCCCTTGAATGAGGTGTCATATCGTGTGTCTTATCCGGGAGGGGTGTGCAGTGACCTCTCTGAGGGGCTGGGCTGTTAATTGCCCCAGCAGGGGGCAATTAACCGCTAGTCCTGCACCATTTGTCGTAAACCCTTGAATGAGGTGTCAAACCGTTCGCCTCCTTCGTGCATGGGGTGGTATGGCTTGCCTATGGGGTTGGGCGGTTAATTGCCCCTGCAGGGGGCAATTAACCATCCATACACTTAACATTGAGATCAGCTTTGAATGAGCTTGTCAACAACATGTTATGCTGATTAGCATGTTGGTTGCATGATGTTTTGGCACTGACCCGGCACGCGCATAGACACACTTAAAATTTCTTCAGGAATTTTCCCCCCTCTAGTTTGAGTTACTGTTGTGTTTTTATCAGCTCAAATCAGTTTGGCCATTCTCTGACCTCTGGCATTTTTTCCCAAAGAACTGCAGCTCACCAGTTAATGTCTCTTTCAATTTCTATAAACGCTAGACCGGTTCTGCATAAAAATCACCGTAGATCAGCAGTTTAAGTAATATGCAGACTAGCACGTCTGACACCACAAACATGTCACGTTCAAAGTTACTTAAACCACCTTTCTTCTCCATTTTGATGCTCAGTTTGAACTGACAGATTGTCTTTTGTATAACTACATGCCTAAATGCATGCCTGTTATGACATGGGCATGTACAGTATGGCTGCCAGTGAAACTGGGTCATGGGTGTTCATGAATTATGTTGCTGCTGATAAAAGTAGCAGGATGAACCCTGAAGTGCACAGATGGATAATGACCCAAAACGTACTAGGAAAGCATCCAAAGACATTATTAAGCCAAAGTAATGGAATGCTTTTAAATGGCCGAATCAATCATTTTATCTAAACCCAACTGAGCATTCTTTTCACTTACTGAAGGCAAAGCCGCCTACAAACAAACAGCAACCGAAGGAGCCTGCATTAAGTTAAGTTCAGCCTTTATTCGTCACACATACATTACTGCACAGTGAAATTCTTTATTCCTTGAATATCCCAGCTTCTTGTTAGTAGGCAGGGGTCAGAGCACAGGGTCAGCCATTTTATGGTGCCCCTGGAGCCGACCGGTTTTAAGGCCTTGCCCAAGGGCCCAACAGCGGCAACCTGGCGGAGCTGGGGCTCAAACCGCCGATCTTCCAATCCGTAACTCAATTAAAATCCTGGAAAAGCATCTCAAGTGAGGGAAAAACAGCAGTGGATGATGTCCATGAGTTCTAGACTTCAGTCAGTTATTGTCTGCAATGGATTCGCATCTGAGTGTTAAAAAATATCATTATATTACAGATTGCATTTGTGTGTCTCGTTACTTTTGAGTCTGAGAAAGTGGATGGACTGTGTAATAAACGGCCTTAATTTGTTAGTGATAATTGTTTACATTTAGGCATTTGTTAGACGCTCTTATCCCGAGCGACTTACAAAAGTGCTTTGAAGTTTCTATCATTGTATGGATCCTTACACTGGGTTACTAGGTTACTAACTATCAGTCAAACACTGTCGGGACGTTTTTATTTTTTTATTATTGCAAACAGTGGGCACTATTCAGGATGAGTGCATCACTTCATGCGCTTCCACTCTTTTCCAACTGCGCGGTCACTCTGGAAGATGGTAAATCTGGACCCATTGGAGCCATATGAGCCATCTTTTATTTTAAACCCAATAGTGCTATGGCTGATTTGGTGTGTGTATGTTAATCTCCACATTATTCTCACCATATACACTTTATTACGAACACTATGCATATTCGTACAGTAAAACAGCAGCAGTGGAATCCATAAAATCATGCAAATTCACATTGAACATTAGAAGTGGGGAACTGTGACCTCTTTGACTTCGATCATGGCATGATTGTATATTGGTATCAGAGGGCTTGTTTCAATATTACAGACATTGCTGATGTCTTAGGACAAGAGACTGTACAGTGTCACAGTGAAGGCTAGCAACTGGCTGATCTGGGATCACATGATTACTTTTACCTAACTGCTGAAATTTTTAAGTTTTTACATGAATCAAAGAAGAATTGCCTA
The DNA here is from genome assembly GCA_030522415.1 of Channallabes apus. Taxonomy (NCBI): domain Eukaryota; kingdom Metazoa; phylum Chordata; class Actinopteri; order Siluriformes; family Clariidae; genus Channallabes; species Channallabes apus. The sequence continues at coordinate 22,352,700 of CM060117.1, read as the reverse complement.
GTGCGTCTGCCGCACCTTGATACATTTACCGCCCAGCCTGAATCAGGAGAGATGGACGGACGGACACACACATACACACACACACACACACACACACACACACACACACACACACACACACACACACACACACGTGGTTTGTCTGAAATTATCTGTTTATTATAACCAAAGAGAGAATATTTAAGCTTTTGGCCAAGTGTCCTGTGTCATGTATATCTCGTACACCATAAGAACAATTTATTGTGTATGTCATAGAGAGACCTGGAGAAAGGAAGCACTTTGCCTTTTCCGGTTAGACAAAAGGGATCCAGCAGACTTGAGCTATTTGTACGTGTATGCTTGTAGACATGTGCTGTAGGAAATATCGCCACATTAGGAATCAGGAAGTACAATCAGGGAATTGTTTTATGGTCATAGAGGCACTGGAAATTTCACATAATATTTTCAAAAACTTACACTAACTATCTTGCACTGCTGTAAAATTGCTTTATGACTTTAAATGTTTAATATGAGTTGTAGACCTTTGTGGCTGATGCTTTATCTTATTTTTTCAGACTGCATATGCAAGTGAAGAGGATGAGAGGGAGATAGTCCGAGCGGATCTTGCTCATCGCTTGGCCCTAAATGGACACAGACTAGAGGACCACATGCAAGTAGAGTCCATAATTTCGTTAAGGAACATGTTACCACTGCGTGTTTCAGATGTTTCAGCAGAGGAGAGTCATTCATCCTCTCAAATCCCGGTTCCTCGAAACAGGTAAGGTTTTTATTTATTTAATTTACATTTATGCATTCCCAACAACTGTTCTTATCTGATACATTACTAAAATGTAAGAAAATATTTAACGTTTCCCCTCTGCCTTGGGGGTTGTCATGTCCTGACATAGGCATAGTCCTCTCCGAATGAATTGGGAAGGAAAATATTATTATTATGATTATTATACTGAAGACATTTGGGTTTAAAATCAAAAGATCAAACATGTCAGATCAACCATGTGTTCAACAGCAGCATTTTTTTAACCCATCTATTTTTTCAAGTGATAATATTTTAAAAATCCTTTGAACAAGATGGTCACAGGGATGTTGTTCCCTGTGACCATCTTGTTCAAAGGATTTTTAAAATATTATCACTTGAAAATATTACAAGTTACAATGTTTCTGGTATTAAGTGCTGTTGTGCACTTAATACCAGAAACATTGTAAGAGTAAATAGTCTATTGGTTTAAGCCTAATGCAGACAGACACTAAAACAAATTGAAAGCTACATAAAATTATACTAAAAGCATGCTAGAAGAATGTTAAAAGTCTTATTGCTCAAGCTTTACAATACATTGTATACTATAAACTATGTATTTAATTTCAACCTACCTAACACATTCCTTATGCTAATGGACTACTTGCACGCAGACTCGTGACGTACTTCCGCTTTGAAGTTATAGGGCTCACTGAGTTCCGGTTTGTCGGCCATTGTTTTGGAGTTTGGAGGAAATGTTCAGAAAAAAATGTGTTTATAGATTTCAGAGACAGCAGAAGGTATTAAACGTACACTGTTGTGTTCCGCTGTGTACATCTTCTGCGAAGTTCAACGGAACTTTAAGTTTTCACAGTTTTCCTTTAGATGTGGACCTTAGAAAACAGTGGCGGCTTGTGAACATACGCCGAGACGATTTTTGTCCTACCAGCAATTTTAAGGTTTGCAGTAAATATTTTAGCAGTGATCAGATTATTGAACCGCAAACACCAGAGACACGAAAAAAGTTAGTAACTGGCGCTGTACCAGTGCTTTTTGCCTGGAATGATTACGCCGTTAAAGCATCGCGGTCCAGTGAGTGATATCCATCGAACCCATACCCATGGATGTAACGATGGATCATGATTACTGTAGCATTCCTGAGCCTTCATTATTAGACCTGACGTGTTAAAATAGAAGAACTTTCTAATGACGTGGAGGAGCTGAAAAAACAGCTACAAGAGCTACACGTTCAGCGTGACTGTACATTTACAGAACACAGTACAGGGTAGTATTTACAATGTGTTATCTATATATACACTACTCTTAGTCTACCTCATAAGACTCTTGTCTGTTACAGAGCTGCTCTCTATCACTTGATCATATACTTACTGTATAGTGCAACTAGAGGTTGTACAGTATGTCTGCATTTGCACTACTGTCTGGTTTGCACTCTCTGCCATGTGCCCTTACTTGTGTATTGTATTTTTCTTTTAATATATATATATTATATGTATAATTGTATTTATTCATATTTTTATTTTTAAAACTCTACTTTATGTATTTAATGTTATGTTATCCACCAAGGGTCTGAGTGAGAGTAACACAATTTCAATTCTCTGTATGTCCTGTACATGTGGCAGAATTGACAATAAAGTTGACTTTGACTTTAATAAGTTCTTATATAGTATGTATGTGTATATATATATATATATATATATATATATATATATATATATATATATATATATATATATATATATATACACTTATATAATATGGTTGTTTTGCAAATACGATGCACGTCAGTAACGTTAATTCGTGGGAGATCCTGGAGACAGCGGGTGTAGAACGTACCCATTGCTAAACCGGAACTGACGGAGACCTATTGAAAAGAACGCGGAAGTAGGTGTGCAAGTAGCGCGTAGCTTACCCAATGGCATTTACCTTATGCTGATAAAGATAATAATGATAACTGATGCAGGCTGAGTGTCCAAAAAGCACAGGTGCTATTTATTAGTTATTTTTTCTTTCATCAACAAGGAAGTGCTGTATTTTTGTTACAAGAGAGTTTAAAGTCATGTGTAGACAGCACATTTTTGTGGTCACTAATTCTTATGGAGAAAACTTTAGGAAAAGTTACGACTTATATTTGGGTTACTTAATATTATTTGGGCTCTTCATTATTTAAATTATATAGAATTTAATAACATTTCAATTAAATATAGAGACACACTCCTCATTTCTATAACTATCATCAAGAAAACAATACTTCTAAACTAGACAAAAAAAATCACTGCATGATGCATGACATTAATCACTAGAGTAACATGACAGCTTTTAATGACAACTTTTATTTTCATATGTAAGTATTTTCTACTGTAAGTTCCCTACATAAAACATTCGAGTTTGCACATGTTCAATCGCGGAGGTTAGATCACATGTCCGGCATTGCATGTCTACCTAGACCAGTGGTTCTCAAAGTGTGGGGCCCCACTAGTGGGGAATACAGACATGACAGGTGGGGCGCAATGAACGGGAGGAAATTAGTGGAAAATAATAGGAAAGTACCTATTCTAATTCATGCTTTTCTTTATTGATAATGAAGAGCGTACGCTCAAAACTAAACAATCACACACAAATAAATGGATCATTAATACAAGTAAATTTAAAATAACATCAGTTGTGGGCCGGTGTTCAATCGAAAAATGCTACCTATCGAGTTTTGCTAACGATCGGATCTGCGCATGCGCAGTCCCACGAGTTTGCACACTGCCTTACTACCTTGGTGCTGAGACTTCGGTTGGCGGTGGGTTTAAACCGTTTTCCTTTGCTTAAGTTGACCGAAACATTTGAGTTTCTGCATAAATTGTCGTGAATGAGCCTTAAGGTTGAGGAAAATAAAAACTTGAAACTGGTTCAGTGTCTCAAATTTTGTTTTGTATACTTGAATATCTTGTGGTTATCATATATATGTGTGCAGCACTATTCAGTGCACAGAGTAGTCCATACATAAATGCTTACGCATGTGATGACATGCGTTTTTGATAAAATTTATGATAATGCTAATCAACACAAACAGCTCTTCTAATAACATTTAAAGTCCACAGTGTAGTTGTAGTGATGCGGTAGCGTAAATCAATATGCTCTGCTATCGATTTGTGCTACGGTAGCATTTTTCGACAAGGCAGCAAAAATCGACAGAACACCGGGAGAAAAAGTGGAACCATAGTGCAACAATAACGGTTTAACGTCGGGCCAACTTGAGCAGCGCTGCTCGAATCACAAACCTGCGCGACCCACTGGGCAGCGCTGCGCGATGCTGACAGAAATAGACCGCGCCGACCATCAAATTACATTTTATGTTACCCCGCTGGGATGCGCACGTACATCCCAGGCATGTCAAGGTGGAAACAATATTAAACAGTCCTGACATTTTAAATAAATTGTAAAAAAAAAAAAAAAAAAAACAATGGGTCGCGCAGGTTTGTGATTCAAGCAGCGCTGCACGATCCACCGGGATATTTGGTTCAATCGGGTGGCGCGGTTTCGTCCCACCTTTGACGTGTTTGGCTTCACATACACTTCGACAATGGAAGAAGACGGTGCAGCAGCAGTGAGTTGCTTACATGTGACGAAACCAACAACGAGTAGATTGTAAAGAAAAAAGGTGCAGCATCTGTGGTGTGGAATTAGTTTGGGTATAAAAGTGATACGAATGAGATGAACGTGATTTGCAAGGTAAGCAAGTGCACTGTTTTAACAAGTTGTGGAAACACGTCAGACCTTTTCTATCATCTGAAATCCAAGCTTCCAAACGAATATGGCCAAAGTAAAAAAATGGGGCAAACCCCAGCAATTCACAGTTTGAATAAAATTACATTATGTAAAACAGTTTCTTTGTGTTTGAATTTTTATTTATGCATTTTCAGATACAAATTGCTATATTGTGATGTATATCGTTATCGAGGTAGAAAATTGCTTCTACCGTGATAGAAAATTTTGGTTATATCGCCCACCACTAATGAAGCCTATCTTGAGCTTGGATTCATGGTGGGGATGGTGGGGGCAGAAGAGAGACCCGAGTGTGGGTCTTAAACCGCTGGTGTTATTTGATCTTATTGGTTTAGAAATTGATATTTCAATAAATAGTAAACTTGGCTGATTTCGTTATTGTTTTGTTGACGAGTGGGGCTTGAAATTCGCTCACCCCCTTAAGTGGGGAATGACAGAAAATGTTTGAGAACCACTGACCTAGACCATTCTGATCGTATTATTACATTTCATAATTTTATACCCCACCTGCCGCCCACTGTCACCTGTTATAGAACACACAATATACTATGTATATAAAGTGCATCTAAAGTATTTAGAATATCATGGAAAAGGTTTTAAATTTAATACAGAAAGTGAAAAAAAAACTCTTCCATTCGAGATTCAATACACATCAAGTGAAATATTTCAAGGCTTTTTTTCTGTCATTTAATTGCAGCTTATATCCTGTATCTTAAATATTAGATTATTTACTAAGACAAAAGAAAAGGATTTACAATACAGAAATGTCAAATGTCCAAAAAGTATGTTTTTTATGCACTCTGTACTTGGTTGGGCTCCTTTAGCATGAATTACTGCACCAATACTGTTGATACATGATGCAGTTATTGCAAGCAATTTTCTTTAATATACTTTATGAAAATTTGTTCTCTACTTTAGCTTCACATAAAAAGTGGCAAGAATTAACAAGAGCAATCCAGTGGCCGTGTGGGACAAGCTAACAGTGGCGGAATAGAAAAAAACATTTATATACAGAAAATATGCACACACATTTGCCTCTTCCTCAGACACAAAACAAAATAAAACCTATTTTCACCTGGAATCTACAAATTATATTAACTCCATTTCTTTAAAAAAAAAAAAAAAAAAAAAAAAAATGCATGTATAATATTTTAAAATGAAACCTATGAATGAAGGAACCAATTTTAACTTTTGCCTAATAATTATGTTTATCACAGAATTATGCAGTGTAAGCCTGGAAAGGTGTCATTTATTGTCTTTTGCTGTTGGAGTGTGTTTCGTATGACTTAAGCTACGTTTACACTGTCAGGGAAATGTGACCCAATTCCGTATTCCATATGTGACACGTATCGGGTATGTTCTATGTCCGTGTAAACAGGAAAGGCATGCATTCCAATATTTCGAGATCGGTTTCAGGCCTCCTTCATATGTGGAAATAAATCAGATCGTTGTGTTCTGTACGTCATAAAAACGTATAATGAATAATACTTATAATAATAGAACGTATAATAAGAAATCACTATTTGGTGAATGAAACCTATGCGCAGGCTGCAATTATGGCGTTTTTTTCCTCATCCGTTTAAAAACCATGGTGATGTTTCGCGAACTTCTGCATATATCGCAAAGCTAGCGTTAAGCATATTTCACACCGTCATTTATCTTGGCTAGTTTGTAGCGCAAGAACCTCCCTTTAAGTATGCGCAACCTTTCAGATGGTATGGCAAGTATAAACACGTGTATCGGATATGGGTCATAGTTGAAAGAACGTGTAAACAGACTGTCAAAAAAAAATCAGATATAGGCAACAAATCAGAATTGGGCATCGAGACCTGCAGTGTAAACGAGGCTTTAGTCAACCGGAAATGCATTTGTATTTGTACACGTGTGCATATTTGTATAAAGCTAAACAGAGTGGCTTATACAACTTAGTGTTATATGTTAATAAAACTTTACAACATGTAGTCTATATGTGCATGAATAGTTCTGTTTACAACTTGTATTTCCTCGAAAGTAGTGTTGCCATATTAGCAAATAGCATCTGCTTTGGGGAGCCTTCCATTGAGTACTTGCCTGAAACACAACGGTTAAGAACACTAGTCCCAGGCACTAATACCATCCAATACTCTTGGGAAATTAAGGTGCTTGACAACTTGGAGTCTAGCGACAGAGCACCCACAGCACTTTCAAATCAGCATGTTGGGAATGCGTTAAAGGCCCCTTGTGTGTGTCATCTCCAGTTATACTGAACTTCCAGCCTCCTAACACACTGTATGACTGCAAATCAATCCCGGCTATCCGTTATCACCCAAATGAGGATGGTTTCCCCTTTGAGTCCGGTTCCTTTCAAGGTTTCTTCCTACTGCCATCTGTTTTTTTTTTTTTCTTGCCACCGTAACCGTCGTCCTCGACTTGCTTATCAGGGACAACCGTATCATTTTGATCCATACGCATTCACATTTCTTACAAACTTAAATAATTATTTTAATTGTGTAAAGCTGCTTTGCGACAATGTCCATTGTTAAAAGCACTATACAAATACAATTTAATTGAATTTTCCTGAACCTCACTCATACGCATCAGCCTGGAAAATTGTGACAAATATCAGGTAAAAGAACTTCAACATGAAGGGTTCTGTAATTCTTCTTTAGGTTAAATGGTTTTTAATGGTTGGTATGTTGATGTTAAATCAATAGGCTGTTTATGAGTCACTGGTGGGAAAATCATAATGTCTGATTAGTATTTTTTTTGTGAATGACATTCGTAAAAAAAAAAAAAACATTATCAAAGTTTCAACTTTTTTCAATTGTGGATAAGATAATTAGAGAGGGGGAAAAGGAAACTCTTAGATCTTTCACTATTGATAAAATGCTGTGTAGCCTGTGGCATTCTTACAAAACCATGCTTGCCTCATCTTGTTGCCAGTTGAAATATTTCCATATGTGGGTCAATATTTCCCGCTTCAGAGCTGTACTGATGCCAGAATTAATTGTAGAAACTGTTCCAGCACACATGCATCAATTGATAAAATGTGCACTGATTTTATGATCATAAATTAAGAGACAAATCTGTGTATGGTGACCATGCCATCTGTGACGACTTTGGCTTAAACTAGACCTGTTGACACACAACCCCATATGAAACAGGGCTGATTCTACATGTTCATAGGAGTTGTTGATCCTTTATAGGATTTAGAGAGACACAAGGATGATTTAAAAGAAGCCACACTTTTGATCTCGTTTTTACACTTACTTTGTAATTCGTCATGTTCAAGCCTCTCAAAATACCACATACTCATAAACGCTGTCTCAGGGTATGTCTACACTGCATGCGTGCTTGCTCACTGATGTTGGTTAATATTACTACTTGGGTATTGGAATTTGCTACATTTGTGATATCAAATCAGTTCAGTTGGTACCATAAAGGTATTGATGTTGGGTACGCAGCCCCACACATGGGTACCCAGCCGTACACAGTAGACAGGGGTCAGCATAGGCACTCTAATCGGTCTGTGGATGTTCAGCCTTGTGATTTCAGAAATCCAAGCAGAAACACTGTATTTTTGGTAAACCCATCTTCTTGTGTCGTTTTCAAGTTAATAAGAACTTTATCTTTGGTGAGGTCAGCACATGGTCCTAGGCCCACACAGATTGCCATAACACTCCCTCCCTCTGCTATACAGGTTAGTAAGATGGGCCTGATCAGCCTAATGGTGGCACTTTACATGGTGGCAGGGTTCTACATTTTGCTCCATATCTTGTCAGCTGTGAGTCCAATAAAAATTTTGTCCCCAATAATTCCCCTGGTTCTCACATACACAAAAACAAGAGCTATGTAGCTTTACTATTTTAGATTTTTCTTGCTTTGGCTAATTTGCATAATGTGCAAAACCTAATTTTCCAAACTAGTCCTAGGATTTCACAAACATGCTTTATTTTCTCAAACAGCTGTGAAAGGCTTGTACAAGACAAGATTTTAAGCTCAAGGGGCATGGTCATACAAAGACAGAAGGGCTATTTCTTAGGAAATGAAAGTCTGATTGAGTTAATGTTCTGTATAACTCATTCATCTGCTGGTTTGTAATGACATATAATAGTTTGGAAAACAGCCTCCCCAACAGCAGTCTATTTCATTTGACAGAGTTACAACTGAGCCATCATCATGAAACTTAAATAGAAGATATAGAGAAGGACTCTGAGTTGTTCAAGTGGGCTAATTTTATTTTTATGCACACAGAAACAAACCTTCCCAGATCCTATTCTGAACGAGTATCAGAACACCAATGTCCTGGTGCCAGACACCACAACACACCTCCAGAAACCATGCGGAGATCTGCCCTGATGAGCCAGAGCTGCCCCAGTGGTACAGGGGGAACCCAAAGCCTAGGAAGTTTTTATGTTGAGAGTTTGAATGTTATTCCAGGTCAGTGGAGGTACGTAGTCGTAGGTCTATATATGTGGCCATGAAATTGTCGACTAATGGTAGAGCAAAGACAAAAGCCATGAAGCTAAATCGCTAAATTCCAAAGCTAAATTAAGTTCTCGACTTTTTAGCTGAGAAATACAGGAACAACCAGACATAAAATATTTGTGTATATAGTTCATACACCATGCCAGTCTGTTATGCATATTGTGAATTACAGCATCTTCAAGTTACAGCTTGCCAAATGCATGACACATGAGAATTCTAGCCATTTAGGCTATAAATCCAAAACTAATAAGCATATTTGTGCCAAAATGAAATGTTTTATGTCAAGGTACAGAAAGGATGCTTAGGTCTAGCCTACAACTGACACTTGTATGTTTAAAATAAAGGCTTTATTATTTATCTGTTTATTGTTACTGCCCCATTCAGACTTTCTCCATCTTAATTAAATGTAATTATTTATTTTCAGTGGAAACTAATTCAATTAAATTTTATTTGTATAGCGCTTTTAACAATTGACATTGTCTCAAAACAGCTTTACACAATCAAAAGAATTATTTAATTTTGTATGGAATGTGTATCAAAATGGTCAGATATTCCCTGGTGAGCAAGCCGAGGGCGACAGTGGCAAGGAAAAACTCCCTGAGATGGTAATAGGAAGAAACCTTGAGAGGAACCAGACTCAACAGGGAACCCATCCTCATCTGGGTGAAACAGATCTGGAGGAAATGATCTGCATTTATACAGTGTGTTAGGTGGCAGGCAGTTCAGCTATAATAGTTGATGTTAATTGATGTTAAAATGGAGTCCAGGTAGTTATTGGAGACTCAGATAGACTTGTAGAAAGTTCCAGTCCTGAACTATCGAATTGTCAAGTCCTCAGAGAAACAGCTGACAACATAAGTCGAGGCCAGAACCATCTTCTAAGTAGATAGTAGAACTTTAGTTAGAAATAATCGTCATAAAAAGAATAAAAAATTCATTCTGAAATGGCATTTCAGGTGATATAATCTCATGGCAGTGTGCCTTAAAATATTGGTTTTGTTTACCAAATAAAATTTGTTCTTGATGTAATAACATGTTCAACTTGCTTGTTTCATTCATTTGCAATCATTCTGTCTTTGGATTGAATTGCATATTATTTTCCATAATCTAGATGATCACAAGCAAGATGCCTAACTTTATATAATATATAATAATTATATAATATAATATATAATAATTATATAATATCATTATAATATAATAATTAATAATGGAGTTAAATCTAATGGCCAGTTAGTTAGTTAGAACAGATTAAAAAGGGTGGGTTAGCTGTTAGTGGCTACCCGTGAAAAAAAAAAACTGCTTCTTTTGTGTGGATTTGAGTTTTGTTTTTTTGCTGTCCTTAATTTTAACCCATTTAATAAATAATAAAAAGGTGTCAGAATTGTGTGTGAAGCTATATTTAATGGCCAGACTGTTTTAAGCTATGCTTCTTTTTTTTTTTATAGATCCGAGTGTTAATTCTCAGTGACACCCTTAATTTTATCATGTTTAGTGATGAAAAGAAACGGATCATTAAATTTAAGTTTGTCAGTTTCATTAAGGTCTAAAAATCATTTCCACGGTAACAAAAGCAGTGCCAAGGGGATTGTTTCAGACGTCACATGCGCTTTGGCAATAAAGCTTGGTGGGGCGTGGTTTGGCAGTAATGGGTCCTGGCTCGGCGGTAACGGGGCATGGTTCGGGAGTAGATCATTTATATAGACATGGAACTGGCGCCTTTCTGACCAGCACTGAGGCAGAGGGAATTTGAGGGGTATTTCAGCTGTAGTATTAACAAACACGCATTGGGGTCCTCTGTGACCTCCACTAACTAAAAAATCTGTAAAATATAGGAGCTTTAAGATGTCATTTGCTTAGATCCCTCCTGCAGAGTCTTTTTCTGCTGGCATACATTTGCTTCGTACTCTGCTAATTTAGCCATGAGCACCCTTCCTCTTTGGCAAAAGACCATAGGTGCATTTGGAACGGGTTTGAGTGGTTTTTCTACTTTTACCTTCTAGTGTTTACCATTTCTGCAGACACTGCACTTTTATATGTATCATTTGTTTGAATTGAATTCGGTGGTATATTTTATCCACACACACACACACACACACACACACACACACACACACACACACACACACACACACACACAAAGAAACCCACATTTTAAGAGCACTGGTGGAAAGTAACTTTGTCTTCCACAACACTGGAATGCTAACTTGGTCTGCGAGTGTTTTGTAAGTTTTGTTTAACTTGTTAAACGAGCGAGCTCTTGAAATATGAGTAGTACGCATGCGCTTTGTCTGCCAAGCGTCATGTGATCACAACTGAGCCAGTGTTTTTTCTCTCTCTCTCACTGCAAGATTGTGGGTAATCGTCTCCCATTCTCAGTCTTAGTGCGTGTGTCAAGAAAAAAGTTAAGGCTGTAATGAAGGAGCAATGCAATGTGAGAATATATTTAACAATGCAATGTCACATATTTGCAAAATCCCCAAAATGATTTCAAAGAAAGCAAGTGTCAGAGTCAAAAAGTAAAAATCCAGTAACCAGACAGATAGCGGTGATTCCGTTTTGTGTGTAAGTCTATAATACTTATTGAGGAACTTATTGCATATTTTTCTTTAAGGAACAAGAGAACAATAACAAAAAATATGACCCTTTAAGTAAAGTTATATTAACAAATGCATCATTTAAATGTTATTCTTTTGCAAAAAAATTAATTCAATGTTTTGAATGTTGCAGGGCGCTACACTGAACAAAATCTGTTGCAAAACCTAACACGATTCAATTTCTATTTTATTTGTATAGTCTTTTTAACAGAGGTCCTTGTCGCAAAGGAGCTTTACAGAATTAAAATAAAATTATGGAAATGTGTATGAAATGTGTAAGAAAATTATGTATACGTCAAAATAATCAGATTGTCCCTGATGAGCGAGCCGAGATTGAGCATGTACTGTATATAAATCTTTGGGTTTTTAAAAAGCACAAAGCTAATGGAAAATCTACACCGTAAATAAAAAAAGAATAATAAGTCACCTCAATGTAAAAGTTTAATAACAAGTGGCACAGCTTTTAAGTTTACTCAACTTTAAGAGTTAGTTGCTGCACATTGCTGTTTAGTTGACAGTGTGCACATAGTTCAAAATCTTAAAGTGACTCAATTTGTAATTCAAATATTTAAGTCAACTCAAGTAGTATTGGTTGTGGGATCAATTAATTATATTTCTCCATACTCCATATACTACCGTTCAAAAGTTAGGGCTCACTTTCTAACTCCTTCCTGATTTTTAGTTCTTTCTACATTGTAAAGGAATGCTGAAGGCGTCCAAAAAATGCATTAATCTCCTTTGAACAGTTGATATTGAGATGTGTCTGCTGCTTCTGCTCTGTAAAGACTTCATAACGCCTCTAATCTGAGGTGCTGTTAATTGGTAATTTTTCAGGCTGGCAACTCTAAATGAACTTCTCGTCTGCAGCAGAGGTAGGTTTTGGTCTCGCCCTCCTGGGACGGCCTTCATGAGAGCCAGTTTCATTATGGTGCTTGACGGATTTTGCAAATGCACTTGACAATACTGTTCTTGCAAGAACTATTACAGAAAGGCTGACCTCTGTGTCTTAAAATAACAACTAACTGTTGTTTTTATTACGTAATTATCTAATTCCATATGTGTTATTTTATAGTTTTGAAATCCCCAGTATTGTTGTAGAATGTAGAAAATAAATCACTAAACCAAGAAATTTGCAAGTGAACTTTTGAACGTGTGTGTGTGTGTGTGTGTGTGTGTGTGTGTGTGTGTGTGTGTGTGTGTGTGTACACACATGTTTTAATTACTGGGGTATTGTTAGTCCATTTATGTGTGTGTGTCAAAGTTTTCAAGTACACGATGTTGCCTGTTGTCTCAACAAATGCCACTATAGGCCATTAATTATGATGTTAATTATATAATAATAGTAATATTCATTCATATTAATTCATTCAACATTTATCTAGTTGCAATTTTTACAGTATATTTGTTTTCTTGTTCTTGCAAATTACCAGCAAGTAAGGACTTCATGTCACTAAAGGTCTCTTAGAAATTGTGCCAACCTATATTAGTATCATGATTTTTTTAAGTTGACTTGATGCCCCTAGAACCTTAAAAATGGCATGATGCCTCTGCTATTTATAGGACATTCAAGGCAATTACTGCAGTGCCCCATAGGACATGAAATTCATACCCTGCGTTTGTTGTTCAAAAAGAATGAACCCTGATGAAGACCAGAGTGCTGGTAATTTTTGAAGCTGATAAATGTGGGGAAATCAGGCCACAAACATGTAATTGCGCAAACATTGTGTGTAGCCAGTGCAACAATTTGAAAAGTACTGCAAAAGAAACCACCACCTACTGTAACTCTCCACCAGACATGAAACAATTTGGGTTGTAAGATTTGTTTTGTAAGCATTGTAAGAGCTGTTAAGAAAAGCCCTAAAGAATTTTACAGGTTCATGGTATAACAATCCACTATTCTGAAAAAAAAATTATAAATGAGGGTCTTTTTGCACACTCCCGAATTTTATCCCAAACCAGGATGGACTTGGGCTTGTTGAAAAATGTAGGAAGTTTGTCAACAAGTTCCTCAGAGCTCAATATAATTTTCCACAAAAGTACAGATGCGTACAGCTTATTTGCTACTATTTAACTGCAAACCTTCTCAAACTATCATGGCTTCATCTCCTTTTTAGTCACGAGTTACCACAGTTCTGCTAAGCACTGCTATTACAAACTTGATCCAAAATTGAAGAGGCCAATTGAAGAGGATCTGAGAGAGAGAAGTTCTTTGCAAGTCTTACCTTTTAATAGTAAATTGTGAAGTGTAGTGGATAGTCTACTCAAGAAAGCTATAAAAGTTGGTAGACAGTTTGTGACAGAAAATATTTTGATTACAACGATGACCATTGTTAAAAGCGCTATAAAAATAGAATTTAATTGGATTGAATTAACATCTTGGCATGAGTTTATATTATTGCGCAGTTAACAGTGTAGTCGACGATGCATTGTAAATTCAGGAATACAGGCAAGGCCCCTTAGAGAGGGAGAAACATAGGGACAATACCACAATATGCAAACCACTTGTCAGGAAGAATCTGAAGACCAGGTGAATTAATATTGCGGTAGTGTCACGGCTTGGGCTTGCTTAGCTGTTTTTCGCACTGGCTCACAAATCTTGATTGAAACAAACATCTGAGAGAAGCCTCAGAGACATGCCAGTGGGTCAGCAACTTGATGTGGTTTTTGCAAGTAATGTACATGCAACTAAATATTGAATGTTGTATATTAATTCATCTTTAAGACTCTTTCTATACTTTTGCTAACTGCTCAAGTTACTAGAACATACTAATTATTAGGATTTTTTGTGAAGGTATAGCATAAAGATTTTGCCTCCTAATAAGACGAGTCCCCCCATTTTTCACTCTGGATGTGCCTTTCAGACATAGTACTATAGTGTGCTGTGGGCAAAACGTTTTGCTCCTAACCAAAATTACAGTTCAATGAATAGTTAGCGGGTGTGTTTTGAAGAGAAAAGCAAATCCTCAGAGCATAACGCTCTGCCCACATGATTTTCTTAAAAGCACACTCGCTAATTGTCAACTGAACTGGGATTTTGGTTAGTTTTTGTTCAAAATTGTAATCACTTCCACATCAGTAGATCTTTCAATTGATTGTTAGCTTTCTCCTTGTTTACTTTTCTGTTAAGAGCAACATTTTCTGCTTACTGTAGTAAACAGTAGACTGTTTATGTTGAAGTATTTCCTCGGGTGTTGCTTGGTGGGAGTTGAGGTGTCTCTTAAGGCCTGTATGCACAGTGTCATGTGCAGAGTTATTGCATTGCCCGAGAGGGAGGGGAAAATTTAAGAAATAACTGACCACATTAAGCTGGAAATAAAATCCTGATGAATGGGGTTCTGTAAAAATGCTGTTTCGGAGACACAATGTCTTGAAGGAGAAGGCCACAAATATATATTGTACTTGGATGAAGCGTGTTTTTGCCATTTCCTATAGTAAAATAGTCAACAACAACTTCAGCAACACAGCAACCTTTTTATGTATAACTTTTTTTTCCTGGATACAATACATACATCAGTTACTTCACTACTACAGAATTTGAGATGTTCCTACTAAGAGCGAAACATTGATATTGTATAGAAATACTTGTTAGTGGATGTAACTCTTACCATTTTAGTTAGTGTTTTATGTGTATCAGCACAACAAGAGTTAAGGGTTAATGATAATTTTCTTAGGTCTGGTTTATATTTTTGTAGTGTGTGTATGTGTGCACGCGTGCGTGTGCGTTCCTGCATGCATGGGCGCATGCGTAGGTGCATTTGTGCAAGCATGTTACACCTAGAGGCTAAACAGCAATATTTGCTAAATGAAACATCAGAGATGCAACACCTCTTTATTGAGGTTATAAAATATATAGATAAATCTAAACATGTATCTGTACAATAAATGAAATATCAAGTAATTCTAGCATAAACATAGCACTGAACAGAGGTTAGGATGTTTTTACACCTACCATTTTGACATGTATTTATCACCTTTACCGAATAAGATTGAACAGCAATCCACCAAACATTGGGGTCTCTGTAGTACTCCTAATAGCACGGCTGTATGATGTGAAAGCAAATGCTAAATTCAGTTTTGTTGTCACCCTTCAACTTTTAATTGCTTTCGAAAGCTCTGTAAAATAAAGCTGTTATTATGAAAATTGCACCTACTGACTTCTAATAGCATGTGTACAGAGAATGATGTACTGTTTATAGCATGACATTACTTTTTGGGTAAATGCTGAAACATAAAGACTAATACTGTAGTATGTGGAAAAAGTGATTACAGTGATTCCCCCCCCCCTATTTAATATAATTGAATGCTTAGGTTATAAATAAGATAAACATGTGTTTGTAAGCATAAATAAAAATATGGATAAAAAAAACAACCCGTATAGGGGGAACATGAAGCGAAGTGATTGGGACTAAATAGCTGTGTATCCTCATCAGTGAAGCTTTAATTTGCTAGTGAGGTTAAAATATTGACCCTGGAGCATTAAAAAAAAAAGGTCATGTGGTCAGATGAGACCAGATTTACCCTGTTCCAGAGTGATGGGTGCATCATGTTAAGAAGAGAGGTGGATGAAGAGATGCCTGAGAGTGTGACTTAATGACTTATGACTTTTCTTGGCTGGGCAGTATATATGTACATAATCGCTACAGAGCAAACCCACAGTTCTTCTGAATGTTGCATCTGCTTCTTTTATGCATGCAAAAACGAGCAGCTACCTTTTAGGGTTTTTTTTTCTTTTTTTTTTTGTCCTGTCCCACACACATGTATACTGGCCGCGATTCTACTCGGTGTGTACATGAGTGGCTCTTCACAGCCGGGGGGGGGGGCCCTGCACAATAAACTCATACACAGAGAATGTAACAAGCTTTAACTTCAAAGCCAAGTTGAAATTCAGCTAAGATTAAATATTTTTTATTATTTGATATTATAGGCATTTTATTATTTTGACCAGAAGGCATAGGAAACAGATAGGTTGATGGGAGCTCCTTGGCCATATGAAAATTCTGGCTAAGACAAGCATAATTTCAGAGATTTCTTAGCTTAAAATTAGCTTAATTTTCTAAAATCTTCAGCAAGAGCATTTTAGGCACTAAATCATTTCTCTCTCTAAAAAAACAAACAAACAAAAAACAAAGCTACCAATATATAATATGCATGTCTAAGAGCATATAAACTAATCAGAACTAATTTTGGACCAGTATACTGTACTCCAACAAAGTGAAATTGAAATTCTTGAATTATTACAGTTTGCCATGTTGGATAAAGAAAGGTTGTGTGCATGTTTACAAGAACACCACACCCACAGTGAAGTAAGGAAGTGGGAGGATCATGATTTTGGACTGCTTTTGGGCAATTAGTAATGGGCCATTACACATCAAACAAAACATGAATGGAGCATTGTACCAGGATATATTAGAGGACAGTTTAAGCAGCTAAAAACTATCTTGAAAACGATCAATGTTTCAACATGAAACTGCCCTGAAAATACCCACAGAAGTGTTGCCAAAATGGTGAAGCCCACATTTAATGCCAAATTCTTCTCACTTGAATCATGGATTTTGAAATTCGATTTGAGGGACTTTTGAAGAAAATTTAAGAATAGTTTGTTAGGAGGAATGGGCTAAAGTTGAACCAAAATGCTGTGCAAATTTTATTGTGTTTTTAGAATTTCATTTTAAAAAAAAATGTAAAGACAGTTTTTTTTTTCTCTCTAAAATTTGGTTAATGCTTTTGTATGTTAATGTTTGATATTAGAATGTGTGTTTTTTGGATGTGCTGCAATAGGATACACTCCTGGTAAAAAAAAAAAAAAGAAAAAAAGTCCACGTTATAAATTTAAATTACTTTAAAAAAATAAGTGATATTGGAAGGGCACAATCCTTTTCTGTGGCAAATTCTGAGGCAAATGTTATTAATTGAACAAAATCATCCCACAAGGCAATAAATCGAAAAATAACTCCTTGAAACCGGTTGCAAAATCTAAATGTTGTAGTGCTTTTTATGTAGAATAACCACAGCTCCATCAGTTTCTAATGTTTGCTCAGTGGCCAGTCTTTTGGTCCCTTGTGCTGCATTTTAAAGCAATACTTTATTACGTACTGTAGGCTATTAAGTTGCTCAATATGGATCCCTTTAGGAATGACCACATTCATCTTGTAAATTAATCAAATCAAACGTTATTCACATTTCAGTAGTATATGTCTTGAAATGTATCACTTTTTTTGTCTTGATATCAGTATTTTACAGTATGTCAATATTAATGGTTTAAAATTTTCACAGTAGCTGCAACAGGTAGTCGTGGTGCTCATGTTACCTGGGTAACACACAGAGAAAGAGATGTCTGTGGTGTTGACGTTGCAGGGCGTTACCTTAAAGGGAAGCTCCTGTGAACAACATTCCATGCTCAGGAAGCACAGGGTGCACTAGAAAGTACAGAATAGGTATTGATGTCAATGGCCTCCAAACTCTTAAAATCCAACGTTAAAGCAAGCATGTGTGCCGCTTTTAATGAGAGTGAGTGCTTTCGGTGTTTTAAGACTAGTGAATGTGTGTGCATTGAGCAAATGCCCACAGGTCTTTGAAAACTGGTGCTTTATACAGTAGTAATGAAGCCAGTTATCAGTGTTCCTGAGACATTATTTTTACATTTTCCCCTGTTAAAACCCAATGATTCTATATTCAGCTGTACTTGGTTCTCTGTGAAAATCAGAATATTCAATATACATATAGTAACTTTGGTATTAATTCTGTAGAAATTGAAGAAATAATCTCAAATATGTGGCGAAAAACGCAATGTAAAACCAATTCGACCACACTTTAAAGCATCATGTGCTTTGTTTAGACTCGTCTTTACCCAGACCCACATTATAACAAAAACTCTCTTATTTCAATTAGATCACTGCATTACTGCAGCCATCTCTTCCACTCTAGTTTCTAAGATGAAAAAGTGCTCCGCACTCTCTACTGTTGCTCATGACCCGCGTAATGCAGCTCGTATTACAAACCCAGTCAGGTTTTTTTTTTTCTTTCACTCTATCATGCACATGTTAAAGAGACAGATATCTATTAGATAGGCCATGCAGTCATCCACTTGGTTAAAGCATTGATGCCTTTTCAGTACTGTTGTACTGTGCAACATTATACTGTGTGTGAAATGTCAACCAATCAGCACTCGTTCCTTAGCCACTGACTCAGTGAAGCTTACTGAAGGTTTACATCCCTCTGCTCTTTACCATTGAAAATTCATTCAGATCGGGTCAGATCGAGGTGGATACATGAAGCACTATTATTCTGATTATTATTGGACTATCAGGGTCCCGGTAAATGCACCTAGTTTTAAGAAGCTGAACATCTAGATTCCTGCTTATCTCTGTTATAGTAGCATTGGTATTGAACCATGCTCTTAGATAAATAAATTTTAGTGAAAATGCTGACATGCAAGCATAGCCTTTACCACCAAAATTACCAAAACCAAAGTTTTTACGGGGGTTAATAGACTTTTTACATTCACTTTGTAATGATTAAAGTTATGTAGTGTAGTAATATTCTCGTTCTCAACCTTCCCAAGTTCTCCCACACCACTCCACTTCTCCTCTCCCTGCACTGGCTTTTACTGTAGTTGTCCGCATCAAATTCAAAACACTAATGCTTGCCTACAAAGTTAAAAACGGGCCAGCACCCACTTATCTCTCAGCTCTAATCACATCCCGATTCCTCGATCCTCCAGCACTACTCTACTGGTCCCACCGTCTCACCATCTCTGTTCTGGCACATGTGGTGTAATGAACTTCCTCTAGATGTCCGTGCAGCTCAGTCTGTGCCTTATCTTTAAACAACAACTAAAGACCTATTTGTTTCTTCAATATTTTGGAAAAAATAAAAACCTTCCTGACTGTGTTTGACTTATCATACTAAGTTAGTTACCTAGTAACCCAGTGTAGGGAATTATCCAATGCCGGAAACTTCAAAGCATTTTGTAAGTAGCTCCGGATAAGAGTGTCCGCCAAATGCCTAAATGTAAATATTAGGAGGTAAATGCAGCACAGCCCTACATTCAGTCTGAATATGTATTGGTACACACAATGTGCATGGTGTAGAAAGATGCACTGTACTGTTTATGAAATTTGTCCACAAACACAGCAGTATTTTTGTACATAATATTAAATTGAGATCTTTTCATTTTCAAGAAGACTTTTTTTATTTAGAGATTTGGATAAGTGAGGAAAATTCCAGTATCCTTATTCATATGCTATGTAATGGTAGGGCTCTGCCGATAAACAATATCCTATCGAATTGCGATTTATTTGATTTTAAAAACGATGAATAGCTCTAGACATTTTTTGCTCGATATGGATTAATCTAAGAGCCAATCACACAGCAGAACAATACGACAACAACCAATCAGCGTGCAGCTTGCGCGTGCCGTGCAGGTCAAAGTTCATTTCCTACCGCACTTTGCGAAGCAAACTTGACACCAGGACGACAAAAAAAAAGTGGAAAAGAGTGGAAGCAGCGACGAAAGTGAATCTAACCAAGTTATTATCCAAAGATGTTGAAATTGTCGACAAAAAGGTAGCACGAACCCAAACGACCACACATGAAAATGCGGGCCGATGCTACTCCCTCAACTAGCAGGGCTAGCAGTGGGGCTGTACCAAAGCAGATATCGATCGTCTCGTCTTTCGTGGCCATTACACCTTATGAAAGGTGTCCAAAAGGAGCAAGAATATAACCAGGGCCGTTTCTTACTTTCTAGCGAAAGATATGATGCCCCTAAGCACACGAGGCTGAAGTTAGCTCCTTATTCGCAGCTTCCGGTTTGTTTGGCTCCTTATTGCGCAGCGTCTCATTCTGCGGCTGAAGTTTAGCTCCTTATTCGCCTCGTTACTAACGGGAGTGTTCACGCTGGCGAAAGCTGCGCAGTTTAGCAATGAAACGTTATTTTGGTGGTTTAAACCATTCTGGCCAAGCAAATATGAACTATACAACACCTAGCAGGTACCCAACTATATAGTAAAAGTGAAATTGTCCTGACCCAGATTGATAGCTGCATAATTCATTCCGTTTTTGTCATTGCATGCTTAAGCCATTATGTCAGTTTATTGGGGTCGTGTGAAATAGCCTTCATTTAACTCTGAATTGTGGGATAAAAAGACAGCCCTAGTGTGTGTGGTCTAAATGTTTAAAAATCTCAAAACATTGTAATATATCATCACAAACAAGTACTTTTTTTTAATAAAAATCTTTGCCTTGTAAAGATTCTGAGAATGTGCCTATGGTATCTTCATTTTTAAGGCCAAATCTGTCATCTGTTTTTGTTAATAAACTATACTTTAAAATGTAATTTAATGAACCCTTAAATTTTTGTGGCTTCAGTTAAATTTCAGTTGTTCAACATTGATGTTCAATAAATAGTCATAGATAGTGTGTGTTGCCTTCAATTAATCAATCAAGTAATGCACCCTTCATTCAAAAATCTCTCACTTGTGAGCATATTTACTGTTCAAAACTTGTCAGTGAACTATGAGGGCAAAAAATAAATAAATAAAATAATCGTTCATTAATCGTAATTGAGTTAAAATGTTCAATTAATCGAGATTTTGATTTTAGGCCAAATCGCCCAGCCCTATGTAATGGTCTTATTTTTTGATAATTGTCATGTTTTATTATGAGTATAAATTATACTCATCGTGTGAGTGTGAATTATAGCTAACATTTTGGGAATTGGCCAAAAATTGGCAAGTCAAAGAAGAATCAGCAAAGAAAATTGCTGTCGATGCATCTCTGGTTACAGTGTTGACAGCTTTGACAGTTCCATCAGTGGGGAGTTTTTTTTTTTTTTTTTTTTTTTTTTTTTTTTTGCAGTGTTTTTGACATGTTTCATATGTTATCTACTGTATGCTAGCTTGCTGTACTGATAAAAATAGCAAACCAGTGCAAGTGAACAAAGTGATTGCATAAATCAATTTTCTCAAGATATCAATACCCATTTTGACCCACCTGTGACACATTGGAGTAAATGGCACCATGTTGTCCACATATGCAGTCAATGTCCCCAGCACACCAAGTCCATCCATGCAGCATCCAAGAGACTTAATAGTACCTCTGTAAATTTCATAATACACTTTTGGTGTATCATGATTAGCACCATGTAATGTTAGTATGCTTTATGCTTGTAAAGAATAGACTTGACTTAAACTCTATGGTTTTGCGTCCTACCATGTAAAATCCATGCAGAATATATATACTTTTTGTGACAATACACAATGACACCTATTGAAGTGTTTACTAAAAGTTCCCACATTGTCCAT
The DNA here is from genome assembly GCA_030522415.1 of Channallabes apus. Taxonomy (NCBI): domain Eukaryota; kingdom Metazoa; phylum Chordata; class Actinopteri; order Siluriformes; family Clariidae; genus Channallabes; species Channallabes apus. Next base: position 22,330,807 of record CM060117.1, on the reverse strand, counting down.
CACACTTTTTCCCCCCCTTTCCTTTTTTCCTGTTTCAAACCCTTACACTAAATTCTGGTGCACAAAGGAAGTAGTGTTTTTGTGTATACATGTTTCAGAAATTAGGAGTATGCTTTTGTGTTTACAAAAGTATGCAATGAAAGCCTGCAAACATGCAGATGCACATGTGCTTGTGAGAATTAACTCTTTAATTAACTTTGTATCCTATGTATTTTTGCCTCATTGAAAATTGTTGCCATCCACTGAGATTTGTTTTTCTTTTAAGCAGTGTACCAAACATGACTTGTTTAGAAATTTGCAATAGTGAGCAGAAGCTGAGATATAATTGTGCATAGTACTTCATGACCTTCCCAAAGCAAAAATTATAAATAGTTCCAAATGCAAAATTTAGCACAAGCTCTAAATAACGTTAGTTTAGTGTGTGGTTTTTGTTGCTTTTCTTCCGGCAAAACGTTTCTTCCAGAACTCACTAAAATGCATTGACAACATGTCTGAATACATGAAGTTGTTTTATTTTTTTCTTTTATTGTTTCTTTCTTAAGCAAACATGTTCAATTTGCTGTAACAGCGTAGAGTTCATCACAAAACGTTCTGCTTTACCCGGTGTGTGTAAAGAGTGGAAACTGTGTTGTTGTTTTGGCCTGTGTGATTTTAACAGGCTCAGAATGACTTGCATAAGGTGTGTGTGTGTGTGGGGGGGGGGGTACTATTAAAGGCCAGTCATTAATCAGTGTAAATACTGCACAATGGATACTGTTCTGCTGTCATAAACACTGAGGATATCCAGCCCACTCCTGTGTGTTTGTGTGTGTGTGTTTGCTCAAATTTGTATCTGGCCTGAACAAGCAGGATTACATAACGTGAGTGGTGGTTGGGGGAGGGGTGGCAAGGGAATGGAAGGGGAGGAAGGGCCTGCTATTATTAGGGGAAAAGCATTGAACTGCTGAGAAAAGACAGTGAGAGAGATGGAAATACAGATAGAAAGATAAACAGCTGCACAAAGCATATAAGCGTTCTATAAAGAAAAAGGTGGGCGTGAAACTCACATGAGGCTGCTGACACATGAAGCTGTTTTGCTTGTGCAGGGTTTTTTTTTCCCCTCCAATAAATGAAATGGAGCAGTTTGTGTTTTGGCCAAGGGACATGTGGAGTGTACATGATTTTACATAAAAATACAAAATCATCAAAGCCAGTATTGGAGTATGAACAAAAGCTGTATGTTTAATTTAAAAAGGTGTTTCCAGATCTGCATTATAATTAAGCAACATCACACAAGAGGGAGTGATGATGTGCTGGATATCAGCATGGCTATTATGTGATGCAGCCTCTCGTCCAGTCAGATTACCACATTGGAACTGACTGTTGTGAATTACAGTTAAAATTCTTGGAATATATATATATATTTATAATTCTAAATAATATACTGTTCATTTATTGATTAAATAAAATGTTCCACTTGACAATAGTTCGCAAAGCATCATTCCGAAACTTTTCGGCAAACAACACCAAATGTACATTATAACTTTTCTGCGAGCCTTGACCACTCCTACATAATTTATTTATTTTTGTTCTAGATGAATAATTTGTACGTACTCTAACATGGTAGTAACAAAATTTGATTAGTACCACATGGATGTGTAATGCAGTTGACCAACACAAAGCAGCAGAGCCGAGTTTATTTACCAATCTAGACTTGGGTGCCACACATGCCGTTTGGTAGGTTTGAAGGCTACATGAGAGGTGTTTAATATTTAAACACTAATAACCCTGCCGGGCCAGAAACAAAGTCAACAAAGAGTTTGCTTTTAAATAAGACTGCTAGTTTGTAGATTGACAGGAATTTGTCTGTGTATATTGTGAAATAAAAAAACTCCCAATAACATTTCAGAACATTACCAGACAAAGTCCTTCTTCTGCATTTCTAATATTAATTTGTAAAGAAATCTCTTAAACTAGGGATGTCCTGATGGCTATACAATAATCAGGTATTTATCTGATACCACAGTCATCTACTTGCTTGTACTAGATACTTGTACAACAAAACAAATTGAGCCCACAAATGAAATGTGGATGATTTTCCTGTCCAATAAAATGTATTTTCTGTTAATTTTAATTATTGCTGAGGGTTTTACTCTACAGAGTTTTGCTCTCCATGCTGAGCAATTTCAGGCTTCACACACTAGTAAAGTAATAGCTGGTGCATTTGATATTGTTTAGACGTAGGACATGATAAAAAGTTCTGTTCATGTTGTGCTCTGGGACAACACTGGATATTGCTATTAGTACTCTATTAGAAGTACTTGTACTCGGTCTGAAAAAAAAGTGGTATTGAGACATCCATTAATGAAACAAAATGAAAAAAAGTCTTTGTCATTATACAGTGTACAACAAAATTAGAAAGAAAAAAAACAGGAGATTGTGAATATTTATTTTGACCTGTTTTGTAAGTCAAGTGACCTCAAACAGGATCATGACCCCTGGTTTGGAAACTCTTGTCTTATGCAATTTTACTTTTGCTGGCTGGGGCTAAACCGAGGCCAGGATCTAACTTTCAAAATGCATCTGGTATAAATTAGAGCTGCAGTTAAATCTTTTTATGGCTAATTTAACTAATTGAATGAATGGATAACTCATTTTTAATTCAGACAACTGACAACTTATAAATGTTAAATAGTATTAAACAAATTCTAAGCATTTAAAATTTACACACAGCTTATTCATGTTTTCAAAAATGCTGTGACATGGCATTTTAAAAATTAACATATTATTTCAGAGCTTTGTTAGATAATGTTAGTAGTTTTAGTAATAGTTTAGTTTGAGAGTAAAATTAGTTTGAGATAAATCTAACACATGTGATTAGTGATTCACAGCTCTAGTGTAAAACTTGTGCCAAATCAAATACAGTATATGGAAATGGATTTTTTTTTTTTTTACTGGGGTGACCTGTATTGAAAACAGCTAAAAAGAGAACAAGTTTTAACTTTTAGAATGGCAAATAAAGAGGCTAGTTCAGGACCTCCGTTACCAGCTGCTGCAAAAACGACCCAAGAGCTTATTTTTACCAGACAACAGAAAGACTGGTATTTGCCTGTGTGTATGTGCCAAGTGTGAGAATTCTGTACAAAGTACTGATGTTATCTGCTTATTCTGCACTTTTCAATGTCAGTGTTCACTTTTCCAGAGGCCAAAGGTCATGATAAATGTCTGTGGAATGGGGAAAGTATGTGGACACATAGATGAGAAAGTTCTCCATGTGTTCCCAGTTATCTGGTAGATGGAAGAGAAAAAAGAGATAATCCCTTTTCACTAATGTTTACTACGAAGTCTAAAACTCTAATCGACACCAGCACGCCTGAACTGTGCAGATAAAGCCCATCTAACATCACACCACAACATTTATTGTATAGCAGGAACTGTCCACACACAGAGCATTTATTTATATTTCCTTGATTGGTTTATTTAATGCAACATGCAAACTTCTTTACTAAACTTAATATTAACTAGGTTATTATAAAACTTGCAATTTCTTGCTAAAACCATTATTGTAGATGTGAATTTTGTGGCAGCTTGTTTTAAAGGTTATAATGGCACCCATTCACTGCCAGTTTTGACATTGCTTGCCTTTTTATATATATATATATATATATATATATATATATAAAGTTCCATCTGTGTGGTTTCCTTTGTGATTTTTGACTTGCCGTTGGTGCAGTCTTTACTTTTCTCCAGGAAGCAAATGAAGATTTGCGGGGAAATTAAATTAAACACTGATGAGCTGATTCCTATTAAATATTATCTCCTTACTTCAGTTATTTTGCAGAATGAGATCGCTTGAGGTTTTGTTTTCTGCTGGCCACACTTCTGTAGGTTGTTTTGAAGTTGACTGTGATTGGTGTTTTTTTTCTAATCTGACTTGTTTCTGTCCTGAGCAGTGAGCCTAGAGAAATGCATTTTTTATTATTATTGGCTATTTTTTAAATTATTTATTTATATGTAATGAGCATACTAAAATAAACAGGTAATAGATATTAGTCTGATTAGCAGATATTCTGACTTCTGGGGGGTATTCTTCGTACGTCGCTTGAAACATCCGGGATGAACTGACACATCTAAGATGAGATCATCGTGCTAATTAAGACCTGGCTAAGTCGGTTCTTCGAGCACACCTGTTGTTGATGATTAGTTTGGCCGGATTGAGTTGTCTAGGATTATTGCGCGTTCGTGCGTTGGTTTAAAAGGCGATATGCATCGACAGTAGAAACACTGATCACAAGCCCTTTGATTGGTTGACGAAATGACAAAAAGAACAAGCTAATTTTTTTTTGTAACACCTGCGCTGAAATGCTCCCCCACCCCACGTGTTATGAGCTGAAATGCTTCCCTGCCATGGATCCCCCCCTCCCACCACACACACATAATCACTATCAAATATTATATTAGAACATAATATGCACATATGTTTTACAAATTACATGAGACAATAAAATAAGAAATATGAAAAAAATATGTTGTATATGGAAAATTTTAAATATGAATATTTTTTTTTAAAACATGTATACTTTTATATTGTTTACTTTATAATAAAATTAGCTTTGTCCAATTTTTCATTATAAAAAAATTATTTTTATTATACATCTCTCTCTCTCTCTCTCTCTCTCTCTCTCTCTCTATATATATATATATATATATATATATATATATATATATATATATATATATATATATATATATATATATATATATATATATATATGCATATTTATAACGAACCCCTGAAAAATAAATGTGTTACAAAATAAACATTATACAAGAATTTGAATTAATGGTCTTGAGGGCTGTCTCGTGCCTAGAGTTTATTATAATAATAGAAAACCTATGAATTTATGTTCTAATATAATATTTGATATCAATTATATATATATATATATATATATATATATATATATATATATATATATACCGATATATATATATATATATATATATATATATATATATATATATATATATTATGGCAAGACGTATATATGCATGCAAGATACTTTTCTTTCCCCACGTGAGTCAGTCCACGTCAGCGCTCTTTAACCAATCAGATGTGACCTCACCATTTCAACCAATCATAACCCGGCAGGAGCGCAGCCTTAATCCTGTTTACATGAAATAAACCTGCTACCGAGCAGGTTCAAGCTTACGGACATGTTGCTATGACAACAAGTGCGAGATGAGCATCGGAGAACGAAACAATCCAAGATCAGGACAAATCCACAACAATCAAATCCAGCTAACTGAGTTAGCGACGTACGAAGAACACCCCCCTGGTTTGCTGTTATTATAGACTTGCCAAAACAATATGAATTACTTTCAAACATTACTTTTTATTTATGTGTAACCATACACTCATCAATAGTTTTTTTTAAACAAAATAATCTCTTTGGCTTGCCTGTTTTTTTTTTTTTTTTTTTTTTTTTTTTTAATAAAAAAAAATATTATTAAACAAAAAAAAAAAAAAAAATACTATTTGTCTCACACGCGCGCACACACACGCACTAGGACCCGGAAGTAATGCGGGCGCGAACCCGGAAGTAAAAGAGGAGTAAACAAACCGCATAGAGCTTAGTCACAGTGTTCACGCATGTCGGTGCAGATTGTTTACTTTCTGATTCGAGTGTGAGTTTAAGGACTCTCACAGAAGGGGAGCAAGGGAAAAACACAAATTTAACCCGCGTCCTATAAACAAATTTGCATGGTTATCCTGCCTACTCGCTTGCTTCCGCGTTTGGGTTTACCGTCTATGCTACAAAGGGCTAACAGCTAATCGCTAAGTCTTCTGATCATCCCGGGTTAGTTCGCGACAGAATTAAGTATAAAGATATATATATATATATAATTCGCAAAGAGTTGCGATAAATACTTTGTGCCAAGCATTTGTGTGTCCAAATTTGACCAATCAGATGGGCCCTTACTATGTTCATACCCACTTATATATATATATAAAAGCCATATTTGCGATATGGTTATCGTGCATGCCATTATCGCGATAATGATATTTTTTCGATATATCGTGCAGCCCTATACTGTGCACAGTTTTACTTTACTGTTTTTGTTAAGTTATAGGTTTTTGTTTTTGGTTAAGTCAACCGTGTATCCCATATATAGATGTACGTGTTAGTGAACAGTATATTGAATTAACTACTGTCTGTCATGGAGTATTAGAATTATGCAGAGGCCCATCTCTATTTCATTAGCCATCTTGATGGAGAACAGTTTTAATTTCCTTAGATTTTCTGTACAGTAATGCGGTGTGAGCTGTAGTGTTTCTTGTACTCACACATACACACTCTGGCTCTGCAGCATTATCAGCCACAGCCTGTTCTGTTTACTCAAGCTGCTATCAGCTCATGTGTGCTGCCAGGGTCAGGCTACACACACACACACACACACACACACACACACACACACACACACACACACACACACACACACACACACACACAGTGAGTGAGTGAGCACATGCTCGCACACATGCTGGTTGGGCGGGGTCCAGTGCTGTGTTTAAGATGAAGTTGCATGTAATTCCAGTGGTAACGGTGTTTGAGACCTTGGACTACTGATCAGATGGTCCTAAGTTAATGGGCATGTTAACCCTCAACACTCAGTTGTGCGAATGGAATAAATGTAAATTAAATGTATTTGTAATGTAATGAATGTAATTCTCCACCTTAAATCTTCCCCTCAAATTTCAACTTGGCAACCTTAGGAAGTATCTTTAGCAGTTACGTTCTTGCTTACAGAGTCTTGTCAAATCAATATGGCTAGTCATACTGCATACAGTGTTAAGTGTTTACTATCTTCTTTTAAATTACTTTATAGCCGTATTGGTTTTATTACTTGGATCACTTAATATACAGACAAAATACTCAAGATAATCAACATTATATTTATTACTATAATTGGCAGGTTAGCTTGTTGCTAAATTACTTGCTATTGTCCACTGTGTACCTTGTTGCTAGTCTACATACTGTTGACATTGCTGTCATTGCTATTCTTCTGTGTGGCAATTCGCATGTGGCGATTCAACTTTTTATTATTATTTTTTAATTACTATTTTATGTTTATAATGGAGATAAACTGGTCGATCAACCAGTAACCAGAATTGGCTGATTATCAGTTTGGTGACTAGTGATTGGTCGATCAGCCTCAGAAACACCTAATTCTTACCGAGCGCAGAAGCTTCCGAGTGGCACAACAGAAATGCATTTTTGTTAGGGCTGCACGTTATTAGGAAAATATGCGATGTTGTTGAATATTGTGATAACGATATTTCTTGCGATATAACATTTCCCTAGAGAAATGCATTTATTATTATTATTATTGCCTATTTTTTTTTATATTTATTTATATGTAATGATCATACTAAAATAAACAGGTAATAGATATTCGTCTGATGTAATTAAATCTAATTCAGGCTAAAAAGAAACTATATGTCAAGGAAGTTGCAAATATTTAGACTTCAAAACACTATGAATGACTTAAAACCCTCAGCAGATATTTTGACTTCTGGTTTGCTGTTACTATAAACCTGCCAACACAATATGAATTACTTTCAAACATCACTTTTTATTTACGTGTAACCATACACTCATCAATAGTGTCTTAAAACAAGAGCATCTTTTAAACAAAATATTCTCTTTGGCTTTTTTTTTTAAATAAAAATAAATATTATTAAACAAAACAAAAAAAAAAATACTATTTGTCTCACACACACACACCACCGGCACTAGGACCCGGAAGTAATGCGGTCGCGAACGAGGAAGTATAAGTGAAGTAAACAAACCACCGCATAGAGCTCAGTCACTGAGTTCGCGCATGTCGATTCAGATTGTTTACTTTCTGATTCTAGTGTGTGTTTATAGGACGCGGGTTAAATGTGTGTTTTTCCCTTGCTCCCCTTCTGTGAGAGTCCTTGGACTAATTCGCGTGGTTATCCTGCCTACTCGCTTGCTTCCGAGTTTGGGTTTACAGTCCACGCTACAAAGGGCTAACAACTAATCGCTAGGTCTTCTGATCATCCCAGGTTAGTTCGCGATAGAATTAAGTATAAAAATATAAATTAAAAAATGATAATAATAAAAAAAAAAATGTATGAAGATATAAGCGGGTATAAACATAGTAAGGGCCCATCTGATTGGTCGAATTTGGACACACAAATGCTTGGCACATAAATTATTTATCGCAACTCTTTGCGATACAGATATCGCGTATACTATTATCGCGATAACTATTTTTTCGATAAATTGTGCAGCCCTAATTCTTGGCATTACATTATCAAAAATCAAGCACGTTAGTCTCCGATCTGCCTTTTTTTCCAAACTCTAAGAGGATTAATCTCAATCCCACTCATTACACACGCTTACAGTATATAAGCCTCAAAACACCATAAGTGTAAATTGTGTTCAAAGATCCTGCATCCCCATAAGTGCGAATTGTTTCAAAATAATACTTATGGGGGATGACAGAGATACTTGACAGCAAAATCTAGCTTTTTGTTTATTGTGGTATTAAATGGTAAATTAAATTAAACTCTAGGCTGATAATGGGAGGCGACCGGTGATTTTGAGCCTAATCAGATTCCCTTTCTGTCCACAATATTGCATCAGTGTTTAAAATGTTTAGGGCTGCAACAACTAATCGATAAATGAAATTCGTTGTCAACGAATGCCGTTATCGATTAGTTGGGCTGCTCATGTTATTGAGGCGCGCAACCACAAGATGCACAAATACACGCACAGATACACAGTCGCTCGCGCAATGGAGTTTACAGAAGCGTTTGCAGGAAAAAGCGCACGCCCCAAGTCCTCCAAGGTATGGGAGCAATTTACATTAAACACCTCTTATCGGGCGTTAAAATCGACCGTTTTTCTGCCATTTGTGCGCTCTACGGTGAGCGCGGATGAAGCGCCGAGGGTTTTCTACACATGGGAGTCAGTGAGTGTGTTCACACGGGCTTTGGTGACGTGCGTTTGTCCGCCTGCGCGGTTATACGGTGTTAAAAAAAACGTTGCATGCAGCTTTTTCTTGTTCAAATCACAACGAACGCGAGGAAAACACTTCTAGTGCGTTTTCTTCACATTCATTTTACACTTCGTTGGACCGGATATATCCCATGATCCTACACGCTATACACAGGGAAATGCAGGGAAAAGGGCAAAATAAACAAAGTGAACCCAGTAGCAGCGATTTTTTTTTTTTTTTTCTCCTCTCCCCACGTCGCCGTATTACGACAATGTCTAGTATAGCAAAATGGTCTATATTTGTTTATTTTTATTATATATTTTTTTATTGAGACAACAAAAAAAAGGATAAAATACACGAGAGGATCGAAATAATGTATAAACGGATGTGAAAAGGATGTAGTAGACACTTCAATTAAATATCATATCATAATCTGGAAGTCTATTATTACTCTTATTCAATTGAATTAATTTAAGAGAATTTAAAATTTAAAAGTCATTCTTAACAACTGAATGTCAGTGTATTTTTTTTTTTTTTTTTTTTTAAACTATATATATATATATATATATATATATATATATATATATTACACACACACACACTGTAAACTTGCCATCTGCAATTGTTGTTAAAAACAAAAATGTTGATTTACATAAAATAAGGTTGAAATGTCAAAATTAAAGATAACTAAAATATGTGGCTATTGCATTTTTTAAAGTTTACTTTTATACATAAATAATACCCTGATTTATGGTTTTATATAGTTAAGCAAAACGTCAAATTAAAGTGTCTAGCTTTTATCCGATAAAGGTCTAGCTTTTTAGCCGATTTAATCGATATACATATAATGTATGTATGTATGTATGTATGCAGATGGCATCTGCAATTATTGTTAAAAACAAAACAAATGTTGGTATGGTTTTATATATAATTATAAGCAAAACATCAAATGAAAGAAGCGCTTAGCTTCCTCCGATTAATCGAAACAATAATCGGCCAACTAATCGATTATCAAAATAATCGTTAGTTGCAGCCCTAAAAATGTTTATTACCAGAGACCACTGTAACTGTAAAAATGTGGTGAAAGTTTTTTATAATCCTTACATACTCTGGCAATACTCTCACTGGAATCCTATATAATCACTGACTTGATCTGCAGGGTCGATATACTGAAAAATGTCTTGGCATCCACATACTGTCCAGTCCCTTTTCCAGAGCATAGGAGCGGAGCATGTTACGTCTCACAGCTGGCTAAAGTGTTATATTTAGAGGTCTTCAGCCTCACTCTTTGTGGTGTTCCCTTCTGCTTCAAATCATCCTCAATCCATTATTATCCATACCAAAAAAAAAAAAAAACAGCCCTTAAAAAATTTCCTTATGTCTGTCAGCACTGGAGACCTCATGTGCAGCATGTTGCCACTTTCTATGGACTCAGTTTGATTGTTGTCTAAACAGATCATCAGATTATGCGATAGGTATAAAACTCCACTTTGCTCTCACTCACCCAGAGTACTGTATACACACAGATCAGGGAACATCTAAACCACCTGCATAATATTGAGTAGCCCCTTCGTATTCCACAGAAACAGCTGTGACTTATTGACGTATGGCCTTCACAAAACCTCTGAAGTTGTGAATGAGGTTATCAGCAGGTCCTTTGATTGCTGTAAATATCTACCATAGTCAACATTATCTGTTTTTTTCAGTTTGTGCTATACTAGCACTTATGTGGGATTAGACCAGACAGGCTTGCTTTTGGGGTGTCGTCTGATCCGGCTTACTGGGAACACCCCAGAAGATATGCTGTTTTTTTTTTCCTAGCCATCACAATATGTCTCTTAAAAGAATCACTCAGATTCTTATGTTTGCTTACAACCCATTCACTATGAGAACTGAAAGTTCACTTACTGCGTAATATATCTTACCACTTGACAGGTGCTATCATAACAAGGTGATCAATGTTGTTTACCTCCTGTCAGTACATAACAGTAATTGTTATGGTTGATCAACATGCATACAAATATACATGCCCATAATGAGTTCTAGACTTTGAAGGTTGTCGCTGTCCAAATATTTAACACCACCACATTAAAACTTTCCTTTCCTCTTCCTTTTGCCAGACCTTTACTGGAGCCATATCTGTACTTCACTGTCTGAAGCACCATCTTCTCGGTTTGCAGTATTTAACTAAATCTGTGGAGATTTAATCTTGCATCCTACTTCTATCGTCATAAATAAAAAGCAATGACCAAGCTCCATTAGCAGCGATACAAGCAATAACACCGCCTATTCCTTCTTTGACAGATGATATTGGTATACTTCAGATAATGTTGCATCTGTCCAAAGAACCTTGTTCCAGAACAATCTTATTCGGATCTTATACAGTTGAGGTGAACAGAAAAGCATCTCAACACATCAAACCTTAAGGCTGATTGGTGCACATCAGCTTTCACTTCTGTCAATCAAGAACAGAAAGCTGAGCTGCAGTGGGTACAGGCTTACCCAATCTTGACGAATAGAATTTAAAGAATAGGATCTCATGAATCCTGTTCTGATGAATCGCGATTTCTGCTGAGATATGAGGAAAGATGGTAGGGTTAGAATTTGACACAAATTAATTTTAATTAATGCTGATTAAGTACACATTTAATTGCTATTTAAAAGTCTTTTATAATTAATTTAATTATTTGTTTATTTGACTTATTTTATTTATTTCATTTTAGCTGCTTTCATATGTACTACGAAAGAATTAAATCTGTTAGTCACCAATTAAATTCATTGGGTCGGCTCTAGTGGTGATCTGCTGAAGTTGATTGATTTGGACTGCCAGCTGGATAACGGTTAACCACATCCTCATGCTGTTTAACCTTTCAATTAAGGTTTGGGATAATCTCTGATAGCCAGTGGCTAAAAAAGATTGTTTTATTTTTAGAATTACTAATTAATAACTAATGTGATTGCGTGTTAACCCTGTGCAAATTATCTAGCATGAAGCACTGACTATTTTGTTAGTGTTTAGGGTAGTAACATGTCATTCAGTGGGCAGCGCTATAGTGTTTGATTTCCAGACACTGCAGCATGTCTGTAGAACATTTTCATTGGACAAAATGGGCAGGAAACTGGTGTCCACTTCTGCTGTTATAACTATACAGCAAAGAAAGGCAGTTGATTCCTGCAATCTTCAGCTTCAACCACTCATTATGAAAGATTTCCCTGAATCTTAACTGAAAGCTTAGAGAGCATTTTTGTCTTTTATTTTTGTACCCATTATGTAAAACACACTACTTATGTAAATAAACTTACAGCAGTTTTACAGTAAAACAGTGGAGAAGTTAAAAATTAGTGTTATGGAGCAGAAAATGAAGAGCATGAATGTGCTGTGAGTTTGTGCCTTAACATCATTGTTGCCCTGGTTTAGGGACTCGTCACTTTGTTCTTAAATGCTTCCAATGCAAGTACACATGTGAAACGAGGGTGTAAATGTGAGACGTAATGTAAATGTGAAATGTGATCGTGTACACTACAGTATACATGGAAAAAGCATGTTGCGATGCACCCTCTGTGCATTATGCACTATGGACATCCACCAGAGGCAGTGTTATTATCTTAGTTTGCTTCAGACATTCAGGTCTAGGTTTAGCAACATTGTTACAATAAAACAAAGTCAGCAGACAACCGAAAAGTTGTGTATGTCCAGGTTATGCTGAGGGCATGGCTTATATTCCAAGACTCAAATTGTGAAAGAATGATTGTTCAAACCCGTTTAGATCTTATTATGGCACACAATGAAATTGCTGAAATGAGTGAAAATTATTCCTCATGCTTCCACAAAGTTTTAGATTGTGCAACTTTTTTGGTCAGGCAGTATAGTGTAAGTGACAAAGGCATCTCGTCTTGTCTTGACTGCCTTGCATTGTTCTAAGCGACCTTCTTCAGTTGTTTCATGGTTTGATGCGCTCTGTGGGGACTTTTTGCAGTGGACATGAGTCAGTGTAGTCACTCTGACCAGACAGTATCTATGATGAACTGTTTTTCCTCTGACACCTTTCTATCATTACAATACATTTTAGGAAATTTGTGCTACAGTAATTCTTCTGTGGGGCCGGACCAGATGGGTAAGCCTTCACTCCCCAAGTGCATCAGTGAGCCTTGGTGCCCATATCTCATTCTTTTCTTCACCCACTGGGAACACCCCACAAGACCTGAATCTGACCCAGTTGTCTTGTCTAAGTCGCTCAGACACTCACTTGTTTATATTTCCTAGTTCCATCACACAAAAGCTTCGAGAACTGTCTATACACTTGTCAGGAGCCATTGTAACAAGATAAACTTTTAATGAACATTACACACATTACCTTCCAGTGGTTTTAATATTATTGGTCTTTACCATAGTGCTGCATTTGAGGGCAAACAGAAATGCAATTCCACTCCAGCCATGCCATCTCCTGTTTCCACATTTCCACAGTCACCTCTCCCCTTCTCAATCAGCTTGCCTTCATCATTCCAAAACAAGCTGGACATGGCATACTGTTTACTGCATCTCCTTTTCCTTTTTGTCCTGTGTCTTTTCCTTGATTGGAATGGAGTTGATTTCTTCATATTTTTGTCCGTCCCCCTCTTCCTACATTTGACCTAATTTAAGGGAAAAAACACAGTTTGGGCTTGGCTTGCACTGCAGCTTCAAACCAGTTCGCTCTGGTTATGAAGCCATGAAGTTGATCGCTGGGAGGAGTTGGAACTTCTGTTACAGCCTTTAAAGAAGCAATGTGTGTGTGTGAACTTTGCCATGATTACTGAAATACCTGATCATCTTGACCCTGTGGGAACCTTTTTGCTATTATGAAAAGTGGTCTAAAATATTATGTGGGGTGTGTGTGTGTAGCAGCATTTATACTGAACATTAAGTTGTTTTGTGCAAGTTGTGTGTGCAACACATTTAGTTTCCTTCCCTATACCACAATTTTTAATTTGAGCACAGGCTTAGGCAGCAAGGCAGAGAAGAAAAGCTTCAGAGATCCGTGCCGAGGTGGAGGGAGGAAAGCAGTGGGGGGATTTCTGATTATGTAACAGACAGTTCAGTGCCCTTTTATTAGATTAGTGCTGATCTGGGTGAATTGTCTACTTAGAAAGCAGGAAATGTTAATGTGTGTTTGTGCAAGAAGTGCATTATCTCAGTTTAATTTAATTAATTTAAGTTCATTTACTTTTAAGTATGTTCAAAATGATCAAATATTAGTATTATATTATCATAGCTGTAGAACTTCCTCACTCACTCACTCACCAACTCACCCACTCACTCACTCACTCACTCACCCACTCACTCACTCATTCACCAACTCACCCACTCACTCACTCATTCACCAACTCACCCACTCACTCACTCATTCACCAACTCACCCACTCACTCACTCATTCACCAACTCACCCACTCACTCACTCATTCACCAACTCACCCACTCACTCACTCATTCACCAACTCACCCACTCACTCACTCATTCACCAACGCACCCACTCACTCACTCATTCACCAACTCACCCATTCACTCACTCATTCACCAACTCACCCATTCACTCACTCATTGACCAACTCACCCATTCACTCACTCATTCACCAACTCACCCATTCACTCACTCATTCACCAACTCACCCATTCACTCACTCATTCACCAACTCACCCATTCACTCACTCATTCACCAACTCACCCACTCACCAACTCACCCACTCACTCACCAACTCACCCACCCACCCACTCACTCACCAACTCACCCACCCACCCACTCATTCACCAACTCACCCACCCACCCACTCATTCACCAACTCACCCACCCACCCACTCATTCACCAACTCACCCACCCACCCACTCACTCACCCACTCACCCACCCACTCACTCACTCACCAACTCACTCACTCACCAACTCACCCACCCACTCACTCACTCACTAAACTCACCCACTCACTCACTCATTCACCCACTCACTCACTCATTCACCAACTCACTCACTCACTCACCAACTCACTCACTCACTCACCAACTCACTCACTCACCAACTCACTCACTCACTCACCAACTCACTCACTCACTCACCAACTCACTCACTCACTCACCAACTCACCCACCCACTCACTCACTCACCAACTCACCCACCCACTCACTCACTCACTAAACTCACCCACTCACTCACTCATTCACCAACTCACCCACTCACTCACTCATTCACCAACTCACCCACTCACTCACTCATTCACCAACTCACTCACTCACCCACTCACTCACTCACCAACTCACTCACTCACTCACTCACCAACTCACTCACTCACCAACTCACTCACTCACTCACCAACTCACTCACTCACTCACCAACTCACTCACCAACTCACTCACTCACTCACCAACTCACCCACCCACTCACTCACTCACCAACTCACCCACCCACTCACTCACTCACTCACCAACTCACCCACCCACTCACTCACTCACCAACTCACCCACCCACTCACTCACTCACCAACTCACCCACCCACTCACCAACTCACCCACCCACTCACTCACTCACCAACTCACCCACCCACTCACTCACTCACCAACTCACCCACCCACTCACTCACTCACCAACTCACCCACTCACTCACCAACTCACCCACTCATTCACCCACTCACTCACCAACTCACTCACTCATTCACCAACTCACTCACTCATTCACCCACTCACTCACTCATTCACCCACTCACTCACTCATTCACCCACTCACTCATTCATTCACCAACTCACCCACTCACTCACTCATTCACCCACTCACTCACTCATTCACCCACTCACTCACTCATTCACCAACTCACCCACTCACTCACTCATTCACCAACTCACCCACTCATTCACCAACTCACCCACTCACTCACCCACTCACTCACTCATTCACCAACTCACCCACTCACTCACTCATTCACCAACTCACCCACTCACTCACTCACCCACTCACTCACTCACCAACTCACTCACTCACTCACCAACTCACTCACTCACTCACTCACCAACTCACTCACTCACTCACCCACCCACTCACTCACTCACCAACTCACCCACCCACTCACTCACTCACCAACTCACCCACCCACTCACTCACTCACCAACTCACCCACCCACTCACTCACTCACCAACTCACCCACCCACTCACTCACTCACCAACTCACCCACCCACTCACCAACTCACCCACCCACTCACCAACTCACCCACCCACTCACCAACTCACCCACTCATTCACCAACTCACTCACTCATTCACCAACTCACTCACTCATTCACCCACTCACTCACTCATTCACCCACTCACTCACTCATTCACCCACTCACCCACTCACTCACTCATTCACCCACTCACCCACTCACTCACTCATTCACCAACTCACCCACTCACTCACCAACTCACTCACTCACCAACTCACTCACTCACTCATTCACCAACTCACCCACTCACTCACTCATTCACCAACTCACCCACTCATTCACCAACTCACTCACTCATTCACCAACTCACTCACTCACTCATTCACCAACTCACCCACTCACTCACTCATTCACCAACTCACCAACTCACCCACTCATTCACCAACTCACCCACTCACTCACCAACTCACTCACTCACTCACCAACTCAACCACCCACTCACTCACTCACCAACTCACCCACCCACTCACTCACTCACCAACTCATTCACCAACTCACCCACTCACTCACTCATTCACCAACTCACCCACTCACTCACTCATTCACCAACTCACCCACTCACTCACTCATTCACCAACTCACCAACTCACCCACTCATTCACCAACTCACCCACTCACTCACCAACTCACTCACTCACTCACCAACTCACTCACTCACCAACTCACTCACTCACTCACCAACTCACCCACCCACTCACTCACTCACTCACCAACTCACCCACCCACTCACTCACTCACCAACTCACCCACCCACTCACTCACTCACCAACTCACCCACCCACTCACTCACTCACCAACTCACCCACCCACTCACTCACTCACCAACTCACCCACTCACTCACCAACTCACCCACTCACTCACCAACTCACTCACTCATTCACCAACTCACTCACTCATTCACCAACTCACTCACTCATTCACCAACTCACCCACTCACTCACCAACTCACTCACTCACTCACCAACTCACTCACTCATTCACCAA
Source organism: Channallabes apus (assembly GCA_030522415.1). NCBI lineage: Eukaryota > Metazoa > Chordata > Actinopteri > Siluriformes > Clariidae > Channallabes > Channallabes apus. The sequence continues at coordinate 22,313,581 of CM060117.1, read as the reverse complement.
CTCACCCACTCACTCACTCATTCACCCACTCACTCACTCATTCACCAACTCACCCACTCATTCACCAACTCACCCACTCATTCACCAACTCACCCACTCATTCACCAACTCACTCACTCATTCACCAACTCACTCACTCATTCACCCACTCACCCACTCACTCACTCATTCACCAACTCACCCACTCACTCACTCATTCACCCACTCACCCACTCATTCACCAACTCACCCACTCACTCACTCACCAACTCACCCACCCACTCACTCACTCACCAACTCACTCACTCATTCACTCACTCACTCACTCACTCATTCACCCACTCACTCACTCATTCACCAACTCACCCACTCATTCACCAACTCACTCACTCACTCACCAACTCACCCACTCACTCACCAACTCACCCACTCACTCACCAACTCACTCACTCATTCACCAACTCACTCACTCATTCACCAACTCACTCACTCATTCACCAACTCACTCACTCATTCACCAACTCACCCACTCACTCACTCATTCACCAACTCACCCACTCACTCACCAACTCACTCATTCACCAACTCACCCACTCACTCACTCATTCACCCACTCACTCACTCATTCACCAACTCACCCACTCATTCACCAACTCACCCACTCATTCACCAACTCACCCACTCATTCACCAACTCACCCACTCATTCACCAACTCACTCACTCATTCACCAACTCACTCACTCATTCACCCACTCACCCACTCACTCACTCATTCACCAACTCACCCACTCACTCACTCATTCACCAACTCACCCACTCACCCACTCATTCACCAACTCACCCACTCACTCACTCACCAACTCACCCACCCACTCACTCACTCACCAACTCACTCACTCATTCACTCACTCACTCACCAACTCACTCACTCATTCACCCACTCACTCACTCATTCACCAACTCACCCACTCATTCACCAACTCACCCACTCATTCACCAACTCACCCACTCACTCACCAACTCACTCACTCACTCACCAACTCACTCACCAACTCACCCACCCACTCACTCACTCACTCACCAACTCACCCACCCACTCACTCACTCACCAACTCACCCACCCACTCACTCACTCACCAACTCACCCACCCACTCACTCACTCACCAACTCACCCACCCACTCACTCACTCACCAACTCACCCACCCACTCACTCACTCACTCACCAACTCACCCACCCACTCACTCACTCACCAACTCACCCACCCACTCACTCACTCACCAATTCACCCACCCACTCACTCACTCACCAACTCACCCACTCACTCACCAACTCACTCACTCACTCACCAACTCACTCACTCATTCACCAACTCACCCACTCACTCACCAACTCACCCACTCATTCACCCACTCACTCACTCACTCACTCCTATTCAGTCACATTTCTAACTGGACCTGTGGTAAAATATTAATAAATTTGTATTATATTATTATAATTAATATTAATTAATGAGCATTTAGTCCTAAAGTAATCAGTAGTTACACATGCTTCATAACCTTATGATCAGTTGCTCCATGCTTCACCTAAATTAAAACATGTGACTTGTAATCTGAAATTAATGGTGTTCATTTCTTTCACAAATGATGGCACAATAATGTACGAGTATTCTCTTAAATGTACTGCTAAAATTTGTTGTGTTTATTTAATATTTGTTTACTTTAATTATTTTGAGAAGTTTATTAAAAATGTCACCAAAAATATATATATTTATATTTTGCACAACATGAGGGACATAGTAGGGACAGTGGTCGTCATTTATCAGTTTTATGGTAAAGTTGCATAAACCAAACCTAAGAAAGAAAGTCAACCGTATTTACAAAAGTTTGACGGATTGCATTTAAAACAAACATGGTGAGAAATCACCATCAAAGGTGAGGAGGAGGTTGGTACAGTGTGTCCAAAGATGAGGTAGGGTTTGTGTTCGAGTGTATGGGAATAGTATGGGAATAGTTTGGGATTGTGTGCGGATGAGAATGGCAAGAGACAGTATAAAAGGACTATATAAAATTTGTGATTAAATCAGACACACATTCACTCAGTACTTGATGTTCATGAAACACTGTTGGACAAATCCTGCTATTGATTTACTAACATGGATAAACCAACACCGGGCAAATAAAGCTGATATTCTGGTTGCTCTGTGTGAACATAGACCAGAAACTCTGAATCTGGCTGCATGGTTATTGTGGTGGAATTTTCCAACCAGGTGTCTCTGTGCTACAGTTTGTTTAAGGGAAAGTTGCATGAAAGAGAGAGACTGTGTTTGTTTGTTACATGAATATGGTTCCAGTTAGGGCTGCACGATATTAGGAAAATATGCGATATTGTTGTTGAATATTGCGATAACGATATTTCTTGCGATATAACATTTCCCAAGAGAAATGCATTTTTTTATTATTATTATTGCCTATTTTTTTAAAATAATTTATATATGTAATGATCATACTAAAATAAGCAGGTAATAGATATTCGTCTGATGTAATTAAATCTAATTCAGGCTAAAAAGAACTATATGTCAAGGAAGTTGCAAATATTTAGACTTCAAAACACTATGAATGACTTAAAACCCTTAGCAGATATTCTGACTTCTGGTTTGCTGTTATTATAAACCTGCCAACACAATATGAATTACTTTCAAACATTACTTTTTATTTACGTGTAACCATACACTCATCGATTTCATTTATCTCAATTCTTTGCGAAACAGATATTGCGTACACCATTATCGCGATAACGATAATTTTTCGATATATTGTGCAGCCCTAGTTCCAGTTTAAAGGTAGAAGGAAGGAGGAATTGTTGGTTAAAAATGGCTGTAAAAAAAAAATCCATGGGGAGCAAACCAGGCATGCTTCAGAGATACTGCATTGTTATGGTTACAACAAAGCAGGTTACTTCACTGATCCATCACACCATTTTTACCGCGGGGTCCTGCCTTTTAGGAAGATGGCAATTTTCATAAAAGAAATAACAAGCCTTTCCGCACACTCTCTGTTTAAAAACTATTTAAATTTTTAAAGAAACTTACAGAACAGTTTATTGCATGCATTTCTCTTCTTTCTCTGATGCATCCATCACTGTGGAATAGGTTCCTGAACTTATCAGACCATTGCTCCAAAGGCCATTTATGAAAATGCTCTTAATTTCACTATTAAACGCGCTTTTATAATTTTTTTTGTGATTGTGTTAATCACATAATCACATTAACATTATTAACATTTTATCACATGTTAATTTAATATTTTATGTGATTTTTAGGGTTTAAGTGATCACATTTTTACAACATTTCTTCCATAGAGATGACGGTTCTGCATTATACTTCCATCTTTTGAAATTTTTTTTAATGATTCTTAACTCAGTTCCAGTAATTTAAAATCTCCTTTTTGTTTGATGCAGCCTAATAATTTGACATAGTGACTCTCTTTTTATTTTCTTTTGTATTAAATTTTATTTTGTATTCAAATACATATAATAATTGGACAGATGATATCATCGTGAGGATGTTTGAGAATACTACTGTATTTATCAACCTTAAAATTGTTTTTAAATAAACAAACTTTACATAAATTTCCAATGGCGTGTATATTATCTGCAATAAATTGTAGCCTTTGGTGATTATATAATTGTATATTTCCATATTGCAATTAAAATTTTTATGCAATTATTTGTGAGTCACTACTAAATTTCCATGTAGGCCTCAAATAGTAGTTCAAAATGGTAGACTTTTTCTGGTAACATGAAAAGCCCTTTTTGTGTCTCAACTTTAAGGCAGAGCAGAAAGAGGTAAAAACTGGAAAGTAAAGGACTTGTTTATAACTGTATAAATACATTGTACAAGTACATTGTTTAGTGGCTGCTCTACAACATTAAATATAATAAGTGGGAATAAGTAATAGACAGTGGATTTTTATTTTTTTTTGTCATTTTTATTATTATTATTGAAAATGTTGGCAAATTCATGAGATGCAACATGTCGGGGCATATCCGGCACCTGCCACTGATTTATTTTTCAGTAATAGGATGCTTTTTTTTATTTTTATTTACATGGCACAGCAAAACAGACAACATTTTAAGGATTACAAGTCATTTTTATTGGGCCATTTGGGATAAAATTTAATTATCACTCACTCACCCTCTCATGTCCATAGGAAGCCGTCAGGCCATGCTGATAAAGAGGTGATGGCAGCTACTGTCTTGACCACTCTGTCCACAAGCCCTCTGGTGCTCAACCCTTCCTCTGGTGCTTCTGGTAGGTACAAAACCTTTGCTTAATATACCCCTAACTACATTGTTGAAAGTTTATGAAGACTGCATTTTTTCTTCTTCTGACTTATCACTGACTTGTTTGACAATTCGATAGTTCAGGACTGGAACTTTCTACAAGTCTATCTGAGTCTCCAATAACTACCTGGACTCCATTTTAACATCAATTAACATCAACTATTATAGCTGAACTGCCTGCCACCTAACACACTGTATAAATGCAGATCATTTCCTGCTATCTGTTTCACCCAAATGAGGATGGGTTCCCTGTTGAGTCTGGTTCCTCTCAAGGTTTCTTCCTATTACCATCTCAGGGAGTTTTTCCTTGCCACTGTCGCCCTCGGCTTGCTCACCAGGGACTATCTGACCATTTTTATTCATACACATTCACATTCCATACAAACTCAAATAATTCTTTTGATTGTATAAAGCTGTTTTGAGACAATGTCAATTGTTAAAAGCGCTATACAAATTGAATTGAATTGAACTTGTATAACCCGGTTAGTGGCCGGGATTCGTTCCCTGACTGCAACTCAACCCAGGCCCGTAGCGGTGATTTTTCCCCATGCTAGCCGCTAGATCAAGGACCCAAATATACATTATTAAATACAGTGGAACCTTGGATTACAGGCATAATTCATTCTGGAAGTGGGTTTGTATTCCAAAACACTCGTAAATCAAAGCACATTTTCCCATAAGAAATAATGGAAATTCAAATTATTCATTACACAACCCAAAAAAATAAATACATAAAAATAATTAATACAAAATATAAAGTAAAAATTAAACAAATCAACCTGCACTTTACCTTTAAGAAAAGTAAAAATAAATGCTGACAGATAAGTTTCCATTTATGCATACAGACGCTATGTGTGTTTGTGTATGTATGTGTGAAGTAAGAGGAGGAATCAGCCTCCCCCTTCTCATCTTACACAGTAAACTTTTCTCCCCTCTTATTTGAATTTCACACAAACACACACACATTAACAGAAAGACTGTTCTATCAGAAAAACTATGTTTTACACGCACACGTGGTCAGTGTTATAGTAAACAGTACACGCGTGCACAGACCTTGATTATACCAGTAAGAGACGCACTAAGACCTAGAAGGGGAGACGATTACCCACAATTCCGCAGCGGAGGATTGAGAAAACCACTAATCGTAAACCAAGCCTTGCTCGTTTTTAAAGTCAAAATATATTACAAATCTTTGCTCGTCTTGCGGAACACTCGCAAACCGCGGTACTCGCAATTCGAGGTTCCACTGTAAAGTCAAATATGGAAGGAGCAATTTTCAAGGAGCAGTCCTTCAAAGCAGAGATTAAAAGCTTATAGGAAAAGTTAATTATAGAGGGTAAGTAAGTGCAAGGTGAGATTTTTCAGCTCTGCTCATAAGTACTGAAGACCCACAGCATCCAAATATCACCCCAATCCATGATTAAATAACAGAGGGTTCCCAGGATCCTAAAGATGTCTCTAAATGTCTAATGAGTGTAGATATTTCTGTTCAGGTTTTAAGTTTTAGTTTATCTGCATTTTATCTTAATAGGTGGCAGTAGTATGCCTTGTGTGGCTGTGATCCTCATTTTTTAACCTAGAAGATCAATATCTTTATCCAGCTTCCAATTTGAGGGCTCTGACGGGAAATGAAATGAGCAAGCAATGCAGGCTCAGGCATGAGTAAATGCAAATTTAGAGAGAGGTTGTCGGAGGATGACAAAACTCTAAACAAAGTAAAAATACCAGGACCCAAAGAAAAGGCAGTTATTTTAGCTAACGTTTACTGATTATTTTGTTATTTAAATTCTTTAAAAGTCTTTATATAAAAAGTCTCTTGTCGATTAATTTTTGCCCAGGTAATTATATTATTTCTTTTAGAGGTATTCAGAGGTATATTCACAGGAGGTATATTGACAAAACATACAGGTACTCTGTTGAACAGACATTATATACAGTATATTTGCATTGCACCTTTTTAGTTAGTCCAGACGGGCTGTCATGTGCCTTTTACTAAGGAGTGGCTTCCATCTGGCCACTCTACCATATAGGCCTGATTGGTGGATTGCTGCATAGATGGTTGTAACCTTCCCCAGATTTGTGCCTCGAGACCTGTCTCGGAAATCTACAGACAATTCCTTTGACTTCATGCTTGGTTTGCGCTCTGACAAGAACTGTCAACTGTGGGACCTTATACAGACAGGTGTGTGCCTTTCCAAATCATGCCCAATCAACTGAATTTCTCCAATTAAGCTGCAGAAACATCTCGAGGATGATCAGGAGAAACAGGATGCGCCGGAGCTCAATTTTGAGCTTCATGGCAAAGGCTATGAATGTTCATGGCAAACTGTCATAACTTATGTGCATGTGCTTTCTCTTTTTTTTTTTTTTTTTTTTTTAAATAAATTAGCAAAAATCTCAAGTAAACTTTTTTTCATGTTGTCATTATGTGGTGGTGGTGTAGAATTCTCGTGAAAAAAATGAATTTAATCCATTTTAGAATAAGGTTGTGACATTCATTCATTCATTCATTCATTCATTCATTTTCTATACTGCATAATCCTGTGTTCAGGGTCGCGGGGGACCTGGAGCCTATCCCAGGAGACTTCGGGCACTAGGCGAGGTACACCCTGGACAGGGTGCCAATCCATCGCAGGGCGCACACACACATACACACACTCACACACCCAATCACACACTCCGGGCAATTTAGGAACGCCAATTAGCCTAACCTGCATATCTTTGGACTGTGAGAGGAAACCGGAGTACCCAGAGGAAACCCACCAAGCACGGGGAGAACATGCAAACTGCATGCACACAGAGACGGGAATCGAGCCTGGCCGGGGAATCGAACCCAGACCCTGGAGGTACAAGGCGACAGTGCTAACCACTACACCACCGCGCCGCCACGTGACATAACAAAATGTGGAAAAAGTGATACGCTGTGAATACTTCCGGGTGTACTGTATAATAGCCTGGTATAGCATTTTCAGATTAAATATATCTTTTATGTTTTATGACAGTGTCTGCACAGCTCTGAGTGTCTGCACAGCTCTGAGTGTCTGCACAAGCTACCGCTGCTGCAGAGGATGAGTTTATTAGAGCCAACATAAATGCTTCTTAGAGTTCCATAGTCAGACCGATTTCAACATTGACTGTTGTGAGTCAGGCCTTCATTGTTGAATTGCGGCAAAGTAACTTACTTCAGAGCTACAACAATCAGAAGAGACTTGCTTGGGTCAATAAACCCAGGGAATGGATATTAGACCAGTGCAAAACTGTCCATTTGTCTCTTGACTCTTGAATTTGAGACTTTTGGTTCTGTTTTTGTTAGATGTCGAGAGGGTGAACATACAGTTGATAAATGTGTGCTTCCCACTGTGAAGCATGGAGGAGGAGGTGTGATGTAGAGGTGCGTTGCTGGTGACACTGTTGTTGACTTGGTCAAAATTTACAAAACGAATGATGGTCCCACTAAGTGCAAACCAGATGGCACATACCATCCTATCTGTGGACCATAATTTATTTTCCAACAGTACAATGTCCCAAACAAAGCTCTAGGTGACACAAGAGGTATTTGTCCAAGAAGTAGAGTGATGGAGCATTGCATCAGAAGACCTGGATCAACAATCACCAGATCTAAATCCAGTTAAGATGGTTTGGAGTGAGTTGGACCGGAAGGAAAAGACTGTGAGATGGGAGAGTGAATAAAAAAACTGACTACTTGAGGCTGACTGAGAGAATGCCAAGACTGTACAAAGCTGTCATCAAAGCAAATGTGGCTACTTTGTAGAATTTAATATTTTTTAAACATATTTTCATTATTTAACACATTTCTGTTGACTACATAATTGCATATTTGTTCTGTCATAATTTCAATGTATTCAGTATTAATTAAAAACAATAAAAATAAAGAAAAAACCCTGAATAAGAAGGTGTGTCCAAATGTTTGACTGGTACTGTATGTGTGTTTGCATGCATGTGTGTATGTGCCTGTGTGTGTACTGTATGTGTGCATATACATAGAGTAAAACCTTGGATTAGTCTGTGAGTGTTTTGCAAGATTAACAACATTTTTAAATACATTTTAAGTTCAGGGGCCAGGGGTAGCTCAGTGGTTAAGGCATTGGACTACGGTTCGGAAGATCCCAGGTTCAAACCCCACAACCACCAAGTTGCCACTGTTGGGCCCTTGAGCAAGGCCCTTAACCCTCAACTGCTCAGATGTGTAATGAGATAAAAAATGTAAGTCGCTCTGGATAAGAGCATCTGCCAAATGACTAAATGTAAGTGTGTGTGTGTGTGTGTGTGTGTGTGTGTGTATATATGCACCACCTTTCCATGTGCTTTTCTTTTTTGTGTAATTATCTCTAATAAATAATGCAAAATACTGTCAAAACAATTTTCTCCTCATTATGTAGCATGATATTTTCACTAACCACTGTTTTACCACTGTTCCATTTTGCATGAATTTTGCAAGTAGAAACCTAACTTTATAAAGCATGCTCACTTAATTGCCCAAAACATTCCCAAAAAAAGGCTAATCAGAAATAAGTTATTTTCAAACACAAGTGTATTTTTAAAACCTGACCCTCACTCACCCATGTCTCATTTGGTCCATGTAAACTGAGGAAAATATTGACATTACCTATGGTGGACCATTCGAACGGTAATTATTGTAATTATTTTTATCTTGAACCTTTTTGTGGTTGCTTGTTTGGTATAATATAAAACATGGGTTAAAATGAATGCCTGTTTGCCTCACTGATTTGAGAAAACAATTTGTTTAGAAAACAATTCAGAAACACACCATTTGTTGTGCTGGCAGCGGCATAACCAGAAACATGTTTGAGGCATGAGGAAATAAAGATTAAATTGTATTATCTGTACAATTAAATTGGTGAGCGAGCATTACGTATCAGTTATATAAATCCTGATGTACTTTCCTGATGAATACAATTAATTGATACTGCAGTGGTTTAATCCATTCTCATTTTAAAATAAATAAATGATTTGTGGTAATGTCAGCTAGTGAAGAGTCTTCAAATTTAAATTTTATTTGTCACATACTCAATCATACACAGTATGTACGCAGTGTAATGCTGTATCCCTGTATTGGGATATGTGTTGCATCATGGCGTTGATGTTTTGTATCATGCCTAACTGCCAGGCTGTACATGTTTGTGTCATGGGACTAGTGTATACTGAATGCAAAGCTCTGTGTCCTCTTGGCAGGTGGAGTATCTGAGACATCAGGCAGGGGATGGAAGGAAAGTCTGTCAGCCAGCTACAGCAGCTCCACTAGTGGCAACTGGAGCTGGGATGCTAGCGATCAGTCAGTTCCCTCCACACCATCCCCACCACTCTCCAATGATGTCAACAAGAGCTTCCTGATCTACTCACAGGGGGAGGACAACATCGAGGAGGCAGAGGGCACCCACTTCGTGTTTGAGGATCCGATTCCCCGGAAACGGAAGGTAAAAGACAGATATTGTCCTAATTGAGTGGCAGAAACAAAACATAGTGCATTCTTCTAAATCTTAGTGTTCTACAAATGTGGTAAAACCTAAGAGGCTTTAATTACTGGTGCTTGTGAAGCAAGCACTACTATTGTTATCTTGCAAACTTCTTCCATACAAAAGTTCGGTGCGGGACTAGTTACTAGTTTGTCCTAGACCCATGAGTGAGGTGTCAAATCGTGCCTATTCGTGAATGGGGTGCTATGACTTTTCTAAGGGGTGGGCGGTTAATTGCCCCCGCAGGGGCAAATTAAATCCTATTGACTTAAAATTGAGGAAGTGACTTCTGGTAGAGATTCGTCGCACGGTTTTCCCAAAATTCCCAAAAAACGATTATTCTTCGACTAAAACGTTTGGAACCTCCCACGCCGGACAGCTTTGAGACGACATCCACGTGTCCGGCTCGATCTGGACTGCGTTTCAACATGGCTCGCGAAGCGATCCGAAACACGGTTTTCCCGCAATTCCCAAAAAACTACACCTTCCCCCCCCCCCCCCCCCATTCATTTAAATGGAAAAGGGCTCATAAAAAGGTGCCAAACCAGGCCACTTGAAAGGCCCACCGCTCGGCCATACTTTGTCGTAGAAACGTCATTCAAAATTTAAATAGGTCACAAGACTTTGGCCTTTTATGTACCAGGGCCGTGTCTTGTTATCTTTTATGGTTGTTTCACAAGAGCAGTTTAAGTTTTATGAAAATTGAGATTTTTCGCTGAATGTTCGTGCCACTGTCAAATTCGACATCATAGGGTGTCTTTACACTGTCACCACATCAGTATAGTACATTCTACAGGCATGAGGATTCAATATGTTGTGGTCGGGAAGTTCCTGCCACTCACGGTGAAATAATTTTTGCGATCGGACCTACGGTTCTCCGTTGGGAAGCGTTTGTTGGGAAGTGTCTGTCCCAGGGGAGTGTGCGTGCAGACCACCCCTCCCACTCCCCCTCCACCACCGACTGGAGTTTTGCCACTGCAAGCAACACTCTCATTTTCTTCAGGAAATGTACCTCTCTAGTTTCCTTTTACTGTATCGCTTTACAGTATATGCTTTGTAAAGTTGTATAATATAAATTGCAAATTGACAGTAAAAAGGACAGTTGTGATTAATTGTAAAAGTAAAAGCATTTCCACATGCACAGTGCATTATGAACTCACAAGATTGGGACTGAACAGCTGTGTGGCTTTAAGAAAATGGCTTTATTGGAAGGAAAACAGCATCCTTCATGACATCATTCATCAAAAGTATATTGTGGAAAATCACAATATAAATTATAAATTAGTTTTTACGCCTGGTGTAATATTGTCTAAAGTCAGTGTGTTCGTCTTTACTGTAAATATACACTTCATGCACATAGACAATAAGCTCTGTAAAATAGGACTGGTTGGACTTTACAGTTCTCACACAAACCGTGAGACCCTCAAGTTCTTTTAAATAAATGAGTAATATTGTGCAGAAGTTTTTAGAAAGAGTTAATTGATCAGCCCAGGGGAACCAGTTTCTCCCTCACTATTTTTTCTGCTTTTGACAGATAATGCAGATACACACCCACACACTTTCCATAATGCTGGTAGTGCAGGCCAGGACTTGCTTTTGTCCTGTGTGAGACGGCAGAGAAATTGACTCATTCTGTTTTTCCTCTTTCTGGTAAGCTAGAAAAAAAAAAGTTGATGACAAACAAGATGAGAAGAGGTAGAAGGCACATCACACACACCTTAAACAGCTGAATTATCTGCAATAGTTTTTTTTTTTTTGTGTTGTGGTTGTTTCATATAATTGTAGTTGTTTGTTGTTTGTAGTCTTGAGTAGCAAAGAAGCAGGAGCTGAACAAGGTTGCTGTATACTATATATACAGTATATATAATGGAAATGTGTGCTGCAAACAAGGATAATCAAACTCCCACAGTGATAAACAATGACGAAACCGGATTTCTTTCTCTCACACACACACACACACACACACACACACACACACACACACACACACACACACACACAAATTTTGTGCTTTTATTTATATATTTATATATTATTTATTTATATATTTAGAGACTAAATGTATTTAGTTTGTTAATATTAAATGCCATATATTATATTATATTACATAAACTAGGAAGGGAAAAGTGTGGTGGGAAAAGGAGCACATTTACATAGCAACAGTTCCTTGCATTTAATCATGTAGACATGGTCAAGCTGATCTGCTGAAGTTCAAACCAAGCATCGGAATTGGAAAGAAAAGTGATTAAATCAGCTTTGAACATGGCATGGTTGTTGGTGCCAGGGGGTCTGGTCTGCGTATTTACTAAACTAAATGCACAATATGTCGAGCCTTGAAGCAGACGGGCTACAGCAGCAGAAGACCTTACCAGGTGCTACACCTGTCTGCTAAGAATGTGAAAGTAACTCTGCAGGTCTCCTGGGCTCACCAAAATTGAAAAATTGTTGCATAGTCTGAGTCTCGATTTCTGCTCCAACATTTATGACAATTTCTGACCTTACCATCCAAATCACATCACATGGATCCATCCAGCCCCCTATCAATAGTTCAGGGTGGTGGTGGTGTAATGGTGTGAGGCATATTTTCTTGACACCCTTTAAACCCCTTAATACCAATTGAGAGTCTCCCTGAGTATTATTGCTGACTATGTTCATCCCTTTATGACCACAAGATAATGCATGATGTCAGACTGGTTTCTTGACAATAAGTTCACTGTACTCAAATGGCCTCCGCAGTCAACAAACCTCAATCCAATAGAGTGCCTTGAGAATGTCGTGGAACGGTAGATTTGAATCATGGATGTGCATAACAAAAAAACAATAAAAAAGTCTGTAAATGTATTATTTAAATTTATATTCCTCAGTTTGCATTTATGGTTCACTGTGATTTTGAAGTTGGTCTCTAAGGAAAGTTTCCGACACATTGTTGAATTTACTGTATGCCATGGAAACTTAAGGCAGCTGTGAAGGCAAAAGGGAGTCCAACCCAGTATTAGGAAGGTTAACCTAATCAAGTGGCGTGCACGTCCGTGCGTGCGTGCGTGTGTGTGTGAGAGATATAAAGTGTTAAACAGGATAAAATAAGTCAACAATTCTAGATAAATGCTTAAGTGCGGATTACTTAAGTCTTTACAATTCTTACAATTAAAAACTGTAAGTGTGCAGAATTCGAGACTGATGCAGTTAATAATTCATAAAAACAGCAACTTCGCACTCACCATTCAAGACCTATGCAATAAAACTTTATGGGGGGGGGGGGTTCTTCTTCTTTTTGTGGTCTAGAACTCCATGAAGGTGATGTTCAAATGTTTGTGGAAGAACTGTGAAAAGGTCCTTAGTACTTCCTCAGGGATCCAGCGACACATCCGCACCATACATCTGGGGTATGTATGTGTTAATGACATAATAACACACTAATGGAAGAATGTGCTGGATAAAGGGCTCCCTGGGCTCCTTCTACTAACACAATCTATTTAATGATTATTTCCTGGTTAAGACTGTGTGTTTTAATTGGCCATCACAATGGCTTCACAATGACTTCAGTTTAAAATTTAATTTATTTTTGCATATGTAGTTAGGCTGTATGCTAATAAATATTATTATATTAATATTATCAGTTTATCATTTTAAGTCTACAGGAAACATGTATGTCCTAAAAAGCCAAAATATTCTGAAAATTAATTTTCATAATTCTTTTTCATAATTAGGAACAGATGAGGCTAATGATGTTGATTATCACCTTAAATTGGTTCAAATCAGGGGCTAGTATTTTAGACTGTAAGTGAAATCTGTTTGTGTTGGATGCAAGTAAAATGGGCAGAGGTCAAGGCTGCAGCCACTTTGACTAGTTGGAGCATCCCTGATGGGCAATACTTGTGAGATCCTCCTGGTCAGCAGTGTAAGAACCTACCAAAAGTGGCCTACATTTGGGTGATATGGTATGGATTTAGAGATTTCTCCTTTGTTACAGATCATTTTAATAATGATTAAAGGATGGATGGAGCTGCAAAGCCCCAGACTGGTTAGAGTGCTCAGGTTAATCTCTGTCCACAGTCAAAAGTACCGATAGTGGGCATACAGTATGAGCACCAGAATTGGACGTTTGCTTGGTTCAGTGAGTCATTTCGTATATAACATGCATGGCCAGGCACATGTGCATGCTTTACCTGGGGACGTGATACACTAGGATTCACTGTGGGAAGAGGTCAAGTTTGAAGGCAGCATGAAGCCTTGAGCAGTGTTTCTCTTTAATCCACAGGTCCAGGTATTCATAAAAATGTAAAGTGGACACATGCCACCTACGTAATCTAAACATTAACGACTAAAATCATGTTGATCACCAATCACCTCCCAATACAAGGATGCTTGGGTGCTGATTCGATTAAAATTGTGATTCTATAAGTATCGCGACTTTATAAATATCCAGATTGGATATTACATTTCCACCCGATTTTATTACAATTTAAAACATTTTACAAAGTTTAATGGTTACTTAAATGTAGTCTGTTCCTCATAACTTAAAAACCAAGCGCTGCACTTAAACTGTTGTGTGTTTTAAGTTATTTTGTATTGTTTAACATATACAGTAACTGAGTGGTATGTTTCTCTGTCTATAATTTATAATTGTCTCTGTCCATAATTATAATTTCTAATAATTAAAAACAATAAAATTATTTACTCCTACCACACGGGATAAAAATGTATAAATAGTTCACCCGTAGGATTATAAAGAAGCAGCAACCGTCATAATTTGGTCCATGTCAGTCACTCAAACCTTATGCTTGGCCATTTTTCCTGCTTACAATACATTGATTTCAGGAACAAAATCTTCACTTGCTACCTAATTTATCCCACCCATTTCCAGGTGCCATTGTAACACTATAATCAAGATATTCACTTCAACTGTCAGTGGTCAATATGTTATGGCTGATCAGTGTACATGTACAGTGGCTGGCAACTTTTCCACATTTTTCCTTGAACTTTCCCACATTTTGTCACATTACAGCCACAAACATGAATCAATTTTATTGGAATTCCACGTGAAAGACCAATACAAAGTGGTGTACACGTGAGAAGTGGAACGAAAATCATACATGATTCCAAACATTTTTTACAAATAAATAACTGAAAAGGGGGGTGTGTGTAATTATTCAGCCCCTTGAGTCAATACTTTGTAGAACCACCTTTTGCTGCAGTTACAGCTGCCAGTCTTTTAGTGTATGTCTCTACCAGCTTTGCACATCTAGAGACTGAAATCCTTGCTCATTCTTCTTTGCAAAACAGCTCCAGCTCAGTCAGATTCGATTTACAGCAGTTTGAGAAGAGCAGTTTTCCGATCTTGCCACAGGTTCTCGATTGGATTTAGATCTGGACTTTGACTGGGCCATTCTAACACATGGATATGTTTTGTTTTAAGCCATTCCATTGTTGCCCTGGCTTTATGTTTAGGGTCATTGTTAAGGTGAACCTCCGCCCCAGTCTCAAGTCTTTTGCAGACTCCAAGAGGTTTTCTTCCAAGATTGCCCTGTATTTGGCTCCATTCATCTTCCCATCAACTCTGACCAGCTTCCCTGTCCCTGCTGAAGAGAAGCACCCCAGAGCATGATGCTGCCACCACCATATTTGACAGTGGGGATGGTGTGTTCAGAGTGATGTACAGTGTTAGTTTTCCACCACACGTAGCGTTTTGCATTTTGGCCAAAAAGTTCCATTAGTGTACGACTAATAGTTGTCCTATGGACAGATTCCCCCACCTGAGCTGTAGATCTCTGCAGCTCGTCCAGAGTCACCATGGGCCTCTTGACTGCATTTCTGATCAGTGCTCTCCTTGTTCGGCCTGTAAGTTTAGGTGGACGGCCTTGTCTTGGTAGTTTTACAGTTGTCCCGTACTCCTTCCATTTCTGAATGATCGCTTGAACAGTGCTCTGTGGGATATTGAAGGCTTTGGAAATCTTTTTGTAGCCTAAGCCTGCTTTAAATTTCTCAATAACTTTATCCCTGACCTGTCTGGTGTGTTCTTTGGACTTCATGGTGTTGTTGCTGCCCATATTCTCTTAGACAACCTCTGAGGCCATCACAGAGCAGCTGTATTTGTACTGACATTAGATTACACACAGGTGCACTCTATTTAGTCATTAGCACTCATCAGGCAATGTCTATGGGCAACTGACTGCACTCAGACCAAAGGGGACTGAATAATTACGCACAGCCCACTTTGCAATAATTTTTTGTAAAAAAAAATGTTTGGAATTGTATGATTTTCGTTCCACTGCTCACGTGTACACAACTTTGTATTGGTCTTTCATGTGGAATTCCAATGAAATTGATTCATGTTTGTGACTGTAATGTCACAAAATGTGGAAAAGTTCAAGGGGGCCGAATACTTACTTTTGCAGGCCACTGTATATACAATACTGTGCAAAAGTCTTGACCCACCCCTTTCTTTATATCTTGCTTCTAAACAGCCAGATTCTTGTAATTTTTATGTAGTCCTAAGGGATAATTCTCCGGGTTCTCTAAATGACCTTTTTTGACTAATTACCATCTCTGTCCCTGAACATTTCAGAGTAATGTTTGTGTTAAGCCATTGACCTTTGACTCATTCAGGCATAAAAAAAATCCAAGTTGAGTCATGATTCAGTGAGAAACAGGTGCAGGTAATTATTATACTGCTGATGCTGAGTGGTTGGAACAGACAAGAGGGGAAATGAGGTTGCTGCTGAGGTTGTTACATAAATACATTTTTAGGTTGCAATTTATCGTAAAACATTTGTTCGTATTTTTTTAAATCTACCTAATTGAATTTAATATAAAGGGTAATTTTTTTATGTCAATCAAGATAATTTAATTTCAAGACTTTTGCACAGTAATGTGTATTTGTTTGTTGTTTGTTTAATGGGCTTTAAAGTTCTCAAACCCCTGAGTTAGTAAACTAATCCAAAAATTCTGATCATGATTGAACTGCAGCCCCTGTAACTGGGTTTATTTAGTCAAAGGGAGAAGATTTAGAAGAGTCTTGTTTGTCAATGTTTAATGCAGCTTAAGCTTATCTAGCTTCTGTTTCCCTTAAGAAAACTTTGTTGACTAGGCAGCTCGTTTTTATAGCCTCTTGTTGCCACCCATCGTTTCCTTTGTTGTTTTAATCTGCACTGTTTTGCATTATAGTCTCCACTGCCCCCTCCTGACTATTGGAGCTGTTTATTTTTTTTTTTCTTCTTCTTCTTGAACTTGGTATAGTAACTTGCTTTGAAAACTCTTTTAAATACAGGGGACATCAGTTTATCTAATGTTAGCTACACTGCTAGTAAGCTTGCATTGTGTTCTTGGTGCCTTGTGGTAATTTCCAGGTATTAATATGATGGTTTGGGCGATGTGTCTGTAGGCGGAATGGAGATTCTGACTACAGTGATGGTGAGGAGGACTTTTACTACTCAGAGATTGAGGTGAACATGGACACTCTGTCTGAAGGGCTGTCAAACCTCACGCCAACCTCACCCACCACCGCTGGCCCACCCCCCGTCTTCCCACTTGCCCATGAGATGGCTCAATCCAAATCTGCCACTGTGATCCACAGTCCGCTCAGCCAGTCAGCTCCATCCACACTGTGCCATATCCGCACTGACCATGCCTATCAGGTAACTCTCTTTTTTTATTCTTTATATGTAAGAAAATGGATGGATGGATGGAGATATATACAGTATATATATATATATATATATATATATATATATATATATATATATATATATATATATATATATATATATATATATATTCATTCTCTCTCACACACACACACACATGTACACACTCAGAGGGGAAAAATAATTACTTGATGTCCTTGATACACTAGATTTTGTAAGTCCCACTTACAAAGAAATGAAGGTTCTATAATTTTTATCATTTTTATTGTAAAGGATGGAGACAAAAATTCAGAAAAAAAACACATTATAAACTTTTTAATATTGTTGAATTTTAATCAAATGTAAAATAAGTATTTGATCCCCTGCCAACCATCAATAATTCTGACTCCCACAGACTGGTTTTTTGCTCATGTGGTAGGCAGGCTAATTTACGAAGGTTCTCCTAACAACAACACCTAAAAGACACCTGTCCACAGAATCTCTATCTTCCATTCAAACCTCACCACCATGGGCAAGACCAAGGAACTGTCAAGGGACGTCAGGGGCAAGAGCTCCCCCCCCCTCCATTTTCTCTTTGTCATCAACTTGTCTTGCCGTGTTTGGAGGCCAAACACCGCACAGACTGTTTTTCTGCTTAAGGTACAGGCCAACCTTGCCGCAGTGAGGGGCTAATGGATGGGGCCATGTATTGTAAAATCTTGGCTGAGGGCCTACTGGAGATGGGTCATGGATGGGTTTTCCAGTATGACAGTGACCAAAAACATACCGCCAAGGCAACAAAGGAGTGGCTCAAAAAGAAGCACATTAATGTCATGGAGTGGCCTAGCCAGACCTTAATCCTATAGAAAATTTATGGAAGGAGCTGAAATTTTGAGTTGCCAACAGGGTTTCGACAGGCAAGAAACCTTAAGGATTTAGAGAAGATGTGTAAATAAGAGTGTACCTAAATTCCTATTTAGATGTGTGCAAACCTGGTAACCAACTAGGGCTGCACGATATTAGGAAAATATGCGATATGCGATATTGTTGTTGAATACTGCGATAACGATATTTCTTGCGATATAACATTTCCCTAGAGAAATGCATTTTTTTATTATTATTATTGCCTTTTTTTTTATTTATTATTATTTATTAATTATTTATTTATATGTAATGATCATACTAAAATAAACAGGTAATAGATATTCGTCTGATGTAATTAAATCTAATTCAGGCTAAAAATTAACTATATGTCAAGGAAGTTGCAAATATTTAGACTTCAGAACACTATGAATGACTTAAAACCCTCAGCAGATATTCTGACTTCTGGTTTGCTGTTACTATAAACCTGCCAACACAATATGAATTACTTTCAAACATTACTTTTTATTTAAGTGGAACCATGCACTCATCAATAGTGTCTTAAAACAAGAGCATCTTTTAAACAAAATATTCTCTTTGGCTTGCCTGTTTTTTTTTTTTTTATATAAATAAATATTATTAAACAAAAATTTAATTAAAAAAATACTATTTGTCACACACGCACACGCGCGCACGCACACACGCGCTCCGCGACCGGCACTAGGACCCAGAAGTAATGCGGGCGCAAACCCGGAAGTATAAGAGGAGTAAACAAACTAGTGCATACAGCTTAGTCACTGAGTTCACCATGTCGGTTCAGATTTGAGTGTGTTTATAGGACGCGGGTTAAATGTGTGTTTTTCCCTTGCTCCCCTTCTGTGAGAGTCCTTAAACTAATTCACGTGGTTATCCTGCCTACTCGCTTGCTTCCGCGTTTGGGTTTACCGTCTATAAAGGGCTAACGACTAATCGCGGCTAACGGCTAATCGCTAAATCTTCTGATCATCCGGGGTTAGTTCGCGACAGAATGAAGTATAAAGATATAAATAATATATATATATATAAAGATATAAGCGGGTATAAACATAGTAAGGGCCCATCGGATTGGTCAAATTTGGACACACAAATGCTTGGCAAATAAAGTATTTATCGCAACTCCTTGCGATATGGTTATCGCGCATGCCATTATCGCGATAACGATATTTTTTCGATATATCGTGCAGCCCTATAACCAACTACAAGAAACTTCTTACTTTCTCCACCGTCTACAAAGTTTTTGCTTGTGGAGTAATTCCTTTTTTTCTCATTGAAATGCAACTGAATTTATCTTTGGTTGATATTCTGTCTCTATCCTTTAAAATAAACCTGTGATGATAAATTATAGACCTTTTAATTACTTTGTAAGTTGGCAAACTTACAACATCAACAGGGAATCGAATAATTATTTTTCCCACTGTATACAGCGAAATGACACTTAGTTCTGTGGTGCATGGCTTGGGATTTATAGCATGGTATTTTTTAGGCCACCGCTCCTGTCAGCATTCCTACGGTGTCCTCTGAGCCGTTGCACAGCCACAGCACCATCAGTGTCTCCTGGCAATCACCTTCTGTTATCTTTAAAAGCCAACCAGTAAGAGAGCATTTTTTTTCACTTTCTTTCAAAATATTCTATCTTAATTTTAAAGGTGTCAGAGCATACATTACACAGTAATATAAATTGAGTTTCATGCTTCATCTCTGCAAAGTTTGTAGTGCATAGATTGTTTAAGACACATTATGAATAAAGAGTGATGTTAAATTTCCTTTCAGATTATGATCAAAAGGAACTGTGTTTACATTTGACTCAGTAGTCTCTTTGCCTTAGTCTAACTTAGATTAGTGCAAATGTATTTTAGTATTTTGAAACCGTGCCTAGTAATATTTTCAGCTTATTTCATTTCCCTCACAAAATTTGTATCACATAAAGCGTCCTGGTTTCTGTCACACATGTTTTTGTTCATTATATTAGCAAACTACAGCATGTCATAAAGGTTGCAAACTGGGCAGAGTTACATATAGAGATATAACTCTAATAGGAATCACCACCATAAAAACACGTTCTTACCAGTAATTTTTGTATTTTTACATGATTGTTAAAAGATAATGGCTGTCATGTGAAAAGTGATTATTCAAAATTAAACAGACTTTTGTTTTTCAGAAGTAATATGAATCAAAGCTGCACAGTCTAAGCTGTTACTTTATAACTGCTATATGAAAACAATATTTAGAATTAGAGATTAAAATAATGTTTTATTGTAAATTGATTTAATAGATTTTATTAGAGGAGATTTATGGATGCAGTGAAAGAGGACATGAGGTTAGTTGGGGCTAGGTGGAGGCAGATGATTTGCTGTGGCGACCCCAGAAAGGGACTCGCCGAAAGACAAAGAAGATTAATATATAGAAAACTTTAAAAAATGGATTTGCTCACAGTTGGGTCTTATTTGTTTGTTTTATTTCATTAGGGTGCAGTAACGCATGTTGGCATTTTGAGCACTGGGGAGAAGAGACAGCCTGTCACTCATACTGTCAGCAAGACAAACACCACCACCACATCTACACCTAAACCCAGCACTGGAACCAGGTACAATGAGGGTGTGCGTGCGTGTGTGCGTATAGTACTGTGCAAAAGTCTTAGTCAGCATATACAGTGGTGTGAAAAACTATTTGCCCCCCTCCTGATTTCTTATTCTTTTGCATGTTTGTCACACTTAAATGTTTCTGCTCATCAAAAACCGTTAACTATTAGTCAAAGTAACATAATTGAACACAAAATGCAGTTTTTAAATTAAGGTTTACGTTATTAAGGGAGAAAAAAAACTCCAAATCTACATGACCCTGTGTGAAAAAGTGATTGCCCCCCTTGTTAAAAAGTCACTTAACTGTGGTTTATCACACCTGAGTTAAATTTCTGTAGTCACCCCCAGGCCTGATTACTGCCACACCTGTTTCAATCAAGAAATCACTTAAATAGGAGCTACCTGACACAGAGAAGTAGACCAAAAGCACCTCAAAAGCTAGACATCATGCCAAGATCCAAAGAAATTCAGGAACAAAAGTAATTGAGATCTGTCAGTCTGGTAAAGGTTATAAAGCCATTTCTAAAGCTTTGGGACTCCAGCGAACCACAGTGAGAGCCATTATCCACAAATGGCAAAAACATGGAACAGTGGTGAACCTTCCCAGGAGTGGCCGGCCGACCAAAATTACCCCAAGAGCGCCGAGACAACTCATCCGAGAGGCCACAAAAGACCCCAGGACAACATCTAAAGAACTGCAGGCCTCACTTGCCTCAGTTAAGGTCAGTGTTCACGACTCCACCATAAGAAAGAGACTGGGCAAAAACGGCCTGCATGGCAGATTTCCAAGGCGTAAACTACTTTTAAGCAAAAAGAACATTAAGGCTCGTCTCAATTTTGCTAAAAAAACATCTCAATGATTGCCAAGACTTTTGGGAAAATACCTTGTGGACCGACGAGACAAAAGTTTAACTTTTTGGAAGGTGCGTGTCCCGTTACATCTGGCGTAAAAGTAACACAGCATTTCAGAAAAAGAACATCATACCAACAGTAAAATATGGTGGTGGTAGTGTGATGGTCTGGGGTTGTTTTGCTGCTTCAGGACCTGGAAGGCTTGCTGTGATAGATGGAACCATGAATTCTACTGTCTACCAAAAAATCCTGAAGGAGAATGTCCGGCCATCTGTTCATCAACTCAAGCTGAAGCGATCTTGGGTGCTGCAGCAGGACAATGACCCAAAACACACCAGCAAATCCACCTCTGAATGGCTGAAGAAAAACAAAATGAAGACTTTGGAGTGGCCTAGGCCAAGTCCTGACCTGAATCCTATTGAGATGTTGTGGCATGACCTTAAAAAGGCGGTTCATGCTAGAAAACCCTCAAATAAAGCTGAATTACAACAATTCTGCAAAGATGAGTGGGCCAAAATTCCTCCAGAGCGCTGTAAAATACTCGTTGCAAGTTATCGCAAACGCTTGATTGCAGTTATTGCTGCTAAGGGTGGCCCAAACAGTTATTAGGTTCAGGGGGCAATTACTTTTTCACACAGGGCCATGTAGGTTTGGATTTTTTTTCTCCCTAAATAATAAAACCCCTCATTTAAAAACTGCATTTTGTGTTTACTTGTGTTATCTTTGACTAATAGTTAAATGTGTTTGATGATCAGAAACATTTTGTGTGACAAACATGCAAAAGAATAAGAAATCAGAAGGGGGGCAAATAGTTTTTCACACCACTGTATATTATATTCTGTACCAATTTTGTTATATATGCTTATCATGTCTGCATAATTATGCACAAAATCATTCAGTATTTCCATGTATAACTTAAGTTTATAAATAAATACCATTACAGGAGAATATATGCATGCCTGTAAAGAAAAAATATATAGTACAAGATAGACCAGTTTTCAGAAGGAAACAAAAAACCTAATATACGCTCCTGGGATTTGCATAAAAGTAGAAAGGAGCGAGTGTGACAAAGTTACCAGAAGAGCTCAGTAAAACCTAACTATTTTACTTGTAGTACTGTGCAAAAGTACTATACAAAAATATGGCATAAACAAAAGATGCTTTTAAAAACCTTTCTGCATAAAAGAAACTTCTATAAAGAGTAATAAAATAAAAGTCAATATTTGGATTGGAAACTCATTGCTTAAAATCAGGACTTTTAGACACAGATTTGTGCAGTTTTATAAGAAAACAGCTGTTGGGTTTTACTGAGCATGCTGGAGAATACGAATTCTTCTGTTTTTATGCAAATCCTAGGAGTATACATTAGGTTTTTGTTTCCATCTGAAAACTGGTCTGTCTTGAACTATATATATTATTATTATTATTTTTTTTATTTTTTTTTTTTTTTTTAAGTCATGCATATATTCTCCTATAATGTTATTTATATAAATAATTAATGTTATTTATTTGTTATTTAAGTTATATATGGAAATACTGAATTATTTTTGTATATAATTAAGCAGACATGATAAACATGTATAGCAAAATTGGACTTTTGCCTGTATATTTGGTTATCTTGTAGGGAATTAAAATATGAGTCTTCACATATTTTGGATGTTAATTTGATGATGTCATTAATTCTTGTTCTAATTGCTATTGTCCCAGAAAACCCCGGGGAGAAGCAAAAAAGTGTCGCAAAGTATATGGAATGGAGAAGAAAGATCTGTGGTGCACGGCATGTCGTTGGAAGAAAGCGTGCCAGCGCTTTACTGACTGATTTTGTCCTTTATCTTACAAACATAACAGGCTCTTCTAACATCAGTGTCTTAATCACTGACTTATTGTTGACCCCCTCTTGTGCACCATAAAGGACACCTTGAGGATTCTCACAGTTGGGTAAGGGGCTTTTCTAGCATCTGAGCTGATCCACAGCGAAACGTGGAACACATTTCACTTTTGTGAAACATTGGGGGAAAAGAGGAAAGTAAAAAAAAAAAAAAAAATACAATATGCATTAGCTTTTGCAGCACTACTTTTTTGTTCATTTTAAGTCAAGGAAAAAAAACTTCTGAAAAAAAAAATAAGCTAATGCAGCTTTTACACACATTTATATTAAACGATAGACTTTATACAATCCATTTTAATACTGAGTTGTTTAAAAGCAGGGCGAAACTTCATACCTTTTGTTTAACCTTTGAACAAGCTTTGACTTTGACAGTTTAATTACTTTAACCAAAGGTAAAGAATATGTTCCTGTCCAGGGTTCTGCTTTCTCTGAAATTTTGGCTTTATTTAAATTTCAATTTGTATTTTTGCCGTACCCAAACAGATAATACCATTCACCTGAATCTTATTGAGATCATCGCAATCACAGTAAGGGAGCAATAACGCTCATAAGTTTTATGTAGCTTTAACCATGAAAAGAGAGCTTATTTTAGGATTTGACTATTGCTATAGAAAAATCAGTACACCTGTACACCATCTCTCCTGCCTCTATGTGGATATAATGCACCTTATAAAAATTCTCTCATGTTTTTTATTGTGAGAAAATGTAATTTAGCCTTCATAAAAATCTGCTTCATTTTCTGATCAATTTTACACCAGCTATTTTATTCTTGTCATACAGAATAAAAATAGATCTCTCAATTATTTTTGATAAACTGGTAATTTTGTAGTGAACTACAGTGTTTAATTTAAAGGCGAGGATCTTATTAGGTACAGCTCACTGTAGAATGTGATTTGTAGATAATGTATATATAAAATAGCTGTACTCCACTGTGATCTTATGAATTGGTTATGAGCAAGCCTGTTCATTTTACTCACTGACCAAACAGGACTCTCAATAGTGACTGGCCACTATATAGTCCAAAACTAAACATGAGACTAGAGTCTCAGCCTAAAAGTGTATTTCCCAAGATTTTTGCATGTAAACATTGCCGGAGAATAAAAGGTGATGGAGCTTTTCTTGGCAAATACTGTTTGATACCTCTTTGAATGTAGACATTGCCATATATTCCATCATGCTAGCTCTTCTTTCACTCTTTATCTGCCAGTCAGACCAGCACTGCTGCAAATGATGACTGTTTACTTGTGCATGCACGCGCGCGCACACACACACACACACACACACACACACCTACACACACACACACACACACACACACACACACACACACACACACACACACACACACACAAGCGGGGGTGCCATCCCAAGCTCTAAACTCTTTTTATGATTTCGCTTATTGTAGCTCTAACAGATATCCCTAAATTGTTTAGGTAAACTCTCTTAATGATATTAAATAATAATATCGCTGTTGTTTGCCTTTATGCATGTCGGACATCATGCCCAAGCTCAGTAAATAGCAGCGTGATCTTGTTTTTGTATGTGGATAAGAATGGATTGGTTCCCTCTGGTGGTTGTTACTTTCACTAAGTGCCAATGAGAAGAACAAAGAGGTTTGTTTTGTTTTTTACTAAAAGAAAAGAGCTAAAAGAATTGCACTAACTCGTACTGCACACAAACATTATTTTTATGTGGCATTTTATATGGATAATTTGAAGTTCAAAAAAAAAAACCTTTTGGTTATACAACCTTTTGATCAATAGGTTCAGGGATGGAGGCTACATACAAGGCTTCACAACAATAAGCTTAACAATAAACTTTCTGGGAGGTACCTACATCATACTCTTATTGTTATTGGATTAACATGCATTTCCTGTTGTCCTAAGAACCTGTATGTGGAGTGTCACTGCTTTTTTATATATATATATATATATATATATATATATATATATATATATATATATATATATATATATATATATATATATATACACACACACACACACACTCATTCATTCATTCATCTTCTATACCGCTTTATCCTGTATTTAGGGCCGCGGGGACCTGGAGCCTATCCCAGGAGACTCAGGGCATGAGGCAGGGTACACCCTGGACAGCGTGCCAATCCAGCGCAGAGCACACACACACACACTCATTCACACACTATGGTCAATTTGGGAACGCCAATTAGCCTAATCTGCATGTCTTTGGACTGTTGGAGGAAACCGGAGTACCCGGAGGAAAGCACGGGGAGAACATGCAAACTCCATGCACACAGAGACGGAAATCGAGCCTGGCCGGTAATCGAACCCGGACCCTGGAGGTGCAAGGCGACAGTGCTAACCACTACACCACCGTGCCGCCATATATATATAAAAATAAATATACACAGTACAGGCCAACAGTTTGGACACACCTTCTCATCTATCTGTCAATGTGTTTTCTTTATTTTCATGACCATTTACATTGGTAGATTCTCACTGAAGGCATCAAAACTATGAATGAACACATGTGTAGTTATGTACTTAACAAAAAAAGGTCTCCACAGTCACCAGACCAGAACCCAATCGAGTTGGTTTGGGGTGAGCTGGACCGCAGGGTGAAGGCAAAGGGGCCAACAAGTGCTAAACACCTCTGGGAACTCCTTCAAGACTGTTGGAAACCATTTCAGGTGACAACTTCTTGAAGCTCATCGAGAGAATGCCAAGAGTGTGCAAAGCAGTAAGCAGAGCAAAGGGTGGCTATTTTGAAGAAACTAGAATATAAAACATGTTTTCAGTTATTTCACCTTTTTTTGTTAAGTACATAACTCCACATGTGTTCATTCATAGTTTTGATGCCTTCAGTGAGAATCTACTAATGTAAATGGTCATGAAAATAAAAACACATTGAATGAGTGAAGGTGTGTCCAAACTTTTGGCCAGTACTGTATGTGTGTATACAATACTGGATTTTTTTAAAAATAAAATAACATTACATTTGGCAATTAAATAACAACTTGTTTATATAAACAAGTTATTTAATTACCTAATGACACATATATATAAACAGATACACAAAGTGGTGGCCAAAAGTATTGAGAAAAAAGTGAAATGTAATGTTTTAATGACTTAATTTCTCAAATAATGTCCATTAATTTCAAATAATGACAATCAAGATAAGAATAATTTAATATATAATTTTCATTGTATGTAATATAATTGCTATAAGACAATCAATATTTACTTTAATAAATTTACTAATATTAAAGTCCTTTATTCTTCAAAATCTGCTAGACCCAGCTAGGCATCGAATGGTGACACTTGCTCAGTCTATGCCTTCTATGATTGATCCCTGAAGATCATGAACAGAAATTTCTCACTGATGTTTACTGTGAATTCTCAAGTTATACCCAGACTTCAAAAAGTAAAAGTCTTGATACACATTTGTTCCATTCTTTAACTAAATTTAAATTCTAATTTAGATTTAAACTACATTCTCAAATTAAACTAAATTCTAAATAGCTCAACTCTTAAGCCAAATAGGCCAAAACTAATTAGGGACACCCCCCATTTACACCCACGCTTAATATTTTTGGCAAATAATATATATATATTTTTGTGTAATTTAATTCAAAACATGAAACTCGTATATATTCTAGATTTATTACATGTACCCTGAAATATTTCAAGCCATACATCTCATGAAAATCCAGTCTCTCTAAATATTTTATTTTAAGTTTGAATAAATTACTGTTCATACAGTAGAAATAGTGTATCTCTAGTTCAGTGCACACAACAATCTGGGGAAGACTGCTGACAGGGAGTGTAGTGAGTCAGTGCATCAATAGTTTACGCAGTCAGTCCATGTCATCTCATGGTGTTGGGCCTCTGTGTTTTAAGAAGTATATTAAATTATATTTTATTTGTATAGAGCTTTAAACAGTGGTCATTGTCGCAAAGTAGCCAAATGTAACGCAAACAAGTATAAAGTCAAAGCTGCTGTCTACCAGGAGATTTTGGCATGCTTCATGCTACCATTTGCTAACACGCTTTTTGGAGATACATATTTACTCTTGGCACTGTGGGTAGGTTCCATGTCCTGCTGCAAAACAACTCCTAAATGGTTTGTTGGCCATGATATTACTCTCCATGACTGGACAGCCAAATCACTTGACCTGAACCCCATATAGGGTCTGTGGCATATTCTCATGTGTAGACATCGGAAGATGAGAAACACCGACCAACAGTAAAGACGAACTGAAAGCTGCTATCAAAGTAACCTGGTTTTTAATAATGCCTCAGCAGTGCCATAGGCTGAGGACTTCCATGGCATGCCACATTGATGCAGTAATTTTTGCTGAAGGAGCCCCAACCAAGAATTGTGTGCATAAATTAACGTTATTTACTTTATTACATTTCTGTATTGTTAATCCTTTTTTGATATTTTCAGGAGCTGTAAGTCATAATCAAAACTAAAACAACGAAGGCTTGAACTATTTCACTTAATTATGTGAGAATTTCACTATTTAAATTAAATGAAATAAAAAAAAAAACATTTCCATCATATGAAAAGTTTTGCGATGCAATACACATATACACACAGATATACATGCATACAGGGTATAACAAAAATCAACTGTTTAGCTAAATAAAACTTTATTTACAAAACATCCTCTGTATGATGATTTGGTTCTTTTTCAACTTAGTATGAAAAGGTTTCAAAGTCATGTTGTTAGAGTACATTTGAATTGTCTATGGGGACTCTGGAGACTCCCCAAATTTCCAAAATTATTTATACAATCACAGAACATACAGTATGACATGGCTATTTCTTGTTACCAAGGTGTGCCTTGTTATGCACACAAGGTATGATAGTTTAAATAAGTATTGGCTCTGACTGTCTACATTGCTTTGAGGCCTGGGTTTAAACTCTGAAAACTTAATTTATTGTTGCTAATGCACCAGGCAGTGGTCTAGTAAAAAATAATAATAATAAGAAAGGAAGAAGAAAGGGAAATCAGAGACCTGTGTAGGCATTAGGCCTACCAAATACAACAAATTAGATTGTTCTGGAAATCTTTCTAACTTTATGGTATCCAAACACGAGTGAAACACTGAGATTAGTATAGTAGGTGATTATACAGTATAGAGAAATAAAGGCAGTTTTACATTCAGAACTGTTCTGTTATTCTGCACAATCAAAGTCCTGGTTTGACTTCACTCCTGGGTGTGCTTGCATTCGCGTATACAGATTTGCCAGGGAAATAATGACGCAAGATGCAGTGACACTTCAAATGCAGGTATTGTTGTTCAGTTTCAAGATGTTTGAAACCTGAAAATACTGTTGTCCACATTTTTATTATTTTATATTTTGACTCATTTGCCAAGGCTTTTTTTTCTAAATTTATATACTAGAGGCTTACAATTTTAAGATTTTTTTTTTTTTTTTTTTTTACTGAAGACCTATTGAAGATACAATGTAATTCAACACTTTTGTTGGGTTCAAGTGGAAAAGCAACAATGAATGTAAAATCTTCAAATGCAAACCACCTATAAACACCCGTCACTGTTGATAAAGCTGCATTGTCATCCCAGCGGCCATATCGGTATGTTTTCAGTGAAAAGCTTTACATGACCTAAGTTACAGTGCGGTTTGGTGACAAGAGAACTAGTCTCATTTTGTTGAAAGTAGACTGTAGCTTTTAAATCTCACAAAATGCAGCTTCAACTTTCCATCGCTTTTCTACAGCCTTGCATTATGCACATGCTTTATCATTTATTTTAGCATACCAATATTCACAATCTACAAGTGTTTTGCTTCAGTTGTTTTCTCTGTTGACCGTTAAAAAGCTTTATCTGTTTCTACACATTTTCTCTCTCCAAATAGTGTTTTTTTTCTTTCTTTTTTTTTTTTTTTGATTGTCAGTGTGTATAATTGTGTATTATTGTCAGGCAGGAATTACTTAAATTAATGAGTTTATTTTTCTGCATTTTAAGTTGGTCCTGTCCTGCACATTCCGACAGACTGCTTATTTGTTTTTTTTTTGTCTATCTCTCTACTCATGGTGTCACTATCTGTCTGTCTGTCTGTCAGGCCTTACCCAGGAAATTAAGCTAAACACCCAATAAATGTGCAGTTTCACTTTGCATTTTTAAAAACATTTTTAGGTATATAAAAAAGCAAATGGAATGTAATAAAGCAAACAGCTTTCAATGATATAAAAAATGTGTAATCATTTTTAAATGAGTTTTTACTGAGCACAGTGTTTGTGTCTTTTGCTTTTGTTCTTTATTTTAGGTTTCATTTGTCATGACCCAGTTGGCCTTTTGCAGAAACAACTGCTCTTTGATGTTTTCACTGGTCCGTTTGGGGGTTTTTTTTGTGTGTGTGTGTTTTTTTTTTTTTTTTTTTTGGCATTTTTCTTTATGTTTGAAGTTCACTGTAGTGAGCAGAGCCTGAAAAACATGATTGTGTGGATGGATATGTAGCTTATGTTTGACATGCTCAATGAGGAAAATATGATGTACATGGATGTAATGTAATTAAATCTAGATTTCAGAAAGAGCAGCCTTTGTGTATTTTTGTTGAGTGAATTTATCCTTTTTTAAATGATGTAGGTTTGTATTTTTGCAAATTAGGAAACAAAAAAATATTTGGCTTAAGTACCAAAACATCTATTGTACAAAGACATTCCTAATGAAATTAATTCAATTAAATTTTATTTGTATAGTGCTTTCAACAATTGTCATTTTTGCAAAGCAGCGTTTCACAGTCAAAAGAAAATTATGGAAGTTTGTATGGAATGTGTATGAATCAGAATGATCAGATTGTCCCTGATGAGCAAGCTGTAAAAAAAAAAAAAACATTCCCTGCTATTTGTCCCATTTCGATTTTTATATTGGCCAGAGCTTAACCAAGCCAAGTAGATTTTTCCCACTAAAATATAGACTATGGCTACGTTTACACTGCCAGGTGTATGCGAACCAATTCCGATTTTTTGCTCATATGTGACACATATCGGATATGTTCTGTGTCCGTGTAAACAGGAAAAAAACGCATGCATTCCGATATTTTGAGATCGGTTTTAGGCCACCTTCATATGTGGAAATAAATCGGATATAAATCAGATATGTGCTGATGTGATTGCCGTGTAAACAGACAGGTCGGATTCCCTGAGGCATTGTGTTCTGTACGTCATTAAAACTGCGACTTCTTCGCGGTTTAATGACGTAATGTTATTCTCCGGTGGAAGCGCGTGTTGAATTACAACATCGCACGTGACATGTAAGAGGAAAAGAACAACGCCCCCCCCCCTCCAACACACACACGCCTTGTGTTAATGCTTATTTGGGCTAAATAACATTAAATCAGTATTTGATGAATGAAGCATATGTGCAGGCTGCAATTATGGCGTTTTTTCCCTCCTCCTCCATTTTAAAACCATGGTGCGCGAACTTTGCATATATAGCAGAAATAGCGTTAAGCATATTTCACCTTCATCTTTCTTGGCTAGGTTGTAGCGCAAGAACCTCCCTTTAAGTATGCGCGATGTTTCAGATGGTATGGCAAGTGTAAACACGTGAATCGGATATGAGTCTTATAAAAAAGAACGTGTAAACAGACGGTCAAAAAAATCTGATATAGGCAGCAAATCGGAATTAAGCATCGAGACCTGGCAGTGTAAACGTAGCCTAAGTACAGTGTCTGTATAGCAGTTCTACTCATGAATGCTACTGTACAGACACTGAAAATAGAATTGCACTACCCATAATTGCTGCTCACAGCTCGCTACTCACTACACAACACTCTACACTACACTCAGGACTGCACTATTCATAACTGTTGCACATATTGTATAAAATGACCTACCTTATTCCACTCCCAATAATAAGTTGCACACATGTATATAACCTCAATCGCAATATCATAATATTGTGGCGTGGGCGGGCCAGCGGCTGAAGACCGTCATGCTTTGCGGGGGTTTTCTCTGTCTCTACCATGAGAGAGAAGGGTGTTTGGGTTAGTGGCTTCGGCCAAGTTGGGTGCGTGTATGTGTGTGTGCTTGACCTGTGTATGTGTGCTTGTGCTGTGGTAATAAACTACTCCCCAGCCATTTGCATTGGGGAGCAAGTAAGCTCACTCGTTCTCCAAGATCCCTGCTAGCGTCGAAAAACGCTACAATATCATAACCATGGTGTACAATATGTTCCTTCATGGTAACCGTCTATAATCATTGCACTCCTTTTAAATAACCCTTTTGTATTATGTATTTATGCATATTATTTTACCATGCGATACATCTTCCTTCATTGCACTTAGTGTATATAACCCTTTTTGTATACAATATAACCCTTTCTGTGTACAGTTTACATATGCAAATTATTTATCATGGTGTACAATATCTTCCTCATTGCATACATCTAAATCATTGCACTCATTTTACATAACTTCTCAGTATGCTGTTTACATAAGAAAATTCTTTATTATGGTATAGAATACCTTCCTTATTGCACCACCTACATAATCATTTGCTCACACAGGGAAGTTGAGTTATAAACAAATGCATTATTCAAGATCTACTGCAGATGGGCCATTGACAGACATGCTGTACAGTACTTTGGGGAACCTGTGTTACATTGTCTTTAGTGTTCTTTGGACATTTGCAATGAGTGAATCGATCACTTTTCATAGTAGGCAGGGCTTTCCATTAAACATGTCTCAGTTTAGGGGCCTGCAGTGGCTTGTTAGAGTCGCAAAAAAAAGGGGTGAAAAATGAACAATGCTTAATTACACTGTCGGTGGCCAGCATGAGCGAGAGTACAGTCCGCAGTACTGGAAAGTGTCATGGTGTTCTAAACCATCAATGTTGTTTTGTTCACAGCTAACAAAGAGCTACAAAGCTAGCTAGCTTCTAACATGGCCGTTGTATTGCAAGTACTAAGAGAAGAAAGCAAGGCAACTTGGCCTTTGTTATGGCAATACTTCCTTTAAATAAATATCCTAAAGAAACAGTAAATCATGGATGTGAAAAAGGAAAATCTTGAAATCATAATCACACTTTGTAACATTTAACATTTGAATACTTGCTTGTAAGATTGGTGACAATGTAGCAGGACTGCAAGGATTATAAAAATGGTTTATCTGGGAAAACGTTTTGCATGATTGTTTGGAGTGAATGTATTAGACTTACCATTCCTTAGTGTACCTACAAGAAATGCTCCAAGAATACCCAAATTCCAAAAAACACTCCAAATTTAACAGAGTCACCTTTTCATCATAACTGGGCCTCCTGTCAGCAACAGTAGTTGTATGTGTGCTAGGGCTGGAAATATGTCCATCGCAATGTGGGAAGTTTCTTCAAGCTCTCCAGAATTGTCTTACCTACAAGAAGAAATATGCAAGGCAAATAAATTTGCAAAAAAAGTAAAATAGGACTCGAAATAACTATACCAACCAGGCCTATTTTGATCAGGACTATTTTGTCTAACTATAATTTGTTCAGTGCTTGAAGCAGTGACATTTCGTGATCATACACATTTTTGATGAAACATCCATTTATATTGTCTCAACAATGTTCCAGTTATTTTAAAACACAGTCATATTTACCAGTGGTAGTCTCTTCTTGAACTATAGAATAGAGAGCGTACACTTAAATATGAGTACATACCACAAGCATAGCCATTTACTGTGAGTCGTTCCCCCTTTGCTCCAGTAACTACAGTATGGATTGGTTATCTTAATGATACATTGACATTCTGGACCATGTTTGGTTCTCAAACTTGAGATTCAAAGGTCTGAATCTGATTTCTAGTCAAAGTCAAATGTCTGAAATGATTAGTGATAATCACATAACTTGCTTATACTGTAACTTCTGAGCAACATACGTTGAGACAAAATCCATTCAGCCCTAGTGGAGAGAATATGGTAGTTTGACTGCAATCAGATGCTTAAATCAAAGCAACTCTCACTTTAAAGCAACATGCATTTGAGTGCAAAAAATGGCAATGTTTGCCTGAAAATTGTTGCTACTGAACCTAAGCAGCTCTAACCTTTAACATTACAAAGTAGACAGGTGCAAAGTTTAGTTTTGGAAAAATTGTGTGATTTTCATGAAACAAACTAAATAAGGCAAGTTTATTTAATAAACTGACCTTAAGGGACAAGAAGTTTAAACTCTAAATGATTTGTTGATACATGGTGCACTAAGGGGCCGCTCATATATTGTGTCTAAAAACACCTGGAAATCGCCAGCCACCCTACCTTCTCCTTCTTTCCCAATTGCTCGGAAGTTTGCACTTGCTGCAAAGCTAAGCAACCATAAGTGGTGCGGTCCATAAAGACAAGAAAGTTACATTTACATTTACATTTAGGCATTCGGGGTGGGGGTTAACTCAAATATCGAAGAAACAGATTACAGACACGTCTATAATCGTCGTTTAAACACTAGCAGAGGCTTAGAAGTAAGAACACCTAAAGGAAGTTCATTTCACCACCTAAGGGGAAAACAGTCAACATGCATGTCTTCTTAGATCTTTGGGAAATGCTGGGAGAATCAGAGGGATCATGGTGCAGTGCGATGTGTGATTAAAGTTGAATGGAGGTTGCAGGATTTGTTGCATGTTTAATAAAATGACCATCACGAAAGGACAGCACGAACGTGACGTATTTATTAATAACATAGAGCGGCCATCATGACCAACAACTCGAGCATAAAGTGAGTGCCACCAGGGAGGGGCGGGCCCCTTTCTTTAAAGAGCACGACACATCTAAAGTGCAACGCATTGGGATCATTAATTACAACAAGCTCAGAGAGATTATTCGCTGTAATGATCTACAGGATATGAATGAAAGTCCGGCACCGAAAATCCCTTGATTTATTTGTAGACAAAGCCACCATGTTTGGGTGCACTCCATCCTTAAAGCATGAACAAAAATGAGAATTTCATCAGCAGATCTACAAACCGGATTCCAATAAAGTTGGGACACTAAACTAATTGTGAATAAAAACTGAATGCAATGATGTGGAGATGGCAAATGTCAATATTTTATTCAGAATAGAACATAGATGACAGATCAAAAGTTTAATCTGAGAAAATGTATCATTTTAAAGGAAAAATATGTTGATTCCAAATTTCACGGTGTCAACAAATCCCAAAAAAGTTGGGACAAGTAGCAATAAGAGGCTGGAAAAAGTAAATTTGAGCTGGAAGACCAATTAACAGTAATTAGGTTAATTGGCAACATGATTGGGTATAAAAAGAGCTTCTCAGAGTGGCAGTGTCTCTCAGAAGCCAAGATGGGTAGAGGATCACAAATTCCCACAATGTTGCGCAGAAAGATAGTGGAGCAATATCAGAAAGGTGTTACCCAGCGAAAAATTGCAAAGACTTTGCAGTTATCATCATCAACTGTGCATAATATCATCCGAAGATTCAGAGAATCTGGAACAATCTCTGTGCGTAAGGGTCAAGGGCGTAAAACCATACTGGATGCCCGTGATCTCCGGGCCCTTAAACGACACTGCACCACAAACAGGAATGCTACTGTAAAGGAAATCACAGAATGGGCTCAGGAATACTTCCAGAAACCATTGTCAGTGAACACAATCCACCGTGCCATCTGAAACTCTACAGTGCAAAGAAGAAGCCATTTCTAAGCAAGATCCACAAGCACAGGCATTTTCATTGGGCCAGGGATCATATTAAATGGAGTGTGGCAAAATGGAAGACTGTTCTGTGGTCAGACGAGTCACGATTCGAAGTTCTTGTTGGAAATGTGGGACGCCATGTCATCCGGACCAAAGAGGACAAGGACAACCCAAGTTGTTATCAGCGCTCAGTTCAGAAGCCTGCATCTCTGATGGTATGGGGTTGCATGAGTGCGTGTGGCATGGGCAGCTTGCATGTCTGGAAAGGCACCAACAATGCAGAAAAATATATTCAGGTTCTAGAACAACATCTAGTCATCTCTTTCAGGGAAGACCCTGCATTTTTCAACAAGATAATGCCAGACCACATTCTGCATCAATCACAACATCATGGCTGCGTAGGAGAAGGATCCGGGTACTGAAATGGCCAGTCTGCAGTCCAGATCTTTCCCCTATAGAGAACATTTGGCGCATCATAAAGAGGAAGGTGCGACAAAGAATGGGAGAAGAATGGGAGAGCATTCCTATTTCTAAACTTGAGAAACTGGTCTCCTCGGTCCCCAGACGTCTGTTGAGTGTTGTAAGAAGAAGGGGAGATGCCACACAGTGGTGAAAATGGCCTTGTCCCAACTTTTTTGGGATTTGTTGACACCATGACATTTTGATTCACCATATTTTTCCCTTAAAATGATACATTTTCTCAGTTCAAACTTTTGTTCTGTGATTTATGTTCTATTCTGAATAAAATATTGACATTTGCCATCTCCACATCATTGCATTCAGTTTTGATTCACAATTTGTTTAGTGTCCCAACTTTTTTGGAATCCGGTTTGTAGTAGGACCAAAAGAATGAAGCTGATTGGTTCGTTCTTGTCACATGATCAGTGGTGCCCTGATTTTTTTTTTGCAGTGATGCATTTAAAAAAGCAAAATTGAGCAGGCACAAGACACAATTTGTGAAATAACAGTCAAAATACACAGCAGCCTAGTTTGAGAAATGCCACTGTCTGACTTCAATCAGCTGCCTAAAGCTTGGCACAAGAAGGATGTGGTTACAGTGTATCTGACCTTTTTTTCCCTGCACATTCAGATTGTGACTTCCTCGCCACATACTGGATGTAATAAACACTAACAAAAAAAACTAAACAGACAGTCTAATTCTTCAGAGCCCGCAGGACAAAACGTGAACACCTGTTAGCTAACTTGCTAATTATGAACAAGCGCCTGTTAGTCAACCCTCAAGGCGTTAACAACATCCGCTTGCCAACTGTCATTGCTGCAATGTCAACAATGTCACAGAGGAAAACGATTACATTTAGCCTTAATCTGGAGCCAGGATCGCCATTATGATCTCCAAATAGACTACAAAACTAACAATTTACTGATTGGTTGGAACACATCTTCTTATACTGAATTATTGCATTCCTAATACAAGTTGTGGGCTGGGTTTGAACTAACTTTGGAAAGCCATGGATATTGACGCACACAACTGGACATAGCATTCATGTAGGTGTAATTTAGCATTCATAGTCCTGGTATTCATGTTACAGTTATTGACATGTACGACCTACTGTACCTTGCTGCCTATTACTGTATATCCCACCTCCATAAGTTTAAAACCTCCATTTAAGGCTCTTGGAAATTCACTTGATGAGTAACTCTGAGTAAACTGTATTATATTTTACTATATAAAATATAATATATTTTATTATCATTTTAATGGTATCCAAAACTTTAGTTGGCTTTATTTGTTTGGAGACTGCAGCAAAATGAGAAAATGAAGAAGCCTTTGATGAAATTTCTGTAATGGTTGTAGATTGTCATTAGTTGCCTCTATTCGGAAAAGCAAATCAATGACGGTCGTATAAGGATCATTAAAAAAAATATATGAACCAAATCACTCCACTGAGAACATGGGTGTTGAAAGTAACCAAGAAAAGATGTGGAGACATCAGCTACTGTCCCCCTCTCCAAAGACTCAATAATCAACTTGATGAAGACTCGTCACAACATTGTTGTCTGCGAGACCGCATTTCTGCATCCACAAGGATGCTTTTACACTTGCAGATACTATTTTGTGCACAGATACACATACACACTGTGCAAAAGTTTCAAGACAGAATAAACCCCATACAGTTTGAGGCTTATGCCTACTGCAAACTAGAGTAAACTAGTTGTGATCACTAGATGTCCCCATTGCATTGCAAACAAGTCCTTGTTAAAATTATAGGTAGGGAA
This sequence comes from Channallabes apus, assembly GCA_030522415.1. Taxonomy (NCBI): domain Eukaryota; kingdom Metazoa; phylum Chordata; class Actinopteri; order Siluriformes; family Clariidae; genus Channallabes; species Channallabes apus. The sequence goes on along the minus strand of CM060117.1, from coordinate 22,276,054 downwards.
ACACAAAGTGTGCTCTGCCTTTAATCTGTATTTTAATTTTTAATGGCCTAAAGAATCATTGTGTGGTCCTCACCTTCCGTACATAAATAACTGACCTCTGGTGACAAGAAAACAGAACAACAATCTGAATAAACAATTATTAGAAATTAGAAAGAAGAAGAAGAAATAAATAATTTCTAACTCATTGTTTTTAAGATTTGTTGTCCTAATTCTACTTTGTTACTTTTGCCAATTCATGAATGTCTAAAGGGCATTTGTTGATAACACAGCTCTTCTAAGATGCTGCCACAAAACATTTGGTCAAGGTCTGGATTTTGGCTTGGCCTTTTTATTATTATTATTTTTTTTTAGAATAACCTTTCAAGTTTGTCTAAAAATATAACCCAAATTATCATTCCTCCTCCATCATGACGTTTGTGATGTGTGGATATCAAATATCTCCACCTTGGTCTCATCAGTCTATAGGAAATTGTTCAAGACTATATGTGGTCCATTTTCCTTATGGAGAGAATGGGTTTTTCCTCGCCAACCTTCCATAAGAGAAATACTTGTTCATTCTTTTTCTGATTGTGCTGTCATTAAAACAAATACAGTATAATGGCCTGAAAAAATGTGTTAATGTCTTAATGTAGTATTTTATGCCTATTTCATAGTTACAGATACTGTACTGTGACACGCTCCTGTGATTGTGTGGGACTGAATATGAGGAACGCAGGTTGAGGACAACTCGAACGGGTATACTGTATACTGTCCCTGTGTTTCAAACACCAACAGAAAGTCACAGTACAATACAACTCTGTCAACTCTCTCATGGGGCTATTGTCACTCTCCCTTATCGCCTTACAGTTCCTCACTGATAACATAGAGCCCTCATTAGACAATCACCCACATGATTATACTTCACGTGCACACTCTTGAATCCACCCTTCATTCATAAAATGGTGCTTGACCAGGCTCAGTGAAAGGAATTGAAGTAATTATTCTTGCACCTTTAGTCAGTTACTAAGCAATATTAAAAGTCTTACATTTTATTATAATTTTGTCATTGATTTTAAATTGTTAGAATGTTTAACAGTTAAGTATGTAAAAGTTAAAAGACTCAAAAGTTATAATATGTAACATGTGTATAATATGTATAATATGTTATTATGAAGTTTTTTCTATGAACCTTAAATATGATCCCGGTTAGCTACAAGCTAGTTAGTTTCTAAGTATTGGGAGGTGGTGGTTAGTGGTGTTACAATATATTTTTACGATATATTTTTTGTTTCGTTTCTGCTTCAATGCTCCCATCAGCAAGCGTTAGCATTAGCTTGCTTGTGTATGCCAAGTCATCACCCATTTGCTCCACTGAGGGCTCTAATGCTGGAGTTGGGGAATTGCTTACACTGCTTAATGAATCCAAACTTTCACCAACAGAAACGCCACAGTTCTCACTCTCACTAACCCTCTCTAAAGTTTGGATGGAGTGAAAAGTGAGAACAATTTGCAACAATTTCTCCAGGCCTGTAATAATCGCAAGAAATAATGGATGGGTGGCGTTCTGACTGACTGCTGCCTCTATTCTATGCTTTTGAACCTTATTTCAAAGTGAAAATCATATAAAATTTTGTATAGTGTATAGCTATTTATATAAAAAACAAGAGTTCGGCGAGAGCACGAGCATGAACCTTCAGTCATACATTTCCCAGTGCCGTGCATTGAATCAGGCTTGATGGACAGTAACATGGTTAAACCCACCAAGGTCTAACTACCTTGTATACTCACTGACATGTGGTATGTTCCTGCTCAAGTGGGGAGACCTGTGCATCAGGGATCTGGATCAGTCTTCCTGCTTACATGATGGAAAACGAAAAATGCTGATCCTGTCGCACAAGCAAAGCTGAACAGTCTTTGTCCTGCCCATTTTGTCCTACCTGTTTAAAGAGGGGGCAGGGGGAGACATTGGAGGATGATGAAAAGGGAAAGAACGAAAGTAAGGTGATTTGATTCCAGGGAGATAGGCCTCCTACCAAGATGGGTGACCAGAGTGTAGAGTCGTGGTCCAGTGGCTCTCAAACTACTCCACCTCTTCTTGTCAGAATTTGAGCAAATAATTTCTCCAGGGTATGGGTGCTGCAACCACCATGTGTCCAACCAACATGTTGCTTCACCTGGTGGATTCTCCAGCTTTGATCTCTGATGGAAGTCACTGGGCAAAAAGCAGTGGATCCTCTTATAGTATGTGGAAGAATTGGAGGTCCATCCATTCCTCCAGTCATTCCTACATAGATACAGAATTTTCAAAAAGCTCAAATAAGGCTTCTGGATCGTTCATGGAGGCCACCTTAACATCAGGTGGAGCATGTTGGCAGGCTATAAAGCAGGAGATGTTATGAGCTGCAGCATTTTTCGGAGTCCCTGCCGTCTCTTAAACTCCTCCTGTTTGAGGTTTTTAAAGTGTACCTGCTCCTCATTATGCAGGTTGTGAAGCACTTGGCATTCAGGATGGTGAAGGGTGGCGAGTGACTTTGCTGTTTTGCCTGAATGGGGAATTCATCCATGGTGGCTTCTTAGTCTTTCATCATTGCTGGGCTTCACCAGCAAAGTTAATCTCTCTCTCTTTACTACTGAAAGGACAAGGAAACACAAAGAGGTGAATATCATCCTGCAGGTAAACATCCTCCTCTCCATATGCAGCTGATGCTTGAGCATGTGCTCACTGCCGCACAGACATAGGTAATAGAGACAGTAATAATAATAAAAAAAACACACAGAATGTTGGCTTTGTCAGATTGCAGTCATGGCAAAATATGTTGCCAATTAATGTGCTGAGTTCACAGTACACTGAGTACAAAATAATAAAAAATATTATTATTATTATTATTATTATTATTATTATTATTTACTAATTATTTACTAATTATTTACTAATTTACTGATTTATTATTAATTTATTATGAAGTCACTGTCTCAGAATATGACAGAATTGTGCAAAAATAACAGATATTTCTGTAATATAACAAAATTTCCATTACAGATTTACAATTGACACATTTTTCTTGTTTATTTCTGGCTTGTGATGTGACTTTCTGGTTTACAGTAGTAGAGATTTCGGTTTAGATCAGTAAACCAGTAAAATAATTGATTCGCTCAACTGTAGAGCTCTTTGTAGTAATTACAGTTATAAGAGTGGCTTACTGGTTAGCACTGTCGCCTTGCATCTCCCGGGTCCGGGTTTGATTCCCAGCCAGGTTTGATTCCCAACTCTATGTGCATGTAGTTTGCATGTTCTCCCCGTACTTGGTGGGTTTCTTCCGGGTACTTCAGTTTCCTCCTACAGTGCAAAGACATGCAGATTGGGCTAATTGGTGTTTCCAAATTGCTTGTAGTGTGTGAGTGTGTATGTGTGTGCCCTGCAATGGATTGGCACCCTCTCCAGGGTTTACCCCGTCTGGAATAGGCTGCAGGCTCCTTGTGACACTGTATACAGGATAAAGTGGTATAGATGATGAGGGAGTGGTTGCCACAGTGTGACACGTGACACACAACCAGTCAATCAGAGACCTGAGAACCTAAATCTAATTGGCTTTTTCAAATAATACCTTGTGAAGCTGTGCACACATACATATTAGCACAGGACAATGAACTCCATTAAGGCAGCTTTTCCTCTCAGTTCAGGTTAAGGAAATTACTGCAGACATGGTGAAGTTTATGTACATAAACACATTTCGAGCTCCAGAAATATGATATCACCCATCAACATTAACATTAAGTAACAGTAAAGCCAACTATGTGTGTGTGTGTGTGTATACTGTATCCAGGTGCATCTCAATAAATAGGAAAATCATTGAAAAGTTGATTTATTCAATTTAAAAAGTTACACTCATATTATATAGATTCATTACACACAGACTGACATATTTCAAGAAAAAAAAAAGATTTTTGCATGAATTACTACAGCAATGCAGCGAGGCATGGAGGCAATCAGTCTGTGCCACTTCTGAGATGTTATGGAAGCCCAGGTTTCTCTGATAGCAGCCTTCAGCTCTTCTGGATTGTTAGGTCTGGTGTCTTGCATCTTCCTCTTCACAATACCCCATAAACCAGAGGGAAGCATGACGTGCTGTACACCTGACATAGCTCCCCAAACCACCACTGATTGTGTAAACTTTACACTGGACTTCAAACAACGCAGATTCTGCGCCTCTCCTCTCTTCCTCCAGACTCTAGGTGCTTGTCCTGCATCCTCAATAAACAAGCTACAGTTAGTCCAAAACTCAGCCGCCAGAGTTCTCACTAGATCATATAACCCCAATATTATCATCCCTGCACTGGCTACCTGTTCAGTTCAGAATTAATTACAAACAAACATTACTTATGTACAAGGCTCTAAATGGTTTATTTATAAAATAACATATCTAGCCAGTCTTCTGGCACATTACAATCCACCACGTTCCTCAAGATCACAAAACTCTGAATTTTAAAAGTAGACTCAAGACACATCTCTTTAATCTGGCATACGCATAATTCATCACATAACCTCGTACTCCAGTTTATCTAAATGCACACTCCTATCTAGTGATCCAGACCCCTCCCCCCTCCCCCCTTCTTTCCTCTGCACCTGCTGACTCATCCCTGTGCTGAACTGGACTCCATGATAACTAGGGCAATGTTAATTCATAACATTTGTATCATGTGCTTTTTCTGGATTTTTGGTTGATATTCTGTCTCAGTCCTTTACCATAAGCCTATGATAAAAATTATAGACCCTTCATTTCTTTCAAATCTGTCGGGGATTTCTCCCACTGTATATATGCAATATTATGCAATATTTAGATTTTCTGAGATACTGAATTTTGGGTTTTTATTATTTGTAAGCCATAATCATCAAAATTAAAACAAGGAAACATGAAATATGTCAGTCTGTGTTTAATGATTCCATATGATACATGAATTTCACTTTTTGAATTCAATTACTGAAATAAATAAGCCTTTTGTTGATATTCATTGAGATGCACCTGTATTTAAATATATGTTAGTGTGTGTTTATTTATTTGTTTGTTTGTCACTTTTCTGCATATATGGTTGTTCTTTACATATTTAATCAAACCAGTGCCAGAAAAGGGAAAATGGGAATGTAGTTGTGTCAAGTATATTTGTGCTTAGCTGTTCAAAATGGCATTTTAAAAGGTAAATAAAAAAAGCTATAGGCATACAGTATTTTCATTTTATTTGTGTGAAAATTTATGAACAAACAGAGATATATTATCACGATGAGCCAAAAAAATGGCCCTTTCTATTATTAACAAATAATATTGGAAACATATTCTCTATGAGAGAAAACAAGCATCTTAAAGATTAAAAAAACAAACACCAAAACTTGCTAGTCTTTAACTTTTCCTGAATAACTGACATGTGATGAAGGTATTATTTAACAAGTTGTTACATATGTAACTTGGGGTAAGGATTTTATAGTATCATAGAAAATAGCTTTAGGTGCTATTTAGTTTTGTTTCATTAATGCAAGTGCAGCCTATTCTAAAATAGTGAGTTACACGTGTGAGGTTATAGTCATTACCCAGCTCATAAACACACATTTTAATAACAATAGGTACAGCTTTGGCATTTACATTAAGTCCTGAGCATCCCAAGTGATCACACTCAGCCTCACGGAAGGAGTCTGGACTTTTTCTACAATGGAAAAAGGGGTTATTTTATTATGAATGAAATGCTTAGATGTAATATTACCAAGCCATATGACAAAATAGTGAATTCTACATACTTGGTACTATATGTCCAGGGAGAAAGAGATAATTTGCCAATCTCACTGTTTAAGTCTTGGTAGGTGCGCAAGATTTTATTCATTTCGTTTTTGTTGTGAACTGTGATGTGACAGGAAAAGCCACAGGCAGCCATAATCAAAAGTATGACCTAATAAATAAACAAAAGATAAATCAGACTGAACATACTCCACATTAAGCAATTAAAAACAAATTACATGCCAAAAACACAATAGTGTAGCCTCCATACATTTAATATAATTAGATATCTGTAATGATCAAAATTATTTCCAATATCTAAAATCTAAAATATAAAATAATATCTAAAAATATTATTTTTTAAATAAATCAACAGACGATATATTCCATACATAATTTAATATGATTTTAAATTAACCAGTTTTGGACTTACCAGTACAGTAGAAGTCCTTGTAAAAGCCAGCATGTTTCTCAGCGGCAGTTCTTTCTGTTATTAAAAGTATGGCAAGTCAGAGTAGCTCTTTCAAATCAATGCTCAGATATGGGGAATATTGGTCCCTCTTATATATATATATATACTGTATATATATGAGTAAAGGTGTATTTTGATGCATTGACGTAAGCCACTGACAGTTTTCCTAAACAATTTTGCATACAACAAAGTGCTTGCAGGCGGAATCCCTACTCTGTTTATTTCCATAATGGAACTCAAAGGTAACAAATGTTGCTGGCTGTTGACTGCTTCATCAAATGACTCCAGTGCTAGAGCGTGACCTTTGCACATCATTAGCAACAAAATAAAAATAATACAAAACACTATTAAAGCTAGACCTTCACAACTTTTGTCATGACCCTATGATAAGATGGCATGAATACATGACAAGCAAGTTTAAATACACCATCCTTCAAATAACACCTTTTCTTTACAGTTACCCAAATGTCCAGCCCGGCTTACTTAACCTTATGTCTAATTGCATTTCCATATTTGGTTATTCTGTAAAGCTGCTTTGCGACAATGACCATTGTTAAAGGCGCTATCTAAATACTGTGGCTTGCAAAAGTATTCGGCCCCCTTGAACTTTTCCACATTTTGTGACATTACAGCCACAAACATGAATCAATTTTATTGGAATTCCACGAGAAAGACCAATACAAAGTGGTGTACACGTGAGAAGTGGAACAATTGTCAGGGACAATCTGATCGTTATGATTTATACATATTTCTTCATAGTTTTCAAACTGAATTCCATTTTTTTATTGTACAGCTGCTTTGCGACGATGACCTTGTTTAAAGCGATATATAAACAAAATGGAATTGAATTTGCAATGAATAAACCTCTGTTATTTAGGCCCTGATACTGTAACTAAAATACGGAAATGAAGAAAGGGGTACTTTCTTTTCCCTATGACTAACTATGAGAAAGTTTAATAATGAACTGATAATATTAGTCACTAATAAAGTACAACATCTTATATATCAATAATCTTTGACAAATAGGGTCCATCTGATTTGCATATATGAGGAATTCCCCCACTTGAAAACATAATAAGTTTTATTGCAAGGATCGCCCTGCAGCAGGGAATCACCTTGTTATACTTTTTTTCCTGTTCAACTAACTGCAACATAAACCACCAACCAGGCTATCAGTCTTTACTTTCTATAACCGTCCTGAAAAACAATACACAAAACAGTCATGAAAATGGGAGTGAAGTGAAAATTTCATTTATTAATGTTAGCTCAACAAATATTTGTGCATCACATTGCTTATAGGAAAAACAGCAGTGATACATGTGAAGAAAAAAAAAACACTTCAAATTCTATAGGACAGAGGAAAAGCTATCATCTGTTTTACCCTTCACCCTTCAATCATTTCACTGCTCCCTCCATTCCTTTACTGTCCTGACCATCTCCAACCCAAATTCATGAAAAAAATATAAGAAGTAAATAGAGAAATTTAGTTTTATAACACAAATGTGTCATAAAACAATAGAAAATTCCAAACAATAGAAAATGTTCTCTGATGACTTAATAGTTCCGGACTGAAACTTGGCTTGCTCATCAGGGACAAACTGATAATTATGATTTATATAAATATTTCCTCTCACTTTTCAAACTCCTTTCCATACAGTATATATATATATATATATATATATATATATATATATATATATATATATATATATATATATATATATATATATATATATACAAACCGGATTCCAAAAAAGTTGGGACACTAAACAAATTGTGAATAAAAACTGAATGCAATGATGTGGAGATGGCAAATGTCAATATTTTATTCAGAATAGAACATAAATAACGGAACAAAAGTTTAAACTGAGAAAATGTATCATTTTAAGGGAAAAATATGGTGAATCAAAATGTCATGGTGTCAACAAATCCCAAAAAAGTTGGGACAAGGCCATTTTCACCACTGTGTTGCATCTCCCCTTCTTCTTACAACACTCAACAGACGTCTGGGGACCGAGGAGACCAGTTTCTCAAGTTTAGAAATAGGAATGCTCTCCCATTCTTGTCTAATATAGGCCTCTAACTGTTCAATCGTCTTGGGCCTTCTTTGACGCACCTTCCTCTTTATGATGCGCCAAATGTTCTCTATAGGGGAAAGATCTGGACTGCAGACTGGCCATTTCAGTACCCGGATCCTTCTCCTACGCAGCCATGATGTTGTGATTGATGCGGAATGTGGTCTGGCATTATCTTGTTGAAAAATGCAGGGTCTTCCCTGAAAGAGATGACTAGATGTTGTTCTAGAACCTGAATATATTTTTCTGCATTGATGGTGCCTTTCCAGACATGCAAGCTGCCCATGCCACACGCACTCATGCAACCCCATACCATCAGAGATGCAAGCTTCTGAACTAAGCATTGATAACAACTTGGGTTGTCCTTGTCCTCTTTGGTCCGGATGACATGACGTCCCACACTTCCAACAAGAACTTCGAATCGTGACTCGTCTGACCACAGAACAGTCTTCCATTTTGCCACACTCCATTTTAAATGATCCCTGGCCCAATGAAAACGCCTGTGCTTGTGGATCTTGCTTAGAAATGGCTTCTTCTTTGGACTGTAGAGTTTCAGCTGGCAACGGCGGATGGCACGGTGGATTGTGTTCACTGACAATGGTTTCTGGAAGTATTCCTGGGCCCATTCTGTGATTTCCTTTACAGTAGCATTCCTGTTTGTGGTGCAGTGCCGTTTAAGGGCCCGGAGATCACGGGCATCCAGTATGGTTTTACGCCCTTGACCCTTACGCACAGAGATTGTTCCAGATTCTCTGAATCTTCGGATGATATTATGCACAGTTGATGATGATAACTGCAAAGTCTTTGCAATTTTTCGCTGGGTAACACCTTTCTGATATTGCTCCACTACCTTTCTGCGCAACATTGTGGGAATTGGTGATCCTCTACCCATCTTGGCTTCTGAGAGACACTGCCACTCTGAGAAGCTCTTTTTATATCCAATCATGTTGCCAATTAACCTAATTACTGTTAATTGGTCTTCCAGCTCTTCGTTATGCTCAAATTTACTTTTTCCTGCCTCTTATTGCTACTTGTCCCAACTTTTTTGGGATTTGTTGACACCGTGAAATTTGGAATCAACATATTTTTCCTTTAAAATGATAAATTTTCTCAGATTAAACTTTTGATCTGTCATCTATGTTCTATCCTGAATAAAATATTGACATTTGCCATCTCCACATCATTGCATTCAGTTTTTATTCACAATTTGTTTAGTGTCCCAACTTTTTTGGAATCCGGTTTGTATATATATATATGGAAGCTGCCTGCTTTGAGACAGTGACCATTGTTAAAAGTGCTAAATAAAACAATTGAATTGAATCTGTCAGTCATTGTGGTAGAGGGGGTGATGATTTGGGAAATTTATTGACGATTTGCTTTTAGGTGGGAATGACTATATATTTGGAATCTGTTGTAGTTTTCTGTGTGAAGCAAATAACATGAAGTTATTTGCTTATTTGTAACAGTTGGTAAGGACCATGTAATTGTTATTTAGACCGTGATAGCTACAACATAGTATTGAAGAAAGGTGTACTCCCCCCCCCAATGTCTGTAAACAAGTAAAAAGAAATACATGGTCATTGTGATACTAATAAAGGTTACCATTGTAAGAACTGGTACAGTATCATCTCTGTTCCTAATAAAGTATACCATTATCATCTTTGACAAAGAGGTTCCATTACATTTGTTTAAGTGTAGGAGAAACTCCTCTGTATGAAAACAAATAAGGTTTTATTTCAAGGATCTCCCTGCAGCAGGGAATCCCATTGCTGAGTCATACTCTTTTCCCTGTTCATCATGGATTTACGTGTGATGTATACCAGCAAACAGACAAGCAGACTTTATATGACTATACTTTGGATAGTCATCCTGAAAAACAATACACAAAACAGTCTGCAAATAGCCCGCAGTAATTTGCCTGTTATCACATGGTTAGCATTACCATAATATGTGCGGCAAATCACCTATCGTTTTTACAGTTCGCCCCAGAGAGATAGTCAAGGCATTGTATATTGTAGTCTTACAATATGTTTTATTACCAATAATCTCAAAGGAGGTCCATTTCTGAAACAATATTCTGAGAGGGGAAGAAACTGCTTTACATACAGTGTTATGAAAGTGCTTACGCCATTTTTAAGATCTTGTTTTGCAAATTTTTCACATTTAATTGTTGAATATCTTAAAATAAAATTTTATATTAAAAAAGAAAAAACTAAATGGTCATTTCATCAGGCTTGAGTCTTATTTTCCCGGGAGATTCAACATAGAGGAGCTACTTATTATTACCATTTATGCACTCTTTTTAATACAGCAGCAGTAGTGAACATACAAGCCTGGTTATTCTGAGCTATCAAGCCATCACAACTTAAATTAACATATTCAATTTATTGCATATCCTTTTTTTAAATTATTATTTAAAACTCTGTTTTGCATTTCCTCATGTTTTCGGGTCTCATTTGTATGAGGACTGAAATCATTTTTGTGTGACAAATATGCAAAATTATATTTTGGTTTACAGTTACAAGTGGACGTTGTCATGGTCTGTAGCAGAAGGATTTATTATGTGTATTAAAATCCAAATGTGACTTGGAGACAGTGGTTAAGAATTTTTAAGATTTTAGAATTTTTAATTTCTTAGAACATGGCAGATTTTGTTTAAACCCATTTTTTCCCAAAGCTTACTGGATCAACAAACTGAAGCATCCTGAAAATTTCTGTACTTACTACTAGACTTCATGTCAGTCAGCCAAGGAAAAACATCATTGTAAGAGCTTAAAACCCTTCAAACTCGAGCAAAGATACATGCCGACAACACAGCATAGGTCAATGACTATTTTTGAAAAAACGTTTATATGAATGTCTTGCTGGTGTGTGCTAATTGTGAGGCTTCAGACTTAGTGTATATTTGCGTTTTTGGACATGCCAGGTGGAACAAAAGTCATTACTTTTATAAAGAGTAAATTTTACCACTACCAGGAGATGCGAATGACGTCACATTACTATTTTTTTTTTGTCATAGTAACAACCGAAAACAACTAGAAAAACACATAGTTATATTCATCTGTTTTATTTCTTTGCCTTTGTATACCATTTTTAATTGAACTAAATTTCAGTTAATCTTATTGGCTATCTTGAGTTGAAAAGAAGGATATGTCACTCTATACTGCACAATCCTAAGCCCTACAGTATATGTGTGTATTAAAAAAACTGCAAAAGTCTTACCAAAATGCGTTGATCTTTAAGGGCTACAGAAAGAAAAGAAGAAAAAAAAAACAGTCAGTGACATCACTAACGATCACTACAGGGCTGGGGTGAATGTATCACAATCCATAATTCAAAGAATATTTCAAGAGCATAAATAAATAGGTCATACCACAAGATACAAACAGTATCAGCAATATGAAATCAGATAGAAGTCTGAAATACAGAGCTGATGCACAAAAGTGAATCTGAACTAAAGATTCATTAGAAGGGCCAGAGTAAGGAGAATGATCCGAAATATAAAAGCTAAGCTGTCATGTATGGTCAATTTGGTCACCACATCCAGCTGTAATCACCAGGAAATTAAAGCTTCAATTATTATAGATGGTGGCATATTGATCTCAAACTTATATTTCTTCAGTGTATAATAAAATATTTTTGCATTACTTTTAATGCAATTAATCTGTGCACAGAGTAATAGCTATATATGTATATATGAAAGCATATTTGTTTGGTTTTATTATGGCGGTCAGTCAGGCAGTGTTTACTGTAGGTTGAGAAACCTAAGAAACTTCTAGATGTTGGATATATAATCATCACAGAAATGCACACTTTTAACATCCGACTGCAAATGTAGGACTCTCTTGCTGCTACAGTAACTTCCATTTGTATGGAAAATATATATATTTTATATACTATATATTTTTAAACATGCATAAGGGGATTTGCTTATTCAACAATACAGTACGGTATGTGGATTAGAGATGTCTGACACTGATGTTGGACGAGAAGGTCTGGAGATTATTTAACATTCTACTCAACCCCAAGTATTCTGCTCCAATCCTGGAGCATGTGCATATATGCTAAATATTCATATATGCTAAATATATTCATGTGCATATATCATATACCATATCCATGAATAGTATTGATTATCTCTTTACAGTGCCACCTGTCAATAGATGTGATATGACAGGCAGCGGGCTAATAGATATGCACACACACACACACACACACACACACACACACACACACACACACAGTGGAACCTTGGATTACGAGCATAATTCGTTCGGATAAATGGATTTTTAACCTCTAATGAGACTTTCTTTTGCTTTACACGCGCACATGTGTGTTATAAGAAACAGTACAGGTGTGCTGTACACACATGCTTTCAAACACAAAATATAAAAATATATTTTACACACACACGTGGTCACAATGTTATAGTAAACAGTACACACGTGCATGGATGTTGATTATACCAGTAAGAGATGCGCACTAAGACTCAGCAGGGGAGACGAGTACCCACAATTCCACAGCGCAAGAGAGAGAAAGACCATTGGCTCAGTTGTGATCATGTGACACTCTGCGTGAAAACAAGAACCGCATGCGTGATACATGATACTCGTTACTCGTAAACCAAGACTTGTTCATTTTCCGAGTCAAATTTATTAAAAATCTTTGCTCGTTTTGCGGAAAACTAAGTTACTCGCAATCCGAGGTTTTACTGTATATATATTATAGACAGGTAGATAATTGGATAGATAAGTAAATGGATAGGTTAATTGGACCACCGAACCCGCATTGTTGAACTCTGGGCTTTTCCCTTTGCCGAGTTTCTGTAAAAAGCTATTTTAAGAATGTTTAACCACAGTTGTTTGCATACAACACAACACAACAACATGTCATGACAACAAAACTGAAATTTCCTACATCCTACATCCCCTGATATGCTGATTCATTAAATGATTAATTATTTAAAAGTAGGAAAATTATGCTTTTTTTGGATTTTGGAGACAGGAAACTCCAAAATTATGAACAATACTCTTTACTATAAAATATGTGAATTAAACAACAACAGGTTTACGGTTTGATTTGAGGAAAAATACTTACAATTAACTATGAGCAGTTGAAACTAGAATTAAATATCAAAATGTTCTGTATATACTAAAGTTATACTAATTTATACTAAGCAGCAAATCCATGTAAATATAAACAGATCCTGGACAGGGTGCTAATCCATTAGAGGGCACACATACTCTATAGGAAATTTAGAAAAGACACATGGCATAATCTGCATGGCTTTGGACTGTGAGAGAAAATCCACACAGCACAGGGAGTAAGGAACATGCAAACTCCACGCAAACAAACCCAAGGCTGGAGTCAAACGCTTGACCCTGGAGCTGCAAGGCTACAATGCTATCCACTATGCCACTGTGCTGCCTTAAATGTTCATTTAAATATTACATGGAAATAAGATCTTCCCTATCACACAACTGCTACAAAACAATAATAATAATTATAATATTTTTATCCTTTATTTAGGGTCGCGGGGACCTGGAGCCTATCCCAGGAGACTCAAGGGCACAAGGCAGGGTACACCCTGGACAGCGTGCCAATCCATCGCAGAGCACACACACACACTCATTCACACACTATGGTCAATTTTGGGAACGCCAATTAGCCTAATCTGCATGTCTTTGGCCTGTGGGAGAAAACCGGAGTACCCGGAGGAAACCCACCAAGCACGGGGAGAATATGCAAACTCCGAGGAATCGAGCCTGGCCGGGAATCGAACCCGGACCCTGGAGGTGCAAGGCGACAGTGCTAACCACTACACCACTGTGCCGCCTATGAACAAAAGTATTTTGGCAAAATCTGCAATGCCATTGTATCCACATACAGTGCATATACTTCAATCTGCTGTTTGTTCACACTGCAGAGAAGGCCTGGCTCAAAATCTCCTCTCCATTTCATTGGGATTGAGGTCAGGACTCTGCGCGGGCCAGTCAAGTTCTTCCACACCAAATTTGCTCATCCATGTCTTTATGGACCTTGCTTTGTGCACTGGTGCGCAGTCATGTTGGAACAGGAAGGGGCCCATCTCCAAACGGTTCCCACAAAGCTGGGAGCATAATATTGTCCAGAATGTCTTGGTATGCTGAAGCATTAAGAGTTCCCTCTGGGTCACCAAAACCCATTCCATGAAACTCTCTATGCACTGTACCTGAGCTAATCTGAAAGCCGCATGAAGTTTGGAGGTCTGACTCTGACTCTGACTGATTTCACATGGGCTACCACTTCGTGGCTAAGTTGTCGTCATTCCCATTCACTTTGTTATACCAGTAACAGAACAGCTACAGGACTTATTGCACAGGTGGAATTCACTGGGCTCCTAAGAGCGACCCATTCTTTCACAAATGTTTGTAGAAGCAGTCAGTATGCCTTGATGCTCAATTTTATAGAACTGGAACACCTTACCTTACTGTTCGGAATACCTTACTTCAATGATTTGCATGTGAGTGAATATTTTTGGCAGGATAGATAGATATGATAGTCCAGTTTGGTAGTGATGGGATGTACCTTGCCGAAGCTTCGAATTGTGTTTCGAGAAAAGTCTTGAATGACATTTGAAGTCTTGTTTTGTAAAAATCTGTGGAAATGTGTATATATATATATATATATATATATATATATATATATATATATATATATATATATATAGTCTTATCACTTATAATGTCTTATTATTTTATTTATTTTTTTCATCTTCTTAGTTGCCCCAGTTCGAAAACATCACTGTCCCTCTCTCTCATATGACAGAAATTATGAAATATTAATGCAATGGAGGAGGGTCACTTTGGTATGTGTGCTTCTGTAACCAGTCACTCAAGTTAAACTTTACTTTGCGTTGTGTGAATCAGACACGGGACACGGGTGGCGGTTCACTGGAAGCATTTAATCTCAGACACATAAAGGAACAAACAGCTTCTGAGTGAGAATTGCCCTTGTTTTCTCTTCCATACAGTTTCATCAGGAAAAGGGCCAGAATAACAGCATGAATAATTCAATATATGTAAATAAATGTAAAAATGCATGAAACAAAATGTAACAGGCACGGAAATCTTATATACACAATTTATTAAAAAACATTAATAGGAGGAGACAACAACCGATTGTTTAATGGGCTATTAGCTTATGCTCACAATAGAAAAATGCCTAGCTTAATGAAAATCATGTACTATTCCCAAGCGCAACCTCGGGCAAGACAGCTTTGAGATCACATAGTGGTAAAATGACGTCTTACATTATTTGACCAGTGGGGGGGGGGGGGGGGGTTTGTGTGCGAATGAAGCCTCGAAAAATGAACCCATTTGTGAACCAACTGGATGGAAGTCTTCAGAGCTTCATCTTGCCGTCAGTACAGTTTGGGACGTTTTTTTTTGTCCAGAACAGATGGCATTTCAGAACTAGAGATGGTCTAATTAGTAACTTTAAAAAAAAAACATTAACATAACATCTTTTCATGTAAAATACACTTTCCCAATAAATAAAAATAACAAAACAATAATTTTAACAAGTTGGAATACTTTATTCAAGGTGCAAAAATATGTCCGTGTATTAAATCACCATGCACAGCGTTTGCTCAGCAGCGGAGAAAAAAAAATGCCCGCGTTTTACCTGTCTGGCTCATTTCGGATCTATGTTTCGTTCATCCATTCATATGGGCTTTTAAAATATCGCGGGCGCGCGCACAAAGTGAAACTATGCAAGCCTGCCTTAAATAAGCCTCGATTAGTTACAGCTGAGCTCCGTTTGTGGAACGATATGTATGGAAGTATATTAGTGCCAAAATTCCTGAAAGCAAAATAGCAGGTTGAATTACATGAACTGAAAAAAAACGTGTTGAAATAAAAAAAAATTTATTTTTCTGCATTGCAATTTGATCTGAATGGAAAAAAATCCTTAGAGCATTTACAATGTTTGAAATTGTTGCCACTGCAGTTCATTGTGGTTGTATATTTCAAGTGAAAATGTAATTCAAGCATTTAAAATTCAATGCAAAAATATTCAAGTTAATAAATTGCTGTTCAAAAATATTTTCAGGTGTTAAAAATACAATCTTTATTATTTTTCAATCTTACAAATTCAAGTAACAAAATTCAGGTAACAAAATTCACGTAGTAAAATTCAGGTCGCTAAAATGCTGGTTTTCACATCCGGGGTATCGCAGGAAAGAGCAGTGGAGTGCCGCGTGCTGCAAGGCACTTTAAAGTGTGCTTCCTGATCCCTCTGCAGTCTACTTTCCAGAAAGGCTGGGTTGCCAGTTGCACAATAAACGGTTAAAATCCCCCCATTCTGTAAACGCCATATTCAAAGCAAAGCCGGCGCTCTTTCATTCACACGCGAGAGCGATGGGTTTCCCGCTCATGTGGGAACTGACCAGAGGTACTAGTGCAATGATGTACAAAAACTACAAGATATATAAAAAGGATATAAATAAAAAATATAAATTACAATAAAAGAGAGAAATGGGGTTAATTGCAGTGACGCCATTGATGTACAATTTTATATGTAACAAAGTCCCAGTGCGACAGATATTAATTGTTTAAAGACTTATGACTTCATACTAAATATTAAACTGAAATGTTGTAATTGCATGCATAAAATAATTAGTGACAAAAATGTGTTTATTTATTTATTTTAATCAGACTGACATTAAACCGCACTATCCACACTTTACGTTTTTCTTAATTACAAAATATTTATGGTTACCTTTATTTATAAGCAATATAAGTTTAACAAAGTGTAAAGAGCATGTATGTTGTTGCTGCTGCTGAAGAAATTAATCCATATCTTGTTACTGAATGTGACTCTACACTACCGAGCGCAGGGGCGGGAAACCCATCGCTCTCGCGTGTGAATGAAAGAGCTCCGGCTTTGCTTTGAATATGGCGTTTACGGAAAAGGGGGTATTTTAACCGTTTATTGTGCAACTGGCAACCCAGCCTTTCTGGGAAGTAGACTGCAGAGGGATCAGGAAGCACACTTTTTTTTTTTTTTTTTCAGGGCTTTTTTTTTTTTTTTTTTTCCCGGAACAGCTGAACTTTTTTTTTTTTTTTTTTTGAACAAAAATATAGAACAAGATATACATTTACAATAGCATCATAAAGTTGTGTAAACGTTGGTCAAAAAACAAGGCACACAATTACACACAAAACGTATAGAAACAGAAATAATAACAAAATTATATATAAAGAAATGAACAAATAATCTAAATCAAATAAAATAAATAAGTGAATATAAATGAAAAAGGGTCTCTTTATTCTTCTTCTAATAAGCCAAATTCTTTTATTATTCCAACAAGTTTCTTGGCCTTTTTACCTTTCATATGTTCCAATGATGGAACATAATTGCAAATAAAATCTTTTTTAAAAACTGAAAAATAAGGTTTAGTTTTTATACACTTGCATTTATGAATAAAAAATTTGCCTAAAATTAGTATTATATTAATAAGAAAGTTATTATTCTTATCATTCAGTAGTATTCCAAATATAATATGTTTTCTATCAAAAGCAGGCAATGATTGTATCCTCGGCTCCAACCAATAAGATATATTTTCCCAAAAGATAGCAGAGTACTCACAAGAAAAGAAAAGGTGATCAGTAGTCTCAATGTCAACTTTACAGAAAGTACAAGCATTTTGTTCAAAATTAAACCGGTGTCTTAAAAACTCAGATGATGGATAAATACCATTAAATATTTTGAAATGGGTTTCTTTTGCTTTAGGAGCCATTGGAAAGGCGATATATTGTGTTCGTAATATTTTAACGGTTGGTTTATCATAATTTTGTAAAATATTGTTATAATATAACGATGTTGGATGTATTATAGAATTTAAACAAGAGCGGATGATTTTGTTGGGAAGTGTTGCTTTAAGGTTATTACCATTAAAAAGAAGTGATGGAAGATCACATGAACCATCTGAGATGTTGGTAAAACTGTTTTGTAAAAGGTTTATAAAACTTTTTGGAACAGCTTTTAATACACGCTCAAATTGTTTACGTTCACAGTGCAAGTTGTATTTTGAGCAGAAACCATTGAATGATAACCAGCTCCCGTCCTCATTCATCAAGTGACGAACTGACCAAACACCTTTTTCAAGCCAATCAAGAATGCACAAAGATTTATATCTAGACAGAATAAATCTATTGTTCCATATTGAGGTTTGGTGTGGGGTGAAGTTATGATTGTATAATAATTTCCAATATAGCAAAACCTGTTGGTGAAATGAAGATAATTTAACTGGTAGTCTAGAAACAGTGAAATCACATCTTAATAGAAAATCAATTCCACCCAGTTTTTTAAATAAACCTCTAGGAACAGAAAACCAAAATTTATTTTCATTTGTTACAAAATATTTTAGCCATTTAATTTTTAACATACCATTTATACAGGTAAAGTCGAAGGATTGTAATCCCCCATTTTCATAATCTTGTATAAGTTGTGCTTTCCTGATGTAATGCACACGTTTTTTCCATATGAAGTTAAAATTTATTTGGTTAATAGTCTTAATGGCTTTATTTGAAATAGAAAGGCAAGATGCAGGATAGATGCATCTAGATAGACTTTCCATTTTAGTTAAATAAACTCTACCAAGAATAGATAAATCTCTCTGCATCCATACCTCAAGTCTATTTTTGCACTCATTCCATCTGTCCCAGACATTTTGCTTCTCCATCTTGATCTCATCTTTAGAAATGTGTATGCCTAAATATTTAACATTTGATTTAATTGGAATGTTATATGCAGTTGTAAGATGACATTCGTGTATGGTAATAATTTCACATTTTTCAATATTAAGTTTTAAGCCCGAAAATTTGGAAAAGTAATCAACTATCTCAATTGCTTTAGGGATCTGATTAATGTTTTTTAAAAATAATGTTGTATCGTCAGCTAGCTGACTAATTACAATTTCCTGACCAAACACATTCAATTTCTCAATTTTTGAATTTTTGATGAGGAGGGCCAACATCTCGGTGGCCAAAATAAATAGTGAAGGTGAGATGGGGCAGCCTTGTTTAACTCCCCTTTTGATATCAAATCTGGGTGAAGTACCTGTTGGTAAGGCAACTGAGCTATTAGTGTTTGTGTAGAACATCTTAATAACTTTACAAAAATTCTCGCCAAACCCATATTTTTGCAAACATTTAAAAATAAAGGAGTGTTCTAACATATCAAAGGCTTTATAAAAATCTAAAAATAAAATAACCCCATCATCTTCAATTTCTTGGTTATATTCTAACAAGTCCAAAACCAGCCGTATATTATTTTGTATAGATCGACCTCTGATAAACCCAGTTTGAGTCTCCCCAATAATTTTGGATAAGTGTGATTTTAGGCGATTATTATATATATGAGTTAACAATTTATAGTCATTGTTTAATAATGTTATAGGTCGTAAATTGTCCAACAATCTAACATCCTTTCCTGGTTTGGGAATAAGTGTGATTAACCCTTGTCTCATCGAGTTAGGCAAAGATGAATTTCTGATAATTTCCTGAAAGGCTGCAAAAAGAAATTCCCTTAACAAATCCCAAAAATGTCGATAAAAGTTAGACGTAATACCATCCGGGCCAGGGGATTTATCTAATGATAAACACATAACAGCAGAATCAAGCTCTTCAATTGTTATTTCTGCATCACATGTCAGTTTGAACTGTTCATCTATTTGTGGGATAGAGTTGCTAAGTTTTTCAAAAAGAGGATCAGGATCTAATATTAACGAGGAAGAAGAGTATAAATCTTGATAGAAGCTAGCTATTTTTTTAGCTATTAATTGTGTATCTGAACACTCTGCTCCATCAATAATTAAGGTTTTAATAGAATTCCTTTCTTGACGTATTTTTTCTAACCTACAAAAATAAGCTGTATTTTTTTCCCCTTCTTCCATCCATTTGGCTCTTGATCTAATATATGCCCCTTTGGCATTTCTCATATAGACTTCATCCAATTGTGATTGCAAAAATAACAACCTTGATTTATCACCTTCTGTTAAATTTATTTTGTTTGCATATTCAGTTATTTCTTTAATAATAGAGGCCTGTTCTGTGATATGATTTTTGTTCACCTGTTTACTATAGGAAATAGATTTCTGACGAAGTTTATATTTAAAAAATTCCCATTTACTTGTCCATGAGACCAAATTATTATCACTAATAATCCTTGAAATTACATCTTTAACCAAATTTGCATACTCATCTTTCACAAAAAGATTAGAATTAAGTTTCCAATAACCTTTATTACTAACATGTTTGTTTTTATGATTTATTGTTAATTCAATTGAACAATGGTCTGTAAGGGGGGCTGCCGATAAACTGGATATTGTTTGGTAGTATAGAAGATGATAAGAAATTAACCAGAAATCAATTCGGGACTTGCTAGAGGCGTCAGGTTTAAACCAAGAAAACTGTCTTTGATAAGGGTTTGCTTCACGCCAGGGATCTATTAAACCCTGTTTATTACAAAAGTGTAGCAATAATGAATTATAATGATGTACATCATATTTAGTTGGTGATCTATCTAGCCACTCATCATACACCATATTAAAGTCCCCACCCAGTATAACAAAATCAGTAGCATATTTTGTTTTCATTTCCTCTAATATTAATGAGATTTCTGAAATTAAAAGTTTGTTTTGGGATACATTGTTATACCCATACACATTTCCCAAAATAATGTAACAGTTATCTATTCTTTGGATACAAAACAACCAATGTCCATCTAAATCAGATCTTGATTCAATAAGTTTCCCAGTTAAATTGTTAAACAAGAATGCAACACCTCCTGAACGCGTTGTGCCATGAGCAAATAAAATTGGTTCACCCCACTGATTAGACCAAAAAGTACAATCACCGCCACTTGAGTGAGTTTCTTGCAAAAGAACACATTGAGCTTTTTTCTCTTTACAAAACAAAAAAGTAGCTTTTCTTTTGGTATTATTTCTTAGACCCCTAACGTTTAATGAAAGAAAAGAAATACAACTATTAAATTGAAACATTAAATAGATATAGCACTATAAACAAGCAAACAAGAAATAAGAGAAAGAAAATAATAATAATAATAATAAATAACCTATCCCAACGGGGATGAAATTGTCAGTTATCAAAATCTGACTCAGAAACCACACAACAAACGAATAATAATAATAATACTGATGCTCTGGCAGAACATTTTTTCTTTAGATCTCACTTCGTAGATCGTCATTTTCCTTTCGCAGGAGTAATCACCCTTTGATTTTATTTGCTGATGAAATTAGACGACCATCAATGTATCCCAAAGGACCACGATAGTACGCCCTCTTCCCGGCACTTCTGGCTTCTTGGATGAGAGGCCAAAGAGCTGCACGAGCCCTCCGGTCATCAGCTGATAGACCCTCCGCAAACTGGATCCCTCGATCAATGCACAGCTGCGAATTTTTTGTGTTCCTCCAAAATTCGTTTCTGTATCTTTGCATGGCAAACTGAACAATGATCTGGCGGTGTCTTCCACTTTCCTTTTTCCCAATCCGGTAGACCGAGTCAACGACATCTTCCAGTTTCTGTGCCAAATGTGGGGCTATCTTACCCAAAAGTTCAACCACCTCTTTAAATGTGTTCTCATTATCATGCTCTTTCACTCCTTTAATGCGCAGGTTCCATCTCCGCTTGTAACGCTCCAGTTCTGATGTTTTCAGCTGTAACTCCTCACTGGATCTCACCAGAGATGCTGTTTGTTTTTCCAAAACAGCAAATTTGTCCTTACACTCCTTAATGTCTGCAGCATTGAACTCCACCGATTTGGAGATGTTTGTGATCATTATGCTATTTTGTTTAATTTTATCTGCAATATCTTCCAATTTTCTATCTTGAGAATCAAATCTGGTTATTAACGAGTTAATTGCCTGCAGCAGGGCTGCATTGGAGATGTCAGTATCGTCTGGTTTTACCTTTTTTTGAGGGTTCTTGGTTGGGGTGATATGAGAAGCATCTCGTCGTTTTTCTCGACTGTAACTGTGATCCGTTTCCAGAAGTGCACTTTGGCCTCTGTTTGCTGAATGCGCCATGCTCCCGTAACTTATACTCGTTAAAAATGTTAATTATAAGTTTGTCAACAAGATAAAAGTGATACCGATGCGTTTAATTAGCAAGTGGAGTTTTTTTCCCCCCTGCAATAAACTTGTGAGAGTACAAAGATACAAATTTAAGTAATAATCTTGCCAGAGCTCAAAAAAACACGTGCGCCTAGGTCGCCATCTTGCCGCCTCCCGGAAGCACACTTTAAAGTGCATTGCGGCACGTTCAGCAGCACGCGGCACTCCACTGCTCTTTCCTGTGATATCCCGGATGTGAAGACCAACATTTTAGCGACCTGAATTTTACTACCTGAATTTTAATACCTGAATTTTGTTGCCTGAATTTTTACTACCTGAATTTTGTTACTTGAATTTGTAAGATTGAAAAATAATAAAGATTGTATTTTTAACACCTGAAAATATTTTTGAACAGCAATTTATTAACTTGAATATTTTTGCATTGAATTTTAAATGCTTGAATTACATTTTCACTTGAAATATACAACCACAATGAATTGCAGTGGCAACAATTTCAAACATTGTAAATGATCTAAGGATTTTTTTCAATTCAGATCAAATTGCAATGCAGAAAAATTCAAACATTTTTATTTCAACACGTTTTTTTTTTCAGTTCATGTAATTCAACCTGCTATTTTGCTTTCAGGAATTTTGGCACTAATATATTTCCATAGATATGAGGCTTAATTTGGAGATGCCGCTAATTTGAGTCTCACTTTTGCGCGGAAGTCTGGCTTTATTTAGCTACTTTCGTGGAACAGCCCCCAGGGCTGGATCGTTTTGTTCTGCAGAAAAAATATCTTAAGTCACAGAGAGATCCTGCTCTGTAGAAGCTGCCTCAGTCTATTTGTGCAATTACTCCATTCTGCCCTTGTCAGTAATTGTGTCACTGTTGATTATCTGTTCTTGTGCTTTTGAAAAATAAATGTTTTTTCTAAGAACATTTAATAGGATGTTGTTTATTGCGTATATGTATATTTTTTTGTAATAGACCAGTATATCAAAGTAATTTAACTGTTTAATAGACATGGGTGTTTTTTTTTTTTTTACAGATTCACTGTAAAACATGAAAATAATAATAACCTATTTGTGAGGTAGAATTAACCCAACATTCCAGTTAAAATGAACCAACAAACCCCAAACATCTGGGTAGAACATTTGACCAATATATGTGGTACAATTAACCCAGCATTATAGTTAAATATGACGTAGCACTTGGACTGAATATTTAACCCATCTTGTTGGGTTAAACAAATAACCCATTTTGCTGGTTAAATGAACCCAGATTATAGTTAAATATGACCTAGCATTTGGGTTAAACATTTAACCCATCTTGCTGGGTTAAACTAATAACCCATCTTGCTGGGTTAAATTAACCCAGCATTTAGTTAGTCCTATATTTACCCAGCAGCTGGGTTAAAAACAACCCAGACTGGGTTGTTTTTAACCCAGCATTTTTTAGGGTGTAATTGATACCTTCTTTTGCAGGGGAGTTCAATGGAGTCCTGCTTGGGGACAGGGGTTATGTCTGCATGCTCAAAATGGACATTATTTCTTTTATTCACATTGTCCAGATGGCATTTCAGAACTAGAGATGGTCTAATTAGTAACTTTTTTAAAAAACATTAACATAACATGTTTTCATGTAAAATACACTTTCCCAATAAATAAAAATAACAAAACAATACTTTGAATAAGTTGGAATACTTTATTCAAGGTGCAAAAATATGTCCGTGTATTAAATCACCATGCGCAGCGTTTGCTCAGCAGGGGAGAAAAAAAACTGCCCGTGTTTTACCTGTCTGGCTCATTTCGGATCTATGTTTCGTTCATCCATTCATATGGGCTTTTAAAATATCGCGGGCGCGCGCACAAAGTGAAACTATGCAAGCCTGCCTTAAATAAGCCTCGATTAGTTACAGCTGAGCTCCGTTTGTGGAACGATATGTATGGAAGTATATTAGTGCCAAAATTCCTGAAAGCAAAATAGCAGGTTGAATTACATGAACTGAAAAAAAACGTGTTGAAATAAAAAAATTTAAAATTTTCTGCATTGCAATTTGATCTGAATGGAAAAAAATCCTTAGAGCATTTACAATGTTTGAAATTGTTGCCACTGCAGTTCATTGTGGTTGTATATTTCAAGTGAAAATGTAATTCAAGCATTTAAAATTCAATGCAAAAATATTCAAGTTAATAAATTGCTGTTCAAAAATATTTTCAGGTGTTAAAAATACAATCTTTATTATTTTTCAATCTTACAAATTCAAGTAACAAAATTCAGGTAACAAAATTCACGTAGTAAAATTCAGGTCGCTAAAATGCTGGTTTTCACATCCGGGGTATCGCAGGAAAGAGCAGTGGAGTGCCGCGTGCTGCAAGGCACTTTAAAGTGTGCTTCCTGATCCCTCTGCGGTCTACTTTCCAGAAAGGCTGGGTTGCCAGTTGCACAATAAACGGTTAAAATCCCCCCATTCTGTAAACGCCATATTCAAAGCAAAGCCGGCGCTCTTTCATTCACACGCGAGAGCGATGGGTTTCCCGCTCATGTGGGAACTGACCAGAGGTACTAGTGCAATGATGTACAAAAACTACAAGATATATAAAAAGGATATAAATAAAAAATATAAATTACAATAAAAGAGAGAAATGGGGTTAATTGCAGTGACGCCATTGATGTACAATTTTATATGTAACAAAGTCCCAGTGCGACAGATATTAATTGTTTAAAGACTTATGACTTCATACTAAATATTAAACTGAAATGTTGTAATTGCATGCATAAAATAATTAGTGACAAAAATGTGTTTATTTATTTATTTTAATCAGACTGACATTAAACCGCACTATCCACACTTTACGTTTTTCTTAATTACAAAATATTTATGGTTACCTTTATTTATAAGCAATATAAGTTTAACAAAGTGTAAAGAGCATGTATGTTGTTGCTGCTGCTGAAGAAATTAATCCATATCTTGTTACTGAATGTGACTCTACACTACCGAGCGCAGGGGCGGGAAACCCATCGCTCTCGCGTGTGAATGAAAGAGCTCCGGCTTTGCTTTGAATATGGCGTTTACGGAAAAGGGGGTATTTTAACCGTTTATTGTGCAACTGGCAACCCAGCCTTTCTGGGAAGTAGACTGCAGAGGGATCAGGAAGCACACTTTAAAGTGCATTGCGGCACGTTCAGCAGCACGCGGCACTCCACTGCTCTTTCCTGTGATATCCCGGATGTGAAGACCAACATTTTAGCGACCTGAATTTTACTACCTGAATTTTAATACCTGAATTTTGTTGCCTGAATTTTTACTACCTGAATTTTGTTACTTGAATTTGTAAGATTGAAAAATAATAAAGATTGTATTTTTAACACCTGAAAATATTTTTGAACAGCAATTTATTAACTTGAATATTTTTGCATTGAATTTTAAATGCTTGAATTACATTTTCACTTGAAATATACAACCACAATGAATTGCAGTGGCAACAATTTCAAACATTGTAAATGATCTAAGGATTTTTTTCAATTCAGATCAAATTGCAATGCAGAAAAATTCAAACATTTTTATTTCAACACGTTTTTTTTTTTCAGTTCATGTAATTCAACCTGCTATTTTGCTTTCAGGAATTTTGGCACTAATATATTTCCATAGATATGAGGCTTAATTTGGAGATGCCGCTAATTTGAGTCTCACTTTTGCGCGGAAGTCTGGCTTTATTTAGCTACTTTCGTGGAACAGCCCCCAGGGCTGGATCGTTTTGTTCTGCAGAAAAGATATCTTAAGTCACAGAGAGATCCTGCTCTGTAGAAGCTGCCTCAGTCTATTTGTGCAATTACTCCATTCTGCCCTTGTCAGTAATTGTGTCACTGTTGATTATCTGTTCTTGTGCTTTTGAAAAATAAATGTTTTTTCTAAGAACATTTAATAGGATGTTGTTTATTGCATATATGTATGTTTTTTTGTAATAGACCAGTATATCAAAGTAATTTAACTGTTTAATAGACATGGGTGTTTTATTTTTATTTTTACAGATTCACTGTAAAACATGAAAATAATAATAACCTATTTGTGAGGTAGAATTAACCCAACATTCCAGTTAAAATGAACCAACAAACCCCACAAACATCTGGGTAGAACATTTGACCAATATATGTGGTACAATTAACCCAGCATTATAGTTAAATATGACGTAGCACTTGGACTGAATATTTAACCCATCTTGTTGGGTTAAACAAATAACCCATTTTGCTGGTTAAATGAACCCAGATTATAGTTAAATATGACCTAGCATTTGGGTTAAACATTTAACCCATCTTGCTGGGTTAAACTAATAACCCATCTTGCTGGGTTAAATTAACCCAGCATTTAGTTAGTCCTATATTTACCCAGCAGCTGGGTTAAAAACAACCCAGACTGGGTTGTTTTTAACCCAGAATTTTTTAGGGTGTAATTGATACCTTCTTTTGCAGGGGAGTTCAATGGAGTCCTGCTTGGGGACAGGGGTTATGTCTGCATGCTCAAAATGGACATTATTTCTTTTATTCACATTGTCCAGATGGCATTTCAGAACTAGAGATGGTCTAATTAGTAACTTTTTTAAAAAACATTAACATAACATGTTTTCATGTAAAATACACTTTCCCAATAAATAAAAATAACAAAACAATAATTTTAACAAGTTGGAATACTTTATTCAAGGTGCAAAAATATGTCCGTGTATTAAATCACCATGCGCAGCGTTTGCTCAGCAGGGGAGAAAAAAAACTGCCCGTGTTTTACCTGTCTGGCTCATTTCGGATCTATGTTTCGTTCATCCATTCATATGGGCTTTTAAAATATCGCGGGCGCGCGCACAAAGTGAAACTATGCAAGCCTGCCTTAAATAAGCCTCGATTAGTTACAGCTGAGCTCCGTTTGTGGAACGATATGAGGCTTAATTTGGAGATGCCGATAATTTGAGTCTCACTTTTGCGCGGAAGTCTGGCTTTATTTAGCTACTTTCGTGGAACAGCCCCTAGGTTACCCTGCACACGTGCAATTTCGGAAATAACACCAACGACATTCACTAAAACGTGGCTCTTATTTTGAAATCCTCTCACTCTTACGTCATTTCTCTTACGTCCCTTCAGGGCTTTAGTCTGATCTGTTCAGTCCGCTCGGGTCTACGGTCACACTGACACTCGGAAGCACTCGATAGAATCGACAGACGATAGCAACCTCCATTAAGTACACTATCTTCTCTTACTTGGTAAGTTAACCACTAGAATGACTTTAAATTCAGCGAATCAGTAGTTTACTTGTGCTTACTGACGAGTGCGGCTTTTATTTTGACACACTGTGCGTAATTTATTCAGTGATAAAGGATCAGAAATTCTTCTCTATGTGTATATATTAGAGGTGGGCGATACTGCAAAATTTTGTATCGATCTGATACCAAGTAAATATAGGGCCAATATCGCAGATACTAATACCGATATATTAGCAATATAAATTACATCTACAAAATTATACATTTTAGTCTATAGCCTAAACTTGTAGATGAAAAAAAGCAATCCTATAGTGTCCCTTCCATGGTTAAATTAAACACACACACACACACACACACACACACACACACACCCGGCGCAGTACAGTTATTTGTTAATCTTAGTTTTGATTAAATAACATTAATGAAGATTTAAAAGGTAGTGTAAAAACATTTATTATTCATTTTAGTTGTCTATTAATACATTGTTAACAAATGACACTTTATTAACACTGGGAAAATAATCACTTGGGTTTTAATATAAAACCGCATTTTTACAAAAAACACCACAGTTAAACTATGGTTAGTGTAAGCATTATTACTTTGTGGTTTATATTACCCATGGTGACGTTTTGTCTCAAAGATTTGCCTCCTGTTTTTCTCTTTGTAGTTTCGAGCTCTCTTCGTCACGTCGTGTTTGTTTAGGTTGTTACCACAGCGAATGACCTTTTTACAGACATCGCAATTTGCTGTGTTTTCATTCACAGCAATAAAATATTTACACACAGCGCTCCGTTTTTTTATCTGCCAGCTCCATGATAGTGATGGGTCATTCATGAACGATTCGTTCTTTTTGAACGAATCTTTAACATGACTCAGATGAACGAGTTGTCTCGGAGAGTGATTCGTTCATTTTCGATTGGGCGCGCATGCGCAAAACATCGTAAAACCCTCGTATGTTATATACAGGAAACAGTATTGAACGATTCTCAGCAATACGTTTTCAAGTCTCGAGTCGTTCGTTCTTTTAACACATGACTCCCATAGACGCTATGCAGTGCAGTACACAGGAAACAGTATTGAACGATTGTGCTAGTGGGTCTTCGACTCTCGAGTCGTTCGTTCTTTTGACACGTGACTCTCATAGGCTCTATGCAGTGCAATAGATTCAAAAGAACGAACGACTCAGATTGGCGGTATAAGAGTTGAGCTGCACATTCTGTTATGTCCTTAGTTACATTGTAATATTTTCATAACTGGAACTATAGCCAAAATTTGTGTCTGTAGACGTGTTGGGGGTATTTTTATTGAAAACGCAACATTTTAATTTATTTCTGATCAAAAGAACGAAATGACTCAAAAAATTCCATTTATTTTGATGAACGAGATTCAAAGATCCGAGTCACTAAAATGATTCAAACTTCCCATCACTACTCCATGATACCAAGGCAGACACGCACCTCGCTCTCACTCTCTCTGCAGTTGCTTATTTTTGACTCTGCTGAGTCACGTGATGGTAGGGCAACAAAACACAGCAGAGCAAGGAGGGGTGAACAATGTGTGAAAGGAGCTGCATAAGAGAAAACGTTACATACAAGCTCATTTTAAATATTATATTTCATGCAAAATAAATAAAATCACTGGTTTAAAAAAGCCCTTAATATCGATATTTTGACTTTTGGATCGATCATTTTCGATACAACTCCTATATCGAAAGTATCAATATTAAGGATCGATACGCCCACCCCTAGTATACAGTATATACAGTATATGAATTAACTTTGTCTTGTTCTTATGAGTTCCGTCATATTAAAGTGACGTTACAGAGGTTAGAACTCATTCACTGCTGATACAACTATGAATATAATTAAATCCAATGCATTTTTATTTACATAGTGCTTTTAACAATGGTCTTGTGTCGCAAAGCAGCTTTACAGATTTAAAAAGGAAATTAGGGAAATGAGTATGGAATGTGTGAAAAATTCTGTATACATCAGAATGATCAGAGTGAGCCGTGGATGACGGTGGCAAGGAAAAAGTCCCTGAGGAGTGTCCAGGAAGAAACCTTTAGAGGACTCAGAAGGGACCTCATCCTAATTTGAGTGATGTGATATATAGCAAGAATTGTTTTCCAGTCATACTGAGTGTTAAGCGGCTGGAGGTTCAGCATAACAGGAGATGTGTTCAAATTTTAATATGAAGTCCACTTTCATTGTTGGAAGCTCAGGTACAAAACTCTTTGTAGGAATTCCAGTTCTGAACTATTGCGCAACTGCAGTTACAAGTCCTCAAAGGACAGCTGTCTGCATCAGCCGTCTTCATGGACCAGATCACACGAGCCTCCATGCGATGGGATCTCCAAACAGAAGCGGGACACCAGGACGAGTCAGATGGGTCCGGAGGGCACAGGGGGTCTGGATCGCTGGGAGCTCAGGAGCAGCGTGTGTAGCACTACGGAGAGAGACAGGGAGAGAAGAGAAGAGAGAGAGATAACAGTTAGACAGAAATATATATAACATAAATAACAACAGAAACTTATTATACGTTTAAATGAATATGTTCTTTAACATACTTGTTTTTTAAGAAATAACATTATTAACATTGACAAATTACTATACTAGATACACAGTAAAATTCTGCGCTGTGTGGTATTAAAAAACATACATGACCATTTTCCTCACAAAATATTATTTAATTTCTTTTCAGGTTTATATCAATGGCTACTTGTGGGATTCCAGATGAGCTCTTAAGAAATGACAAGTTAATCAAAGAGCTGGAGACAGTCGCTAAAGATTCTGCACTGTTGCATGGAGTGTTAATGCGCACCAAAGAATCGCCACACTCTTCCGAAGTAAACATTTATATATATATATATATTTTATTATTTATTTATTTTTTTGTGCCCCAGTGCTACGTGTTAAAATGCACCCGAATAGAACCGATCTTAAACCTCAACACTGACTTATAGTAGCAGAATTATTGCATAATTATATCTGGAATCTTGTTTCTCTCATGGCAGCTTTTGAAAAGTTAATTATTGATCAGTGATAGTGATTGTTCTTTAAATAAGTAGTGAAAATGCAATGTGGCTGCTGTTTCTCTGTGTTTGTAGGTGGTGAGTTATGCACCATTCTCACTCTTTCCTTCCCCGGTGCCTAGAGTACTCTTTCACCAGGCCCTCAAAATGGCAACCCTTTTCAATCGCCTGGTAGACAGAGTGAGTCAGAGTCCACGTTTCCTCGAGGAGGTTCTTGCCAGGTATTGTTTAGTTGGCATCAAGTTTGCTTTAAAACATAACCGTGCTTTAAAAGTGCTTTTTTTAACTTACTGTTCTTTTTAGATGAATGTAGAGTGTAATTTTTTTGAAAGTGTGATCATGCTCAGTAAGTTTTTAATTGTGATACCGCATGTTTTTAAACAGCACCATCAAGGTTGATGAGTTCACAGCAAAACTCTTCAACATTTACAGACAAGTTCAACAGGAACCTCAGGACATGGTAAATATAATGTGATGATAATTAGGATTATTATATACAGTATTATATATATTAAAACTAATATATAATATATAATAATTTAATAGCTATATAGCTACTGTATACTGTATGTGGTTAGCACTGTTGCCATGCAGGTCCAGGGTGTGGGTTCGATTCCCGCCTTTAGGTCTGTGTGCATGGAATTTGCATATTCTCCCTGTAGATGCGGTCATATTGTTTCACCAGTTTTGACGCGTAGCTCTGGTTTAAAGTTTCACTCACACGACAGAAGTCCAATCTCTTTGTCTCTTTTAGTTTATTTTGTCAGCATCAAAGAATCAACACTTCATACAGTCGTCTTGAGTAAATCCACTGTGATTACAGACACCAGTTGCTGCATCTTGCAAATCTCTGACTTTTACAACAACCCATTTGCTGTATCTTATAAATTACAGTCTTAGCTTACGTATATAACAACACTCTTGTTATATACACCTACTTACGGGAGCTTACGGTTACAACAACCTATTTGTTGTATCTTACATTCCCAGCTTACGGGGAGCTCACGGTCAAAAGCTTGTGTTTCCGTAGCCTTCCGCATCTAAACTGAACTCTCTATCATACGACAGTTATACAAATACATGTCATAGTGGAATGACATCACAGACCAACTTACGATTGTCAAAATGGATGCATAACTAAGAAATTTAAAGCTTATGGCTTATGTAACAAACTTAATGCTTAATGATTTACTAATGAATAGAACAAGGTAGAATAAATGAAATAACAACAAGTAAAATAAAATAAACACAACAACAAATTCATAACGAGTACGATATGGCTCTTACATTCCAGCCCCTAATTGACAGGCATGGAGACTGACAATAACAATTTTGTGTTTTTTTTGTTTTGTTTTTTGATAAAGCCATGAAATCAAACATTCTTAACCTTCTAAAACGTTTTAAATCTTTTAAGTGTGTAATATTTATCTCAGATGTTTATATTTGCATATCAAATTCATTCATTCATTCATCTTCTATACCGCTTAATCCTGTGTTCAGGGTCGCGGGGGACCTGGAGCCTATCCCAGGAGACTTCGGGCACTAGGCGGAGTACACCCTGGACAGGGTGCCAATCCATCGCAGGGCACACACACATACACTCACACACTACGGGCAATTTAGGAACACCAATTAGCCTAACCTGCATATCTTTGGACTGTGGGAGGAAACTGGAGTACCCGGAGGAAACCCACCAAGCACGGGGAGAACATGCATATCAAATCTCACAACATATTACCACACATTTAACAGTCCATTTCATATATGAGGCACAGCTTGTCGATGGGTCTTTCCAGAGTGTTGGTCTTAGTTTTAACTAACACACATCTCACAAGTCCCCCTTTGTCGGGGAACACTTTCGTGATTCTTCTGATAACCCATGAATTTCTTGGAGAAGACTCATCAGTTATTAACACTATATCTCCAATCGAGAGGTTTTTTTTTTTGAAACCATTTCTGCCATTCCTGGTGCAAGGGCAAGTATTCACGCACCCACCGCTTCCAAAGCAGGTCTGATAGGTGCTGAATCTGCTTCTTCCCTGCGACGTGCATAGATGTCTTCCCTTTTGAAAAGTCCAGAGGGCAGGTTTGGCTGTTTTTTCATCAGCAGCAGGTGGTTTGGTGTCAGAGGTTCCAGATCTGTGGGATTCTCCGAGACAGTAGTGAGGGGTCGGTTATTCATTATCGCTTCTACTTCACACATGAATGTATGCAGGCTCTCGTCAGTTAATGTTTGTTCTTTCAGTACTGATCTCAAGATCTTTCTAACTGACCTGATCTGTCTTTCCCATATTCCACCAAAGTGAGATCCAGAGGGCGGGTTAAATGTCCACTGTATGTTCCTTTGAGTGAGGAAGCTTTCAATTCGTGACTGATTCCATTGCTGAATAGCCTCGCGCAGTTCAGTCTCAGCGCCTATGAAGTTTGTTCCATGATCACTTCTCATAACTGACACCTGACCTCTCCTGCTTATAAAGCGTCGCATGGCATTCACACAAGAGTCTGTGTCCAGCGAATGAGCGATTTAAATGTGCACGGCTCTTGTTGTCAGACAAGTGAAAAGTACGCCATATCTTTTAACGTTACTTCTGCCACGTTTGACCTCGAAGGGTCCGAAGTAGTCTACTCCCACATTAGTGAAGGGTGGGTGGTCTGGTATTATTCTGTCGATTGGCAATTCTGACATTTTTTGCTCACATGCTTTAGCTCTAGACTTTCTGCATATCACACACCTGGAGAGAAACTGTCTTACGAGTGAGTTAGCAGTCGGAATCCAGTATTTCTGCCGCAATTCTGAAAGCATGTAATTTCTGCCACTGTGTCCTATCTTGTCATGAACGTCTCTTAATATTAACGTTGTGATATGTGAGTCTTTAGGTACAATGACTGGGTGTTTAACGTGCTCTGGCATTGCGGACCTGCCGAGACGTCCTCCGACTCTCAGCAATCCATCCTGTAGCACTGGGTCCAGTTTGGACAAGCAACTGTTTGCTTTTACAGATGCCTTGTGTTTTTGCTGTGTGGAAATTCCCTGTTTGAATTCTGCTGCTGCTTTGTTCTTTTGCAACATGAGAATTTCTTCCTTAAAATTTTGTCTTTGAGTGAACTTAATGATTTCGTTTTCTGCTCTTGTTAGGTCTTGAACTGTTAGAGACTTGTGACTTTCTCCTTGAGTTATCTACTTGTGTTTTGACCCTTTCTGTTTTTTGTTTGAGCATGTCTCTAATGCGAAGGATCCAGGCAACGGATCTTTTTAACTTGTGCCAATCAGAGTGATGATTAATCAATTTACTCACTGCGTCTGTGCATTTTGTAATGCTCACAATATTCACTAAAGCTGAGAGTTTAATTTCATCATCATTTTCTTTTATTGATGTGTCATGAATATTTTCAGGCCATTTGCACTCTGCTTCTTTAAGAAAGGAGGGACCATGGATCCAGTTAACATTTTTCATGAACTTTTCATAGGATACCACCCTGGAGGCAGAATCAGCTGGGTTTTTTGAGGTATTAACGTACCTCCATTGCTGTGCCTTGGTTGACTCTCTTATACTGGTGATTCTGTTGGCCACGAAGGTTTTAAAACGAAGTGTTTCGTTATCAATGTATCTCAAAACAGTTGTACTATCAGTCCAAAACATATAGTCCAGCAATTTCAATTCTAGCTGTTCTTTCAACATTTTGTCATTTTTTTACAGCGACCACTGCCGCAGTCAGTTCCATTCGTGGAATGGTGGTTTGTTTCAGGGGTGCTACACGGGAATTCCCCATCATGAATGCACAATGTGTAAGTCCATCAGCGTTTACTAACCTGAGGTATGAGACAGCTCCGTATCCCATTTCACTTGCATCCGAGAAGTGGTGGAGCTGAGCTGTAGCTGTAACTCCGAAGTCGGCTGGTTTTATGCATCTTGCTACGCTGAACTCGGACAGTCTGTGCAGCTCTTGCAGCCAGGTTTTCCATGCTTTAGCAAACTGCTCGGGAATGTCATCATCCCAGGCTAGTTTTTCTTTACATAACTGCTGCATTAAGATCTTAGCTGGCAGTATGGCAGGTGAGAGCCTAACGGGTCGTATGTTGAGCTAGTGATTGACAGGATTCCTCGTCTTGTCACAGGTCGTACCTTTAAACTAATCTTAAACTTGAACATGTCTGAATCAATGCACCACAGCGCCCCCAGAGCTCTCTCTATGGGCAGTGCATCTTTACTCAAGTCTAAGTCTCTCATGTCTTTGATCATTTCGCTCTCGGGAATGACAGTCAGTAGGGCATGGCTATTGCTTGCCCATTTAGTAAGGTTAAACCCTTCGCTTGCACAGAGACTTATGAGATCATTGTATAGGGCGGCTGCTTGGTCATGACTCGAAACAGATTTCAGGCAGTCGTCTACATAAAAGTTTTTAAGTACAGTATTGACCGCCACAGCAGATGCATTGCTGCGGTTTTCTTCTGCCGTCTTTCTGAGGGCGAAGTTAGCAACACTAGGCGACGATTTTGCACCGAACAGATGAACTACCATTTTATATTCAACTAAATCTTGGTTCACATCTCCATTCGGCCACCATAGGAAGCGCAGCAGATCTGTGTCATCCTCTGGGACTCTCACTTGATAGTACATGGCTTCTACTATTGTGTCCTTTTTCTTGGACTTTATTTTAACGGGTACAATGGGGAGGATGCAATTACCTCCAGCCCCAGTGAGCGCATTTGATTCGTGACTCACTGCAGGTGTTGTATTTGTTGTGTCACCTTCAGTTTAGTTTCTGTGGGCGCTCGTAACTAATTGCGCCGTGTCTTGCACTGCTGTGTGTAGCATGCGTGGATGTGACTTTGAGCACAATGAACATGTTAATTTTCTGACACAGTCTTTCCA
Source organism: Channallabes apus (assembly GCA_030522415.1). Lineage (NCBI taxonomy): Eukaryota > Metazoa > Chordata > Actinopteri > Siluriformes > Clariidae > Channallabes > Channallabes apus. The sequence continues at coordinate 22,240,489 of CM060117.1, read as the reverse complement.
TTAATGACCCTTTCTTAAACATCCGAAACAGAATCCATTTCTTTTTAAGAATTCTACTTTGTCTTTGTGTGTCTTATCATTAAATTGGAAGCAATCGTCTAAGATGTGCTCCCCTTTGCAATGTGCAGTTTAGTGAAGGCGCTGACAGGTAATGTACCGGCATTCTTCATTGTAATCGAGTCTTTGAATTTTACCAACCTGTCTGTCCTCGGTTGCGATGCTGACCCTGGGTTTTCCTTGGCACCTTTGTTTGGATCCTTGAAGGGATGTGTGACTGGGTTTTCTGTCGCTGGTTGCGGCGTCCAGGTCTGTAGAGTGCGCGCTGCTTAGGTGCGCGTTGCTCGATTCAGTGACTGCGCTCTTGTTTGCAGGCTGCGCTCGGCTGTTGCATGTTGAGTTGGAAAGGTGAGAGTGCGCGCTGCTCGGGCGCACGCTGCTTGATTCAATGGGTTAGCTCTTGCTCTTGGGCGATCGGCTGTCGTATATGCGATCTTGACGTTGAAGCACTCTTAATTTGGCATCGTGCATAGCGAGCGCCGTTTTGGTTTCCAGCCTTTCTCTTTTTGCCTTTAGTTGTGCCTTTAGTTGTGCTTCCTCCATTTCTAATTGGAGACGTTCGTCCAAATGTTGCAGCTTTTGCCAACAGAGCTGCTCTGTCAGCTTCTTCTTTCTTCAGTCGGGCTGAGGATGATGTAGAAGTTACAGACCTTTTGGACGCTGCCGTGATCTGTGACACGCTGTCGCCTGGCGAGACATCTTCGCGAGTTCGCGACGTCATAGAGTGGCCCTTAGTGTCCTTGGTGTCCGCTATCCAGCGACCCACCTTAGCTATGAATTCTGTGCGGCCTTGAGCCTCAGGTGCGCCGCAGGCGACCTGATCGCGTTTGTGTTCGTCTCTGAGTGTACACAAGCACATCAACGTTACTTCTCATGAAGTCCTCTCTCAGCTTCCCGTAATCGGGTCTGTACTCAGTTCAATGGTGTCTAACTTGCGTGCCTCGTTCATAGGTGTCTTTAATGCAGTAGACATTGCATTCCGTCGAATTCGCTTGCCGTTAGGCTCCCCAGCCAAGTGCTGGGAGCGTCGTCCTCGTTGTTCGGCATGGTGAAACTCAACGGCTATTCTCTTACTTTCTCTTTCAGCGTTCACTTGTTTTCGTTCAAACAGCGGAAAGCTTTTGACTTTATGTAGATGCGGTCATATTGTTTCACCAGTTTTAACGCGTAGCTCTGGTTTAAAGTTTCACTCACACGACAGAAGTCCAATCTCTTTGTCTCTTGTAGTTTATTTTGTCAGCATCAAAGAATCAACACTTCATACAGTCGTCTTGAGTAAATCCACTGTGATTACAGACACCAGTTGCTGCATCTTGCAAATCTCTGACTTTTACAACAACCTATTTGCTGTATCTTATAAATTACAGTCTTAGCTTACGTATATAACAACACTCTTGCTGTATATATCTACTTACGGGAGCTTACGGTTACAACAACCTATTTGTTGTATCTTACATTCCCTGCTTACGGGGAGCTCACGGTCAAAAGCTTGTGTTTCCGCATCTAAACTGAACTCTCTATCATACGACAGTCATACAAATGCAAGTAATAGTGGAATGACATCACAGACCAACTTACAATTGTCAAAATGGATGCATAGCTAAGAAATTTAAAGCTTATGGCTTATGTAACAAACTTAATGCTTAATGTTTTACTAATGAATAGAACAAGGTAGAATAAATGAAATAACAACAAATAAAATAAAATAAACACAACAACAAATTCATAACGAGTACGATATGGCTCTTACACTCCCCATGCTTTATAAGTTTCTATGCAGATGTGTGAATGTTTTTCTTTCAACAATATTTTTATTGATTTTTAACAGGGATATAACAGGGTAAACATGCAATGTTTTAATACAGGTTTTATAATCCCCTTATAAACCCTATAACACCCACCCCGTCCCTCCCTGACTCCAAGCCACTTTTACATGCATAAGAAAGGCTAGACGCCAGGCATTGAGAGAGAACAAAAAAGAAAAAAGAATATGGAGCTGGAAGTTTTTTTGGTTCTACGTGCAAAAAATAAAAAGGAATAAAAAGGGGAAAGAAAACAAACAAACAAGTAATTAAATAAGAAAGGAATCAAACTATAAATGTATATGAAAAAAGTGAAGGAAGGGCCCCCACACCTGTTGAAATTTCAAGTCTGAATAATGAATTGTGTAGTGAATCTTCTCCAGGGACAAACAGGACATATCTCTGAGCCACTGGGCGTGGGTGGGTGATGTGGCATCCTTCCACTTGAATAAAAGAGAATGCATGGCCAGGAGTGTCGCAAAAGATAATAAACGCTTTTTAGCTGGAGTTAGACTCTTCTTCTCCTCTACTTATCTTCCTCTCCAGTTGTACCAAAAAGAGCAATCAGAGGGTCTGGTTCAAGGTTGCATTTCAATACGTAGGACAGGGTCTTAAAAACATCCCTCCAGAATTTTTCCAAATTCGGGCATGTCCAGTACATATGAATAAGAGATGCCTCTCCGCTTTTACATTTATTACAACAAGGATCAATGTCTGGGTAGAAACGGGAAAGGTTAAGTTTGGAGAGATGAGCCCTGTGTACAGCCTTAAACTGTAATAAAGATTGGCGGGCACATAAGGAGGTAGAGTTGACAAGTTTAAGAATTGAATTCCAAGTATCATCTGACAGTGACAAATTTAAATCCTTCTCCCAAGCAGTTTTAATTTTACACAAAGGGGTGTGACTCGAAGCCATCAATCCACCATAAATAGTGGATATTAGGCCTATACGCAGCGGGGACAAACAGAGTAGATTATCTAGAATGATTGCAGCAGGAGCCTCAGGGAAATTTGGTATTAAAGGGCGAATGAAGTGTCTTACTTGCAGATATCTCAAAAAATGAGAATTGGGTAGAATTGGTTAAACCTTTCGGAAAGCTGTTCAAACGATGCAAATTTAAGGTCAACAAACAGGTCTTTGCAAAGCTTAATGCCCTTATTGTACCATTCCTGAAACATTGGATCATGTAAAGAAGGTTGAGACGATAGGACTGGACGATGGTTAGAGACGATAGGACTGGACAGAGAAAAGCCCAGAAGACCGCTGTGCTTTCTGAACTGAGCCCATACTCTCAAGGTATGCCTAACAACTGAGTTATTGATTAATTTAATTGAGGGGATGGGGAGAGCAGATCCAAGGAGTGCAGAGACAGAGATTTTTGACAGATTTTATCTCCATTCCCACCCAGGCAGGCCGATTAGGTTGGTTATGAAAATATGACCAAAAGATGACAGATCGAATGTTTGCTGCCCAGTAGTAGAAACGAAAATTAGGTAGAGCCATGCCACCGTCTCTTTTAGATCTTTGAAGTAGGGACTTATTCAATCGTGGATGTTTACCTTTCCAAAGGTAAGAAGATATAATTGAGTCTAAAGCGCCAAAGTAAGATTTGGGAATAAAAACAGGTACAGACTGAAAGAGATATAAAAATTTAGGAAGAATGCTCATTTTAATGGCATGAATGCGGCCCACCAGGGACATGGACAGTGGTGACCATCGTTCCAAGTCCTTTCTTGTTTGGTTCAACAACCTAATAAAATTTTCTTTAAAATGGTGTTTATGTTTCCTTGTAATTATAATACCAAGATAGGTAAACTGAATTTTCAATATGTTGAATGGAAAATTGTGCATACCAGTTGTTACTGCTGTATTATCTAGCAGAAAAAGTTCACTTTTGTGCAAATTTAATTTATATCCTGAAAAATAGCTAAATTCCCTGAGCAATGACAGCACAGGTGGCAGAGAGGAGACTGGATTTGATAAAAAAAGTAGAAGATCATCTGCATAAAGGGAAACTTTATGTTCTTCTCCCTGCCTCCAAATCCCAGATATATTTCTACAGCTACGGAATGCAATTGCTAGTGGCTCAATGGCAAGGTTAAAGAGCAGTGGGCTAAGGGGACACCCCTGACGAGTTCCCCGCTGAAGACTGAATGGTTGGGACTGCTGAGCATTTGTCAGAACTGAGGCAGTAGGGCTTGAATATAATAATTTATCCCTAGTGATAAAACTTGGACCAAAATTTTTATTTTTCTAAAGCCCTAAACAAATACTCCCATTCCACACGATCAAAAGCCTTTTCATGGGCATCTAAAGAAAGGACACACCCAGGCGTCTCCTTTGATGGTGTGTACAAGATATCCATAAGGCGTCGAATGTTAAAGTAAGAATAACGATTTTTAACAAAACCGGTCTGGTACTCAGATATAATTGAGGGAAGAAACTTTCTCTAATCTACGAGCCAAGACTTTAGCAAGGATTTTAACATCCACATTAAGAAGAGAGATTGGTCTATATGAAGAGCACTCTGTTGGGTCCTTATCCTTCTTTGCTATGAGGGTGATGCGAGCCTCATTAAATGACGCAGGCATCTTACCTTGCTTAAAAGATTCAGATAGAACCAAAGCTAGTTGTGGTGCAAGGTATGAGGAGAATGATTTAAAAAACTCTGCAGGGAACCCGTCAGGACCCGGGGACTTACCAGATTGCAATGATGAGATAGCTGAACTGATTTCCTCTTGTGATATGGGCTCTTCTAATCCTAATCTAGAATCCGGGGACAGTGTTGGGATATCTAGTTGAGTCAAGAAATTCTCAACTGAACTATGGTCCTTTGGGAACTCAGAAGTATATAATCGAGAATAAAAATTGCTGAGTGCATCATTAATTTTAGAATGGTCGGTAGTGATGGTACCATCCTCCATCCGAATTTTTGTAATTTGTTGCTGTGCTCTAAATCCTTTCAACTGATTAGCTAAAAGTTTACCAGATTTGTCACCATCAATGTAAAGTTGGCTCCTACTCTTTAATAATTGCCATTCAATTACATGCGTTGAAATAAGTTCAAACTTAGTTTGCCATTCTACACGTTTTTTATAGAGATCGGGGTTTTTAAGTAGAGCATACTGCTGGTCAATTTCTTTAATTTGGTTGGTCAAATCTTTTCGTTCTTTATATGCCTTCCTTTTCATATTTGCAGTGTAAGAAATTATCTGTCCCCTGAGGTAGGCTTTCAGAGCATCCCAAACAACTAAACGTGACACTTCTGATCTTCCATAAATTTTACAAAATCGTCCTCTATCAGTAGCGATGAATTAAAGCGCCAATGTTTATTAATTTGAGGGAGATCGGGGAGTTTTATAGACATAACAACTGGAGCATGATCTGATATCACAATGCTCTGATAAGAACAAGAAGTAACCATTGGGATCAGTTGATTATCTATAAAGAAATAATCAATTCTGGAGAAAGTATGGTGAACATGTGAGAAAAAGGAGTATTCTCTCTTTTTTGGATTAAGGAAGCACCATATGTCAGAGATACCAAAGCTGCAGAGATGGGACTGAAGTAGCGTGGCAGATTTACTCAGAGGTATAGGATTGGGAGAAGACCTGTCAAGTGATGGATCTAAACAGCAGTTAAAGTCTCCCCCTAATATGAGAGAGTATGAGCTCAGATTTGGTAGAAGAGAAAAAAAAATTTCAAAAAAGGACATCATCATAATTATGGGCATATAAATTAGCCAACACTACATTAGTATTAAATAACTTCCCTGAAACAATGATATAACGACCTTGTATATCCGTAATAACATTATGATGCTCAAAAGAGATGTTTGGATTAATGAGAATTGAGACACCCCTAGCTTTGGCCTGAAAGGTCGAGTGGTAGTGCTGCCCACCCCAACCCGACGTAAGGCGAGAATTATCAGAACTGCGAATATGGTTTCTTGTAAAAATGCGATTGCAGTGTTAAGTTGTTTAAGGTGTGAGAGCACCTTCCTTCTCTTGACCAGATGGTTTAAACCCTTAACATTCCAGCTCACAAAGTTTAAAGAACTATTCATTCTCCCTGAGAGAAAATGCAGGTAGATAAACATGAATAATACTGAGATGCCGAGCATCAGCCTTAAAGTAGAAGTGTAAAACAGAATGTGTTAAAAATACACAGTGTACAAAGAACTAACACAATACTGGCTTTGGAGATCCCCCACCCGGAGCAGATATTCTCCAACTCCGTCACACGCTGGCACAGGTCATCTGTAGCGAGTTCTAATGATGGTAAGCGCTGTCCATGGTCCTCTACTTGGGCCTGAATTTGGTCCAGTTTACTTTCTAGTAAACTAAATGAAGATTTAAACTCAGCCGCTAACGCTGAGATAGCCTCGACTGTTAGAGGGGTCGCAGAATCGTCTTTTTTAACGGCTTTATATAACCGTGGGGTAGAGTATAAAGTTATTGTCAACTAAGGATTTAATTAAACATTTAGAGACGAGTAAGGGAGTGAAGAAATTCGAAACTGTCGGAGCACCTAACTAACACGTCCTACTCCATGTGGCTGCTAACCGGAAGCATGTGTGAATGTTGACCGGAGTTCTTACCACAGTCCCACAAATGGGGAAAAATAGAATGGTCACCACTGGCCTCCACAGTCCCTAGGTGAACTACAGAGGTTCCTAGATGGATGGATGGATGGATGGATGGATGGATGAATGGATGGGATATAGGTACTGTATACTGTATATTACCATTACTTGTTACTGCATAACTAGTAATGGTATATATAGGTATATGTAGTCAATTTACATTGTTTTGGGGAACTGTTTATATAATGAATTAATGTATGATTTACTACAAAAAAAATTTACCACAACAATAAAACATTTGCTGAAAGATGTAAAGATGAGAAGACGAGCTCAAACCTCAGCTGAGGAGATGGCTGAGACTGTGTCGCATGTTTTCCCACAGAATCAGAATTATTGGCTATGTACAATACGTGAACACACACAAGGAATCTGGTTATTTACCAGATTTAACCAGGTTTAAGTACCAATATAAGTAAAAAATAAACATACTTGGATACATTATACACAGGAAAGGCACAACATTCAGAGATTGTGGGTTGGTGATGCGTGAACACACTCCTGTTGTTCACCAGCCCATCATTGGTTTGTGGTATGTGGGCGAATAACACTGTCAGCAAAACAATTATCTAAAACTGTCATGAACGCGTTGGGTGTGTGTGAGCGGCAAGAACGCAGAGGACGCTGGCGGTTCAAATAACAGTCTTTATTTTGACTTAATGTGAACATAAAACAAATCCCAACACAAACTTAACTACAACAAAAGCTAGACGCCTGGCTGAAGTTCAGCCAGGCTATTTATCACAAACTAAACATAATTAAACACAATTATCTTCCCTCGGTTCAGGTGAGCTTCTATGTCACCTGACCGAGGTGCAAACTGGGAACTGAAGTAAACACAAAACTACAGCTCAAAAACAAACGTAAACGGGCGTTTGGCGCCCTCTAGGGGTTAACCCTCACAGTATCCCCCATCAAAAAATGCTCCTCCGGAGCATCACCAGGGGCCCAGGACACCCACCCCACTGTTCTTCCTTCTTCTTTGCGATCTGGAGGCTGCTGCACAGCTGGAGACGTACTCGACGGCGGCGACGGGGCTGACTCGGAGCTCGACGGCGGCGACGGGGCTGACTCGGAGCTCGACGGCGGCGACGGGGCTGACTCGGAGCTCGACGGCGGCGACGGGGCTGACTCGGAGCTCGACGGCGCCGACGTCGTCCTCGAAGCCTGGAGGCGGCAGCAGAAGGATGTTCACCAGGCTCCTTGATGTCTGCGGCGCGGAAATGCTGTTCAGCAGCTGCAGACCTGACTCGGAGCTTGGGGGCGGCGGCGCCGGCATGATGTCCTCATCGCTGAGAGGCGGAGGGAGAAACGCGTATCCGACGCGGGCCAGCCACTGCTGGTATTCTCCGCGACACGCGGAGGCGGCGGAGGAAACGACACTTCTCCCATGCAGAGGAGTGGCGGCTGTGGTGGAAATGCCTCTTGCTCCGTATTGAAGTGTGGCCGCGGCGGCGGAACAAACGCCTCTCCCTCGTTGTCCTGCGAAGGCACCGAACGCGTTATTTCCTCCTTACCGCCGAGCGCTGGCGAGGGAAGAGAAAGCTCAGAGCCCGCCTCGCGGCTCTCCCGGAAGTAGAGGATCATGCGCTGGAGCTCTTCCACCTGCTCCCGCTGGTCTCGCACTCGCTCCTGGTTAGGAATGCACCACATGAGCTCATTCTCCTCTCTCCACTGCTGCTCTGCTGCTCCGCCTGGGGTTTTATTTCCCCCGCGTCACCGCCGTACTTGGCCTTCCTGGCCCTTCTCTTCCGGCCGGTGCGGGGAACCACGTGACCCCTTGCTGCGTCGCCACTGAATGGCGTCCGCCGAATGGCGAGCCTGCAGCCCTCCCAGCTCTGCCGCGCTTCCTTCACTCTCCGCTCCTCGCTGCTCTCCAGCAAGTCCTCCTGCTCCTCCAGCAAGCTGTATTCCCAGCCACAATACATTTCTTCCTCGCTGTCCTCCAGCCAGTCCGCCAGCTCGGGCGAGATCGTGTTTGCGCCCCCCCAAAAATCGTTTAGGGGGAAATCCTCCGCCATGCCACTTAAACGGTCTAGCTTTCTGTCATGAACGCGTTGGGTGTGTGTGCGCGGCATGAACGCAGAGGAAGCGAGCTGGTGGTTCAAATAACAGTCTTTATTTTGACTTAACGTGAACATAAAACAAATCCCAACACAAACTTAACTACAACAAAAGCTAGACGCCTGACTGTTTGTGTGCCCTGCAATGGATTGGCACCCATTGTGCCCTAAGCCTCCTGGGTCCCTGCGACCCTGAATACAGGATAAAGTGGTATAGAAGATGAGTGAGTGAGTGAATAACACATTAAATGTCTTCCTGCTGGAACTCTAATTTCTTCTTCATACTGTCAAAAGCTTCTGCAAGTTTTTGGATTGAAGTTGATATCATGCTGTTTCTCATTAAAGGCAATAGTGCTGGGCTTGAATCGCTCGGACTACATGATTCACCATGCCGATGGACAAGAGGCTTTAAAGCAGATTGAAATTAATACCATTGCAGCCAGTTTTGGGGGTCTTTCTTCACGTATACCAAGTGTTCATCGGTGAGTGTTGTTGAATGTTTAGTAGCATGCAGTTGAGCTAACTGTGAATAAAAGCTGTGTTTTAATGGTTTAGCAATTCACATGTTTTTACCTAGGCACATCCTGAGGGTTGCAAACAGGTTGGAGGAAAGCAAACAGATCTTAGATAACAATCCAGCAGCGGGTCTGGCTCAAGGCTTGGCAAAGGCCTGGGAGCTGTATGGCTCTGAGAGGTTAGTTAAACATTCGAAGCTCTTTCTGAACAAGTACATATAAAATACATTATGAATTACAAATATTTGGTACAATATTGTTAAGGATCCTAAAAGATCCATGTTTCTCTTGTCTGCTTAATAAAACTTTTAAGTGCATGCTTATTACAGAGCAGTTGTGATGTTCTTGATTGAGGACATCCAGAGGAACATTTATGACCATCGATACGTAGAGAATGAGCTTTGGGCAAGGTAAAATGTTTGGTGTTATCACATGATATCTACTGTATATAAAGCTTTTTATTTCATGTATAATCTTATTTAATGTGGCACTTGGGTGAACTATGAGGATGATCCTTGGAAGTTTCTATTTGTCTTTTAACTAACTAACTTAAGTAAGAAATAAGATTGCGCTGTAATAATACTTAAGTACAAAGTTGCCTTTTCTAAACAAATTAACAAACTTACTTAAGATAGCTTTGAGGGAAACATGTAAATGTTGTTCATTCCCAGGAACATTCGTGTAATAAGAAGAGAGTTTGAAGACGTGATTCGAACTGGATCTCTCGATCAGAACAAGAAACTGTTTGTGTGAGTGTTTGGATTATTTCTCTTACTGGAAAAAATACCTTTAATCATCATTTAACAAATCTGACTGATGAACTATTTCTCTACTTTCAGAGACGGACAAGAGATTGCTGTTGTTTATTTCCGCAATGGATACATGCCTAACAATTACAAATCAGAACAAGTACACAACTTAATTTTAACAGTTTCATATTGTTTAATAACCTTTCCAATGTGTCCTTGGTTTTACGAGTTAGAAAAGTGTTTTGCTGCCTATGCACTGTAAAAGGATAGTCAGGTCCATAAGTATTAGGACAAGACCACTTCCCCCCCCCCCTCCTTCTTCTTCTTTTCTTTTTGTGTATTTTTCTCTGTACACCACAACAGTGAGTTTCAAATGAAGCTATCAAGTTGTGGATCAAGGGGATCACAAGGGGGATAACAAAAACATTTCATTAATTATTTAGGAATTACAGGCCTTTTATTTTTTTACAGTCACTACATTTTCACAGGTTTAATGGTGGTTGGACAAATTAAAATAATAATAAATATTAGGACTGGAGAATTATTAGGAACTTTTATTAATAATTGGAGTCAAAATCTTTGCTGCCAGTGACGGCTTGAACGGTGTGTTTGGCTGTGTTTTCACCCTGGAGCTGCTTTGCTATTTGTGCATGCTTGCCTGGTTTCCTGCCTTCAGTGTGGTCTTCAATAAGTGAAAGCTGGATTCGTCAGGTGACTGATTTGGCTCTTCATCTTAATCACTCACTCGCTGCCTCACTCATCGTCTTTCCCACTTTATCCAGTATACAGGGTCGCGGGGAGCCTGGAGCTTATAGCAGTAGGCTTGGGGCACGAGGCGGAGTGCACTCTGGATGGAGTGCAAGTCCATCACAGGACACATATATACCTACTCACGCTAATTACACACTCTCATTATACACACTACAGACAATTTGGGAACACCAGTTAGCCTAACCTGCATGCCTTTGGACTGTGGAAGGAACCCGGAAGAAACCCACCAGACATGTTGCTACTTTTTATGCCATGTAAAGATCTGTCCTCAAAATTTGAGCAGAAAGAACAGTCACATCACCAGTAATCACCAGATACCCAGTCCCACTGGCAGCCATACATGCTCATGTCATAAAACTCCACGAGTGTTCCACCACGTTTGACAGATAGTGTGGCATGCTTGAGCCAATACTTTCCTTCTCCATATTCTTCTCTTCTAGTCATTCTGGAAGTAGTTAATCTTCTATCAGAACTAATAGAAGCCTTTCTGTTCTTATGTGAAACTGTGTCTTGAGGTCAAAGTCTATATTTACATTCATGAAGGTTGCTCTTGATTGTGGATTTTGACAATGATATGCATATTTTCTGAAGAGTGATTAGTTCTCATAACAACTACCAAATTAAATTTAATACTTTAAATCAATGCCAGACCTTTTATAATATTAATTTTCCATGAGAAACTGTGCATAGCTGGTCATCAAACTGTATCAGTCGCACCTGTAAAACCTGTAAAAATGGATGTAATTCCTATATAGCTAATGCATGATTTATGTTAAACCTCTTAAAATGAAACTCTAATCAATCACATTGTTTAGTTTCAAACCCATTGTGGTGGTGTAGAGAGGCCAAGATATTGAATTGTGTCTTTGTCAAAATACTCATATAGCTGATTGTTAGTCAACATAGTATAAGAGATGTGTGTGATGTACTACAGAGCTGGGAGGCTCGCTTGATGATGGAGCGCTCGTGTGCTGTGAAATGTCCAGACATCAGCACACATCTTGTTGGCACTAAGAAGGTCCAGCAAGAGTTGGCTCGGCCAGGCGTCCTTGAGAGCTTCTTTCCTGATGAACCTGACGCTGTGACTCAGATCCGGGCCACTTTTGCTGGCTTGTACACATTAGACATGGTAGAGTACCAACCTCCTCACTATTCAGTAAAATTTCTACACTTTCTGAAATAGTCACATAAATTTACATATCTTTTCCCCATTTTGAGGGAGTAGAAGGGGACAAGAACGTGGCTATGGTTTTGGCCAAACCGGATCAGTATGTGTTGAAACCCCAGAGAGAAGGAGGAGGCAAGTATAGTAAATAGTGTTGATTTTGCCCTATGAATGGAAAGATTGAATACATATTGAAACAAAAATACACAATGATACACTTAATATTAAGTTTTTTTTGCTCTGCAGAGGAGGTTTTAAAATGGACTTTTAACGAAGCACAATAAATGATCCATCTTAACTATGGTGATAACAGTCCAGAAAACTCACTGCTTTAACAATTATTGTAATGATTTGAAATTGTGCATTAAAACATAGTGCTTCTATATGTAAAGTGGTAGTTGCACCCAAACACTACTTACTTTGCACATCTCTTCCCTCAGGGAACAACATTTATGGAGAAGAGATCTGTGATGTCCTGGGAAACTTGAAGAACAGTACAGAGAGAGCCGCCTACATCCTGATGGAGAAAGTCCAGGCCCGGCCCACATATAACTACCTTTGCCGAAATGGGGATCCACTCACGCTGACGCCGTGTCTCAGTGAACTGGGTGTTTTTGGAATCTACATTAGGTACTAGGGGTGACCAGATGACAATTTATTTATTTTTTTTTTTTTTACAAATATTGTTCTATTAGTCACAGAGGGTGTAATTTTTTCTGACAAGGGAAAATTTTGCCCAGTGTCTGAAATCAAAACAACAATCAAAATGGCCAATGATGAAATATAACAACAACAAAAAAAGTACAATAGTACATTGTTAAATTAGCTATTTTTTTCCATTCACTGATCATTCACTATTGTTTGCAGAAAAGAACAAATATGGGATTTCTTCATCTTGAGCTAGAAATATTTCCCTCTGGGTAGGTAAGAAAAGGGCTAATTTGAATGAAATACGAGATATGTCGATATAGAGTTATGTGTGAATGAGTTCCTGTACTGATGGCAATTTGGCCCATTTATTGAACTGGTAGGGTTTCCAGCGCTGCCTAGGCAGGATTTTGTCAGTGTGATCTGGCAACCCTGGCAAACAAAAAAGTGTTCAAGTAAATCTCATTTGTGCTCTTGCAGTGTGTGTGTTTATTTGGGTGTTATTATAGTTCTTACAGAAAATCAGAATTGACCACCATTGGAATTGACCCAGAAACTACAATTGGCACATCTTAGAAACAAGTCATGAATCCAGTACTATACAGTTGCCATGAAACTGTACTTTATATTATAGTGGTTAAATATTCCAATTAATCTTGTGGTTCACATGCATGCTGAACTGTAGAGGGTGATCTAAAAAGATTACGATTCAATTATGAACCATTACAAAACTATTAGGTATACAGAGGAAAAGAGGGATCTGCCGATTTTACTGCAACCATCCTTGCAAAACATTTTTCTGTACTACCATAATAATCAATTATTAACAGTTAACAATATCTCCCGGAATATATCCAACCCGGAATATAAAATATATCCAACCCGGAAGAGACGGGGGAAAAAAAAGAAGAGATCAAACTGACCTTGGATCCTGATGTAAACCTGAAGCAGTGCCAAAAGCTCAATAAAGAAATTACCTTATTGCCAGACAGGAAATCCCATTAACATATTTTACTGTCATACAGGAGAGGGACGGAGATGCTGCTGAACGAGTATGCTGGCCACCTGCTGAGGACAAAGAGCGCGGAACATGCCGATGGAGGCGTCGCTGCAGGAGTTGCAGTGCTCGACAATCCTCTACTGATTTAAGTCTCAGTGCCATCATAACTGTTGTTACTCTTAGATTTAAAATCAGTGATCCAATTAGTCTGATTTCCTCTTAAAACAACATTGGATCACCTACATGCCGTTTATTGTAACAGTAGGACTCTCCCGCACTGTGAAATTATGTTTTAAGGGCAATATTTTGGTAGAACATGTTGTATTTTACCAAGGCACTGAGTGCTTTTATCATTATTATTTCTCACAATGGCAACCAACATTGGTGGCCAAAAGTATTGTTTTAATGATGTTCTGAATTGTTTCCATTAATCTCAATAAAGATAATCATTTCTATTTTATGCAATAAATCGCTAGGCCTTCATTTTTCCAAACCTATTGGATCCATCTGTGCATAAGATCTATATGATCTGTAAAAGAAAGTATCTGTAGTACTTACACTGCCTTAATTAATAGATTTTGGAAATCAAACTTTCAGAGCATAAATGTTTTTTTGTATATTATAAATATATATATATTACACTTTTTTGCATATACAACTAAAAAAAGCAATCTTTAATCATTACTGTAATCTGTAGCGCCTCGAATGCTATGGCTTTGTGTTTTCATTTTCTTTTGTCTGTCATTCTCTATAGAGCTTTATTCATCTTTATTTCATATACTCTAGTCTACCTCCTTTCCCCCCCATTCTCATAGAAAGCAGTGGCTCTGTTCATTACATTTAACCAGTTCCTGATGCCAACTTACTCAGCAACACTCACCAAATGCATCCATGCCGGTGGTTATGAGACAACTGTGGTATGTGGAACATCGATCAGATTTTTTGGATGTTTGCTACAGTATCTTTCTCCTGCGTGAGCAGCAGCTCCGACTGCATCAGACATTTTCTGTGCACTTATTGGTTAGTCTTTCAACAGCCAACATAATTCAGGACAAATTATTAGCATCAACATGTTCCTTACCGGGCTGGTATTTACTGGTTAAATTGAAATTCTGTTACCCATATAATTCCTGTGGCATTCACCTTAGCAGTGGACAAAAAAAAAATCAAGGTGTTGTCACTGTACAATGTAAAAAGGGAGAATAGTACAAATAGTCTATTAGTTGTTTCAGTTGAATCTGTCCATTTTTTTTTTTTTTAAGAAACTTCCATCCCTTGGGTTGTGGGTTTTCCTCATAGGGACAAATTTGCTTTAATTTAATCTAGTTCCATACTGTCTCAATCTCTGCATAACTGAAATGACTAAACGATCATTTTGCTGAACACTAAGGTATAATAATTTAGATAGAGATTTAGATATTTTGACTCATAGTGAATATGAATATCTTTGCAATATTGGGTGTGCAAAATATTCTTTTAACTGGTCTGTTTCTGGGGCAAAATTACTGTACAACATGCAGGTCCCCACACTGTAGGCCAAGAACATCCCACAAGAGTTGCTCTAACCCAGTTTACGCATCTTAATCTGGCCCATGTTAAAGTCGCTCACTAATGTTTGTACACACAAGCCAGTTCTCCTTGTGCCAAAACAGCTTCGACTCCTCAGAGTCTGTGGAACCTCTGGGGCTGTGCTGTAGTGTCTGTTCTTCGGTTGCTGTGGGTTGCCTCTATGGATCTGACTTGTTTTTCCACAATGTCAACGCCTTTGATCACTGTGGCCGTGGGTGAACCTTGGGTGCCCATGATCCTGTCACCAGTTTACTGGTACAGTGGTGTTCAAAATGATAGCAGTGTGTTGAAAGTGAGTAAAGCTCCATATCACATAATTTACTTAAATCACAAATTTAAAAAGTAATTAATTATGATATGGGGCTTTCCTCACGCTTTTAAACACACTGCTATTATTTTGAACACCACTGTAATATATACAGGGGTTGGACAATGAAAATGCAACACTGGCCAATTTAGTGTTGGAGGGTTCAACTAAGATTGGAGGTGGCCAATCTTGATTGATTGCACATTCCACCAGTAAAAGCAGAGTGTAAAGGTTTAATTAGCACAGTCTTTGTGATGTATCAAGAGCCAGGGTAGCCAGGAAAATGTCAGAAGACCACCAAGAAGGACGAACTACATCCAACAGGAGTAACTGTGGAAGCAAGAGGAAGCTGTCTGAAAGGGATGTCCAGGTGCTAACCCAGATGGTATCCAGAAAGCATAAAACCACAGGTGCCCAATTCACTGGAGAATTAAATATGCACCCCAACTCAGTTTCACCAAAACTGTTCGTCAGGAGCTACACAATGTACAGTACATGGCCATGCCGCTATAGCCAAACATTTGGTCACTTGTGCCAATGCCAACCGTCAGTTTCAATGGTGCAAATAACGAAAATCTTGGGCTGTGGACAATGTAAAATATGTATTGTTCTACGATAAGTCCACCTTCACTCTTTCCCACATCCAGGAAAGTTACAGTGTGGAGAAGCCCCAAAGAAGCGTACCATCCAGACTGTTGCATGCCCAGAGTGAAACATGGGAGGTGGAGAAGTGATGGTTTCAGCTGCAATATCATGCCATTCCCTAGGCCCAATACTTGCTAGATGGGCACGTCACTGCCAAGGACTACCGAACCATTCAGGAGGACCATTTCCACCCAATGGTTCAAACATTGTATCCTGCCATGTATTAGGATGATAATGTACCAATACACAAAACAAGATTGGTGACAGTGGTTTGATTGACATGAAAGTGAAGTTGGAACATCTCCCGTGGCCTGTACAGTCACCAGATCTAAATATTATTCAATTCAATTCAATTTTATTTATATAGCGCTTTTAACAATGGTCATTGTCTCAAAGCAGCTTCACAAAAATTAAAGAAATTTAACCAAAAAAAAAAAAATAATAATAAATATATATATAATAATAATAGAATTATAATAATAATATTATAATAATAGAATAATTATATATAAAATAATAAATAAATAAATAAAATTATAATAGAAAATAAATAAATAAAAACAAATAATAATAATAATTATAGAAAAGAAAATAATTGGAAGTGTGGATGTGTGAGAAAAATGTGCAGATAATAATGAGACGAATGAATGAAATTTCTCTGATGAGCAAGCCAAGGGTGACGGCGACAGCGGCAAGGAAAAACTCCCTGAGATGGCATCAGGAAGAAACCTTGAGAGGAACCAGACTCAACAGGGAACCCATCCTCATTTGGGCGATAACAGATAGAAATGATATAACATCTTGTGTGTTGTGCAGGTGAAAATTCAATATGACAAATTATTTAAATTGACATGAAGACCAGTTCAGCATAGGGACGAGTCAGTAGGTGCAGAGGGCAGATGAGGTCTGGATCACTGGAAGCACAGGAGCAGCATGTGTAGCTCCAACCATCATAAAGCTGAATCCAGCTGGAGCTGGTCCTTCTCTGGATGCCTCAGGAACCTCGCAGGGTCGGCCTTTGTCTACTGAAGCTGGCAAAATCTCCCGATGCCTCGGGATGGGTAGAGAAATACAGAACAGATGGGGAGAATTAGCGTAGTTGCCATTCGGTATAGGTGTACTGGAGTATGAGTACTGGGATGAGTTATGTGTATGCCAGATTAAAAAGATGCGTCTTGAGTCTACTTTTGAACTGAGAAACCGTGTCTGCTCCCCGAACACTGTCTGGAAGGCTATTCCAAAGCTTTGGAGCTAAATATGAAAAAGCCCTACCCCCTTTTGTAGATTTTGAAATTCTGGGAACTACCAGAAGTCCGGAGTTTTGTGATCTTAAGGCGCGTGGTGGATTGTAGCGTATCAGAAGACTGGTAAGGTATGTGGGAGCTAAACCATTTAAGGCCTTGTATGTAAGTAATACTATTTTGTAATTTATTCTAAACTGAACAGGTAGCCAGTGCAGGGATGATAATATTGGGGTTATATGATCATATTTTCTGGATCTAGTGAGAACCCTGGCAGCTGCATTTTGGATTAACTGAAGCTTGTTTATTGAGGATGCAGGACAACCACCTAGTAATGCATTACAATAGTCCAGTCTGGAGGTCATGAATGAATGAACTAGTTTTTCTGCATCAGATACGGATAAGATGTTCCTAAGTTTAGCAATATTTCGAAGATGGAAAAAGGCTGTTTTTGTGATATTTGAAATGTGATTTTCAAAAGACAAGTTACTGTCTAATATTACTCCCAGATCTTTTACTGCTGAGCTGGTAATAACAGTACATCCTTCTAAGCGCAAGCTGAATTTTGAAAGCTGTTGTGTGCTGGTTTTTGGGCCAATAAGTAATATCTCTGTCTTATCTGAATTTAACAAAAGAAAGTTATTGGTCATCCAATCTTTTATGTCCTGGACACACTCAGTTAATCTAGACAACTTAGGTATTTCGTCTGGTTTAGTTGAGATATATAATTGGGTATCATCAGCATAATAATGGAAACTAATCCAATGTCTTCTAATGATGTTACCCAAGGGAAGCATGTATATTGAGAACAACAGAGGTCCTAAAACTGACCCTTGTGGGACCCCATATTTCACTGGCATTATACCAGACGGTTCTCCATTTAGATCTACAAAATGGTAGCGATCAGACAGGTAAGATCTAAACCATTTTAATGCCTGTCCCTGAATACCTATATAATTTTGTAAGCGATCTATGAGAATATTATGATCTATAGTGTCGAATGCAGCACTAAGATCAAGCAGGACTAGCAATGAGATGCAGCCTTGGTCTGAAGCTAAAAACAAGTCATTTGTAATCTTAACTAGTGCAGTTTCTGTGCTATGATGGGGCCTGAAACCTGACTGAAATTCTTCAAGGATGTTGTTATCCTGCAAGAATGTGCAAATTTGAGCTGATACTACTTTTTCTAGTATTTTTGATATGAACGGGAGGTTTGAAATCGGTCTGTAATTTTTTATTTCATTCGCGTCCAAATTAGATTTTTTAAGAAGCGGCTTAATAACTGCTAACTTGAAAGGTTTAGGGACGTGACCTAGATGTAATGAAGAATTAATAATGTTTAGGAGTGGCTCTCCAACCGTAAGCATCACTTCTTTTAAAAATCTCGTTGGGATTGGGTCTAACAGGCACGATGTTGATTTAGCCGAGGTGATGAGTTTATACAGCTCTTCCTGTCCTATACCTGTAAAGCAGTGAAAATCTAAATGTGAAGCTATAGGCTGAACTGGATCGTGAGATACTATTAGAGGTTGAACCTCCATTATTTTCTTCCTGATATTATTGATTTTTTCATTAAAGAAGTCCATAAAGTCTTCACTTCTAAACTGTGATGGGATACTCTCTGCGGGCATCTTAGGTTTTGTTAGGCGAGCCACTGTACTAAATAAGAACCTGGGATTGTTTTGGTTTCTTGCTATCAGTTGGCTAAGATGCTCGGTCCTAGCAGTTTTTAGAGCCTGTCTATAGCTGCACATACTGTCTTTATATGCAATTCGAAAAACTTCTAATTTAGTTTTCCTCCATTTTCGCTCGAGGTTACGGGTTGCTCTCTTTAGGGCGCGAGTATGACTGTTGTACCACGGTGCCAATGTTTTATCTCTGACTTTTTTTAATCTGATGGGAGCAACAGTGTCTAATGTACTGGTAAAAATAGTGCCCATGCTGCTAGTCACTTCATCTAGATCATCTGCATTTAGGGGTCTAATAAGAAATTGGGACAGATCCGGCAGATTACTTGTGAATCTGTCTTTAGTGGTGGGATTCATATTTCTAACAGATTGATAACGTGGGGAGACACAGCTAATCTGTTCTACGGGTAGAGTATATGTCAGGAGGTGATGATCTGTGATATCATCACTTTGAGGTATGATCTCTATATTAGAGACATCTATACCATGGGATATAATTAAATCTAGCGTATGATTAAAGCGGTGAGTTGCTCCAATTATATTTTGCTTAACCCCAAAGGAATTTAGTAAATCCATAAATGTGAGTGCTAAAGCGTCGTTAGCATCATCTACATGAATGTTAGTCTCCTACTATCAATACTTTGTCAGAGTTAACCAATAGGTCTGATAGCAGATGTCCAAATTCTTTAAGAAAATCGCCATATGGCCCCGGGGGTCTGTACACGGTGGCCAGGGTAAAATATAGCAAGGGTTTATTACGTATTTCATTTAGTGCAACATTAATGATAAGCACTTCAAATGAATTAAACCTGG
The DNA here is from genome assembly GCA_030522415.1 of Channallabes apus. Taxonomy (NCBI): domain Eukaryota; kingdom Metazoa; phylum Chordata; class Actinopteri; order Siluriformes; family Clariidae; genus Channallabes; species Channallabes apus. The sequence goes on along the minus strand of CM060117.1, from coordinate 22,220,813 downwards.
GCCTTATTTTCTGGGTAACAGTGAGTACATCATTGTAGATAGTGGCGACACCACCACCGCGACCAATTAGACGGGGCTCGTGCTTATAGAAATATCCTGACGGAGTAGACTCATTCAGACCAAAATATTCATTTGGTTTAAGCCAGGTTTCAGTGAGACAGAGTGCGTCAAGGCAATAATCTGAGATAATTTCATTAACAATAAGTGCTTTAGGCGCAAGGGATCTAATGTTGAGTAGTCCAAACTTTAGAGGTGGATTTTGACTACTTATTTTGCCTTTTTCTGGTTTTCTGGTTATCAGATTGTTTCGGGCAAATTTAACAAATTTATTCTTTTTTCTCAGTATTCGGGGAACAGACACAATTTCTATAGGACAAGCTATGTGTGTTCGTCTATCACTACGGTGAGTATTCAGCCACTTTGGGGTGTTTTGGAGGAGCGAGTCAGGAAATGTTTTCCTCCACCAGCATTACATAGTGACCTGGCCAATATTCTGCAAGAAGAATGGCTCAAAATCCCTCGGGCCACTGTGCAGGACTTGTATTGGTGTAACCAGGTGTTTCAGTTTCATTGTCCAACACCTGTACAAGTCCTTCTCAAAAAATGTGCATATTGTGATAAAGTTAATTATTTTCTGTAATGTACTGATAAACATTAGACTTTCATATATTTTAGATTCATTACACACAACTGAAGTAGTTCAAGCCTTTTATTGTTTTAATATTGATGATTGTGGCATACAGCTCATGAAAACCCATCCTATCTAAAAAAAATTAGCATATTTCACCCGACCAATAAAAGAAGTGTTTTTAATACAAAAAGTCAACCTTCAAATAATTATGTTCAGTTCTGCACTCAATACTTGGTCGGGAATCCTTTTGCAGACTCTTGTGTCTCTCAACTTTCTCTTCACAATATCCCCCAGATTCTCTATGGGGTTCAGGTCAGGAGAGTTGGCAGGCCAGTTGAGCACAGTAATATCATGGTCAGTAAACCATTTACCAGTGGTTTTGGCACTGTGAGCAGGTGCCAGGTCGTGCTGAAAAATGAAATCTTCATCTCCATAAAGCTTTTCAGCAGATGGAAGCATGAAGTGCTCCAAAATCTCCTGATAGCTAGCTGCATTGACCCTGCCCTTGATAAAACACAGTGGACCAACACCAGCAGCTGACATGGCACCCCAGACCATCACTGACTGTGGGTACTTGACACTGGACTTCAGGCATTTTGGCATTTCCTTCTCCCCAGTCTTCCTCCAGACTCTGGCACCTTGATTTCCGAATGACATGCAAAATTTGCAACCTGTAGCCCATTTCCTGCACACGCTGGCTCTGGATGTTTCTACTCCAGACTCAGTCCACTGCTTCCGCAGGTCCCCCAAGGTCTGGAATCGGTCCTTCTCCACAATCTTCCTCAGGGCCCGGTCACCTCTTCTCGTTGTGCAGCGTTTTCTGCCACACTTTTTCTTTCCCACAGACTTCCCACTGAGGTGCCTTGATACAGCACTCTGGGAACAGCCTATTCGTTCAGAAATTTCTTTGTGTCAATGATGGCCTTCTGGACAGCAGTCAGGTCGGCAGTCTTACCCATGATTGCGGTTTTGAGTAATGAACCAGGCTGGGAGTTTTTAAAAGCCTCAGGAATCTTTTGCAGGTGTTTAGAGTTAATTAGTTGATTCAGATGATTAGGTTAATAGCTCGTTTAGAGAACCTTTTCATATGCAAATTTTTTTGAGATCGGGACTTTGGGTTTTCATGAGCTGTATACCACAATCAATATTAAAACAATAAAAGGAACTACTTCAGTTTGTGTAATGAATCTAAAATATATGAAAGTCTAATGTTTCATTACATTACAGAAAATAATGAACTTTTTCACAATATGCTAATTTTTTTAGAGCAATAAATTGTCTAAAATTTGCCTCTGGTCTAAGTGGACAGTGTGTACTCCCTGTGCTTGGTGGGATGCTTCATAGGTTGATTACCATATTGAAATTGCCATGGCTAACGTACAAGTATAAAAAAGATTGGAATTATGTTTTAAACTGTCTTTATGACAGATACTGGTAAGAAAACGTCATTAAGTTTCACATGTCACAAACATTAAGTAATCAAATGTCCTGAAAAAAAACCTTGTGTCATTCAAGTGTTTTTCAATGTTCAAGACAGATGCAATCTAACCTTAAGTTTGAAAGAACTTCAAAAACACTACAGCTTTTCCTGATTAAAGCACGATGATAGCACATTTATTAGACCACATTTATGATACCATGTAATAGCAAAACTGTGTACTCCCTTCTTTGCTTTCCTCTTCTAGCATGCCATGGGCCAGTTAGAGTATTAGACATTGATGGATCCAACGAATAAAAATAAATAAAAACAAGTTTTTTTTTTTTTTTTACATTTTATTTTACAAAGAAACTTCAGGTGTCCTTCCTTAAACTTAGACGTTCCTGTAAGGAAAAAAAATAAACTTTAATTAAAACCATGATAATCACAAAACATTTCCACCCTCAATGACTGTTAAAAATAGATTAATCCAGGGTTCAACTACAGTCCGGGAGAGACTTATTTTAAAAAATATATATTTTTTGCCAAATGAGTCTCAACAGCCATCTGCAGTATTACAAATTACAGACTGAAGTCAAATCCAAGAACATTTATGGGTAAAATGCATAAACTGCTAAAGCTCAAAATGAAACTGAACAAACATTTCTTTACTTTAAAAACATGCTAACCACATGTTCATTTTACAGTTACATGATAATTTTAATGCTAAGTCTATAGCACCAGACCAAGTTTATTTGAAGTGAATACAGGAGGAATAAAAATTAGTAAAGAGGATATTAACAATTTGAAATAAAGAAATCAAAATAAACATATAATTAACAGTTATTTACGGAAAGTTGTTACTTACTTTGACACAATTGAGTCGTTCTTTGACAGCCTCAGGAGAGAGTCATCAGCTTCACCCTGGGGGGAAGAAAATGGATTTAAAATAGTGTTTATTATATTTTTCATGAAAGCTGTTGGGAGTTTAAACCACTTGGTGGTTAAAATCTGAACAGACTAACTGCCTAAGACATGCTCAGGCTCCAAGTGAACTTTACAGAAGGAAAAAAAAAGCTTTCAAAGCTTATAGAAATATCCTGACGGAGTAGACTCATTCAGACCAAAATATTCATTTGGTTTAAGCCAGGTTTCAGTGAGACAGAGTGCGTCAAGGCAATAATCTGAGATAATTTCATTAACAATAAGTGCTTTAGGCGCAAGGGATCTAATGTTGAGTAGTCCAAACTTTAGAGGTGGATTTTGACTACTTATTTTGCCTTTTTCTGGTTTTCTGGTTATCAGATTGTTTCGGGCAAATTTAACAAATTTATTCTTTTTTCTCAGTATTCGGGGAACAGACACAATTTCTATAGGACAAGCTATGTGTGTTCGTCTATCACTACGGTGAGTATTCAGCCACTTTGGGGTGTTTTGGAGGAGCGAGTCAGGAAATGTTTTCCTCCACCAGCATTACATAGTGACCTGGCCAATATTCTGCAAGAAGAATGGCTCAAAATCCCTCGGGCCACTGTGCAGGACTTGTATTGGTCATTCCCAAGATGAACTGATGCCACAAAAGGAGACCCGACAACATACAGTACTAATTAATTATTGTGGTCTAAAACCAGGTGTTTCAGTTTCATTGTCCAACACCTGTACAAGTCCTTCTCAAAAAATGTGCATATTGTGATAAAGTTAATTATTTTCTGTAATGTACTGATAAACATTAGACTTTCATATATTTTAGATTCATTACACACAACTGAAGTAGTTCAAGCCTTTTATTGTTTTAATATTGATGATTGTGGCATACAGCTCATGAAAACCCATCCTATCTAAAAAAAATTAGCATATTTCACCCGACCAATAAAAGAAGTGTTTTTAATACAAAAAGTCAACCTTCAAATAATTATGTTCAGTTCTGCACTCAATACTTGGTCGGGAATCCTTTTGCAGACTCTTGTGTCTCTCAACTTTCTCTTCACAATATCCCCCAGATTCTCTATGGGGTTCAGGTCAGGAGAGTTGGCAGGCCAGTTGAGCACAGTAATATCATGGTCAGTAAACCATTTACCAGTGGTTTTGGCACTGTGAGCAGGTGCCAGGTCGTGCTGAAAAATGAAATCTTCATCTCCATAAAGCTTTTCAGCAGATGGAAGCATGAAGTGCTCCAAAATCTCCTGATAGCTAGCTGCATTGACCCTGCCCTTGATAAAACACAGTGGACCAACACCAGCAGCTGACATGGCACCCCAGACCATCACTGACTGTGGGTACTTGACACTGGACTTCAGGCATTTTGGCATTTCCTTCTCCCCAGTCTTCCTCCAGACTCTGGCACCTTGATTTCCGAATGACATGCAAAATTTGCAACCTGTAGCCCATTTCCTGCACACGCTGGCTCTGGATGTTTCTACTCCAGACTCAGTCCACTGCTTCCGCAGGTCCCCCAAGGTCTGGAATCGGTCCTTCTCCACAATCTTCCTCAGGGCCCGGTCACCTCTTCTCGTTGTGCAGCGTTTTCTGCCACACTTTTTCTTTCCCACAGACTTCCCACTGAGGTGCCTTGATACAGCACTCTGGGAACAGCCTATTCGTTCAGAAATTTCTTTGTGTCAATGATGGCCTTCTGGACAGCAGTCAGGTCGGCAGTCTTACCCATGATTGCGGTTTTGAGTAATGAACCAGGCTGGGAGTTTTTAAAAGCCTCAGGAATCTTTTGCAGGTGTTTAGAGTTAATTAGTTGATTCAGATGATTAGGTTAATAGCTCGTTTAGAGAACCTTTTCATATGCAAATTTTTTTGAGATCGGGACTTTGGGTTTTCATGAGCTGTATACCACAATCAATATTAAAACAATAAAAGGAACTACTTCAGTTTGTGTAATGAATCTAAAATATATGAAAGTCTAATGTTTCATTACATTACAGAAAATAATGAACTTTTTCACAATATGCTAATTTTTTTAGAGCAATAAATTGTCTAAAATTTGCCTCTGGTCTAAGTGGACAGTGTGTACTCCCTGTGCTTGGTGGGATGCTTCATAGGTTGATTACCATATTGAAATTGCCATGGCTAACGTACAAGTATAAAAAAGATTGGAATTATGTTTTAAACTGTCTTTATGACAGATACTGGTAAGAAAACGTCATTAAGTTTCACATGTCACAAACATTAAGTAATCAAATGTCCTGAAAAAAAACCTTGTGTCATTCAAGTGTTTTTCAATGTTCAAGACAGATGCAATCTAACCTTAAGTTTGAAAGAACTTCAAAAACACTACAGCTTTTCCTGATTAAAGCACGATGATAGCACATTTATTAGACCACATTTATGATACCATGTAATAGCAAAACTGTGTACTCCCTTCTTTGCTTTCCTCTTCTAGCATGCCATGGGCCAGTTAGAGTATTAGACATTGATGGATCCAACGAATAAAAATAAATAAAAACAAGTTTTTTTTTTTTTTTTACATTTTATTTTACAAAGAAACTTCAGGTGTCCTTCCTTAAACTTAGACGTTCCTGTAAGGAAAAAAAATAAACTTTAATTAAAACCATGATAATCACAAAACATTTCCACCCTCAATGACTGTTAAAAATAGATTAATCCAGGGTTCAACTACAGTCCGGGAGAGACTTATTTTAAAAAATATATATTTTTTGCCAAATGAGTCTCAACAGCCATCTGCAGTATTACAAATTACAGACTGAAGTCAAATCCAAGAACATTTATGGGTAAAATGCATAAACTGCTAAAGCTCAAAATGAAACTGAACAAACATTTCTTTACTTTAAAAACATGCTAACCACATGTTCATTTTACAGTTACATGATAATTTTAATGCTAAGTCTATAGCACCAGACCAAGTTTATTTGAAGTGAATACAGGAGGAATAAAAATTAGTAAAGAGGATATTAACAATTTGAAATAAAGAAATCAAAATAAACATATAATTAACAGTTATTTACGGAAAGTTGTTACTTACTTTGACACAATTGAGTCGTTCTTTGACAGCCTCAGGAGAGAGTCATCAGCTTCACCCTGGGGGGAAGAAAATGGATTTAAAATAGTGTTTATTATATTTTTCATGAAAGCTGTTGGGAGTTTAAACCACTTGGTGGTTAAAATCTGAACAGACTAACTGCCTAAGACATGCTCAGGCTCCAAGTGAACTTTACAGAAGGAAAAAAAAAGCTTTCAAAGCTTATAGAAATATCCTGACGGAGTAGACTCATTCAGACCAAAATATTCATTTGGTTTAAGCCAGGTTTCAGTGAGACAGAGTGCGTCAAGGCAATAATCTGAGATAATTTCATTAACAATAAGTGCTTTAGGCGCAAGGGATCTAATGTTGAGTAGTCCAAACTTTAGAGGTGGATTTTGACTACTTATTTTGCCTTTTTCTGGTTTTCTGGTTATCAGATTGTTTCGGGCAAATTTAACAAATTTATTCTTTTTTCTCAGTATTCGGGGAACAGACACAATTTCTATAGGACAAGCTATGTGTGTTCGTCTATCACTACGGTGAGTATTCAGCCACTTTGGGGTGTTTTGGAGGAGCGAGTCAGGAAATGTTTTCCTCCACCAGCATTACATAGTGACCTGGCCAATATTCTGCAAGAAGAATGGCTCAAAATCCCTCGGGCCACTGTGCAGGACTTGTATTGGTCATTCCCAAGATGAACTGATGCCACAAAAGGAGACCCGACAACATACAGTACTAATTAATTATTGTGGTCTAAAACCAGGTGTTTCAGTTTCATTGTCCAACACCTGTACAAGTCCTTCTCAAAAAATGTGCATATTGTGATAAAGTTAATTATTTTCTGTAATGTACTGATAAACATTAGACTTTCATATATTTTAGATTCATTACACACAACTGAAGTAGTTCAAGCCTTTTATTGTTTTAATATTGATGATTGTGGCATACAGCTCATGAAAACCCATCCTATCTAAAAAAAATTAGCATATTTCACCCGACCAATAAAAGAAGTGTTTTTAATACAAAAAGTCAACCTTCAAATAATTATGTTCAGTTCTGCACTCAATACTTGGTCGGGAATCCTTTTGCAGACTCTTGTGTCTCTCAACTTTCTCTTCACAATATCCCCCAGATTCTCTATGGGGTTCAGGTCAGGAGAGTTGGCAGGCCAGTTGAGCACAGTAATATCATGGTCAGTAAACCATTTACCAGTGGTTTTGGCACTGTGAGCAGGTGCCAGGTCGTGCTGAAAAATGAAATCTTCATCTCCATAAAGCTTTTCAGCAGATGGAAGCATGAAGTGCTCCAAAATCTCCTGATAGCTAGCTGCATTGACCCTGCCCTTGATAAAACACAGTGGACCAACACCAGCAGCTGACATGGCACCCCAGACCATCACTGACTGTGGGTACTTGACACTGGACTTCAGGCATTTTGGCATTTCCTTCTCCCCAGTCTTCCTCCAGACTCTGGCACCTTGATTTCCGAATGACATGCAAAATTTGCAACCTGTAGCCCATTTCCTGCACACGCTGGCTCTGGATGTTTCTACTCCAGACTCAGTCCACTGCTTCCGCAGGTCCCCCAAGGTCTGGAATCGGTCCTTCTCCACAATCTTCCTCAGGGCCCGGTCACCTCTTCTCGTTGTGCAGCGTTTTCTGCCACACTTTTTCTTTCCCACAGACTTCCCACTGAGGTGCCTTGATACAGCACTCTGGGAACAGCCTATTCGTTCAGAAATTTCTTTGTGTCAATGATGGCCTTCTGGACAGCAGTCAGGTCGGCAGTCTTACCCATGATTGCGGTTTTGAGTAATGAACCAGGCTGGGAGTTTTTAAAAGCCTCAGGAATCTTTTGCAGGTGTTTAGAGTTAATTAGTTGATTCAGATGATTAGGTTAATAGCTCGTTTAGAGAACCTTTTCATATGCAAATTTTTTTGAGATCGGGACTTTGGGTTTTCATGAGCTGTATACCACAATCAATATTAAAACAATAAAAGGAACTACTTCAGTTTGTGTAATGAATCTAAAATATATGAAAGTCTAATGTTTCATTACATTACAGAAAATAATGAACTTTTTCACAATATGCTAATTTTTTTAGAGCAATAAATTGTCTAAAATTTGCCTCTGGTCTAAGTGGACAGTGTGTACTCCCTGTGCTTGGTGGGATGCTTCATAGGTTGATTACCATATTGAAATTGCCATGGCTAACGTACAAGTATAAAAAAGATTGGAATTATGTTTTAAACTGTCTTTATGACAGATACTGGTAAGAAAACGTCATTAAGTTTCACATGTCACAAACATTAAGTAATCAAATGTCCTGAAAAAAAACCTTGTGTCATTCAAGTGTTTTTCAATGTTCAAGACAGATGCAATCTAACCTTAAGTTTGAAAGAACTTCAAAAACACTACAGCTTTTCCTGATTAAAGCACGATGATAGCACATTTATTAGACCACATTTATGATACCATGTAATAGCAAAACTGTGTACTCCCTTCTTTGCTTTCCTCTTCTAGCATGCCATGGGCCAGTTAGAGTATTAGACATTGATGGATCCAACGAATAAAAATAAATAAAAACAAGTTTTTTTTTTTTTTTTACATTTTATTTTACAAAGAAACTTCAGGTGTCCTTCCTTAAACTTAGACGTTCCTGTAAGGAAAAAAAATAAACTTTAATTAAAACCATGATAATCACAAAACATTTCCACCCTCAATGACTGTTAAAAATAGATTAATCCAGGGTTCAACTACAGTCCGGGAGAGACTTATTTTAAAAAATATATATTTTTTGCCAAATGAGTCTCAACAGCCATCTGCAGTATTACAAATTACAGACTGAAGTCAAATCCAAGAACATTTATGGGTAAAATGCATAAACTGCTAAAGCTCAAAATGAAACTGAACAAACATTTCTTTACTTTAAAAACATGCTAACCACATGTTCATTTTACAGTTACATGATAATTTTAATGCTAAGTCTATAGCACCAGACCAAGTTTATTTGAAGTGAATACAGGAGGAATAAAAATTAGTAAAGAGGATATTAACAATTTGAAATAAAGAAATCAAAATAAACATATAATTAACAGTTATTTACGGAAAGTTGTTACTTACTTTGACACAATTGAGTCGTTCTTTGACAGCCTCAGGAGAGAGTCATCAGCTTCACCCTGGGGGGAAGAAAATGGATTTAAAATAGTGTTTATTATATTTTTCATGAAAGCTGTTGGGAGTTTAAACCACTTGGTGGTTAAAATCTGAACAGACTAACTGCCTAAGACATGCTCAGGCTCCAAGTGAACTTTACAGAAGGAAAAAAAAAGCTTTCAAAGCTTATAGAAATATCCTGACGGAGTAGACTCATTCAGACCAAAATATTCATTTGGTTTAAGCCAGGTTTCAGTGAGACAGAGTGCGTCAAGGCAATAATCTGAGATAATTTCATTAACAATAAGTGCTTTAGGCGCAAGGGATCTAATGTTGAGTAGTCCAAACTTTAGAGGTGGATTTTGACTACTTATTTTGCCTTTTTCTGGTTTTCTGGTTATCAGATTGTTTCGGGCAAATTTAACAAATTTATTCTTTTTTCTCAGTATTCGGGGAACAGACACAATTTCTATAGGACAAGCTATGTGTGTTCGTCTATCACTACGGTGAGTATTCAGCCACTTTGGGGTGTTTTGGAGGAGCGAGTCAGGAAATGTTTTCCTCCACCAGCATTACATAGTGACCTGGCCAATATTCTGCAAGAAGAATGGCTCAAAATCCCTCGGGCCACTGTGCAGGACTTGTATTGGTCATTCCCAAGATGAACTGATGCCACAAAAGGAGACCCGACAACATACAGTACTAATTAATTATTGTGGTCTAAAACCAGGTGTTTCAGTTTCATTGTCCAACACCTGTACAAGTCCTTCTCAAAAAATGTGCATATTGTGATAAAGTTAATTATTTTCTGTAATGTACTGATAAACATTAGACTTTCATATATTTTAGATTCATTACACACAACTGAAGTAGTTCAAGCCTTTTATTGTTTTAATATTGATGATTGTGGCATACAGCTCATGAAAACCCATCCTATCTAAAAAAAATTAGCATATTTCACCCGACCAATAAAAGAAGTGTTTTTAATACAAAAAGTCAACCTTCAAATAATTATGTTCAGTTCTGCACTCAATACTTGGTCGGGAATCCTTTTGCAGACTCTTGTGTCTCTCAACTTTCTCTTCACAATATCCCCCAGATTCTCTATGGGGTTCAGGTCAGGAGAGTTGGCAGGCCAGTTGAGCACAGTAATATCATGGTCAGTAAACCATTTACCAGTGGTTTTGGCACTGTGAGCAGGTGCCAGGTCGTGCTGAAAAATGAAATCTTCATCTCCATAAAGCTTTTCAGCAGATGGAAGCATGAAGTGCTCCAAAATCTCCTGATAGCTAGCTGCATTGACCCTGCCCTTGATAAAACACAGTGGACCAACACCAGCAGCTGACATGGCACCCCAGACCATCACTGACTGTGGGTACTTGACACTGGACTTCAGGCATTTTGGCATTTCCTTCTCCCCAGTCTTCCTCCAGACTCTGGCACCTTGATTTCCGAATGACATGCAAAATTTGCAACCTGTAGCCCATTTCCTGCACACGCTGGCTCTGGATGTTTCTACTCCAGACTCAGTCCACTGCTTCCGCAGGTCCCCCAAGGTCTGGAATCGGTCCTTCTCCACAATCTTCCTCAGGGCCCGGTCACCTCTTCTCGTTGTGCAGCGTTTTCTGCCACACTTTTTCTTTCCCACAGACTTCCCACTGAGGTGCCTTGATACAGCACTCTGGGAACAGCCTATTCGTTCAGAAATTTCTTTGTGTCAATGATGGCCTTCTGGACAGCAGTCAGGTCGGCAGTCTTACCCATGATTGCGGTTTTGAGTAATGAACCAGGCTGGGAGTTTTTAAAAGCCTCAGGAATCTTTTGCAGGTGTTTAGAGTTAATTAGTTGATTCAGATGATTAGGTTAATAGCTCGTTTAGAGAACCTTTTCATATGCAAATTTTTTTGAGATCGGGACTTTGGGTTTTCATGAGCTGTATACCACAATCAATATTAAAACAATAAAAGGAACTACTTCAGTTTGTGTAATGAATCTAAAATATATGAAAGTCTAATGTTTCATTACATTACAGAAAATAATGAACTTTTTCACAATATGCTAATTTTTTTAGAGCAATAAATTGTCTAAAATTTGCCTCTGGTCTAAGTGGACAGTGTGTACTCCCTGTGCTTGGTGGGATGCTTCATAGGTTGATTACCATATTGAAATTGCCATGGCTAACGTACAAGTATAAAAAAGATTGGAATTATGTTTTAAACTGTCTTTATGACAGATACTGGTAAGAAAACGTCATTAAGTTTCACATGTCACAAACATTAAGTAATCAAATGTCCTGAAAAAAAACCTTGTGTCATTCAAGTGTTTTTCAATGTTCAAGACAGATGCAATCTAACCTTAAGTTTGAAAGAACTTCAAAAACACTACAGCTTTTCCTGATTAAAGCACGATGATAGCACATTTATTAGACCACATTTATGATACCATGTAATAGCAAAACTGTGTACTCCCTTCTTTGCTTTCCTCTTCTAGCATGCCATGGGCCAGTTAGAGTATTAGACATTGATGGATCCAACGAATAAAAATAAATAAAAACAAGTTTTTTTTTTTTTTTTACATTTTATTTTACAAAGAAACTTCAGGTGTCCTTCCTTAAACTTAGACGTTCCTGTAAGGAAAAAAAATAAACTTTAATTAAAACCATGATAATCACAAAACATTTCCACCCTCAATGACTGTTAAAAATAGATTAATCCAGGGTTCAACTACAGTCCGGGAGAGACTTATTTTAAAAAATATATATTTTTTGCCAAATGAGTCTCAACAGCCATCTGCAGTATTACAAATTACAGACTGAAGTCAAATCCAAGAACATTTATGGGTAAAATGCATAAACTGCTAAAGCTCAAAATGAAACTGAACAAACATTTCTTTACTTTAAAAACATGCTAACCACATGTTCATTTTACAGTTACATGATAATTTTAATGCTAAGTCTATAGCACCAGACCAAGTTTATTTGAAGTGAATACAGGAGGAATAAAAATTAGTAAAGAGGATATTAACAATTTGAAATAAAGAAATCAAAATAAACATATAATTAACAGTTATTTACGGAAAGTTGTTACTTACTTTGACACAATTGAGTCGTTCTTTGACAGCCTCAGGAGAGAGTCATCAGCTTCACCCTGGGGGGAAGAAAATGGATTTAAAATAGTGTTTATTATATTTTTCATGAAAGCTGTTGGGAGTTTAAACCACTTGGTGGTTAAAATCTGAACAGACTAACTGCCTAAGACATGCTCAGGCTCCAAGTGAACTTTACAGAAGGAAAAAAAAAGCTTTCAAAGCATCTATACATCTGCATGAAGTTACAGGAAACTTGGCTTCCAAATGCTTATAAAAAGTCAATACAGATTAGCAATTATTGTGAGATTTCTTTTCATAATGAGCCTTGCTAAAAGCTGGTGATTACAGACTGTAGTTCTCCTGATCAGTACAGATCTCTTCCCAGGGTCAGCTCTCATGTGAGCTGTGGATTAATTTGCTAATTGTGAGTTATATTGTGTTCCATTATAATTGTGAGCATTTCAGGCCTCATTCAGGCGCATGCACAATTTGCATTTACACTCTGTCAACTGTGTTCTCACAGCATTGCTTTGTGGGCTGCCAGATAATGCTTAAACCCTGCCCATTTTGATATTTAGAAATAAATACAATATAAAAAAATAAAAAAGACTGGGCAATTAGCACCAATAATAAACTTGTGGTTCCAAAAACATTTTTCAGGCAAAGATGAAGTACCCAGCATTGTTATTTTTTTTTTTTTTTTTACTATTTATTACTGTGTGTTGGGAGTCTGCAACCATTCCATAATCATCTGATTGAGTAAATAATTTAATTGCACAGTATAATGCTTTGATAGTTCAGGTTTTTTCAATTTGGTTAAAAACCAATCAAAATTGAGGTGCATAAAAAAAACCTATGTTAATGTATTTACATTAACATAGGTTTTTTTTTTTTAATGCACCTCAATTTTGATTGGTTTTTGACCAAATTGAAATTTTGAACATGTTTTTATAAAAAAATAATAAAAAATAAAAAACTATCACCCAAAATGTGACAATGTAAGTAATTCTATCCCAAAGTTCACCTCAGACTCATGTGAAGCTTCTGCAGTCACACTGAGTTGAAATTAGTAAGTATCTTTCAAATTTACATTGCATTTACGCTCTTCTTTTCCATGTAGCCATACAGCTAAATACTGGTCAGGCATACAGCTAGTTCAAGTGTTGTGAGCATGCACAGTTATCTGCATTATATGCAGTTGCAAGGTGCATCGAAAAACAAGCAAAATGGCATGCTTTAGAATTTTTTTTTATTAAAATGAATTGCCAGTTTTCATTACTGATCGCTTGAAATCGCAGGAAACCATATTATAAACCAATCATTATTTACTATTGTTTAAGAGCGTCACTACCATAGCACCTTAACAACTTTAAAGTTATTTATTGTAATTTAATATTTCATTAAATTATTGAACCTATTCATTTACTATTAATTGTGGGCAAAAATTCCTTGCATTAAGTGTTCTTTAAGCAATAAATAGAAAACAAACCTAGTCTCTCCCACCCTCCGCCCTTTTTTCGGCTAAATCGAAAAATTATTCCGTCCATGAGACAGACAACTTAGCTTGAATGTGATGCACTCCCCTACTAAAGGCTCAAACTTAATCTCAGTCAGGCTGACAGCAGCTCTTTTTAAGGCGACTTCAATTTAAAGTTCAAGAAAAATAACTTTACATTTTTAATCAGTAAATTTAGAATGCTTACAAAGTCAGTGAATAATTGTAAAATAATTGAACTCAAATTTGACAATTGTAATTATGATTTGACCACAATTAAGCAGATAAAAAAAAAAAAAAAAGCATTCAGAGCAGAAGTTATTAAAAACATACACACCACAAACAAATTATCTTACCATTCTACGAATAGCGCCACAGATGGCATAGGTCTTGAACTGGCCATTGAACCTGCCTGTGACTTTGTCAACCTGATGTAGGTGGAAGAAAATGGACGTGCCATGACAGATCAGTTATTTTAACACAAACTTACCCATCTCTCTCTTTTGTTTTATAGCTATACATAGAATATCATTTCAAAGGAATGCAAAAGAACAAGTATGAAATTTTTAAATAAACCTTAATGATGTAATCTACAAAATTTGCTAAACTAGGTCACAGTAAAGTGCTAATTCGGGGTTGGGTCAAGGTGCATGTATTACTGGGAAACACTGAATTCTGCTGAACAGTTTGATGTGGCTGATTTGTAAGGACATTACCCAAGAATACGAAAACATGTCTAGAAGTAAAAAATGTCTTCCCTGACAAATAAGTGAAAATCAACATGTTTATTAAATTCCACTAGATGCATTAATTAGCTATAGATAAGTTTATTTTTTTTTATTTATAAGCCTGTGTAAAATGACTTTTCAGGGCGAACGTGAATGCATAATGTTCTGCTATGCAAGTTGAAATGAGACGAAACCTAAACATTAAGAGAGAATGGATTAAAGCCACAGATTTACCTCAGCAATGTTGAGCTGGATAGAAGCATGGTCCTTTGCACCAATAATCCTATTGCTCGCAGAGCTGAGGATGAAAAACAATATATTAGTCACTCCAGTGTCTCTTCAGTTCCGGTAACTCTAGTAATGTTTAAAACAACCAACATGCAGGAACACGTCGTTAACACATTTCTCAACAAAATCGAAATAAAGCGTATTTACCATTTGCGAGGCACGTACAGGTCCACGAATTCTCCAGCGTCGTTCTGCATGGTGTAGACTTCTGATTGCCGTTAAGGCTGTTTAGACCTAAACATGACATGCGGCGAAAATAGACCTTTAACATTCACACTGGTTTATAATATTCGCACCATCATCCAAACAATTTCAGCAAAACCATTATAAACTAAAACATGGAAAGTGTAAATGTAACGGAACGGCTGAGAAGAACCAGGCTAGAACTAGCAAAACCTCGAACTAGCAGAGTTAGCTTACTGGGCTAATGCTAATGAATGTTACACAGAACACGTACCGCCCTAAATTTCTAAATTTAAAAAACCTAACCATACTCCACATACACACTAGATTTATCATTAGGTAAATAATCTAAATAAAACATATATAACATTTCACAAGTAAGAATGAACAAAACCAATTTTTATTGAGGAGCACGTTTTGTTCTTACCGCAGATCACGAATGGCTGACGGAAAAGGAAGAAAGCGACGGTGGCAGGAAGTGACGTTAACAGAGAGCGCGCGCGTGAAGCAAGCGACGATAACGCAGCGCGTTCCCTTCAGTACCACTCTGGTACTGCTCTGACAACGCCGCCTCATCTCAGCCAATTAGACCTCGTGTCATTGTGTTGTGTAATTAATATTCATGAGCGTGGCCTTTGATTGGAGAGTGCGTCCTCAATCCCGAGCTCACGTTCAGCGTTTTCGATGCTGATTGGCTGATTTTCTCTCCCGTAGTAGAGCACCAAGATGTGGCTCTCTGTAGTGTCTTGGGTCGTACCCAGTGTGTAAGGACATAAGAAAGGATTTAGTGCACATGCGACCTATGTGGTGAATGCAAGTTTTAATAAACGTTGTTTTTGCGTTATTGATGGAAACAAGATCATGTTATTCTAACATGAGAGCTGATTGTGAGTAGCGTCGGAGTGAACGCAAATTTGCAAGAAGAGCTGGTAAAGAAAAACGGCCTTCAAGTTCAAAGTGCAGATACAGCTGCTTTATTACCAGACAACGGTAATGTTAATAAATTATATAAATAAATGCAATTCTGCAATCGAGATTTTATGCATGTTCGATCAGATGGACTGTGAGGTTGTTTGACAGTTAAACGGGAAAAATTAGTCAGCCGCCGTTTCCTGTGCTCTGAATAAACTCGAATTAGCGTTGGAATCTGTTCTGATCGTGATCTGCATGCTCTCCAGCGAATGTTATTTATTAGCCTAACTCTTCCTACCAGATTAAATTGGTTTATTCAAAGCTCAAGCCTCATATATTTAGCTCATCTGTAAGCACTGTGTGTATGCGGAAGTTACTAATACGTGTAGTAAGGGCGCTTAAGGAAGTTCACCAGCTTCTGGTTACTTCTGTTTAACTCTTCTCTCCACCGCAGGGTTTGGCAAGGCTTGATGTGGAAAAGGCTATAAAAAGGACGCAGTGTCGGTTTTGCACTTCTAGTTTAGCAGCCTGCTTTCGGCCACGATGCCGTCTGATGAATCTAACACGGATGAGACGCTGCTGCACGCGCCCGAGGAGCTGAAGCAGCACGCGCACGTCCCCAGCCTCGAGAAATACACCGAGCTCTACAACAAATCAGTCGACTCTCCTGAGGGTATTATTATTATTATTATTATTATTTCTAGTTAAAAGGCTACTGACTCAGGATTGGTTGAGCCAAACTGGTGTGAATATAAATGTGTGTGTGTTCATGGACCTTTATCACAACTTAAAAACAAAAACAGTCCAACCACAAATTCGTCACCCCTTGTGCTAACTCTGTCTGTGCCCTGGCTGTGACACACAGGAGAGATTATTGTAATTTTCAATTCAATCAGAAGCTACACTGATCAGCCATAACGTTATAACCACCTGCCTAATATTGAGAAGGTCCCCCCTACTTGCCACCATAACAGTGATGCACTGTGTGTTCTGACATCCAGCATTAATCTTTTCATCAATTTGATCTACACTAGCGCTTCTATTGGGTCAGACTCCACGGGCCCAGACTTCGCGCCCCATGTGCATCAGTAAGCCTTGGCCACCAGTTCACCGGTTTTCCTTCCTTGGAACAATTTTGGTAGGTCCTGACCACTGTGGACCCCTAACATCCCACAAGAGCTACAGTATTGGAGTTGCCTCTAACCAGGACAATTTGGCCTGTGTCAGTCATTCAAATCCTTATGCTTGCCCATTTTTTTTCTTCTTCTAATGCATCAGTTTCAGGGAAAAAAAGTTTACTTGCTGCCTAATACTTTCAGACACCATTGTAATGAGTAAATCCTAGGATGGAAAACTGGTGGACTGACGACAGAGTCACAGGCGGCCAAAGGCTCACTGGTGCACATGAGGAGTGAAGGCTGGCCCGTATCGTCAGATCCAATAGTAGCTCAAAGGAAAAAGGTTAATGCCGGTTCCAATAGAAAGGTGTCAGAACACCTAGGTCATTACTGTTTTTGTGGCAAAGATGGAGGAACCTTCTCTATGGTCAGAAGGTTATCGCTGATCAGTGAAATAATTGCTTTGTCTTCACTCTGTGTCTAGAGTTTTGGGCAGATGTCGCCAAAGAATTTTTCTGGAAGACCAAATATACCGGCAAGTTCATGGACTACAACTTTGATGTGACCCACGGGGAAATCTACGTCAAGTGCATGGAAGGAGCCACTACAAACATCTGCTACAATGTCCTGGACCACAATGTCCATGAGAAGAAATTGGGAGACAGAGTGGCTTTTTACTGGTCAGTCTACTGTATGTGATCTGTTTCAACCACAGTCTACACACTCATAGGACTGATATCTACTGAAGTATCATGCGATATTCTTAGTCCAAATGCTGGTAACTCACACATTCACTTTAAAAATTGGATGCCTTTCTTTCAGGGTACTTGTTTAACAAGTTTAGATCACAAACTTTGAATTGTTCTCTTTAAAGCAATACAAAAATAAACAAGAAATCTTTCTAATGACACTCGATTGAGAGATACACTAATGGAATCACTGCTGAAAAGTAAAAATAAAACAAATTTTTTACCTTTGAAAAGGTACAAACAAATACTTTACCTTTGAAAAGAATCACGACAGAGCTGTGTTTCTGTGTAGAGCAGAGATAGTGTGTATATGTCTGTGTGTGTTTGTGAAGACGAAAGTAGGAGGGGTCTGTGTTTGTGTGAGTGATTGTGTGTGTGGGGCATGGTGTTAAATGACGCGTGCGCACACAGACACAAAGAGCAAGCTGATGCAGAGAGAGAAAATGGATCTTTGACCTCTCTAATGAGGCTTGCTTTTGCTTTGCACGTGCTGTACACACACAAACACAAATTGTCACAATGTTAGAGTAAACATGTAAGCATGGATGTTGATTATACCAGTAAGAAACGAGCACGAAGATTTCATCACATCACGTGAAAAGGTCAATTGTGCAGCTAGTGGTTCCTTTAAAGAAACCACTCACCTCACCTGAGGTAGCTGCCTTAGCATTTGCTAACAAAACACTAGTGTTTTACTTTGTCAAACAAGTCTGAAGTGATGTACATCTGGAAATTTACTACTTAGGATGCAATGCAGAATTATCTTTTAAACTTGTTCACCTCATTTTTAAAACCTGTTCTAATTCCATATCTCTGAAGTGGTTTATAAATCTGTTGCTAAAAGATAAGTCATAAGCAAAGTGCTGCCTGTTGATTTTGGCACACAGTGGTTGTGAGCAGTGCAGGCATTTATCATGTTAAGAAGGCCCCCTCCCCTCATATTGGTTTAAAGTTTTTCACTTATTTTAACTTGCATAGTAATAATAATACATATACAGTATACAGTATGATCATATACCATCTTATTTGGAACATTGTGAAAACATGAAACATTGAAAACATTTAATCAACGAATTAACCAATTTAATATAACGAACTAACGAACTGCTAGTTAAAGCTAGACTGTACTTGGATCGCTGCCTGTACCAAGTACGAAACAGAACAGCCAGTACATTACAAGTAGTTGTATCTTTACAGTCACTATCTATAGTCACTAAAATAGAAACAGTAATCCAATTATAATAGGAAGTCATATTCCTATATGCAGTGCAGCTATACTGTATTATGTAACAGGAAATTCTGTTGTTGAATGCAGTTCTGCCATGCCTTGCAAATCATGTTGATAATAATTATTTGCCTTTCTGCTAGAGTCTGTGCGTGTTGGAAATGTCGGGTTTTTGTCCTCTTAGTTGTTAAAAATACCCTATGCTATTGATGAATTTTACTATTTGGAGAATGCATTGACATGTTTTATAAATGTTCCATAAATGTATCACGTTTTATATTTTTAGCCCTGGTATTGATTCAAATATAATTAATTCCTTGAAAAGTTTGGAAAAACCTACCAGGCAGTTTGTTTAGAAAAACTGTTCCTGTTCCGTGCTGTAAGAGAGATCGTTCCCTTCACAAAAGCAGATTATGATTTTAATATTTCTTTACAGTTCCCGCTCCTTACAGTATGTACAGTATGGTGTTACTACAGTAGGTGGTAATTTTCAAGAAACCTTTTCCTTGTTTTTAAAGCCATGGTCCCTGTACAGAATTTCTCCAGAAGTGCCTGAAGACATGATGATTAGTTCTGTAGCTTTCAATGCATTAAGATCTATTTTTAAATGAAAAAGATAATTAGAAAATAATTGTAAAATAATCATTTTAAACAGCACAGATGCAATGTAAAGACATGTAAAGAAGTAAACATAAACTGCAACATGGGTAACAACCGTCTGAACCTAGAATACAAACAGATATCAGACAGAGATCAAATGTCACACTTGTTATTTGGAACATACAGTATTTATTACAAAACTAATAGCTAATATTTGTCTTAAATATAATCCAGGCTTTACTAAAATGCCGGAAATGTTTTTTTTGATCAACAAATGAACTTCATCCTAGCCAAGCACAGCAATACTATGCAAAAACTATAGTCTTATCCGTATTAAATGAACATTTTAGCCTATTTGATGATCTAATTTATGACATTAAGGATGTTTTTTTTCTCTAACTAGTTAAATGAGAAGGTCAAACATTACCACATTGTCCAATAAAAATGTGTAAATAAAACCTCTATTACACACTTTGGTGATTTTTCGTCCCTGCTCTCTTGTGAAATTTTTTTTTTTTTCCTCCTTGTGGTCGTACAGTTAGCTCTATAAAACATAAAGAAACACAAGTTAGCAATCTTTACACCATATTCTTCAACTGCCTTATTTCAAAAGCCTTTTAATAAAAAAAGTCTGGAAAAGTGCTGTGCTGTTTATAGGCTAGTCTCTAACTGTAAGCCACTTTTAACTGAAAGTAAATAAACAAACAATAGCAAAGTCTGAGACAAAACAGTGTTGCTGTGAAACTAGTTAAACAAGCTCTTAAGTAGAGTTACAAGCCTGGCGTTATATTCTTGGTTAAACGCCACAATAGATTAGGGCTGATCCGAATACCATTTTTTGAGCTTCGAGTATTCGGTAGTGATCAACATCGAGTATTCGAAGCTTCGGTGGGAGGGGGCTGAATATATTCTTATCTCTAATAAAGGCAGGAATCTCTGTGTGTGTGTGTGTGTGTGTGTGTGTGTGTGTGTGTGTGTGTCTGTCTGTCTGTCTGTCTGTTGCATTTTTATGGTGAGAACTGTTCATCCAACTGCTGCGGGTGCAAATCGCATATTTGACACACTGCCTTTGTTTTGTCTTCAGTCAATTTAAAGTGCTTCCACACAACTGAGGTCTTCGGCATTTTTGTCTTCTGTCTGAGATAAAGTAAATCACGATGTTGCAGTTGCCGCAAGGGCTAGTCATTTAAGCGCGAATGAGAACCGTTTCACAGGGATCGATGTCACGTGTTAAATTTTTTTGGTCTTGTGCAACGCCCACATGTAAAACACAGACACTCCTACCTCCGTAATAAACACAGAGATGTTAGTCTCGTCCGAATGCGTACATGTAATGACAGACGTCGTCTGAAAAAAATACGAACTCAAACATCGTTTAGAAAACTAGTCTCGTCCGAATAGGGCTAAAGACAGTTAAGTTGGAAATTCAATTCCCCAAATATTGTGATTGTTTGAGATTATTACTTTTTTGTCTATAACAATCATCAATTTTATATATTTATAATCCACGCAATTAGAATATAAAGGAATATTCTTTGGTACAGTAAGTGGTCACTGTATAATTTAAATATTTAAATTAAATAATTCAATTAATAGCAATATAATATTATTATAGTGTACATACTTTTAGTCAATTTGTGTGCAAATGTTTGTGCACCCAAACCTAACGAAAATCTCCTCCCGGATTTAGAAAAGTTTCAGACCACATATTCAGACTCAGATGCTTAAGTTGATTACCAATAAAGTACAAAGTGCATATCTGACAGTTTTTTTTTTTTGCTTTAGGTTGATGCCAGCAAAACTCAATAAACGCTCAAGTTCACATCTGAGAGCACAAAAGAACAATGGCATAAGAATAAAAGCAGAAGTGTTAGTTAATCAGATGCTATGGTGGTAAAATGTCTTAACTTAAATATTCTGTGATTAATCCCAGTAAACTAAACCTGTTTTCTACAAAGCATCCTCCACTAGACTAGTGTTTTTCCTAGTCTCTGACTGAGTGAATTTTAATAAAAACTCCAACGCTTTTCTACTGTATATGTTGTTATGAATAAGGGCATCTACAGTACTAAATGCTGTTAATGTAATAAATAAGCACTTTAAACTTATTACAAAATTCCATCAAAGTGAAGTATTGCAAGATATTGATATGATTTTTTTAAACAAGTCAAACAAGTTGATGTATCCATTAGGAAGTGTTTTTAGTCGTCTGTTTTTCCACAAACAAACCAAGTTCCTGCAAGCGATAAAAGTTAATGTTTGATGTTTTTGAAGCTGCATGTTTTCTAAATGTTGGTAAAGTATCAGTCAATATGCAGCTACGGAAAAGGAAAAGATTAAGTAATATCTCTACTGTGATGCATCAAATCTTATTTGATTTTTCTCTCTTTTTTTTTTTTTTTTTTTTTGTAACCCTGTGTTCTGTAA
Source organism: Channallabes apus (assembly GCA_030522415.1). Taxonomy (NCBI): domain Eukaryota; kingdom Metazoa; phylum Chordata; class Actinopteri; order Siluriformes; family Clariidae; genus Channallabes; species Channallabes apus. The sequence continues at coordinate 22,198,806 of CM060117.1, read as the reverse complement.
ATTGCTTTCACTTAGGGAGGGAAATGAGCCAGGAGATGAGAAGATGGTGACATATCGACAGCTACTCCAGCAAGTGTGCAAGTTTGCCAACGTTCTGAAGTCACTAGGTTTGTTACATAAGAATCAGCGTACTTTTGATAGCGATTAGGAAAACTAAAAGATGTGTTGTGTCCTACAGGTGTGAAAAAGGGCGATCGCGTCTCCATCTACATGCCTATGGTAGTCGAACTGGTGGTGGCCATGTTGGCTTGTGCCCGAATCGGAGCTGTGCATTCGATTGTGGTATGTTCGTCCTGTAACCAAACACAAATACATCGTTTGTTGCATTGATTTTATTTTACTATAGCTTATTAAACGACAGAGTACAGAAGCTTGTGGTGATGGTTGCCAGGTTTTATCAACATTCTTATTTCTCATAAATCACACATATAGAGTCGTGATTACTGTAGAAAAGTCTAGGTTTCTATGGGTTTATTTATTTATTTTGTGTGCATAATCTCTTTTAATTTAACCTTAATTCAAGTTTATTTATATAACTTTTAAAATTTATTAAAAAAAATTTTGAAATCCAGATCTAAATTTACATTTAGATCCGTAATGTTAAAATATTTATCTGCAAAACATAAACATTATATGCAAAAACCTGGCAATAAAAAATATTACAATTATATACAGTGGCTTGCAAAAGTATTCGGCCGCCTTGAACTTTTTTTTCACATTACAGCCACAAACATGAATCAATTTTATTGCAATTGCACGTGAAAGACCAATACAAAGTGAGAGGCCAGGGCAACAATGGAATGGTTTAAAACAAAACATATCCATGTGTTAGAATGGCCCAGTCAAAGTCCAGATCTAAATCCAATCGAGAATCTGTGGCAAGATCTGTAAACTGCTGTCCATCTAATCTGACTGAGCTGTAGCTGTTTTGCAAAGAAGAATGAGCCAGGATTTCAGATGTGCAAAGCTGGTAGAGACATACCCTAAAAGACTGGCAGCTGTAATTGCAGCAAAAGGTGGTTCTACAAAGTATTGACTCAGGGGGCTGAATAATTACGCACAGCCCACTTTGCAGTTATTTATTTGTAAAAAATGTTTGAAATCATTTATGATTTTCGTTCCACTTCTCACGTGTACACCACTTTGTATTGGTCTTTCATGTGGAATTCCAATAAAATCGATTGATGTTTGTGGCTGTAATGTGACAAAATGTGGAAAAGTTCAAGGGGGCGGAATACTTTTGCAAGCCACTGTAATAAACTTGGTGTTTATTTACAAGTTTCTACCTTTGGACATGTGTATATAGTAACATATTTAAGAAGTTGTGTGTGTGTGTGCGCTCCAGTTTGCAGGCTTTTCAGCTGAATCACTCTGTGAAAGAATTATAGATTCTCAGTGCTGTCTGCTGATTACAGCTGGTAAGAATTGTTTAAATTTAAACGTGTTCTTTCTCATCATTAACATGCTAAATTAACCTATTTAATACGACAACATACTTTACCTAAAGATAGGAAGTTAAAATCTGAATGGATCTTTTCTAGAGAGGCTAGCAGCCTCTGTGTGTTGGTGTGAGACAAATTTCTAATTCCAGTTCTCCTCAGTAAACCCTTCTTTTCATTAATTCAATCTCACAACACCAACGCACGCGTTTCTGGTGCTGAGTTCCCTCTCTCCACTGACAGCAGCTCGGAGCCGCTAGCCACGTTCATCCATTCAAACCCTTCAATATTTCAGAGGGGAAATTTTTTTTTCTTTTTTTCTTTTTATTTGATAACTTTTTTTCATGTATCTCAACCACAAGTAGAATGTTTTACGATTTTGATTATTAAATAATCATATGATTAAACAGCAATTATCATAGTATTGTATTATAGCCATGTGTTATAATACAATCTATGCATATCTGTAATAATACATATCTAAAATAATCTGGCAACCTTAGGCCCACTGTATACATAAAACACTAGGTATAGGTAAATCGCTACTATCGAGCATGCATTAATTTATCCTTGTGCAAGCAACCACATGATTTCGGTCATCTTACCTCGTTCCCTTTCTCTCTCAGATGGCTTTTACAGAGGAGATAAACTTATAAGTCTGAAGGTTATTGCTGAAGATGCTCTACAGAAATGTAAAGAAAAGTAAGCTATCCACAAAGCACACCAAATTAGTGACATCTTTTGTTTGTTGTCTGAAACTTCATTTTGTTGAATACACTCTGCATGTGTGTTAGGTCTTTTCCTATACTCCGGTGCATTGTCCTGAAACACTTATTAAAGGATGAAGCAGAGACGTCCATGTCACCCCCAGCAAAACGCTGCTGCCCTGACCTCCAGGTGAACTTTTATATGTTTTGTCCATTAACCAATTTGAGTAAACAGCAGTTTTATTTCCCATAATGTTAACCAAGTATATTTTTGCACAGACGTTTTATTTTATTTATTTATTAAAATTTTTATTCATATTAATATGTAACATAAATCTGAAATTTCTATGTTGTACCCATTTCATATTGTTAATATAATTTGTTGTTTTTATGAACTATTGATTATTAAAATAAAATGGGTGGCAATTATTTTGCTGTTAAACTATTTAATTTGTTCCAGGGCCGCCGTAGCTCAGGGGTTTGAGGCTCTGGGTTCCAATCCACCCTGCATAGGGTTCAGCATTACATTACATTAAAAAATTATAATGACCAAATGGAATGACAGAATAGGAAAAAGACATTAGATCTCGTTGTGTTTTCTACCAGTATGGAGCAAAATGTCTTCGCTTACGGTGACGTTTTTTGCCATATTTTTCCAAATCCTCACTTTCACTTCCTCCCCCAACCTTTTAGCAAAAGAAGCAGAAAGAAAACGTAAGGAAGGTCCGTCCCATTCCCAAGGTATTTCTATCCCTCCATCTGTTTAACTCTCTTTTTTCCCCTCCCTTCACTCTTTTTTTTAACACTTGTTTGTCCCCATTCCCTGAGGACCATAATGTCCCTTGGGAAGGTTCAAGGCCTGCATCAGTGTTCACACTCTATCTAATGCAGTGTGTCTGTGTAAATGCATCTGCTCATACACATTTACACACTTTTCAGACTTGGTACACCTTTTGTGGTTTCACATATGTAGCTGTAAAAATACTGGTTCTGTTTACAAAAGGTTTGAATGAGTTGTAACTAAATAGTTCCATTTTGATGGAGTACCAGTTCTGAAACCTGATGATTACTTGGTCTGGAAAAAACAACAGCAGCCTGTGTCCCGAATGTTAGACTTGGGTTAGTGTGTGTGTCCCAAGCATGAGACCTTATACACTTTCTTCTAACAAAACTTCACAAATGTGAAATACAAGGCATTGTGTAGTGAAATAAAGCGCTTTATTATCTGCAAAATGTTTGAGTACTTGGTTTCTAATTAGCCGGCTTACTGTTGCAGCTTCTCTACATAGCAACTTGTCTTTGTGACAGTAGTGCAATGGAGTGCAAAGGTTTGCATCCCCCATTATTTTTGAATACAGGGTCAGAGATACAAAAGGTTTGGAGGCAGTTAATAGGTACTGTAGGATATATGGATATATGAATACAGTATGTGTATAACATGAAAAAAGTGTGAATTTATAGTATTTTTATTAGATTTTTTCCAGTGTTCAATGCTTATCCAGATCAGATCTTAACATACATTCTTACTTGTAATAATACAAGTGCAATCAAACAAAACTAAATGTCATGTTGTGATAAATGACCTTTTTTCCATATTTTTCCCCAATGGTATGCAAAGTTTTGCACTCTGCTCTCTCACCAACCAGTAGCTATGGGGCCCAGGCTAACTCTCATACAGATGTGTCTAGTATTACAGAATCTTTCCTCTTTTTATATTGCAGTTAACGCTTGGATCAAGCGTGCTTAAGTGTAAGGAGAAAAGGGTCTGGAAACACTGTAGTCACCATAGAATCCTTTACATCCCATAATACTGTGATTGTCAGTCTTGCTCATTTTTTACCCGTCTAATGCTGAATTGTTTTTCATTATAATAATTGTTTTCTTTTTTAAAAGCTAATCAGTTGTTTAGTTTAATTTCAGTACTTTTTTCAGTAGTCCTTTAAATGAAATGTAGACTTCACTGGTTCTGTGTTTCCTGCTCTCAGCCCCTGACGTGCACGCTTGATTGAACTGACCCACCCAACTTGACACTTCTGCTCATGTTTTGCTATAAAACTGTGTTTATCACTAATTATACTTTGCTGTTTCTCAGGCTGCATGTAGTTAAGCAGAGGTGTGTGGGGTCTGTGGTATAAAACAAATATACTGGTGTTGTTCATCCTCAGAACATCTGGCGCAGTTTGGGTTGAAGAAGAATCTTTTCACACAATATTCAGAGAAGTTCAGGAAAAATGAAAATTCATCATCTGCTTTTCTGTTTCATGGGCTTTGGTTGGCACAGGTGCCCTGGAACCCAGAGGTGGATGTATGGTGGCATACTCTAATGGATGGTGCCTCGGATGAGTGTGAGCCAGTGTGGTGTGAATCCGAGGACCCTCTCTTCATCCTCTACACCAGCGGGTCTACCGGCAAACCAAAGGTATTGTGTCTTAAAGTCTGCAACTATATATAGGATACAATTTTGAACATAATCTCACAATCTGGTGTCACTCAGAAAGAATGCAATATTACTATAATAATTACATAATAAAACATAAATATTAGTTTGTTAAATCTAACAATCTGTTGGCCTTTGGTCCCCATGGCTAAATTAAAATTTTATTTGTCACATACAACAGTCATACACAGTACGATATGCAGTGAAATGCTACTGTATGGTGAGCCTTGGGTCCCCGTGATCCTGTCACTAGTCTGCTGGTATACTGTACAGCTGATGATCAATGTTGTTCAGTTAACTTGGCGTTGGTATTGATGTTATGGTGATTGGTGTACGTATATGATGTATTATTATTTAGGGCCCAAGCACTGTGATATCAACCCTACTGTATGTCGTCATAGTGTACGAGGGGCCTTTTGTTCTCCTAAACATTATTTAGGGCCCAGGCATTATGACACCAGAATGGAATGGAACATGGTTCTTGCATCTATATTTAATATTCTTGTCATAACATTAACACCACCATCAGATGAACTGAATAACTATCAATTATATATCAGTAAACTGGTGACACAATCATGGGCCCAAGGATCATTTATACCTGTAAAGGCATGTACAGTCTGATCCCACCGAAATAGCCGATGTAGCACAAATTGCTGAAAAGCTAGTCATAAAATAAAAAATATAACAAAACTCGATAGTGGACAAGAATATGTGTTTAAAGCAGTTTGCCAGGAACAGGCCTATTATGAAAGTTTGTAAAATGTTGAGAGTAACTGAAACTTCTATTTTTTTTTTTTTTTTTTTTTAAAGATAAAAATAACAAGAAGTCTGTTTCATGTAATACTACCACAAAAACATAGCAGAAGGAAGAAGGAGAGGACATGGTCGGCTTGTGTCATAACCCAGTCTGAAATATGGGGAATTACTTCATTTGGTTGTTCAGTTGTTTTTAAAACATTTAAGTCCTGATCAATGTGTGTTTTCTTCTTCCTTTTCAGGGTGTGCTGCACACTGTTAGTGGTTACATGCTCTATGTCGCTGTAACATTTAAGATGGTGTTTGACTACCACCCTGATGACATATTCTGGTGCACAGCAGACATAGGCTGGATTACGGGTCACTCCTACATCACCTACGGCCCACTAGCCAACGGGGCCACCAGTGTCCTGGTGAGGGAACAACATAACCAATCTATATTTCCAGAAATAATTCAGAATATTTGGAGCAGTACTGTAGTGTAGGTTTCTGGTACCTAAGGTTGGGTATCGTTTGTTTTTTTCTATACCGGTGCCAAATCGATACTTTTAAAACTGTGACTTTTAAAACAGAACCGGTGACTCAAGAATACATTCTTCTTAGTCAATTCTCCTTAGTCAAATTAGCCTTCTTTGCAATGCTAAATGGGGTCACTGTTGTAGTGCTACTAGTACTAGCTGGAAAGCCATAATTATAAACAGAATCCATGTTACATTAGTATTTTACAAATCGTTTGACCATTTGTTAGCATGAATGCACGATTAGCATTTTGCAGTTAACATTACATTAGCGCTACTACTGCTAACCTGCGGAAAGGCTGCGATCATCATCATGATCGGTGACTCCTTTTTGCTACGGTTGGTGTGACTGGGACTGAGGGTCGTCCACACTGATAGTGCCAGCTGTTGTCCACAAGCTGTCAAACACGGTGCTTCCCTCTGCTTTTAACTTTATTCCGTGTGACCTCAAATGTTTCATTAGATTTGACATGTTTCTCTCTTTACTGCTGTAAAACACTTGCTGCACGTCGCGGTGTCGGAATCCTTTTTTGTGAAATATAACCACACTTTCAACCATTTAGTTTTAAGCAAGCTAAGATAGCGGTAGACCAGCTGCTGCCGTCAGAGCGAGTGTAACGTTAGTTGCTGCATTTACGCGCATCTCGGATGGTCTCTTATTTCCTGATGATTTGTGCTTAAAATTTTTTAATCTAATCTAATAAACTTTTAATCTTCAAAAATAAAATGGATAGTAACATTCCTGCAACAATGTTTTGGATTTGTATTATCGAAGCTTTCCGAAGTTCTCAAGATTTTTCTACTTAAGGAAATAATTTATTTTTCCGATCATTTCTAACACCCCATGAATGCAGTATTTACATTTTACTAGCGATTACGTGTGTTGATGAATGAATGTGTGCTTATTACAACTGCGTCATTCAATCGACAGTTCAGGCATTTAAGTGGCACCGAATTGAGGCACCGAAATTCGCATTCTGTTTCGGTCCGGTTCATACCGGTTACATACGTACCCAACCCTACTGCTACCTGGTTGTTTTAGGTTTAAAAAGAGGTTTTAGCCAAAGTGCTAACTGCTGTACAGGTAGCAGCGTAATTTATCACTAACAGCGCATGTTAAACTTAAGTGACTTGTATTATTCTTTCTCAATCTCTGCTGCCAGTTTGAAGGTTTGCCCACCTATCCCGATGTCAGCCGAATGTGGGAGATAGTGGATAAATACAAAGTTTCCAAGTTTTACACAGCACCCACGGCCATCAGACTGCTTATGAAGTTTGGCAGTGAGCCAGTAAACAAGTAAGTCACTTTTTTACATCTTCTTTGTTGTTTTCACACCTCGGATACCGTCATGATGCTAAGAATATCATGCATGTTTGCTTAGGCAAGGTGCTATGCTTAGCCATACAATCACACCATTTACAACTAACCATAAAGTTAAATCTACATTCTAAATTTAAGGCCACAACCATTTTAGGTCCCAAACAAGTTAACACAGGAAAGTGTCTGTAAATGCTCCAGCTGAAATAACACTCACATGCATTTTTCATACCTCCCGTTGTTTCACTCCTCTTCGAGAGCTTGCCGTTTCAGTGTCTATGCAGATGAGCTACTGATAACCATTAATAGTTCTCTGGCATGGCTCATTGTGTGGGAGTGTAGGCATTAATGAATGATTTATTTACACATTTAGTTGTATGTTTCTAAGTGCATAGTACACAGACACAGAAAAGTATTGACAAAATGTAAAAAAATATATATTCTTTATTAAAATTTTAAATGTGTTTTTACATTTTATATTGCAATATAATTTTATTTAATTCTTTTTTTTTTTTGGGGGGGGGGGGGTACCACAAGTTGAAAGAATGTGGGTCAACAGAAAAGATTTTAAATAAAACAAAAAAAAAAGAAGAACTGAAGGTTATGGTTGGATTTAGGTGCAGGGATCACACGAATCAGTTTCATTAACGGTTATGTCAGTGGAAGATCCTCTTAAGGACAGGACAATTGTGTATGTGTGTGTTCTCAGGTTTAAGCGGAAATCTCTGAAGATCTTGGGAACAGTGGGGGAACCCATTAACCCTGAGGCCTGGCAGTGGTACTACAATGTCGTCGGGGAGAAAAGATGCCCCATAGTGGACACTTTCTGGCAGACTGAGACCGTACGCAGCTCCCTTTTTATTGCAGAAATTAAGTACTATAATAGTCATCCTACGTCATTTTGAGATAAATATAAAGAAATAAACCCCATATTTACTGATTCTGATTTATTGTACACAATCCTGAGCCACTACGCAGATGAATACTCTGTTATTAGTGTTCTTGTACTTGATTTAGTTCACCTTCATACAAGTTAATTCAGGGGAAATATTGTGCTAAAAGAAGAAGAAAAAACATATACAGTACATCCAACCACTGGGTTTTGCCATGTGCCACCTTTTATTATAAAACTGATGTTTATAAAGGAGTAAAATAATGTTTTTTGTTGTTTCGTGCATTAGATTAATTACAGACTGAAATCCAGGCTTATGTAACGGATGCTGTTTTATTTTGATTATGGAGTTGATCTAAATATACTGGATTGCTTTAGGTTTAATTTAAACCTTGTCTGTGACTTTGCTCAGGTTGGTATTAATTTATTTACATCACAAATGTTTGTGCTTTTCAGGGAGGACATGTTTTAACACCTCTTCCTGCAGCCATTCCTCTGAAACCAGGATCAGCAGTGAGTGTTTCTAGCTTCTTATTTTCAGTCATACTCATTTAATTCTAGTGCTAGTGATATATTAGGAATGTCCAGATTGGTGTGTTGAATATGTTAATTTATTTCATTTTTACTTCAGCCTTGCCGTTGGTCTTGCAGTTTGTAATTTTGACTAAGACATGTTTCTTTTGTCTGTAGACATTTCCTTTCTTTGGAGTCGTTCCTGCCATACTGAATGAGTCGGGAGAGGAACTTGAGGGACCAAATGAAGGCTACCTGGTAAAAAAGGACTTATTTTAAAGAATGTTTTACAGTTTACACCACTAAAATCTGCCGGTAATAAGGTGTGTTTACCATTAAAGTACTGCAGTGCCAGTTTGGTACAACGTCAGTCGTTGGTATCTCTCATCTGCTGTTACTGCTAAATGTAATAATCATCAGTAACTGCTTACTTCTTGAGGGAATTCTGTCAGCAGCAGCAAACAGACAACATGCATTATTATCCGTGCTCAATATATTTAACTGCTATTTAACTTTGATAGATTATATTCATTTCTAAAGTAATTTTAAAGATGATTTAACAGGGTTTGAGGCCACTGAAATAACTTAAACACAAAAAATAAACTTTCTTTCGGCTGCTCCCGTCAAGTGCTTGCCTCAGCGGACCGTCCGATTTGCACACACAATTTTGAACCGCCACTCATGCAGTGAAGGTAGTGTTTGGAATGTGGCAACCCACCGATTGTGGGGCTCGAAACTCGATCCTTAAATTAACAACCTAGAGCCTTAGCCACCTGAGCTATTACACCCCGCCCCACAAAGTAACAATAAATAACAATTAAATGATCAATTTAAGAAAAATCAGACATTGCTTTTGAATTCTGATTCAACAGGATGATTTAATAAACCCCACCCCATGAACCTGAACCACTGATGCATGACAGAATGGTGGTTTACACAATATAAATGCATGCATCCATCTTTTTTTTTGTTTTTTTTTTTGTTTTTTTTTGGTCAGCCTGTGCACATTTTAACCTAATTTTCCTATTAGCTAACAGGAGTGGCTCCTGGTCGGCTCTGCTGCTGTTGTAGCACATCTGCTTAAAGGTTCGGTGTGTTGCACTGTGAGGTGCTTTTCAGCATACTGTACCTCGCTTGTTACAAGGTGTTATTTGGTAACAAGGTGTTATCAGCAAGGCATTTTCACCCAGAGAACTGCAAACCCTTATGCGTGAAGTTCCGAGGAGATAATCAGACCAGCCCAGTTGGCCCCAACAACCATGCCACTTTCAAATTGACTTAAATCATGTTTCTTCTCCATTCTGTATCTCAGTTTCTAAATCCTGAACAGTTGACACTCCCTAATGGATATATGAGAGAATCTTAAATGTGCAGTTAGTTTCCCAAAATTAAACTGACTCTACCACACATTAAAAACCGTGCATGCGCAGTATAGCTGCTGCGTTTAGCTGCTTTTTGCCCAGTTTATAACCGAAATTTCTCCAGATCCTCTTTTTGCTTCTGTAATCTTTTCAAGTCAAATGAAGGAAAATCATAGTATTTTTAATTTTTAATGTTGTTTAAACAGCTTAACTAGCAGTGTAGGGTCATAGTTGAATATGGTCAAAGGACAGATTCTAGTGTTGCATTAACAATCTGTGCCAGTGGAGACTAATATCTGTTGTTTGTTTCAGGTGTTTAAGCAACCCTGGCCTGGCATGATGAGGACCGTGTACAGGAACCACCAGAGATTCGAGACCACCTACTTTAAGACATTTCCTGGCTATTATGTAACTGGAGATGGTAATTTGAAACACAGCATTTATTCAGAACGGAATGGATGTTTATTGATCTGTTTTGGTGTCCAACAGTTCAAGATTATGGCTGTGAATATTTGTTTTCCTTGTGCAGTCTACATGCCATGTCGTGTATGCATGGACCCACTTGAGTGTTTTAGACCATCACTTATCAATTATTAAGGCTCCATTACTTCCAATAATAAGTGCATGATAATTAGCTCACTCAAGATTAGACCTACTTCTGTTTCAGTGTTGTCATTAATGCACATATTAACTCGGTAGACATTTCAGCAACTGTGTTGCACACTTTATGTATATTGTGCACTATTCTATGATTTTGTATGTGTGTTAGGTTGCCGCAGGGATAAGGACGGGTACTACTGGATCACAGGCAGGATTGATGATATGCTTAATGTTTCGGGTAAGAGACAATAATGAACACATTTCCTTTGCTTCTCTTAATGTTTCATTTTCTATATAGTTTCTGTACTTAAGAATTATCAAAAATTTCCCTCAGGTCATTTGCTGAGTACGGCAGAGGTGGAATCTGCTCTAGTGGAGCATGAGGCAGTAGCTGAGGCAGCTGTGGTAGGAACGCCGCACCCTGTTAAAGGAGAAAGCTTATATTGCTTTGTCACACTCAATGATGGCATCAACTATACAGCCACCCTGGAGGCTGAGCTCAAGAAGCAAGGTGTGTGACTGACTATGTTTGTGTGGTTGGGCGTGGGGGGAGGGGGAGGGGGGGCTGTATTTCAGAAGAATTTTAAACTTAAAAGACTGATTTAAAGTCTTCGATTAGGCACAGACCTGGTGACCTCTTCAGCTGCACAACTGAAAGTTTTCTCTACTTTAACATAATTGGCCTCATTAGACGATTAATAGCTGATCGGTTCCATCTGACATCAACAGTGCAAAGTCTAGAGTTAAAAAGCGCTGTCCCAGATAAGGCAGAAAGCAGATTTCTTAGCCTTATCTATAATGATTGGTTACATTAGTTCAGTTTCATCTACAATTGATTAGAAACCTAGAGCTTGAACGGGGATTTACATTGTTTTGATTTTAGTCCAGTTTAGCAGAATTGAGTTTAAACTCCAATTGGGTTGTAATGAAGTGATTTGTAAATACTGATGTGTATTAAAATAATAAAGCAAAACTGTAAGCTAGATTCTGTCAACAGGCTGCTATCGGCATAAAAATTTGGTCTCGGCTGTTATCAGTCAGAAACCTAAAGATAATGAAGGTAGAACATAAATCATGTTTTTAAGCACAGTTTACAAAACCTTATAGTATGAGTTACTTAGGGTGTTGTGAAATTTTGTGAAACACACAAGAGAATCTCAATAAATTAGAATAGCATCAAAAAGTTGATTTATTTCAGTAATTCAATTCATAAAGTTCAACTCATATTATATTGTTTCCTTATACACCGACTGATATATTTAAAATGTTTATTTCTTTTCATTTTGATGATTTTAGCTTACAGCTAATGAAAACCCAAAATTCAGTATCCCAGAAAACTAGAATATTATTTAAGACCAGTTAAAAAAGGTTTTTAACTACTGAAAAGTATGAACGTGTAGAGCTCTCACCACTTGGTCGAGACTCTCTTTGCATGAATAACTGCAGCAATGCCGTGTGCTATGAAGGTGAACAGTCTGTGGCACTGCTTTCAAGATGACTTTCTTAATATTGAAGTGTTATACCTGCGACTGCATGCATTATCGCCCTCGGGCTTGCTCGCCAGGGAATATCTGAACATTTTGATTCATACACATTCACATTCCATACAAACTTAAATAATTCTTTTGATTGTGTAAAGCTGTTTTGAGACAATGTCAATTGTTAAAAGCGCTATACAAATAATACTGAATTGAATTGAAATTATTTGGTGTCTACAAGACCCCATGCATATAAATACCCAACAAGTGTCTCTAATACTGATCTTCCTGTGAGCATCTGCAATGTGTTTTAAAGTGTCCTTTTTGCTGCACATATTACATTTTATTTTTAGCCGATTTGAAAAGCCAATCACAAAGAATAAGACGGATGCACCTTTAATATTATTAAATAACTCTGACCACAGTACAACTTTGCTGGATCATTGAAATTATTCATTCATTCATCTTCTATACCGCTTTATCCTGCATTTAGGGTCGCGGGGACCTGGAGCCTATCCCAGGAGACAAGCAGGGTACACCCTGGACAGCGTGCCAATCCATCGCAGAGCACACACACACACTCATTCACACACTATGGTCAATTTAGGAACGCCAATTAGCCTAATCTGCATGTCTTTGGCTTGTGGGAGGAAACCGGAGTACCCGGAGGAAACCCACCAAGCACGGGGAGAACATGCAAACTCCATGCACACAGAGACGGGAATCGAGCCTGGCCGGGAATCGAACCCGGACCCTGGAGGTGCATGGCGACAGTGCTAACCACTACACCACCGTGCCGCCATTCATTGAAATTAAAGAGGACAAAACATTATCTTTTTAATAATAAAGTGAAACTTTTATTTTCTACTGGAAATCCTAACATCCTCCTTCATTATCACACCAGCAATGTTTTGTGACATGCAGTATAAATATCTGATCAACTATACACCATGTTCCAAATTAGAACGCAAATGATATCTTTCTCTGATTTTCATAATTAGTAAATGCAAATGACAGTCAGTATACTGTAATTTAAAGTCATCAACTATTAGGGTATAATTTGAATTTTATTGAACAAACCTCCTAAAGATAATATTTATTAAAAAAAAAAAAAACTGAAATTGCACTGTTCCAAATTATTATGCACAACAGAGTTAAAACATTTGTAAAGGTTGTAAAGAACTGAAAATGGTCTTTTGTTGAATTTGCAGCTTTAGGAGGTCATATTTAAAGAAATCAAAAGCTTTTTCAATTAAAAACACTCATCAGTAAACAAGACTGTTTAAAAACTTGTCTTCATGTATGCCTGGGCCCACTGCAACCGTTTCTGCTTGTGAGCATTGATTAGGGGTGGCCGAATAGTAGGTTTATGCACAACTGCAAGCCTTTAAAGGATCCTACATCTTGAGGTTCGCGGGACTCCAGAGGCACCAGCAGCTTTAAATACCTGTTTGATGCTTTGTAATGGCATTTCAGCAGCTGCTCTCTTAATCTGATGAATTTGTCTTGCAGAGACCTTCTTCATTCTGCCTTTAACTGCACGAACCCGTCTTCACAGTATGATGATCACGCTTAAGTTTTCATGAAATATCTAATGTTTTTATACCTTGTCCAAGGCATTGCAATATTTGACGCTTTTCGGCAGCAGAGAGATCCTTTTTCTTTCCCATATTGCTTGAAACCTGTGGCCTGCTTAATAATGTGGAACAACCTTCTTCAGTACTTTTCCTTTAATTGGGCTCATCTTGCAAACTAATTATCACACATGTCTGAGATTCATTTCAGTGATCCAAAGAGCTCTGAGACACAAAACCATCCATGAGTTTAATTTAAAAACTAAACATTTAATGTTTGACACTTATGAACGCGGTGTAGTTGCAAATTCTCAGTTCCACATACAGTACCAATCTTAGCCTAGAATAAGTTTTAAGTTGTTTAAAGGTTAAACTGACATGGTATTTTAATGGTCTCAAAACAGTGAGAGAGAAGATCGGTGCCATAGCAACGCCTGACTACATGCAGAATGCGCCTGGGCTTCCCAAAACCAGATCAGGTAAGTGTGCATGTGTTTGTGCTTGCATGTCTCAAGTTCAGATAGTGTTTTAGTTTGAACACTAAGTCACTTTTTTTGGTAATGTGCACAGGTAAAATCATGCGGCGTCTGCTACGGAAGATAGCATCCAACCAGCAGGATTTAGGAGACGTGTCCACACTAGCAGACAGTACAGTTATTGAGCATCTGTTTGAGAACCGATGCTGTACTGCTGTGTGAACACTAGGAGACACTATTCAAACCTCTGCACTCCAGGGCACATGGGTAAAATGAAATGTATCATTTTTTTGTGGAAGGTCACCAGAGGACATAATGTATAAATTATACTGCGATTTTATAATATCTAGGAACTGAAAAGAGTGTTCTTTACCAGACCCGTTTGTACACCAATTAGCCATAACATTAAGCCCAGTAATGTGTAGGTTCCTCTTTTGCCACCAGGGCAGCTATGGCCCCTCAGGACATGTCTCTAAAAGTCCTCTGGGGTGTGCTGTGCTGTCTGGCACCAGTATATTAGTGGCGGATCCTTTGCGCGCTCTGGGTTTGGGGGTGGGGCCTCCATGGATTGATTTTCTTCTCCACCTCATTCTATGGTTGCTCATTCAGATTGAGATCTGAGGAATTTGATGGTTGGATCAATTTTTGCCTTCTGAGCCTTATATGCTTCAGACTGTGATGAAGCATACTGAGTGTTCTGAGACTTTTCTATCATTGCCACTATTTACTTTCTTCAGTTTCTTCTTTTACTAATTGGACCAGACAGGCTAGCCTATATTCCCCACAGTCATGTATGAGCTTCGGGTGCCCATCATCCTGCCATCAGTTTCTATAATCGGTAACTGGTATATAATTGATAATCTTTTTTATTCAATTCACCTGATGGTGGTGTTAATGTTATGGCTGATCTGTGAATATTTGTTTAATATTGTTTAGCTATCACAATTCTTTTCTTTGTAGTCATTGTATTTTTTTGCCCTCAGTTGATGTACTATGTTACATCCTTGATTTGTACTTTTCAGATATTTCATGCACATACAAAAACTGAGTATTTACTTAGTTTATGCACTCAATCAGGTAGTTTGTTTTTAATGACATAAATTGTTTTCATATGCCAAGGATGAAGATGGTGTGTTTGATCCCAAAACAAATTGCAATTTCTATTTGTACGATATCATAGCAATGAAAATATCTTGAATATAGTTACATTTATGTATGCTTTCTTAAAATAAGATTACAACAAACTAAATCTAAGATTATTAAGATTTTGTTACTAAAACTGCAAGTGAAATGTTCGTTATATTGGCAGATACATTTGCTAGTTTTTAGGAAGATATTTCTTGAAAGAAGCGAAATTCTCTGCCTCCTCCCCGAACAAGAACTTTGTGTGCAAATTTTAGTAACGTTTGACTAGAAATAAGCTTAGTAATCTTTTATTTGCCTCATTAACTTATTTTAGGAAATTATACATAGATAGGATTGACTGGATTCAAGAATATTTCACTTGCTTAAGATGCCGTTTTTTGCAGTGTGCAGTTAGGATCCAAGAGTCTCTTTTTATTACAAGACAAATGTAGCAAATATTAATCTCGTACTTCTAAGGTCAGGGGTTGTATCAAGAAATAAATCTATAAACTAATTGTATCTTTACTTCAGTAGGTACTAAAATCGCCTATATATCACATGAAAATGGTATTAATATTTGCAGTGATCTATATATGAACAGTTTGGCAGCAAAATGAGAACTCCATTCTTGAGAAAACCTTTTTTTTAATTAAATGAAGCAAGAATTATTGCAAACTGATAGAGAATATTTTGGCCATGATTTCTTTGAGTCACAAGGCTGTTTAAAAGTACAAAAGCCAAAATCTTAAGTTCAGTTGTTTTGGTTTGATTGTTGATCATGAGAAACATTATAAGCTATACAAAACCGTTTACAGTATAATCACCTCCTCCTTTTACTTTTTTTTTTTTTTTTTTTTTTTACAACTTGCTGTCATTGTACAGGAGCACCATCTAACATCCGTCAGTGCATTCACAGCACAGAGTGATTGTAATAGCTGTAACAAAGTCTAAACATCTTTGTTCCTGGCTTCAAAATTCATAACAATGCACTTGATTGGCTCGTCTCGACTTGTGTGTTTTTACTCGAATACCTGGTGCGTACGTGTCATGCTCAAAATGCGGAAGTTTAAATCTTCTAAAATAAGGTTATGTAATAGATTTTAAATTTTAAATATTTTGTTTTCGACAACCTTGTGTGTCAGAGAAAAATAATTAGCCAAGTGAGTGGGAAATGGCGTTTATCACGGTCTGCTGTTAAACACTATCCGAGTTTGTAGCTGTGTGATTAAAAGAGGAAAGACATGGTTCCTCTTAAAACTGACCTGAGAACATGACCAAAGAGTAAACTACTGGATGGTAGTGATTGTTTTTTGGATTGTGTTATCTACAGATCGTCCAACCCTTCTAGAATTACTTTAACTACATGGCAAAGCTGCTGGGATATCAGACATGCCAACTTGGATCAGACACCTATTAGGAAATCTGCCAGAATGTTAAATACACACCAAGTCTAGACAGTGAGGTTATACTGTGACATGAAAACACTGTCTCTGACTCTACTTTGATGTATTTTCAGGTTTTAATTGAAATTATTACACTGAAAAAAAGAATATTTATCAAATGGGAGTTGTTTTGCTATTATCTTTATTTAGCTCAGGATTTGTTATTGTGATGAGTAATTGTTTTATTGTTGTTTTGTCTTTTACCAGAAAAAAGAAGCTCTTAATGTTCTATCTTTTATTTGCTTGTATTACCCCCTTTTCTGTTCTGTGATTTAACATAACATATTTTGCCAGTTGATCAAATATACACTGGTGAAATAGTCTTGCTCTGTTTGTCTTTCTATGCTTAGATTTATTCATGTGCGTGTGCATTCGAAACTGCAAACTTTGCTGCTTGCAAATGACAACTTAAGTTCTCTCACTTGAACAGTCGTTATAGGGAGACAGGGATGTCCCTTAATCTCCCTTTTTATCACTCATTAACTAAAGTTTTTCTTTTAAAAAGTTGAACAAATAATATAATTGTGTGCAGATATCTGCAAAGGATTTACACCCAATTAGATTTTTTTTTTGTTTAGATTTTGTCCAGATACTTTTGAGCCAATGAAAATTAGAAATAATAAAAGCGAGCTTAGTTTAATTATTTTTTTAAATTCATTTTCAAATATATTTGGGACAAACAAAAACATTAATGAGCAAACAATCACACAGCGCTGAAAAACAAATAAATACATCTTTTACTGCAAAATGAATGATAATAATAATAAATTTTGTCCTGAATCAGAGTTTTTTTTTTTTTTTTTTTTAAAGAATGCACAGGTTTCCAAAGTCTCCAGAGTTTATGGTTTAGATTAGGCCTGGGCGATAAAACGATAACGATATGTTTCGCGATAGACACGTGATCGATATCAATAAAATATTTGTTCGATAGAACGTTCGATATTTTTTATTCTCTGTCGGAAGAAAACACTGGTCGCGAAGCTAGTTTGATTGCTGTCATGCGCACTCGCTCCGCGACCAGCTCTAGGACCCGGAAGTAGTACGGTCGCGATTCAGGAAGCATAAACGGAGACAAGATGGCGTTGACATTTGCACCCGCCAAATGCGGGTAAAATTCGGCTGTGGCGGGTAATAACTTTAGTCTCACTAGCCACATTGGCGGGTAGTTTATTCTTTGGTATGACAATTATGTTTGCATCAATATGCACAACTAACATCTATAATATTACTTGCTTTTTGTGTGAGACAACCAGAGGAAAAGAAACGGTATTCTTCTTTTACTGCATTCAGTGCACACGCTTTTCCACTGCATAGTACGGCACGACACGGTTCAGTTCAACTCAGTTTTGGGGGTTTTTCCACTGGGAACAGTACATGGTACCTGGTCCTTTTTTAGTACCACCTCAGCCGAGGTTCCAAGCGCGCCGAACCGTTACCAAAACGTGACGTGTAAACTCTGCTGGTCACTGATTGGCCGGAGAAAATCGTCATTACTGCGTCACTGAACTTGCGACACGAGACACAACAGAACAGCTATATTTAGAACAGCCAGAGAAGGATCGGACGCACCTTTTTGTATTAACCAAAAATTTTCTTTGGCTGCCATCAGCCTCTTTTGAAACAAACTCCTTCGTTTCGCTGTTAAAAACATCCACATGCCGAGAATGAAGAACACCATGCCGTCGATATGCTCCATTGTTGTGTGTTTGTTTGTGGCACGTTTACGATGATGTCACGGCAGTAGAGGTACCGCAATTAAAACGACACGTGAATAATCCCGCCCACTCTAAAGCGTTACTAAACTGCAGTGGAAGCGCAAACTGAGCCGAACCGAAGTGAGCTGTACTGAACCGTGCTGTGCCGTACTATGCAGTGGAAAAGAGGCAATAGTATACAGCACGGTATTTGCCCCCTGGTGGCCCGCCAGCGAATTAACATCAAACTCAAATATATTACAATATATTTTTGTTGTAGTTTTCTCTAAAGGCATCTGATATAATAAACGCATTTCACTATTTTATTACACTTTATTAAGCATTTCTTACATTTTCTTTTAATTTTGCACCTTAAATGTTAAAGAGATAATTAAGTGTTCATTGTGACTTTAGACTTATATTTACATTTTAATTATTTTCCATGGTTGTTGACATTTCTGTCTTAATAACTGAGGGGACTATGATCATAGGAAGGTTAAGTTTAAAATAAAAATGTTTAAATATAATATATTCTGGCCCTTATTTTAAATGGGTCATAAATAATATCAATAATTATCGATATCGACTGATATGAAACACTGATATCGTGATACAGTTTTCAGCCATATCGCCCAGCCCTAGTTTAGATTATAGGCAAAGGGAAAAAGGCTCCTAACTGATCACCATCACACTGTGATTATGGGAACCTGGGAGGTCGACCACCTACGCAAAATATACTACCGTTCAAAGGTTTGGGGTCACTTTCTACCTCCATGATGGTTCCTGATTTTTATTTCTTTCTACATTGTAAAGGAATGCTGAAGGTGTCCAAAAAATGCATTAATCTCCTTTGAACAGTTGGTAGTGAGATGTGTCTGCTACTTCTGCTCTGTAAAGACTTCATAACGCCTCTAATCAGAGGTGCTGTTAATTGGTCATTTTTCAGGCTGATAACTCTAAATGAACTTCTGGTCTGCTTTTTAGCAGGTAGGTTTTGGTCTCGTCCTCCTGGGATGGCCTTCATGAGAGCCAGTTTCATTATGGTGCTTGATGGATTTTGCAAATGCACTTGACAATACTGTTCTTGCAAGAACTACAGTATTACAGAAAGGCCGACCTCTGTGTCTTAAAATAACAACTAACTGTTGTTTTTCTTGTTGTTACATAATTACCTAATTCCATATGTGTTATTTTATAGTTTTGAAATCCCCAGTATTGTTGTAGAATGTAGAAAATAAATCACTAAACAAAAACAAATAAATTTGCAAGTGACCCCAAACGTTTGAACGGTAGTGTACATTTTATAGCCAGAATTACAAGAGTTGTTAATAGAGATTTAGTGTCCACATCACAGGCATCCAGAAGCATGGCATCCACTAACAGCAAATAAATGGAACAATGTGAGCTGTGTACCAGTTTCAGTGGAACCTTCGATTACGAGCATACTGTAATTCATTCCGGAAGCAGGTTCCTATTTCAAAACACTCATAAGTGATTTTTCCCATAAGAAATAATGGAAACTCAAATTATTCCTTCACAGCCCAAAAAATAAATACATAAAAATAATTAATACAAAATATAAAGTAAAAATAAAATAAATTAACTTGAAAAAGTAAAAAATAAATCCAGACAGATGTACGCACACTGTCCACACACACACACACATACAAAGAAAATAAAATGTTTTACGCGCACACACACGTGATCACAGTGTTATAGTAAACAGTACACACATGTACGGATGTTGATTATACCAGTAAGAGATGAGCACTAAGACCCAGCAGGGGAGATGATTACCCACAATTCTGCATTGCAAGAGAGAGAAAAACCATTGGCTCAGTTGTGATCACGTGTCAAAACAAGGAGCGCATGCATGATACATGATAGTACTTGTAAACCAAGACTTGTTTGTTTTTCAAGTCAAAATTTATTAAAAATCCTTGCTCGTCTTGCAGAAGACTCGCAAACCGCGTTACTCGCAATGCGAGGTTCCACTGTCTCTTGTACCGCAGAATGAACATCGTTCTAGAATAGCTGAATGTGATCACAGGATAAATACATGGAGAAGATGTGCCCTTGAACGTTTTACATTCATAACAAAGATCTGTGTGATTATGTAACATTCTATAATGGTGAACAGGTGTAAAATAAATCAGATGAAAAAATTTGTCCTATGAAATCTTGTTCATGTAGGGAAATTGAGGTACACTTTGGAAAAATGTAATCATAAATCTTGGTCCAATCTATAGAAGTGAATGACACCCACAGATCCCATTCCCACCATCGTGTCAGAAAGTGAAGCAATAACGCACTAAACTTGAATCCTTTAAGAGAAATCATGACTTTCATTCATTTTCTATACCGCTTAATCCTGTGTTCAGGGTCGCAGGGGACCTGGAGCCTATCCCAGGAGACTTCGGGCACTAGGCGGGGTACACCCTGGACAGGGCGCCAATCCATCGCAGGGCCCACACACACACTCTCACACACCCAATCACACACTACGGGCAATTTAGGAACGCCAATTAGCCTAACCTACATGTCTTTGGACTGTGGGAGGAAACCCACCAAGCACGGGGAGAACATGCAAACTCCATGCACACAGAGATGGGAATCGAGCCTGGCCGGGGAATCGAACCCAGACCCTGGAGGTGCAAGGCGACAGTGCTAACCACTACACCACCGTGCCGCCGAAATCATGACTTCTTATTTTTTATTTTAAAGGAGTCTGTCCTGTATATAAAGACACTGTGTAAAATATCTAATTTGTAGAAATAGAAGAAGAAAGAAACCTATAGAGGAAATTCTCTCGGATTCTGCTCTAAGTTGTTTGGAAATCAGAAATCATTATCATTTTTAACACTTCAAATTAATTCTGATAAAATACTCAAAATTTCATCACTGTTCAAATACTTGTGATCCTGACTGGATGTTTCATGGTCAACAGCAGTTTTGTCAGTTCTGGAGAGGTTTGGAGCAGCATCAGGATAAGAGTTTAACCTTTCAACCTTCCTTTTATTTGTCTGTGTGAGAATACTTAGTAGCGTTCAAAGAGAGAAGTTCTGAAATACAGTACACCTATTTTGGGGGTGGGGGGGGGGTAACAATGTGGTGTGGTGCACACTGTTTCACTGGGGTGATAGCACTGTAGCTCACGGTACTTGTATATATAATTTTTCTTAACGCTAGAGGGAGCCAAATGTCGCTGTTCCTGCAACCTTGGATTCACACGAGCATGTACTGTAGCATCACCGCAGGAGGAAGTCTCAACCGACAGAGGCCTCAACGGCTGTCTGAAAATGTTGACATGCTGATTTCACTGGCTGCAGGTGGAATTTTAGTTTAGTAATAGATGAGGGTTTTTTTTTCCAACCAGAGTTCATACATTTCCTCCTTATCTAATTGAGGAAAACTGAAGAAAAGACAGGAGGCAGAGCTGAAGATGTTGAGGTTCTCCTTGGGAGTGACAAGGATGGATAGGATTAAGAATGAGTTCATCAGAAGGACAACCCATGTGAGATGTTTTGGAGATAAAGTCAGAGAGGCCAGATTGAGGTGGTTTGGACATGTTCAGAGGAGAGATGGTGAATATATCGGTAGAAGGATGCTGAGGTTAGAACTGCCAGGCAGGAGGTCTAGAGGAAGACCAAAGAGGAGATTTATGGATGCAGTGAGAGAGGACATGAAGTTAGTTGGTGTGAGAGAAGAGGATGCAGAGGATAGGGTTAGATGGAGGCAGATGATTCGCTGTGGCGACCCCTGAAAGGGAACAGCCGAAAGACAAAGAAGAAAAAGTGAGACTAATTGGAGAAAAGGCTTCAGTTTGCTAGGGAGCATAACGAACAGACAGTGGAGTGTTGGGAAAAGGTCATGTGGTCTTTTTCCAGAGTGATCATGTGGTCTTGGTTTCAGAGTAATTGACATGCCTATGCCTTCTGTACAAGCCTGTGGAGCAGTGTAATGATCTGCGGTTTGTTCTGTTGGTCAGGTCTAGGCTGAGGAACATTATGTACCCAGAAATGAAGTCAGCTGAATACGTGAATACAGTATACTGATTGACCAGTTTTTCCATTTTTTTCACATCCCACTACTTCAATGACTACAATAATGTCAGTTATTTATTCATCCTCTTTAGGAGTATAAAAAACTACAAACATTTGTTTACATACAGTTTCACTCTGTTTATGGAAAATAACTATATGGTTGGAAAAACTATTACCAAAAAATTACACTTGTGGTCAGGCCACAAACCCCATTTGCAGGTTCACACAATGACTTCAATCACACAATGAAATCAATCATCATTTTCATGCAGCTATTGAGTCCTTCGCCAGTTGACGATGTCTCTGGTAGTTAAAAAAAAACACAAAAAAACATATTCACTTGGAACGGAGGTATCAAGAATGGTGAGCTTTGGCCTATGATGCCCTCTATTGTTAATATAAATAAATTACATACTGTAGAAGTTTTGCCAGTTTACAGTGCTGTGAAAAAGTATTTGCCTCATTTTGTGGCTTTCGCCTTTGAATTCTCACTTGGTTGCCATTCTATTTCTTATTGTTGAATCATGAACACTGACCTTAAATGAGGCAAGTGAGACCTGCAGTTCTTTGGATGTTGTTCTGGGCTCTTTTATGAGCTCCTGGATGACTCGTCATTGTGCTCTTGGAGTAATTTCAATACCAAAATGGCGTAGGTAACCCTTTCCAGACTGATACAGTATATGAGAATAACTTTGTTTCTTATCTGTTCTTAAATTGTCTTAGATTGTGTTGCTTTTTGAGATCTTTTAGAGTGCTTCACTTTTTCAGATCTGGGTGTGATCAGTGAAATTTAACTTAGCTTTCCTTTAGCATGAATTATTGCATTAGTGCGGCATGGCATGGAGGCAATACTGAAGACCAGACTGCTTTGATAGCAGCCTTCAGCTCGTACATATATTATTGGGTCGGTTGTCTTGACCTCCCACTTGACAATACCCCATAGATTCTCCATGGGGTTTAGGTCGAGCAAGTTGGCGGGGCAATCAAGCACAGTGTTATCAGCAGCAGCAAAGTCGCTACAGTAGTGGTAATTTTGGCACTGTGGGCAGGTGCTAAGTTGAGCTTAAAGCTTCCAGATAAAACACATGATACACCAAATCATCACAGTCTATGTTACCCAGCAACAGCCCCAAAACATCACTGCTCTAGAGGAGATCTGCATGGAGGAATGGGCCAAAATACCAGCAACAGTGTGTGAAAACCTTGTGAATCAACCTTGTGAAGACTTACGGAAAATGTTTGACCTCTGTCATTGCCAACAAAGGGTATATAACAAAGTATTGAGATACATTTTGTTATTGACCAAATACTTATTTTCCACAATAATTTGCAAATAAATTCTTTTAAAATCCTACAATGTGATTTTTTATGTCTCCCATAGTTGAGGTATACCTATGATGAGCATTACAGGCCTCTGTCATCTTTTTAAGTGGGAGAACTTGCACAATTTGTAGCTGACTAAATACTTTTTTGCCCCACTATACATTATTTAGTGTGAAGTAAACCTACTAGATCCTCGTGGGCAACGAGTAGAAAAGGCAGTACTTGCTCAATCTATGCCTGCTACAGTACTGTATGTTTCCTTCCTAAACTTGTACTTAAATTCGACACAGAAGTGGACACCCTGACTTCAAAAAGTCCTATGACATATTTGTCCCATCCAATAACTAAACTAGCTGATTCTATTTAGCACAAGATTAGTACTTAGTAGTCCTGTCTTAAAATCAAAACAATGACCCTGGAGTACTGATGTACTGTAGTAATGCTATCCTCTGACACTGGTATAATAACCATAAGCGTCTATATATTTTTGGGCTTTAAAAAAGGGAAATTGGTTTTGATTCTCTGCACACAAAACATGAAAGCAAAATGTCACACCCATGCCACATACAAAAGGCCATAGAGTTTTGTCTGTAACTATTCTATGCTTGATCCTCTTCAGTTTAAAACAGTTTTCCTTCTGTGCTTTAGCATACTATTTGCTCATTAATGTAATGATTCTAAATATCTAAATATTAACATGGAGACTGTATATAAATGTTAGTAACATTTTAAAATCCTAGAAAAATGCTAGATTTGATTGGTTTAATGACAGTTTAGCCTTTTCTTATATTTACATAGTGATGATGTGTAGGTCCACAACTGTCAAGTGTTCACTAATGTACAGTAAGACATGTGTAGGGGATTCTCACAGAGGGTAACCAATGATGATTACCATGAGTCTCAATTTAACTCGTAATTATTCTAGACACCCAGTGGGAGTTATATCCATCAGCAGCAATGCATGCTGGGGCATTCTTTAGTATATCCGGCCACGTTGCTCTCTCCACGTTGAAAACAGTTACCATGGAAACAGGGAGTGAAGGCTAGAACGAGAGACTAGAGGGATTGTCCTTTGGTTCAGTTATTCATGATAGCCTTCCATGGGTGGCAGTGTTGAATTATAGATTACATGATCTATTGCTGGCCTTCTCAGAAGAAATGATGTGAATGTGATGGAGAGAAAACAATATATACGAAAATGGGGGGAAAATGTTTTAGCTTAAGAATAATTGGGTAAATTATTGCCTATATTTCCAACTGATCTACTTTTGCTTTTTATCAGTGTGAAAGAATCTGACTTTTATTTGTGTAATCTTCATATGAGACAAATTAAGTTTTGAATAAAGCCAAATTGATTATCTCCATTTTTTCAATTTTCTTTACTTAGGATAAGATTTAGACATACAGTACGTAATAAGATGTAACTCTATGGAAAACATGAATACATATGCATTTAATTACACACACATTCATGCGTTTCCTTCTGCTATATTCAGTGGTTAACTGTAACAATGTAAATGTAATCTATTTCTGTGTTAAGGTTCCGCACTGTAATTAGGACATTTTATTTTAACTCCGCTACATTTCAAAGTAAAATATTATATGTTCTATCCCACTTCACTTTACAACATCTTTATTTCCTTTCTTGAGAGTAATCTCCTTTAAATCAACAGATAATGGTTAACCTTCCTTCTTTGCACATTTATCATGCTGGGAACGGTCAGTGAACAAAAGCACGCTGGCTTAATACTGTCCTGACCGACAGCAGCAAGAAAAAGAGAGACCTCTAGGAAGCGGTCTAAGACAGGAAGGCATGGAGGACACAGGCCTATAAAGTAGCTAAGAGTCTGAACGAGCAATAAGCATATCACTTAGCAAACACAGAGTGTTTTTTTTTATTGCTGGTTGCATTCTCTTTAATGGGACATTTAACTTTAGCTTGAATCATGAATACGTTTTGTCAATGCATAGAGACTTATAGAAGTAATTGGTACCTCTTGAGCACCCAAGCATTGCAACACCGCAACCAATTATCACAAAAGCGATGCAGGTTGAAACTAGTTATCACTTGAAGTTTGATCTATTTCCATTAGCTAGCTTGTAGTTTCAGCTTAGTTTGTGGTGTTGAAAGCTTTTCAGGCAAATGTTGCTCTTGTCTGTAAAAAAGTCTTTTGTATGTCCTACACTTCACTGCTAAGTTTTTCAGCATTTTCCACATATTTTCCAACTTAAAACAATGTGTGTGTGTTTTGCATCACCTATGCTTTACGGTTTCCAAGCACTTATAAAATATGTATATAAATTTCAACTAGATTATGCAGATTCTTTCTCCTCAGTTGGAGGAAAAAAGCGGACGGGCCAAGGGATGGCGTAATGTTGGGTTCACCATTGGAGGGTTGATCTCCACTCATATAGGAGGTTAGTAAGGACAATGAGCACCATCCTTCTCACCAGTTTGGACATTTCCCACATTTCCATTTACAGTGGTGTGAAAAACTATTTGCCCCCCTCCTGAATTCTTATTCTTTTGCATGTTTGTCACACAAAATGTTTCTGATCATCAAACACATTTAACTATTAGTCAAAGATAACACAAGTAAACACAAAATGCAGTTTTTAAATGAGGGGTTTTATTATTTAGGGAGAAAAAAAATCCAAACCTACATGGCCCTGTGTGAAAAAGTAATTGCCCCCTGAACCTAATAACTGGTTGGGCCACCCTTAGCAGCAATAACTGCAATCAAGCGTTTGCGATAACTTGCAACGAGTCTTTTACAGCGCTCTGGAGGAATTTTGGCCCACTCATCTTTGCAGAATTGTTGTAATTCAGCTTTACTTGAGGGTTTTCTAGCATGAACCGGCTTTTTAAGGTCATGCCACAACATCTCAATAGGATTCAGGTTAGGACTTTAACTAGGCCACTCCAAAGTCTTCATTTTGTTTTTCTTCAGCCATTCAGAGGTGGATTTGCTGGTGTGTTTTGGGTCATTGTCCTGCTGCAGCACCCAAGATCGCTTCAGCTTGAGTTGACGAACAGATGGCCGGACATTCTCCTTCAAGATTTTTTGGTAGACAGTAGAATTCATGGTTCCATCTATCACAGCAAGCCTTCCAGGTCCTGAAGCAGCAAAACAACCCCAGACCATCACACTACCACCACCATATTTTACTGTTGGTATGATGTTCTTTTTCTGAAATGCTGTGTTACTTTTACGCCAGATGTAACGGGACACGCACCTTCCAAAAAGTTCAACCTTTGTCTTGTCGGTCCACAAGGTATTTTCCCAAAAGTCTTGGCAATCATTGAGATGTTTTTTTTAGCAAAATTGAGACGAGCCTTAATGAGCCTTTTTGCTTAAAAGTGGTTTGCGCCTTGGAAATCTGCCATGCAGGCCCAGTCTCTTTCTTATGGTGGAGTCATGAACACTGACCTTAATTGAGGCAAGTGAGACCTGCAGCTCTTTAGATGTTGTCCTGGGGTCTTTTGTGGCCTCTCGGATGAGTTGTCTCTGCGCTCTTGGGGTAATTTTGGTCGGCCGGCCACTCCTGGGAAGGTTCACCACTGTTCCATGTTTTTGCCATTTGTGGATAATGGCTCTCACTGTGGTTTGCTGGAGTCCCAAAGCTTTAGAAATGGCTTTATAACCTTTACCAGACTGATAGATCTCAATTACTTTTGTTCCTGAATTTCTTTGGATCTTGGCATGATGTCTAGCTTTTGAGGTGCTTTTGGTCTACTTCTCTGTGTCAGGTAGCTCCTATTTAAGTGATTTCTTGATTGAAACAGGTGTGGCAGTAATCAGGCCTGGGGGTGACTACAGAAATTGAACTCAGGTGTGATAAACCACAGTTAAGTTATTTTTTAACAAGGGGGGCAATCACTTTTTCACACAGGGCCATGTAGATTTGGAGTTTTTTTTCTCCCTTAATAACGTAAACCTTCATTTAAAAACTGCATTTTGTGTTTACTTATGTTATCTTTGACTAATAGTTAACGGTTTTTGATGAGCAGAAACATTTAAGTGTGACAAACATGCAAAAGAATAAGAAATCCGGAAGGGGGCAAATAGTTTTTCACACCACTGTATATCCTTTAAATAAGAGACAGATCTGGGATTTAGTTCCGCATTTCAACTTTTATACCGCAAGACATAAACTGATCATGGCTCATTTATTAATATCCACATAAAAGAAGCTGAATTATCTATTTGATATTAGTAGCTAACCGTAAATCAACTGTTCTCAAATTTCTATTCTAAGTGTATCCCTATCATTGGCAAGAACGGTGTGTGTTTTTCTTCATTCTTCTTGATTGCACACACACACACACACACACACACATACAATAGTGACCTATTAGACTATCCAAAATTATGAAAAAGTGAATTTTACATAATTGGGCTCCTTTAACCAACTGAATCTACTATACCCACAAATTCAGCTTTAACTGGTTATGAGCATAACATGCATATCGTGCTTTTGTTCTTTTACTCAAGTGCTAATTGAGCACTCAAGTGCTAATCTTAGAGTGCACTGGTGGCTCAGTGGTAGGTGTTTCGCCTGCCATGCGGAAGGCCCGGGTTCGATTCCAGCCAGTGCTCAAACCCCAGCCACTGGATACAGTGCCGGTCCCAAGCCCGGATAAAATGGGAGGGTTGCGTCAGGAAGGGCATCCGGCGTAAAACCTGTGCCAAGTTGTAGTGTGGACTGGATATTCCGCTGTGGAGACCCCTTGCCGGGAGCAGCCGAAAGACCAACAACTCAAGTGCTAATTTTAAACGGAGGAGTTTGACTTTTCCTGGAGTAATATTTGACTGTTTTAAGTAGAAGGTTTGTTTACTTCGTCTACCGCCAGCTATATTTAGCTTCTTATTTGCACTTCATTTCAGTATTTTCACACATGGTAATTAACACTGAGTGCATTAAATTAGTTTGTATGAATTTAGTGAAAACAAACACCACTCACTGACAAGCTTCTGCCGAATGTGTAAATCTATCTGATATCACCCAGTTGAGGCTGTGTTCCCTGTTAAATCTGGTTCCCCTCAAGGTTCCTTCTTATTGCCATCTCAGGGAGTTTTTTCTTTCTTTCTTTCTTGGGTTGCTCATCAGGGACAATATGATCGTTTTGATTCATACATATTTTCTCACACATTTTTAGAATGATTTCCCTTATTTTCTTTTGATTCTGTAAAGCTGCTTTCCGACAATGACGATTGTTAAAAGCACAGTACAAAGGGTACTTTGGAGTGAGCAGGTCATTCTTGTCCCTGGACTTTACAGGACCCCTGGGTTGTGCTGTGGTACCGGATGGCACAGGATTCTTTGGGTTGCGGGACGGGGCCTCCGTGGATCTCCCATTGGTGCTGAATCATCAAAAAAATACCAATAAAAGTTTTGAGGCCGGGTCGGTGGCCTTGGCTCTTCGTGTGTGATGGGCTGTGAATTTCTGGTGAATTTCTTTGGGGCCCCCGTTGGTTTTTCTGTATAGGACTGGTTGGACTCTCCTTTGATCTCCACAGTAATAAATGTGCTTTGAGTGTCCAGGATCCTGTCACCAGGTTACTGGTATATAATTGATAATCCATGTTATTCAACTCATATGGCATGGGTGTTAATATTATGCTACTCCTTCTCTAACTATCACATAGTTAAATAGCACATAACTCACTTATCATTCTCTCATTCCTTTTTATGGCAAAAGTGATGTGCTTTTTGGCTCTGTGAGAAAACAACAACGCATTCAGGATCTGAAAACAATAAATTCCCCAACTCAACCTCCACACTTTCTATCATACTTGATGATCCTTTGTATCTGTAACAGACTAAATGATAGTAGCACTTCCTGTGGGAATGTGTTCAGTGACGGTCCCTCATCACTTATCTGCACACTTGTTATTCTGCTTCTCAGCACATATTAACACTGCCTGGCCAAAAAAGGTCATATACTCTGGTATTTCATTTGACCATTTTAAGTTTTGATTACAGAGTGCAATGTGAAGCCAACTCATGTGAACGAGTTTGCTCCCTGATCAAGACTAAAAAGATCAAGAACTCACTAACTTAAGTAAATCTGCACTCAAAATGACTGAATGTAATCAGGGTCATATTTTTCAAAACATGCTGTGTGTTATTTACTTTTTTATTATGTATTATATCATATGCTTAGGTTTTACAGGCCTATATACATGTAGCTTTCTTGAGAATTATTATTATTATTATTATTATTTCTGAGATTATTCTTTAATGTCTAATGCTCGTTCTGGGAAACAAATTTCGTTTATTCGTTCAATCTTTCCAGAGACGTGTAGTAGACGTGCATAGTGCATCTCTTCATGTAGATGAACACATTCAATTAGTCCCAATCCAGCGCATGTTAAAGTGCAATGTTAAAATCTCCTAAGTGGTTTTCTTTGCATGATACTGAAATGGTGACTTTTTTAGGAGCTGCTGTAGCAGTGTATATTTTTTGTAATGTAATTCTGATAATGTTTGAAGCAGGGTCTTTCCACAAGTCCCTCACACACACAAAGAAATGCAGATTCGAATGCTTAATCTGATATGTGGTTATTTATTTGAGTGTGACAGGTGAACATGTATGTAAGTTTCTTCTTCCCCGCCTGCTTTTGGCCCCAAGTGATGGGGTTGATTTTAAATGTAATCAGTATTAGGTCACTTCCTGTGATATGCAAGCTAAGATTTAAATATAAACTTGTTTGAAAAAAAAAAACAGAAAAAGAAAAAAGGGATTACGAGTTAGAGGGGAAAAAATGTCTCATGGAAGAATCCCAGATGTTCCCAGGAACTCAGGAAATGAACCCAACGCTAGCACATGCTCCTCCTCCATCTCCATGACCTCCCCACACTCTGTCTCACGCGTGTGTGCATACACACACACACCAAACACAGTTTCCTAAAACCTATATACAATAATTTAATTGCTACCTTTAGACATTTATTATGCTCTACTCTGCTTATTCTCATGAAGATAACCCTGATTTCCTTTAGTTCTTTTACTCTCATTCTCTGTCAGCATGTGTTGCATGGTATTTCATCATGTCTGCCTGCAGCTGCTCAAATCAATATCTAGAACAACATCTGGGCTTGAACAGGAGACTGAAAAATAAGGGTGCTACATACATACCTATGCAAATAGGGTTAAATTAGACAAACGTGGAAAGATGACGCATGCAGTGGGGTTTAAATGTCTGTAACCATTAGGCTTCTGTTTTGCATTTTGAACTACTCCTCTCACTCACTCTCGCTCATCTTCTATACCGCTTTATCCTGTATTCGGGGTCGCGGGGGCCTGGTGCCTATCCCAAGAGGCTTAGGGCACGAGGCAGGGTACACCTTGGACAGGGTGCCAATCCATCGCAGGGCTCACACACCCACCAAGCACAGGGAGAACATGCAAACTCCATGCACACAGAGACGAGAATTGAATCCGGACCCTGGAGGTGCAAGGCGACAGTGCTAACCACTACACCACCGTGCCACCTGCATTTTGAACTATATAATAAAAAAAAAAAAATACAAATTATATTGCTAGGAAAAATGTTACAAAAACATATTACATATTTGGAAACATTACTATTTGTTACATTCCACTTTTGCTTTATTGCCTGGAGTGCAAACATTTCCTTGCGTTATTTTTAATATTTAAAATTTTTATATTTCCTGTAAAATTTAAAGAAACAGAAAAAAAATGTTTGAGCAATTTGGGAAGTCCAATTAGGCAATTGTCTTTGGACTTTGGAAGGAAACCAGAGTATCTGGAGGAAACCCAGCAAGCACACAGACCCCGAAGGAAGGAATCGACCCCGGAGGAGCAAGATGGCAGTGCTACTATACACGACTGTGTACTTATGCTAGTAATATCAAATCAATTCAAAAGACTCACATTTTCACTGAGATCTTTTTTTTTTCCCCAACAAACATTTATTTGTCAATTTTAACAAAGAGGACATTTGAGGCAACAATCAAGCCAATCCTTCCCCACACAAAAACAATTGCAGTTTTAATTTGGCATATTCTTTTTTTCCCCAGAATGAAGCTATTTACACAAAAAGAAAAACATTTTTTTGAAGGGAAAGATATGAACTCATAGACATTCCAGAGTTTTTCTAGACTAAGATACAAAGAGTATAAATTGTTTATGTACAGTATGCTTACGGGTAAAATACTACATAGTGTTTACTCACTATTTTTATTTAATAAAAAAGAGGGAAAAAACAACATGTACAAGCATTCACAATAATTTAGCAAATGATATTAAGCTACAATGTCATTTAGGTATTGCTTGATGTCATGACAGATAGATCTGAAATAATAAGGAAAGGATGAGTAAGGGCAGGAACGTGTGTTTATACTGAGTATTTATATTTGCTCAAGTTACACGACTAGTGGTAGTTGTTCCATTGGAGCTGTTTAGAAGTTGCCTCTAGATAAGACTTTAAAGCACTTGGCTGGAGTTCAGATTTGAAAATGAGTCAGTATGTTAGACGAAGCATTCGAGCTTTAGTCCTCCCCCAATGAGTCCATTAGCATTTTTAGGGATCATTTAGACCAAGCTCACCAACATACATCATCGGGACAATGGATTACTGAATGTCATGTATAAAACTTTCCTCTACAGTAAATGCCAGCCTTGGACAGCCTGTACAGTAGCTACAATAGTGCCTAGTTATGACCAAAAGATCATTGACCATAATCCGAGTAGTTCATTCTTAAGAAACTGTTTCCGTTGGTGATGACTGCTACCACATTCGATTTTAGAGCAAATAATAGGCTTTAAGCTTAGAATGAAGTACAGGTGCTTAATGAGTCCACTGCAAATTTCACCGGTGCTCTCACGGCATGCAGCTCCTCACTAAATACTACTACTTAAAAACTTCTTAATTTCTTTGAAAAGATACAAAGGCACACTTGAGACTTCAAAAACAAACCAATGAATTTGGAGTAATAAAAGTAAAAATGAAAGAGGTAGCAGCAAGAGGTATAATGCAAGAGGCGTATTGAAATCTTGGTAGATTGGTAATTACATTTCATGGCAGACGCTGTGGACAGGAGCGTAGTCAATGGCAATGAAGAAATGTGGCTCCCCATTAATGCCCTATTTACTGAAGAGCTGAGGCAGAAAGTGGCTGACGTAAAAAAAGGAGCCTGACTGCCATGACTTGCCATTTAGAGAGGATCTGTGTGTGTGTGTGTGGTTAATGCTGATGCATCATCGACCAGTGAACTAGATTAAATATGAAATATTAAGTATTTTCATCACTTCAGCTTAAGCCTGAAATGGCACTGCCATTCAATTGACATAAATATGATAAAGATTCTCATTTATATAGCACCATTCTAATCTCAGTTATAAATACATAATTTAAGGTGGGAAAATAGTTTGTCCAATACTTAAAATGTACATCTGGGGAAATGCTTACATCTGGCAGTGCTAAAATCCTCTCATGGCTTCATGAACATCAAAGTTGATTGACAAACCCTAGGACTCGAGGCCTTGGAGAAGAGACAGTTGATGTGTATAAGACGGGTCTTACACAATGTCACCCTCACAATGAGGAGTTACACGCACAGATCAGTTACATGCACAACTCCCTGCGTTAATTAAAAAACGTCCTCTGGCTTCCCAGTGCCAAATGGTCCCACATAAAGACTCAAATGAGCTTCAACATGTGTTCTGAATAAATATTTTCAGTCACATGTGTTACAGTCATTTTACAGTAATACAGCAATAATTAAATTACCCAAAAGAAATTCTAAAAGCTCCCCAGTGCAACATGTTGAATAAGATTGATGAACTATGATATTTAAACCATGGAGCCATTTGTGGTTTTGATTATGG
Organism: Channallabes apus; assembly: GCA_030522415.1. Lineage (NCBI taxonomy): Eukaryota > Metazoa > Chordata > Actinopteri > Siluriformes > Clariidae > Channallabes > Channallabes apus. Next base: position 22,165,248 of record CM060117.1, on the reverse strand, counting down.
GGATGAAATTAACAGCTATACATGTCTGTTCAAGGCCTTTATTATCTACATCTTTAGGAAGCAAATTTGTAAATCCATTAAATTCAACTGGGAAATTTTGTAGTTAAACACACAAGCTATCACCATCAGGATTTAACCTACTTCTATATGTTTTCATTCTACTCTGCATATCATTCCCTGTTATACGCAGTAGATTGACCCCTTACGTCTGTCCAAAGGCCATTTGATTAAGATGGCAGAGTTGCGCTGTGCTGCTGGTTGGATACAAAACTGTGACCTTAAAATTGTGGTCAGGCTGGCTGAGTAATATTCCTTGGCATCAATCCTTGTGCTGATCACTGGTTCTTGAAAATGTCCAGACATGTATTCTGCTGTGGATTCGTGTGGTTGCTTACAGTATGTGCAAGTTTATATATGGCAGTGCATTTAGTGGTAGTATGTGTGGGCCCGTATATTTGTGTGTGTTTGCTTTAAAGCAGTGATAGAAGCCATGCTGTCTTTTTCATCACTCATTGGTGACTTCCAATCTCTCATCATTAGCCAAGCCAGTCTCCTGTATGCGGTGCTTGCACTGGCTGTGGGTGTGGCGAACTGTAGAGCGGGAGGACCGAGACTGTGATTTGCAGTCACAAGATGTATCCTAAAAAAAAAAAAAACTTGCATTAATATAAACTAATAAATGTACATTTATTTATATACATTGGCTCTTAGAACAAACTTAGCACTAAATTCTGAATTAAGAGTAGAACACTGTTCAAGTCAATACACAGTTATTTATGTTTTACTGGATATCCATTAACTTCTCTACATTTCCAATAACCTCCTTTAAAACTTGATTAAAAGCTTCGCTATTTGTTAAATATGCTTTGGTTATTGGTATATTATTTCTCCTTATCATCTCTGTCAAACTAATACCCATGTGCCACCCTTGACTACACCTCATTTAAGATGCTTTCCCTTTTTTCTTATATGCTTAGATGCTTTTTTTCTTATAGCAGATATCTCAATGCCATTCATTAACTTTTCTTGATACTCGAAACTGTGGGGCATAAATGCCCCAAAAATGGCCGTTTTAAATCGCTTCAAACAATATACATTTAAAATGAGTATTGATACGATACTAAAATTGGTATAAGCTTCTAGAAGCATATGAACTGTAAAGAATTTTGCTTAAATTAAAGCATTCTCTGCAAAATTAAGTATTTCTCCCCCCAAAAATCTGTAGTGTCCGTAACCATGTCAAATTCATGTTGCAACTTCTTAACAGTTGTGCATTTTACAATATTATACTTTTTCAGGTTTATGTCTTTTCATGTGAAATATAAATTGGCCAAGTAAGATCATTGAAAGATTTTAATTTGAGAAAGTTACGGACACGACCTAAAAGCGCATTAGAGATTGTATTTAGCAAATGTGTTTAATTTTATCGGATAAAAATGTAAATGTGTATGCGTATTTACAAAGAATTATGCATGGATCAGCAGATAAGAAGCATTAAGTATTATGAAAAACAGTGTTATATGATCCTACCTGAAAATTCACTTTTTCACCTAGGTGAGACACTTGTCTTGGCCGAATGTAATGCAATTTAACTACATACCAAACGCTGAGCCTCATTTATTGATAGTGTTCAGGGAAACATTTGTAATAGAACTTTTGGAATTCTGTGTATTTGAAATTGTGTGTTAAACTAATTAATGTAATGACTTGATACACTTTACTTGATAAATAATTGAATAATCTGCGTTGAAAGCAGGGAAAATGGGCACGTGTAAGGATTTGCAATAAGCAATAAGGGTCATAATGTGCTGGGTTAGAGCATCTCCAAATCAGGTCCTGTGGTTGGTACCTACCAAATATGGTCCAAGGAAGGACAACTGGTGAACTGGTGACAGGGGCATGGACACCCAAGGCTCACTGATGCACACTGAGAATGAAGGCTTGCCCATGTAGTCAGATCCAACGCAAAAGTTGCTTAAAAAGTTATTGCTGGTTATAATATAAAGATGTCAGAACACACAGTGCATCATAGCCATAGATTCATCAGACTGCCTATGTTGATATCAGTCCACTGATCAGTCCAAATGAGCATCTATGTATCTGGAGTGGACTATGGAGCAATCGAAAATGTTAACTTTTTTTTTTACATTATGTAGACATCCAGGTGCAGGAGCATTACTTACCTGGGAAAAGATGGCACTAGGATGCATTATGGGAAGAATGCCATTATGGGAAGATTGCCAGCTGGAGGAGGCAGTGTGATGCTCTGGGAAACTTTGGCTTTGCCACGTAACACCTACCTAAACATTGCTGCAGACCAAGTACGCTCCTTCATGGCAACGATATTGCATAATGGCAGTAGCTTACTTCAGCATCGCAAAAACATGTTCATAAATGGTTTGAGGAACTTGACAAAAAGTTCAAGGTGTAGACGTCGTGGAATTCAGGACAAGACAGATCAGAGCTGTTTTGACAGCACAAAGGGGACCAACATAACGATTTGTGGTGCATTATACACATATTTAATTTGCCACTAAAGTGAATCAAAATAATGTCTTTCAACCTTCTTCCATCATTCATTTCTTACTCTCAGCTGTCATGTAAAAGAGATGTGCCATGAAAGTGATTTGCATTTGAAGGTTTATTTTTGTTCAGTTTGGTTTGGTTAACATTTACACAACATTTACTAAAAGATTTATAAAAGATCAGTGAGGCTCACTGTCTGGCAGGCTGATTCCTAAGATAAAATATGAACTATACCATCTTAAACTGAGCTGCCTATCCATTAGAGCATGGGCATGTTTTCCTGAGAGGAGAGCACCAATTAACAAAAACAAGGAAACAATAAATGTATTTGAGAAATAATATTTGCAAAATTCATGTCTTTGATTTATTTGCTTTTGAGTCTAATTTTGGCCTCTAAAAAGGCTTTAATATCTATCAAGTAGGGGAATGACCTTTATGATTACGTAGTACAGATGTTCAATCCTCAATCCTCACCTCTGGACTACTGGCGCTTGAATTAGACTCCTTCCCACTGACCGCATCATCCCTCAGTGTTTGTCTCATAAACCTCTTATTGACAATCTTAGTGATGCTGTCTGCTCCTATCAAAGCACCGGTGAGACACTCAGGCTTGGGCTCATCTATAACGACAGTTTTCTCTCCTGACAATGTCCGTCCACACACATTTTGGAAGAAATCCTGAACAATCCCATACTTCTGAGTGCTGGGGTCACCAAGGTTAATGCCAACACTGGGGCAAGAGGGCTTGCCTGCAGCTTGCCTTCCAGGGCACGTGTCACCCCTCCAGAGAGACTCCATGCTGGAGGTTTGCTCCACAACGCTGAAGAGGCTGGACAGACCATCATTGAGGCCACTGAGTACAGGACTGTCACGGGTTGTTGTGGACCGAGCCCATGCAGATCCACTCTGGGAAATGCTGCGGTTTGGCAGATTCCAAATGCTTCGATCTCTTGAGGAGGTGGAAGATGTCTCCAGTTTGGAGGATGAGGATGAAGAAGAGACCCTTCTTGTGAGCTTGGGTGAGCCATATTTTGGTGAGCAGCATGGTCGGTCGATGCGGCTCTGCACTTTCTCCAGTGACGAGGAGATCTGGCGTGATCGTGCTGAAGTGAGCGAGGTAGATGGGCGTGGAGACCACATCTTCCCATGGAATCCTGCCCCTCGGGCTGCTGAGGAGGTTGGACTCTCAGTCTGCAGGCCTACACTAACAAATTTAGCTGTCTGTGTTCCTGTGCTGGTGAAGCCCACAGTCTGACATCCTGCATCTTTGCTGCATTTCCTTTCAAGGGAGCTAGAACGAATGGCCTGTCGCATGCAATTAGTCATCTCCTTCATGTCGTCACTCAGATTTGCAGAAATTTCAAGGGTGTGGAAGGCCCCAGAGTTGCCTGTCCTGCCTTCTAGTAAGTCCCTGTGCTGCTGGGACAGTGAGTTTAGCCATTGATCATATGACGATGACAAGTGTGAAGAGGGAGTTTGTGTCACTGAAGACAGTCCCGTTTGGTCTGAGTTAGTCGCACCAAAAAACTGGTTTCCCAGTGGGGTGTTGTTTGAGCTCAAATCCTTGACCTTCCTTTCCATCCTCCTGACAGCTGGAGGACTGTAGTATATACGGATACCTGTTTTGTCTGGGGCAGTGTAACTCCTTTGCACATGTTCCACGCTCAGTTGTAGCTCTGGAAAGCTTGTACTGGGGCAGTCCCAGGTTTTAAAAGGCTCAGCTTTTTCCAGAGAAGATGATTCACTATTTAGATATCTCCAGTTCTTCTGGTTAAGCTCTCTCAAGTCTGTGCAGCTCACAAGATCATTAAACTGATGTTTCCCAGCCTTTCCCTCAGCGATTCCACTGACTTCATGATGTTGGAAGGATGAAGTGATGTCCAGCAAACGCTCAAGGTCTGACAAGGAGGAAGTCTGTTGGGTTCTTCTTTCAGAGAACAACAGGTGAACAGAAAAGAACAGAAAAAAACTGATTAAAATCTGATACTGAAAAGTATTTAAAAATTGTAAATGTCCCACAGGGGCACAAATAAATACATTTTTATTTTTATTTTTTACCTCTGAGGGGTTGTTTCAGTTGTCGTTTCATCAGTGGATACCCCCATGCCATTGAGAGACTAATAAAAAAGTAAAAATATTTGTTTGAGTTTCCACATCATATACCAGAACAGGTAGTTCTATTTCTTCATTCCTCTCTTATTATACTTACTTTATTATACTGCTAATTAAGTACAGAAAAAATAAATATTGTTTTAATCTTAATATAGATTGTCTGAATGACTTTTAAACAAAGCTAGTCATGCAAACAGAATAGAAAATTTAAAAGAACCAATAACAAGAGTTTGTTGCAAGTCCGTGTACAGAATGTTGATTAATTCCCAGTATTGCCACTGGCAGCAAGACGTCACATAAGCCCATATAGTTATAAATAGCAATCTGTGAGTAATCTTTGAAGGTGCTCCATGATAATTTCTTGTGCAATGATTGTCCTTGTGTGTAGAAACGCTCTTACTGTGACTATTAAACGTAGCTAAGTTTCTACTGTCAATTTTTTGTATTATGCAATATCACCAAGAATTTAATTGATCTCCGATTACAATCATGATTTCATTCACATTTCTTCTGCAGAGATGACGGTTCACCACTACCCTTTTTAATAATGTTTTGGACAGTTCTTAAAACAATTCCTGTAATTTCTCCATAGTTGTTTTTTTTTCCTGGATGCAGGTCAATAATTTGACCTTTTTGAAACACACTAACATCTTTTCCACGACCATGTACTGTACATATGTACATATATAACAACCAACATGGTTATTTAAGAAATAAGAAACGACTCAATGCATCAGTTAGGGTTTAAAGAAGTGTTGTTAGCTGAAACATACTAATCATTGCAGTATTTATTGAATTAAGTTTTTGCTTATTTAAATCCAAATGGTGGCCTTTTTTGACCAGGAAGTGTAATATTATCATATTTTTTGCAAAGGGAGGAAATATGTGAAGAAAGATGGTTAAGAAACACTTGATGCACTTAATACTTTTAAAGAAGTTTTTATCATCCTGACAAATATTTATGCAAGACATCCTAATAAAGCCGTATCGATTATCTCTTATAATTAATGACATGAGTCTCTGTCTCTGACCTGTGTGCCCTTGCTCTGGGTATCATGGAGACTCTGTTCCCACTGGTTCCTCTCTTGATTGAAATGTTCAAGAAGCTCCAGCTTCTCTCTGCTCCAGTTTCTCTCGCTTCTTTGTAGCTGTTTTGTCAGATCCATTACTGCGGCGTACGAGTCTGCCAGCAGATGTTGGTGCTCCTCCCGCTCTCTCTTCAGAGCCCCTTTCAGATCTGGAGGATCCATGTCAGTACCAGCTGCAGACATCTTCCCTGTCTTCCCCTCCAGCTGGAAAGAGCAGGAAGAGACAAATGAGGATTTAATATTTTATGCGCTAATTGGAAAACAGTAACCAGGGTGACAGCGTGATGATGGAAAAGTGCAAACCAGTGATTTGTTAAAAGAAAAACCACAAGAAAAATCACAACAAACAGAAATATTAGTTAAAACTTATTCAGCCTCATCATTGTTTTTGTCTCTAAACCTTCTTCGTGGTTTTCTGCTAGTCACACTTTTTATCTGACCATGTAAGGTACGTTATTACAAACCCAGGCCTTCTGGGAAGATCATTAGTCACACACCCCAGCATGCCATAAACAGCCCCAAAAGAAACCTGGCAACCTATGAGATGATTATGTGAATAGAGTCAGGCGTCAGTGAAGTATTCCTCAGTATTCCTCCCATTTCACTATGGCAAACAAAGACGAACGAGCTTTATCATGAACGGTAAAAAAAAGTTTACAATGTTTTAGTTGAGGAGAAGTTCATTTAATCCAACCCCAATCAACATCTTTCAAAAGCTGTTTTATTCCGAGCTATTAGAAAGAGCTAGACACAGGGTGGAGCGGCAGAGCAGTTAATGAAACAATGCCACACTGCCAGTACTGCTTAGGTGCTTGGCACTCACGTTTATAATAAGTCTGGCTTCAAGATGTGCCATGCACTCCAAGTGGCATAGAAATATTGTACTTAAGCATTATAATTTAGAGAAATTTACAGTACATTTATCAATGTCACCAGATGTGGGCAGTAAGCAGTAAAATGCCTTTGTGTTTGTAATATCAACATCTCAGCAAATTATTGGAATGTTCACATATCAATACAACATGCTGTAATATAAGATGAGTTCAGTGAACAGACACTGTCTATAAAGTCCATATAGAATTAGTCTTAAATCTCTCTTCAGTCCAGCATTGTCCTGCTTTGCATTTTCTTGTACACACACAACAGAACAAAAGCAGTATGGAGGATAAGGATAAGGATGAGTGAGAGGAAGGGTGAACCAGATAGATTCCATGTAGCCTCCAGAGCGCTCTGATATCAGTTAACACATGCTTTCACAATGCATAAGTCCTGGTGAAACAGACAGGGCAAAGAAATGGTCCTTAAATCAAATTCCCTTATTTAATGATAAAACCAATGACCTTGCTCTAGTCTATGGCATTTCTTTTGTTCCTATCAGTCACCACCATCTGATTAAACAGTACCATGCACGTGACATGCCACTGTTTCAAAAACCATAGACAACATTACAAAATTCAGCTCCTTTAGTCCAGAGTTGCATTAATTTTCACCCGAGATCTTGAGGTGAACTGGGGAGAGTTCACTGTGGCACTGTTTTGACAACCTTATGCAACATTACAACAGCTGTCTCCAGCAGATTTGACTTCATTTTTTTTTAGATCCCAAAGACATTCCTATCACTCTGGAATACGGTAAATCTGGACTCATCAGACCACATGAACTTTTACACTGCTCCAAAGTCCAATCTTTATGCTCCCTTGATAATCATTTTATTTTTACAGAGTAGCCTCACTAAAATGTGGCTCTCATTTACAGTACCCACAGGGCAGCTGTGATTTCTACTGTCAATTTTGTATAATGTGAAAGTGTTTAAGCGATGTCTAATCACAGTAATTCATGTTTCTTTTCCAACCACGTTCCATTTTGTAAAGTTGATGGTTCACTGCAATCCTTCCAGGTTGTAATAATGTTTTGGACAGCTGTTAACCCAATTCCAGTGTTTTTTCCCTTAATGAAGGTCATTAATTGGACTCTTCTGAAACTTTTCCTCAACCCTGGAATGCGTCTTTTGACAAGGTTGTTTAGGAAACGAGAGCCTACTCACTGCATGATTTTGGATCAAATAAATAGTTTCTACCTGAAACCTATTAAATACTGCAGGATTTATCTAATCAAAGGCTCTTGGATATCTCCTTATTTAAATCCAAACAATACCCTTTTGTCTGTGTGTGTGGTGTATAACTAGTTTTTGTAAGCATTTTACCTAGGACCAAGCACTTGATCGCTCTCTGGTATACATTAACATTTCAATGTGTAATAAATGATAACCTTTACAACCATGACAACCTAACTCACTCACTCTCACTCATCGTCATTACCGCTTAATCCTGTATTCAGGGTCGCGGGGGCCTGGAGCCTATCCCAGGAGACTTTAGGGCACAAGGCGGGGTACACCATGGACAGGGCGCCAATCCATCGCAGGGCACACAGATATACACACACACACACAATCATTCATGCACTATGGGCAATTTGAGAACACCAATTAACCAAACCTACATATCTTTGTACTGTGGGAGGAAACCGGAGTACCCGGAGGAAACCCACCAAGCACAGGGAGAACATGCAACCTCCATGCACACAGAGACGAGAATCGAGTCTGGCTGGGAATCAAACCCAGACTCTGGAGGTGCAAGGCGACAGTGCTAACTACTACACCACATGACAACCTGCATAAGAGAATATAGCATGATGAAGACTATAGCAATTACACATTAGAATTATACACTCTAGTCTTGATGGCTGAAGAAAGTTATTGATCTTAGAGGTTTTCTGAATATAACTATTAAATTGCTGTTAGATGAACTAGGCTATATCACTGGTGTTTTATGGCATATCAAAAGGGTTGGGATTTGTATACAGACACCGCCAAATGTTTTGAAAATGACACCATTATTACTTTAATAAGACTTTGTGAAAAGTAATATTTGTGTCATTATGTACACAAATATACTGTACTTCTCTATAATAATAAACTTGGGGAGATTTTAAGACATTAATTGATACTGTAATTGATGTGTAATTTTGAGTGGTTTTTGTGATTGCACTGAGAACACTTACATGCCTCCATGCCTATCCCCTTACCGTTCCCATCCATTTTGTTGAAAACCTAGGGATTTTTATGACTACAACCCCGAAATCTAAACACACACACTCACAGCTGAGAACTAAACACATGACTAAATTCAAACACCATAACAGGGCCTAGTTTTGACAGGCTCCAATTTTGTTTTATGGAGATAGTTTTAGAGTCAGTTTTGGCAGGAGAGGAGTTTAGTGAGCTGTTGTGTTTTATCAGAGCCAGAGGGAAATGTAAACGAATATAATGAACACAGCAGCCAGTAGCAGAGAATTAAAGGGGAACAACAGTGGCAAATAATTGAAGGGGATTTAAGAGTGGCAGAAATTTGGCAGGGGAGCTATTGATGAATATATTTTGACCTTGATGTTACTCATGACAATGTTTACAACCACCAATCATGACCCAAATTATAAATTCTACTTGATTCTTTTAGTTTATACTTTGTTTTGTCAGTCAGGAATTTGTATTTAACCGGATCACATTGGCAAACAAGTTAGACGTAGTTTTAAAAGCCAGAAGGTTGTCTATTCCAATGCTGGATGGAATATAACATTGTTGTAAGCCAATGCTCCTATCTCAGTTAATCAACTTAGAAGGATTCATGGAAGGAACTGACTCTGTGTGTGTGAGCCCAGTTTGGTGCATACCGAAGTGATTATTAAATAAGTTCATAAAAAACTTTTAAAATTTAATTAATTCAGATCTCAGAACAAGATGACATTTAGGCTTATGCTTAATGATATACAGTGGAACCTCGGATTACGAGCATAATTCGTTCCGGAAGCGGGCTCGTATTTCAAAACACTCGTAAACCAAATCAAATTATAAGAAATAATGGAAACTCAAATTATTCATTCCACAGTCCAAAATATATGTATATATAGAGCCCCTCCCCTCTCCCCCTTCGTGTCTTACACAGTTACCCCTCCTCCACTCTTTTCACACACACGAGCGCACGCAACAGTTACAAGCCTCCATCCGAACAACGGAAACACTGGGAATATAGGGAAAATAAACAAGAAATATCTCTAATGGCACTCAATTGAGCGACACATTAATGGAATCACTGCTGTAAAGTAAAAATAAAACATTAAAACCTGCACTTTACCTTTGAAACAAATCGCAACAGAGCAGTGTTTCTATGTAGAGCAGAAAGAAAGAGTGTGTGTGTCTGTGAAGGCGAAAGTTGGCTCAGTTGTGATCACTTGACACACTGCGTCAAAACAAGAAGCGCATGCGTGATACATGATACTCGGAACTCGTAAACCAAAATTTTTACCAAGTCAAAATTTATTAAAAATCTTTGCGGAACACTTGCAAACCACGTTACTCGCAATCTGAGGTTTCACTGTATTTAAAGTGTTAGTTTCCCTTCGGATCAAAATAAAAAAACTCTGACTTTTTTTTCTCTCATCAGTCATTAAATATTTATTAATGGATTTTCCCTACTTGATTCTTGATTGATTCTTGATAGACTATTTTATCAAACAATTACAAAAACTTATAACCAACTTGAAAGTTAGGTTGCAATTCAGTGTGAGACTTTCTAATTAACTAATGGACAAATGTGAATATAGAATTAACATTTATGATTATGAAAGGTATACTTCTAGATATGGTTCACCTGCAGATTAAAATTTCGAACAAGAGAAAGGATGCAGTTTGCCTTCTCCGTGCAGAGAAATCAGGCTTGATGTGCAGAAGAAATAAAATGAAATAAAATGAACAGTAATTAAAGCAGCACCTGGGTGATGAGTCTTTTGAGCTCGGTGCGCTCCACCTCCCAGGAGGCCTTAGCTCGGGCAAACTGCTGCGTTAGCTCCTGGGAGCTCTGCCGCTCCTCACGCAACTCAGTGCTCAGATCCTGAAGAGCCGCCTTCAGGTCAGACAAGGTCGCACTCAGATCACTAGCCTGCTGGTAGGATGGGATGGAGATAGAGAGTATTAGAAATGTTTATCATAAAACTGAACGGGCTTTCATAGTTCTAAGCTCTATTGTACAGTATGTGCTCCAAGCTGCTTAAACCTGATTAACCTACCTGGAGGTTATTCTCAGTAAGGCTGCGGTCTTTGTTGGTGGGACTTGGTGGCTGTTCCTTGGTGGCTGCCATTTTATTGTGTCCATGGTGAGGGGCAAGGCTATCGTCCTCCAGAGGGAGGTGAAGCTCCTTAGTGCTGTTAATCTGAAAAGCAACATACATTCATTTCACATGAACTGCTACTGATTATATCATCAATTATGAGTCAGTGTATTTAAATATTACAGAAAATAGATTGTTTAACATTACACCCTTAAAATGTGGGTTTGTATATTTATGTTTAATGATTAAGTCTGATTTAATTATAGCAAATAATGAACATTCTGTATTTCCATTAACGTTTTTATAAGTTCCATTTATCAGGGTATAAACATTTCAAAACAAATGAACAAATGACTGCAAATCTATTTGTAAAGAAAGTTTCTAGAACTAAAACTTTTATTCTGCTCAATGAACACCCTCTGAAATATGACTAAGACCATGGCTGATTAACCATCAATATAAAAGGAAAATATGCTTTGCTGACTTGTGATTAATGCTTAAAAACGCACAAAACCAGTATAGCAATTGAACAATGTGTGTTTAATATATACCCCGTTAGACAACAGGTTGTGGACAAACTATTGTTATTGCAGTCACTACTCTCCTCTTCTCTTCCAGAACAGATTTGCTTGGTGGATATTAATTTTGGGATGTGAAAAGCCAAACTATTTATTAGATTAGTGAATAGTTTTGATGATAACTCATCCCTCTCTTTAGGTCTAGAACCGCCACTCGGACCTTAGACAATTCACTCACTCACTCTCAGTAACCACTTTGTCTTGGTCAGAGTTGCTGTAGATTCAGAGCCTACCCCAAGAACAGTAGATATAAAGCAGGAAAACACCCTGGATATGATGCCAGTCTACTGCAGGGGATTATTCACACACGATTGGAAACCGCGGGGAATTTATCTTATCCATTACCAATATTGTCATGTTTCTGGAGGTGTGAGGAACCCAGAGAAGCCAGACAAAACCTACACATGCTCTCACAGAATCCTGGAGTCGTGAGGTGGCAAAACCCATCCCAACCCACCAAGCCACACACACACACATTTATTGTATAGCATGTCTCGTAGTACCTGCAGCATGTCCTTGTCCTCCGCATCAAACTTCTTGCCGAGCCTCCACTGCTTTAGCAGCCAACGTAACTTGAGGCTGACCAGCAGTAGGATCTGTTTGAGCTGCTGGGATTCCTGCACCAACACGTTCCTCTCCTGGCTCCAGATCTTCTGCTGTAACCGTGTTTGCAAGCTCATGCTCTGTAGCTGGAAATCCCGGCGCACCAGTACCTTCTTGTGCTCTTCCTGCAGCTGAGAATTGACAGATAGGAAGAGAAGGAAAAAGAATGTGAGAGAATCAGTTATGTGCTATGATAATGATAATAATAATATTCGAATATTATATATATATATATATATATATATATATATATATATATATATATATATATATATATATATATATATATATATACTGTATTATCTCTGCATGAACTCTGATGTAGTGTGCACTTCTCTTTTGTGCTCCATCTTTTTAACTAACATTATTTTCAGCTCTTTCTTGTTACAGCCCGTCACAGTCAGATCTCATAATTCACAATACTGTGCAATCATGAGCTGCTTGCTATGCTAACAATTTATAAAGTATAACATCATTGTATTTTTTACATTAATAGACTTCATTCTGCCTATAAATGTATGCATTGCTCTGTTATAACATATGTGGTGCTTTCACGAAGTATTCCTTGTGTTGCAGCATGAGTATTAGAAATACCTGAGAGAGTTTCTGGGAGCAGGATTGCGTGTATTCATGGTGAGCTTGATTCTCCAGTGCCAGCTTCTCATGAGTTTTCTCAGCCTTCTCCTTTGCCTCGCATAGCTGAGCCTGAAGCTCACAAACCTGCTCCAGAAGCTACAGAGGGACACAAAGCCACTTTAGCACACAGACCATACATACGCTCTTCCTACTGTCACAGTCATTAAGCCAGATAATTCTGCTGACATTCTTTAATCATTACAAAGTGTCACCACCTCTATAAAAGCAGAACTCACTCAAAAGCACTCAGTGTGTGTCCTCATCATGCTAAAAGGAAAAGGACATCGACCATGACCCCAGAAATGTATTGTTTGCATCCCTCTGCGAAGCATCATAAGAGTATTTCCAAACTACTTGAAAATCATAATAACATATACATCAAGATCCAAGAACGATTGTTTTCAATTGGAGAGCCTTCAAGACATTTTCCCCAAAGTGGGTATCCCGATAAAGGTCAGGCCATTTATTGTTCAGACATATAAAGAAAAACCCAAGAGCTATATCATGTGACCTACAGCCTTGCATTTTCCTCCAGTAAGAAAAGGAATGGCTTTAATAGAAGGGTGGTTAGGAGAAAGCCGATTTTCTCCAAGAAGGATATGGAGCAAGACTTGAAAACCTGCATCTAAACAAATCACACACGTTTTGGAACAACGGAACGCTGGAATGCTTTGTTCTGATAACGCATGGTAGCGCCGTTTGTTGATTATTCGCAATTCCATGTTTGGGAAAAACCAAACAAAGCGTATCACCATAAGCAACTCATACCAGATGCAAGACATCTGCAGGTGGAACGGTGATGATATGGGTTTATTCTGTAGCCACAGGACTTGTGAAACTTAACTCATACCAAAATATTTTTGAGACAAACGTGAGCCCATCTTTTCCACAGCAAGAAAATGGGCTAAAATTGATTTCCTGCACATGGGTAAATGATACACCACAGTAGAAGTTACTTTATATGAACGTGTGCAGCTAAACTGTGTTCCATTTTGTTGTAGGCGTGCTCGGCTTCGAACAACATTTGGGAAATTAGCAATGCCCAAGAGAAGATGTTTTCTTTAGTGCATATTTTTATCTGAGTATAACTGATCTATGTGTACAGTACGTTCTCTGAGGTTTGCAAGATCTGTGCAATAAACCTAATCCATTTGATGATCCTTTGATCGTTGTAATAAAATATTCTCAAATTATATTATCTCTTGTTATCTTGTCAAAAAGTAAAAAGACATATACAAATAAGGAAAAACCTGCTCTGGCAGTGCCTGCAATTTAGGAAATCATCTGCCATATCCCCACCATGTTTTGAGGTCAACTTCCTACTTTTTGCGATCCTCACTTTAAAAAAAATAAATATGTATGAGGACAAATGCACACTTTGCACGTTTCTGCATTTGCAAGTTTAGGCTTATAGACAAGGTTATAGATCACAAGGCCACGGGTTCAAACCCCAGCACCACCAAGCCATCACTTGCCATCACAAGCCATCAACAGCTAATGAGGAAAATGTAGGGTCACAGGAGCCTGGAGTCTATTCCAGGAGATGAGACAGGGTCCAGCCTGGACAGGGTGCCAATCCATCGCACACACACACACACACACACACACACACACACACATTTATACACTACGGGCAATTTGGGAAAAGCATAATCTGCATGTCTTTGTAGGCAGAAACCAGAGTACCTGGAGAAAACTCACCAAGCACGGGGAGAACATGCTAACTCCATGAACACAGAATCGGGAATCGAACCCGGACCCTTGCGGTGCACGATGACAGTGCTATATTTAAACACAGTGCTTAAATATTTAAAACTAAATGATTCCCTTGGTGGCTGGAGGGGGTTCCCACAGTGGCTCAGTGGTGACAAACTGTTGCCTCGCACCAAACCTCCAGGCTTGGGGGTTTGAATCTTCCTTCCAGTCTGTGTCCATGGAGTATTGCATGTTTTCTCTGTGCTTTGTGGGTTTCCTCTGGGTATTCTGTTTTTCCCCCAACAATCCAAACACATGCATTGTGGTGTTTCCAAACTGCTTGTGGTGCATGATTGGTTTTTGGCCCTCAACCATGCCGTGTGATGTTTACATCACCATGACTGAATGGTCCAGCTTCCAATGCCCATATTTTACAAAGCTTGTTCTTTTTAATTAAACTGTGAACTAAACAGGTTAATAAACAGCGGTTCATTGGTCCCAACAAGCTCACGATAAACTTGTTACAAGCCTCCCACAGAGACACATTACTGAAGCTTTAAATCTGCCGAGCATATATATCTCTCCCTCCCTCTCTTTCCTGCTCTGCTGTTTAAGGCCCGAGGACGTTTATTCTACATTATACAGCTGGCACTTACATTAGCTGAGGCACATTTTACCATCATATCACAGTGACTGTAAAATGTACCTGCTATTATTACATGTCTAATCATGATACCGGAACAAGTGATGTTTTTAATTCACCGTATCAAATCCGGGTTTTGTAATCCCTGAGTTTTATTATGATTAGAAATATGTTGTTTTTGAGCACCTACCAGTGCACAATCGGTCTCCACCAAGTCTGTAACATGGTCTTTGTTGCTGTCGGTATTGCTGGTGCTGTCGTCAGCTTTGCACAGGTGCACATCTTGACCTTTGACATCTGCTTGGTCCCTAATGTTGGGCTGTTGCATGCATGAATGAGTAAGTTAATGAAAGAAACAAAAGCAACAAAAATTTAAACAATACAACATAACAGGAATGAGGACAGGAAAGACAGGGAATGAAGGAGACAGGAGACATTGTGGAATATGGACAAGTCAAATACAGGACATGTGACAGGACAAGGCAAATAGGAATTGAATAGAGAAGCAGGTGAGAAATCATCATACATAAAATGATTCCATTAAACCAAAACTGACTACATAAAAACATGCAGTCTGGGGAGAAAATAAAAAAAACCTCACAAGAGAAAAAAAAGGATGTAAAGAAACAACAGCTTGATCAATGTGGCAGAAGACAGAGTGACAAAGAGAACCAAAATGCCCATGAAAAGAGCCAGTGTCGACTGTGATGGGAAGGAGAGCAGCAAAACCATAACAAAAGAGAGAGAGAAACAGAAAGAGAAGGAGTGAAAGAGGTAAAGACAGAAACCACAGGTCATGGTGCCCGTGCAGAGGAAGAAAGGAAGAAGGAAAGACAGAGTGGTCTGGATTGGGATTTAAAAAATTTGGACCTCTAATGGAGTCTACACCTGACACAAAGCATGAACCTTTTAACCCATTCCATACAAAAGTATTACTGCTTTAAACGTTTAAACATACTGACTGTACATACAGTTGCTACTTGTATTTATTTTTCAATAAATAATTCATTTAAAAAATAAATAATTATTAATATGTTGTTTATTAAGAAATTTGGGGTAAACAAGGTTTAAATTAACCCAAAGAACCCAAAAGGTTCTTTTCCCCCCTTTTTGTTTATGATATATAAAGATTTCATTTTAAATACCTTGTTAACCAGAAATTTGGGATTATTTTATTATCAGTGCTGGGCCAGGGAAAATATAGAACTAATCATTCTAATAGTGTAGTTGATTAAGAAAATTATTTCCAAAATAAAAGATAAAATATTTTTCCGAAATAAAATATCTTAATTATGAATAACCTCAGAAATTCACAATCTGTGAAATTTAGGTCTAGTCACATCACCACTTGTATCAATGTAAACCACCGCCCCCCCCCCCCCACCCGCCCCCACCCCCATTACCCCTTCACAAATAAACCAGCTATGGTGAAGTATGGTGAAGTGATTCCTTGTCCATTCATCACTATAGTTGATTTCCTTGTGATACCATTATGACATCATATACTATATGACACTGTATGCTGTATAATGATATACAGTACTAAAAGTTACAGGCTTCGTCTCTTTGAATGGATTGTGTGAATTCTGCAAAAACAATTTTAAAGGGGCCGGAAAATATCTACAGACATGTTATGGCTTATGGATTATAATATCTTTTAAAATTATAAATAGATATTTGACCCAAGGTAAGCAGTGTAACACTAGCCGTTACTCCATTAGAGGCCAAGATGTCTTAAAATAACAGCATGCACATTAGTTGCACTGGTTGGCAGGCTTTATAAAAATGAGCAGAGCAATGTTAGTCACTTAGCAATAATATAAAATGCAAAGCAAAAAAACAACAACAACTTGTTCTTAATAAACAAAGGAGGGATAAAGAAATCAAAATGAAAACCAGTGTTTTAAAGTTTCAAGGCAGAGTTAATTATTTGAGTTTCTTACCCTCTGCTGAACTGTCATCTGATTGACCTGGGTATCAAAAGGGCAGGAGTCTGCTGACTGAGAGACTACGTGTACATGACTGTTCTCAGGGGACTCTCCCAGGACCTCTATCCTCTGACTGAGAGCTTGCAACTGGCCCTGCAGAGACTGAAGCCTACTGTGGAGGATCTCAACAAGAGACAAATTAGAGCTCTGTACTTGGTTGTTCTCTAGGAACCCAGCGTCTCCAGATTCCCTAGCACTGATTTTATGTAAGAGTGTGTCTGATGAGACGGCTAGAAGACAGTTGAGATCGACAGACACAAGGAGCTGGATTGCTGAGGTAATTATCTGGGCCTGGTCACGGATGGCCAAGAGTTCTTTGATGCTGAGGCACTGATCAGAAAGCGAATGGTTGTTTCCTGTCACCTTTTCATCCTTGTCCTCTAGACATTGTCCACTATCAATTGAGCCATCATTACATTCTGGACTGGGCACGCACTCGGCTGAGTCCCCAGCCTCTGCGTCAGTCTCCAGTGCAGGCCGAATCTCCAGATGTCTGGAAGCCAGGTCACAGCGCTGGAGGTTGGACAGAAGAATGCGGTTCTCATACTGGAGCTTCTTTACCTTACTGCTCAGGTCACTGATTTGAATCCTGGCTGCCAACAGTGCTTCTTGGGATGCTTCATTTTGAACACCTTCTTCAGAAGTAGGAGTGATGGATGGAGGAATGATGGTGGATGGTGACAAAGACTCAATATCAGAATCAGGAGGTAGCTCTGACTTATAACGATTAAGTTCGTTCATCAGGAGCTTGTTCTGCTCCTCCAATTCCATAAGTGACCGTCTCAGCAGATCTGCCTCTTCTTCTACAAACTGCAGGTGCCGCTGCAACTCCATAACATTTTCAGCCGAAGGTGAAATCAGCAGTTGACCAACACCTGTCGCAACTGCAAGACCTCCGGGGGTTTCTTGAATTTTCATGTCATCCATTTCAGCCCGGAGACCACGATTCTCTACCTCCAGCTCCACTATCCTTCGGCTCAGAAGGTTAGCTTCCTCCTCAACAAGCTTCAGGTGGATTCGGACCTCGGCTTCACGCGTGTGGGGCGAGTCGGCCACCTCATCCACCGTCAATGATGTCTCCATGTCTCCATAGAGTGAACGGTATTTGGTCAGTTCTTCCTTCATCACCTCATTGTCTTTAACCATCTTGGTGAGTTTCTTGCACATTAGTGCTGACTCCTCCTTGGCAAAATGGAGCTGGCACTTCAGGTCGGAACTATCCTCTGAAGGCTGAAAGCGGAGATATCAGAGCTGTCAGTAGACTCATATATAAGCACACCAAGAAATAATAACAACTGTCTAAGCTTAGTCCAAAGAGAACAAGTAATGCTCTCTGTATTAAATTATGTATGGAAAAAAAGATAATATACCTAAAATTCTAAAATATTCTAAAACGATGATGACATTTTTGAAATCAGAAAAGTTTAACATAAAACACTCATTCCCTCATCATCTATATCACTTTATCCTGTATTCGGGGGCCAAGAGCCTATTCCAAGTGGCTTAGGGCACGAGGCAGGGTACACCCAGGACAGGGTGCCAATCCATCGCAGGGCACACACACTCACACACTACGGGCAATATGGGAACTCCAATAAGCATTTCTTTGGACTGTGGGAGGAAACCCACAAGCACGGGAAGAACATGCAAACTCCATGCACACAGAGATGAGAATCGAGCCTGGCCGGGAATCGAACCCGGACCCCGGAGGTGCAAGGCGACAGTGCTAACCACTACACCACCGTGCTGCCCTACAGAACACTATCACCAAAAAAAAAATCTATCTTTATTTATAGGATATTGCTTAGACTGTACTTTAATCGAAAAGATACTGTGAAAGTATGAGATAGTTATGTAAGTTATTTCTGATGTGCACTTTACCTGTGGTGATGTCTTCTTATCAGGTTTGTTGTTTGGTCTTGCACCTCGCTTTTTTAGAGAGTTCTAGGAAAGGAACACAAGACAGAGAAATACATTGAAAAAGCCCCCTCCCTACCACACACACCACTCGCAGCAGCAGCACTACACAAAGGTACGGTTATCTATAGAGCTATAATAATGTAAAGAAAGAAGCAGAGACAGAAATGAGGTGTGAATTATAGTTATAGTAGTAACAATGTCTTGCCCTGTAATGAATAGAGCATGGATATGGGATTAAAATACCCACCCAAGCTTGCTGCAATTTAAGATCTGTGGTTTCCATAGAAACCACCAACCCTTGTTTCACTGCAGAAAGAGAGGGACTGCACTATCATCATAAAACAAGACAGTGAAAATAATAGCAGAGCAGATTTCATGAGCACTATGAGGACATTAGAGTCGGCTATAAGTTATTCAAGTACGGCATGTATTATTAATAATAGAAAGGGGAGACGGAAACATAGCTAGAGGCGCTCTGAAGCTTTCGGCATGCAGTAAAAGTGCAGCATCAGTGCTGGCAGAGTGCCACGGTAAATCTGGCAGCAAACCATTTCTAAACTGCATGTAACATTATTTTTAAAATCAATATGTTTATTCTGAATGAAAACAGAAGCGTTGAATGAATTGTGGATCTTTTTTAACACCGTGGTGTCTGCAGAGTCATTATTGAGCTAATGTGATTAGAGAAAGCTAATGGTATTAGTGACACACCTCCCACAGGCCTCTTTAGGCAGATTTGATATTTCTGTGTGAAAGTCTCTTTTGTTTGTCAGTTTTGTTTTATAGATGTGACGAGAGTGTGTCCTCTAGGAGGTGCTGCGAACAGAAGTCTGCGAATCATGTGTGAAGTGTTTTGATTTGGCAGTATACGAGATATTGTATTAACTAATTGTTAACTTAACTAAATTGAATTACTGTTTTTTCAGTGCATTTCTAACAAATTAATCACTGACTAACAGATTTTATATCACGTAAACTGTGAGTTTATTGGGAGTCTCTTCTTATTTTTTCAGTGTTCAGAGATTCATTTTTTAAAATTCATATTTTCTATATTTTAATGTATTTTTTTTCACACAAATTCAGATCCAGTCATTCATTCATCTCCTATAGCGCTTATTTTTGGAAACGGCAATTAACTTTGGATGTGAAATGAAACTGGAGTACCTGGTGGAAACCCACTGTGCATGGTGGGAAAAATGCAAACTCCATGCACACAGACCCAAGACGGGGACTGAACCCTCGACCCTGTAAGGCGAGGCCACAGTGTTGACCGCTACGCCCAGATCCAATCGTGCACTTTTCAAATGCTGAGAAACCTCCATAAAGTTTAACATCCAGGTTATTCAGGGATCAGCAAAGGCAATCAAGCCTGGAGCATAAATACTGTATATGAGAACATTACGAAGACAAAATTTGAATCAGATTAATAAAGAAACGTCTTTTGTGAAACTATTGAGTGCAGTGAGAGAAAAGGCTTAATGCACAATTGCCTTGTCCTGGCCTGGATGTTAAACTTTTGTGTGTGTTGAATTGTGCAGCCTGAATTTGTCTAGTTGAATTTAAGCATTTTAGAAATTTTTTTTGTAGAAAGTAGTAGACTAATGGAAATGTTGAATCCTTTAATACTTTTCAATGTTATACATGGAAGACATTTCCATGGTTATGTACATGTAGATGTGTGCACATGCCAGGAAAGTAACTGTCAGAAAAGTTATCACCTGCCAAATAATGAGCATATACAGTATGACTACATTAATACGAGTGACGCCTTTTTGGGATGTCTAACCGCTCTGTGTTGTGATCTGACTCTCAAACTCCCTGGCTTTCATCACCACGTAATTCAATAAGGCATGTGAAACCTGACACATTATTTGTTTAGCTCAAGCCCCTTCTCGTGCTTGTCACTGCTCGACAGAACTTGTATCTCTTACACACAGGTTTAGGACTGATTAACAAGCGGTTGCATATAAAATGTAGTATTTTTTACTTCAATTACATAATTATGCAGACATGATAAACATATATAACAAAATTATACACCATATAACATGGTGCCTAAGACGTTTGCACAGTACTGTATGTGCTCACATTAGATCTGGAGATATACTGTATATACAGTATCTCTGATCAGTGTATGTAGCTAGAACAAGTGCATTGTGCGCTAATACGCCAAAAACATAACATTTACAGCACGTAAATAAAATAGGCATTTGTGTCTGATGAAGCTTCAGACTACTATTTTTCATCAGGGAAAATGCTGGGCGATGCACACTGAGCAACGACTACAATAGCATGCACTTTACGCCCACAAAAGACTGCCCTTAAACCTGTTAGGCAATCATTAGAGAAAAAACGGAGCTTGAGAGACATAGAGCACTGAGTGTATGTGTTGGAAGAGCAAAGTTGTACTGACATTCCTTTTTCATCAGAAAGAGAAAGCATCTGAACCAGACAGATGGAATGAAACAGAATGATTGCACCGCATTGACTGCATTCTAAGCTGACTAACATTTCAGATAGACCCTGATCTTGCGTGGGTCACAGCTCGGAGTGATCTCTGCTCCACTCGTGTATGAGGAGTGATTCATGAATGTACTGAGGGCTTCGCTGGAATGTTTCGCTAGTGAATGGCTTTCATAATACATGCTTCATGCATGCACGACTACAGATTTCTCCATTTATGGATATATTCTCCATTTAAAATAATATGAGCAAGCTATTCATATTTATTCTTGGAGTGTAGAAATATATTTCACGTGAAAAAAAGAAATAACATCTATTTGTACTAGATCTGTTTGTAAGACAGAACAATGGCTCCTCTTCTCACTAAGACACTGTGTTCGTTTTTTAAATGTCTTTGCTCTCTTTCCAGTGAGTGCAGTGGGTAGAGCGAGGGATGACAAACACATCCCTTATTAAGCTGCACTCCTTGTGTGTTTTGCTGGGAGAAAGACAGAGAGTAGAAGATAAACATTTACGTAATGTTTGTTTAATATGACATTATTAGAGACAGGGAGTCACTCTGCATGTGTGTATGTGTGTGTGTGTGTGTGTGTGTGTGTGTGTGTGTGTGTGAGAGAGAGAGAGACAGAGAGAGAGAGAGAGAGAGAGAGAGAGAGAGACACAGCACTCCTGGCCTTTTTCTCTATTCCACCCTTTTCCATTTGGAGTCATTCTGTAATCCCACATCTGCACAGTAATCTCGATCCTGACCTGCAGCCACACAAACAGCTGGAGGCTATTCTAGTTTCATGAGTTTCTTGAGTACAGTGTGTTGATTGCATCACTACAGACTGAAAACAGAAGTGCAGGGGAAAAACAGCAGGGGACTCCTTCGCCTGAGGAGAAACCATTTTTAAAGCACTGACCATTTATTTATTTATTTTTTGCACTTGCAGATGCAAATGGGTGCAACAGACCATAATAGGTTCCTATGGTAACTGTTAAAGCGCCAGTCGAAGCTGACGGAACAAACGGAAGGGAGGGGGAAAAATACGGGAGGGGAGGGGGGAGGAAGACGGAGGAGAAAAAAACAGGAAATGGCAACCCTGAAAATTCTCTTGACACGAGACAGCTCCTCTCCTTTTAAACACACACACAATCAGTCTCTCTCTTTCAGTAACACACGCATACACATACACGGACTGTAGTATAAAGCCAGCACGTTTTTCATCATTTGCATACTTTTTTGCATGACCTGTCTGAATATTAAAAAAATAAAATAAAATACAAAAGCATCGAAGCTCTTTGTCACTTCTTACAACGATACAAAGTTAACTCTAATGTTTAACATGTTAATATTAATAGAGTCTGTACACATAGTCTCACAATGAGCTCGTTCTTCCAAAACCTCTACAGCATTTTCTACAGTTTATATTTCCATTGTTCTCTCCATCTCAAATCTTATTGGGCCACATTCCTGTCTCTTCACATCTGCTAGCGGTTTATTTGCCAACGCTGGATACTGATCCCACCCTCATCTCCCATTAGCTGCACAATGACACCTGAAATGGAAAACCTAGGGAGAGACCATATGCTGAGGACAAAACACACCCACTCAACACACACACACACACACACACAATGCTAAACTCTCCCACCATGAGGCTCATTAAAGTGCATAAACAATCTACAAATCGCTCTGTAAGAAACATTAGCTCATTTGTAGAATAAATGATACCAATTAATACACTTTAAGACTCTGGCTGTACCATCCAGCAAAGCTCGAGCTTCTGGCCACTTCTTAATGTGACAGTTATTTTACAAGATTATTGGACTGTTAATTAGAGCAAGAAAAAGCTTTTCTAATTACAGATAAATCCCTGTAGGGTTCGAGAGGTGTGAAGTGACATGTACCGTTCATGACTACCACACACACACACACACACACACACACACTGTGCAGGCGAGAGGAACAGTGCAAAATGACAGCAAAAGGTTAAAAAAAAAAAGCCTGAGTTTGTATCATAAACATCAGTTGAAGGTCCTGAAGGTGCAGCTTAATAGCCTCTGTCCTTCACAAGATGTAATCATTCCCATCATCTTCCCTCGGGAGAAACAAAGAGAGATCAGCTAAAAGTCATAGTGAAATGACCAGTGGATCTGTTCATAACAGCTTATCCAAAGTCATGCAGTATTTCTGGGGTTACAACTGAGGTTAACACACTTTTGTGTCTCATCAATGCACCTAACCCTCTGTTCTTCCTTTTCTAACATTATAGACAGATTCCATCACTTATACCACTTTTCCATAAAGGTGGTTACAGAGTTAGTTAGGGGCCCAATTCTGAACCAGTTCTTTGTTTTCAGACAGACAAAGCACTGGCCCTCAGACAGAAAAACCGGTTCCATGGCCGCACTAACACAGGGCTAGAACAAAGAACCGCTTACTTCAAGCGCTGGGGACAGGATTTTCACAGCCAACTAAAAGTTTGTGACTTTTATTTTACAAAATGGACTCAATGGACTTACGATGGCTAGCTGGATGCCTTGGAAATGGCTCTAACACTAGATATACTGTTACCTAGCATCTGGTTCATTTTGGTGGATACGAGACTGTATAATGTATAAAAGTAAAGAAGTGATTTTTGTCTGACAGGATTGAACATGGGCGGCACGGTACTGGTTAGCACTGTCGCCTCGCACCTCCAGGGTCCAGGTTCGATTTCTGATATGCAGATTAGGCTAATTGGCGTTCCCAAATTGCCCGTAGTTTATGAATGAGTGTATGTGTTTGTGCCCTGTGCCGGATTGGCACCCTGTCCAGGGTGTACCCCACCTCGTGCCCTAAGTCTCCTGGGATAGGCTCCAGGTCCCCGCGACCCTGAATACAGGATAAAGCCGTATAGAAGATGAATGAGAGTGAGTGAGTGAGGATTGAACATAAATTAAAATTATTGAACCTAACATATAGTGCAGCCTTTTCAATCTAACAATAATCCATCAATCTCACAATACTCTCACAGAGTATAAACTGACGTATTTTATATATAGAGAGAGACAAGAGAGCAGGGTGTGTTTGGTTGCTTTGGGCCTTATCCATATGTATTCATACAGGTATTTTATCCTTCCATCCAGTGTGCTGTCGAGTAGATGAGGCTATTCAGAGATTTTAAGACTAATAATATCTATCCTAGAATGAGCAAAACATTCAATTGAACATGAGGTGCACCTGCCAGCCAGGAATCACCACAGACTTGGATCATGGCGTTACTCGGGGGATGTGTGTCCCTGGCACAGACA
Organism: Channallabes apus; assembly: GCA_030522415.1. Taxonomy (NCBI): domain Eukaryota; kingdom Metazoa; phylum Chordata; class Actinopteri; order Siluriformes; family Clariidae; genus Channallabes; species Channallabes apus. The sequence goes on along the minus strand of CM060117.1, from coordinate 22,140,554 downwards.
CTAATATATCTAAAACTTATAGTCAGTCATGGCTGATCAAGCTGAAACCATTCAAACTCCTGTCGAAAAAAATCGATGGGTTCATCTTCTTTAGAAATGGAGGTCACGCTCTGCCTGTTTTCTTTCTTCTTTTACTGTTAGCTATGAATAGACAAATGTGCAATACAAATACAGAATTCCTATAGGAGAGCTTTGATGAGGACTCACAACAAGCTTTGTATTCACTGTTGAATAAGAAACCACTGTTTGCTCAGTGTCTTTATCAACCATAAAAAGAATAAATTTTGTTGTGGTTTTGTCGTTCGGTTTATAGGCAGTAATACGGTACTGGACAAATCTTGCTGTCCTGGGTGTGGGATGATCAAACGTTGTGTCAACATGCTGCTCCTAGTTCATATCAATTAGTGGCAATAAAAAACATATTATTTTTATTTATTTGTATTATTATTATTAGATTTTTTTATTATGTGATTTGGATGTTGTGATATGTTTTAGTTTTCTACATCATTTGTTTGGCATTTTCAAGTGAAGTCGCTGTGCTTTATCTTGGAGTACAAGAAAAACTATAATGATGTAGAGAGACAGAAAAAGACATTTCTACAATATAAAAAAAAAAATCTATATTTCTCCACATTTCATGTACATTAAATTCTATGATATTAAATAGTGATGTATCTAAAAGATTTACAAAAGTGCTAACAAAAAACTGATCAGTAAAAGAGAAATGGAGAATATTATTAATAACTGTTTTGTTTTTTTCTTGTATTTGGGCTGTAATTATTTTAATTTGCTTTCAGTTTATTTATTTTAATTTATTTCTTTGATTCTTGTCTGCTACCACAGGCACCACCCAGTGCCATGATGAATAAAGAGAGAGAGATCAAATGAGTCATAAGCTAGTTCCCTCTGGAGAACACACTCATGCCCTCAAACTAGGCCTATTTTTAGACACAATCTTTAAGGCATCAAGAAAACAACAAGTCTTTACAACCCATACGACTGACTTACAAAGGCATACTGTAGTGGAGCGTATCTTCTACACTCCGTTTCAGGGGAATTTAATCAGCAAGGCCATGTGTGGATGACGACTGCCAATGTTTGAGACTACGCAAGGTACCACTGTTGTGCACTTCCAGACAGCAGAGTCATACAGCTTGTGAATTCCTCTCATACCTCTTCTCAGCTACACGTTCGTCCTAGTAATAATAACACTGGGATTCAGAGCTGAAGAGCGAATTTTTATACGTCTGGAGGAGGACTATGAGAATGGAACTAGGTCAAATTCCTTGGCTCAAACCTGAATGCTTTATAAAGGATAACATCAAAGAAGAATGCAGTTGATCTGGTGCAAAGACATAACAAGCGCACTCCTAAACCTAGCATGAGCTCACATACTATCTTTAAGAAAGATATTTTATTGTCATTGTAGTGATGAACTGTTTGGTAGCTCTCAAAGACCAGCAGCAATACGGACAATGTAAGAATAATCACAAGGATATTATATTATAATTATATATTATATTATAACAATATATATGCAATGTAATACATGTGCCGTGGGATCTGAATAACTAAAGTGCATGAGTAATTTTTAAAGGTAAAGCCATGTTCTTGTGACATCTGAGGAGACTAAGTGAGAGTTGATGAGAGTTCATCTGTTATATGTTTTTACATTATGATTCCTGGAGCATGAAGGGAAAAGTATTCATTGGAGAGTGTATGATAGTAGCTAGCTGCACTCCATCGCCAAATAAGCACTGAAGCAGAAACCTTACTGCATTAGCATGAGAGAGACCTTTATCCCTGGTTTATCCCTAATTCCCTCAAGGAAAAATTCTAACATTTGAAAACCAATTATCATTTATCATGTCTACCACTTTCAGCCCCTGATTAATTTACAAAGCCCATTCAATGGCACTTTAATTTAATTTAGCATGTTGTTGGCATTTTAATGTCTTGTAAATCGATCTTTTTATTTATTAACAAGTACACTCCTATAGCACTCAACCATAACATTAAAACCACATAACATTAACATTAAAGTCAATCCTTTGGGTTGCAGGGTGAGGCCTTGTTTGTCGGGCGTATTTCATGGATTGTACAGTAATTTTATTTACTAAGCATCTCAGAGTATGAAATCGCTCCTAAGTGGACAAAAATTCTTAAGACTGACGCAATTTTTATCCTACTTTTAGGAGTAGGAGTAAGAGCGATTCATTATAAAATAGGAAATCATTCCTATCTCCACCAAAAGATAGAACCTAAAACCTTCACTGTTTATATTTTTAATAATGTTTAATTAAACATTATCAAACCAAATAACCAAATGTCCTAATTCATCAGAAGTTTCAATTAAGTGTTTGTGCCCTGTTTAACAGAGTATGATAATATCTAGGAAATATTTGGCTAAAAACTTGTTACAGTTACTATAAAAATTTACTGCCAACCTGCAGGATCTAGAACCCAACCACAGCAGTTTGAAGGTGCTGGGACTTTAACCCACAGCCTTTTGATCTATAAACACAAAGCTTTTATCCTTGAGTCACCACAACTTGTTATATATTTTTAAACACCCATTGATTCAACTATTTATATCCCTGAATAATTCCATAAAATTTTGTATTGAATTAATGTGAACTACTTGGGGTAGCTATGGTGGTCTAGTGGTTAAGATTGTGTGATAAAATCATAGTATCAGGCAGCGGTATCCTGTATCAGCCATGAGAGCAAATGCATTAGAATCCCCAGAGGGCCAATAAATTACTCTTAAATATATGATTTTAATTATGCAGTGCATTCTACTTAGCCTTGCAATAGTAGATGGAGTATACTAAATATTTATATATATTTCAGTATATATACTGTAAGTGTATGATGTGGCGACGCCTTGGGCTGTAAACACTGAAGATACAGGCAGCAGACTTGAGTGAAATTAAAGTGGCAGCGCATTGCAAGCCCTGTCAGTGTAAACATTATAAACAGCAATAAAATAAATAGGGATATACAGTATTATATAGGAGGGGGAATATGAGAAAATGAAAAAAAAAATGTATGTAATTGTGGTTCTTATGGATAAGACTGGTGTATGATAGTGAAGTTTAATTATTGTACTGTACAGTTTGATTCTCCTAAAATTCTGGCTCAGTGCAAAACAGTGTCCATCACATTGACAAGCTATTGTACATCAGTGTGATCGCTGTCGGTACAAGTGACCTACTGTATCGCTGCTTTCTACAGAGGAGTTCAATGAGTACCAAAGGAGCTCTGCAAGTGCAGGATGAAAAAAAAAAATATGTATCCAAAAGAGAAAAAAAAAAGTATAGCATGTCTGAAACAGATATAACATGATGTCTCTTGAAATAGGAGCTGCTATTTACAGCAGGGTTCTTGCTCAGTGTTTGTCAGGATGCACATGATCTGTGTGCAGGGGCCCATGAGCTCTCAAAAAAAATCCCCTTTTGACCTTACATTTAATTCAATATTAAATGGAACAATAGTAATAATAATAAATAATCCTAACATTTACAGCTATATAAAAAAAAATCCAATGTTATGTAAGATAGCAACATAGCAGCACTGGTTACAAAACGTAAAGACTAGCTTATTTTATTACATACATAACATTATACTCATGAAGTGCTTTTTTCTTTTGCACATTTCTCCTTTTCTTTTTTTCTAAATTGAGCACCAAATGGCTTTGACCTTTTTTCTTTTTTTTGATTCAGTGAGCATCAGGACATTACGCAAGCTCAATTAAGAGTCAAGACTAAACAATTTCACCACAGGGGTGTGCAGACCGGTTATATGTTATATTATTATGATTTTGCACAATATATTCGCAGAAGTATAAATTAAATGTGTTTTACTTGGTGGCGTTTCTTGGTGTGATTTTACTATTAATTTTACTAATTGCATCGTTATACAGAGGTAGAGATGCTCTTTTTTCCATTTCCCGCATGCAGTTGGGCTATCAGTGGGGAAACCTAAGGCGAACTCATGAACAAGAAAAGTATATGAACAAGGTTAAATCACCCAGATGGGGGAAAAAAAAAAAAACACATGCAAACACTCGGACTCTGAGATCCTGTCTGTGACAAATACAAACAAGGAAGAGACTAATGTGACTAACGCAATTCTAGCTTGCCAGCATTTAGCAATTTAATTAGCAGTTTATTGGGCTTTAAAAATAACTAATACACAAAGATTAAACGACGTTTAATTAATTTATTTGTGATTCTTTTGTGTACGTCACGGTAGTCATTATGGCTCTTATCGTGCTCTGTATTATGCTGTTTGACATCACAGGCTGTTTGGTACTGTAGCTTGGAGACAGCACTATTAGAACAACATTAACGACATAAATAGAAGCAGCAGATGTTCTACATAATATACCTTGTGAGAGTGAGAGAGAGCGAGCGAGAGAGAGAGCAAGAGAGAGAGAGAGTGTGTGTACTTTACAGATGACCTTTCATTATGACAGTGCTGTCACTATCAATTCTTTTAAATTATCAATCAAATTACCTCTGATCTATGTGTGTGTGTGTGTGTGTGTGTGTGTGTGCGCGCGTGCACCTGGTTCTTCAGGATAAGAAGATATAGGATATGTCAGCCCAAGTTACCATTAACATCAATGATTAAAGCCTTTCTACTGCCTTTCTCCATCCAAATGCATCACAGTGCACGTGGTAGAACGAGCATAACATATAACCTTCTCTCTCTCTCTCTCTCTCTCTCTCATTTGGATAATCTTACTTTTGCTAAAGCCCATAACCAACCGCACAGACGTACTAATCATGGAATATAAATGATCATATGCTGACATAAGCATATCTAATTACATTTATTCATTACCTGTGAATGAGATTTATTCAAAGTGATCTGAAGCCCAATACAAGCATCAATATACTGTATACAGTATATCGATATATAACCATATGTATTATTCATAAACTTGAATTTCTCATCATATTCATTATTTTCTCAATGATATTCACTTATAAGGTGAAAGGGGGTAAAATGAATACATGAGCAGGTATCACAACAAGTAGAGTTTAGTGTAAATACTGGAAGGCCTTTAGTCATAGTCTCAAACTGTCTCACACACACACACACACACACACACACACACTCCCTCACCTCCCCCTTCTCTTGTAGCCCTCATCACTTCAACTCAGACAACAATGGCTCCCAAAAGACTCCAAAACCAAGTCAGAGTGAACGCACCCCTGGTCCTTTTAAAAGCCTCTCACATGGACTGGTGCATCCCACAGGGTCTGGCAACCTGACACTTCAAATACCTCTTATCCAATAAATGTTCTTAAGATAAGGGCAGAGAAACAAAGGAAGAATAGAGGAACACCAGAGATGGGTGTGTTAAACGAGAGGGATGAGGATAAACAGCTGACAGCAGCAAAATGAAAGGAAGTGCTTACTGTAAATAAAAACATATTTCAAACATGCACAAGTGATCAAGTGATCTTCTTCAGATGGAATGACATTTTCAGACACTGAACTCAATATGGTGTGGGTGTCTGTCTGGTATTTTATTAGGACATGATTACGAATGTTATTACTCATGTTACTTTTAACAGTGTTTGATCTGTCTTGACCCTTTTCGTTTGGTCTGTACTTCCTGTTTGGATGTTTGAAATGTGACCCACACAGCGGTACTTCCCTGCTTTAGTGATACTTTTGCTCCATCAGCAGTAAAACCTCTGGTGAAATATGCACTGAGCTGTCATTATAACTGGTGGCTGTGCTATACCCCGGGGATATGTCTCGGTATGGTTTGGCTTTACAGCGTGACAACAATGGCCCTCCGGTTCTGCCTCTGTGCCTTTTATACAGGTGCAACAACGTTGCAGTATTTCTGCTATGAACAGGCTCTGTGAAAGGGACTAATGAGAGTGACCTCCCTGTAATCCCCTATTGGGCATCTGATTCCAGGATGGTCAAATGACAAGTGTACAGTTTCACAGTCCAATATATATATACACAGTGTACACTATACTGCCAAAAGTATTCGATCGCATATGATCTTGAGTAACATCCAATTCCTAATCCATGATATTTAATATGATATTGACCCACCCTTTACAGTTATAAAGACTTCAACTCTTCTGGGAAGGCTTTCCACAAGATTTAGGAGTATGTTTATGGGAATTTTTGACCATTCTCTAGAAGTGCATTTGTGAGGTCAGACACTGGTGTTGAACGAAAAGGCCTGACTCACAGTCTCACCCCTAATTCATCCCAAAGGTGTTCTATCGGGTCATCAACATCACATTAAACCCTATAGATAAAGAAATGGATGTTACTCAAGTTCTTATTTTTGACTATAGGTGGCACAGTCACTTATGGCGCTTTTCCACTGCATAGTACGGCACAGCACGGTTCAGTACAGCTCACTTTGGTTCGGCTCAGTTCGGCTCGGTTTGCGCTTCCACTGCAGTTAGTACCACTTTAGAGTGGGCGGGATTATTCACGTGTCGTTATAGTTGCGGCGCCTCTACTGCCGTGACATCATCGTAAACGCGCCACAAACAAACACACAACAATGGAGCATATCGACGGCATGGTGTTCTTCATTCTCGGCATGTGGATGTTTTTAACAGCGAGATGAAGGAGTTTGTTTCAAAAGAGGCTGATGGCAGCCAAAGAAAAATTTTGGTTAATACAAAAAGGTGCGTCCGATCCTTCTCTGGCTGTTCTAAATATAGTGGTTCTGTTGTGTCTCGTGTCGCAAGTTCAGTGATGCAGTAATGACGATTTTCTCCGGCCAATCAGTGATCAGCAGAGTTTACACGTCACGTTTTGGTAACGGTTCGGCGCGCTTGGAACCTCGGCTGAGGTTGTACTAAAAAAGGACCAGGTACCAGGTACTGTTCCCAGTGGAAAACCCCCCAAAAGTGAGCTGAACGGAACCGTGCCGTGCCGTACTATGCAGTGGAAAGGCGCCATTAATGGTTGGCATTGTCCCTTTGCACCTCCAGTGTCCGGGTTCGATTCCCACCTCGGGTCTGTGTGAATGGAGTTTGCATATTCTGACAGTTCTTGGTGGGTTTCCTCCGCGTGCAAATTTCTCTGTAGCCACCTTTACTTTATCTTCAAGGAATTCAAAGTGTTCCTGGGATATTTATCAATGATTGATCTGATCATTTCAAAACGGATATATGGCCAAATAAGTGTGACATATTTTTGAAGGTTTTAAGAAGACCATATTTATATTTGCATTACTTGTGGTCCACTGTGTAAGTCAAAACAGTTCAGGTGATAGGAAATAAACTGAGAGTATATACATAATTTTAATAGTATCTTCATTCAAAAATTAAGTGTAGCCTTTTATATTATGCCTTTTATATCACAGATGATGATGGCGCATTGAATAATATCAGAATGATATAAAGCATACGCTAAAGCATGGATTACATTGATCTTAAACCATTTAAAAAGCTATGGAAGATTTAGGATCAGAGTGTTAGATAGCACTCAACACTACCATCATTAGAACGCCACATGAGGGAATATGTTTTGCTGTTCATCACTTCCAGTTCCACTGGCTTTCTCAGTCTCTGTTAATGATTGAAATAAAAATGATAAATGATATTTCAAATACGTCAACAGGAAAGACAGTTTATACGTACATAAAATAGCTACCAAGTATGACTCATATAAACCTAATGCTTAACTCATGGTTAAGTTTTATGTGCTAGCATGTATTCTAAAAAAGTGTAATCTGTTGATTTATATATATGCAGATTTATACTGCTATATGCAATACTGTGCAAACCTTAGGTACTATTGTAACTTTACGCTCAGATATCAAACTTCAGATCTGAAGCAAAAGTATGATACCAAACCTGGTATCTGATGCTACCCAAGCTATTGTTTTAAGAGGTCGGTCTCCAGTTCCCTTAGAGACTTACCACAGAGTTATATCAGCCTCAAGCTGTCTCACACACATTTTACACCCCATCCTGCTCTTCTCCCTTGGCTAAATTCCCCATGAAGCTTTCTAACAGCTGGAAGATTGATGCAGATGAAATGAAGTAGAAAGCAATGAAAGAAAGAAATGGGGGGGAGCAGGAATATAAGACGAGAGAGAGAGAGAGAGAGAGAGAGAGAGAGCACAAAACATAACAGGTCATGGTTAGCCCTTTTTAGTAAGTTCAGTGTGCTTCTTCCTGATTGACCTTCTGAAAGTGCAGCGAGTCAATAATACGTCACTTCACTAATCAAATATGTGTCTGTGTTCAACTGATTGAAAAGGCCTGCATCGTTCCCTGCTGACACTTTGTGCCCCTTGATTAAAAATTGGAAGAGAAGAAAAACGATCTGCATTAATTCCTGCTTGCCACGTATTAATTACACATCAATCTCATCACTACGTTTTGCTGATTTTAAATTGAAAATGTATAAAAGTCTTCAGGAAAAAACCTTACAGAAAATTATTTATAAATATCTTGATAATAGTTCATCACTTTTTAGCTAATCTGAGAATAAATATAAATCCTGTGTCGATTTGCATAGAATTACAAATATATAGACTTGTATAATAATTCATTCATTCATTCATTCATCTTCTATACCGCTTTATCCTTCTATTCAGGGTCGCGGGGGGCCTGGAGCCTATCCCAGGAGGCTTAGGGCACAAGGCGGGGTACACCATGGACAGGGTGCCAGTCCATCGCAGGGCACACACTCATACGTACATTCACACACTCATTAACACACTACGGTCAATTTGGGAACACCAATTAGCCTAACCTGCATGTCTTTGGACTGCGGGAGGAAACCGGAGTACCCGGAGGAAACCCACCAAGCACGGGGAGAACATGCAAACTCCATGCACACAGAGATGGGAATCGAGCCTGGCCGGGGAATCGAACCCAGACCCTGGAGGTGCAAGGCGACAGTGCTAACCACTACACCACCGTGCCGCCTTGTATAATAATTAATAATATAATTTCATTAAATATTACTTAACTATGATATACTGTATATATTAATTTGACTAAAGCAGCATTAAATTTAAAATATACAGTACTGTATTACAAAAATAGCATGTCCTAACATGAAATTACACTGTCTGCCCAAAAGGAACGTTCAAGATTTGGTTTGTCGGTCTTTAGCTTTGATTGCAGTGGAAAACATTCAGGCATTTGGCAGACGCTCTTATCCGGAGCAAGTTACATTTTTATGTCATTACACATCTGAGCAGTTGAGGGTTAAGGGCCTTGCTCAAGGGCCCAACAGTGGCAACTTGGTGGTTGTGGGGTTTGAACCTGGGATCTTCCGAACCGTAGTCCAATGCCTTAACCACTGAGCTATCCCTAAAACGTTGTGGCTATTTCATGTGCGGCTCCCAGAACCACCGTGACCTACTGAAGCAACCCCAGATCATACTGTAACACTGCCTTCAAAGGCTTGTACAGTGGCCGCTATGCATGATGGGTGAATCACTTCATGCACTTCGCTGTTACTCTCAGCAATGGGCTTAACCTTCACTCATCAGACCACATGACCCTTTCAAAACTAAAGCCGTGATGTCTACTGTCAATTTTATTTTTATGATGCAACTTCATCAAGCGTTTAAGTGATCTCCATTTATGACCACATTTCACTGACCACCTGTGTTGATGCAGGACAATAATTTGACTCTATGTGTAATGTGTGTGTAATGAGCTATCATGAATAAAAAAACAAATACAGCTACCAAATACAGAAGAAAATACACTCAATTCTGCACCATATCCTATTATGGAATATCACATTTATGGAATATACTGTAGGTCCTTCTCTTTGAATTTGCATTAACAAAATTTGTAATTCAACTTTGATTTAGGGTCAAACATTACAGATGGTTTACACTAAACAAAGCCTTTGCACACACACACACACACATAAAGTCTTGTTACCACAGTAAAAAAATCCAGCTCAGGAATTTTGCCAATCAGGGCATTGACAGTTTTGTGTGCCCGCCCACATACAGAAGCGGAGCAGCGGAGTACGCAGAACAAAACGAAACGGTCAACAAATGATTTTTTAATCAAAGTGAAATCTAGGAACCTTTTACAGTGATGTATTAGTCATTTTTCACTACTGATGAAAAATGAGTAACTGTATTGTACATCTCAGATACAGATATTTCACTCATTCTCACTTCCTCTCCTGTAGTTGGTCGCAGGAGGCCAGGGGGCTATGCCAGGGAACGAGGCAGTGTCAATCCATTGCAGGGCGCACACACACACACACACACACACACACACACACACACACACACACACACACGCATGCACACACTCATTCACACACTACAGGGGATTTGGAAACGCCAATTAGCCTAATCTGCATGTCTTTCCATTGTGGGAGGAAACCGGAGTACCCTGAGGAAACCCACCAAGCACGGAGAGAACATGCAAATTTCATAGACACAGGTGAGAATCAAACACTCGACCCTGGAGGTGTAAGGCTGTAATGCTTACCAGTTCACCAACATTCCCTCCCAATATAAACTATCACCCTCCAGCAGTAAAAAAATACAGTATGATCCAAAAAGATCTATAGGAGAACCTTACAACTAGAAATGTTACTGTAAAAATCATGCACTGATGTTCACTTGTATGTCTACCATTAAACTTCATCAATGTTTTCCTTTTCCCTGACATTTACACTGGAAAAGTCAACAGCTCACCACTGGTGAAACACACCCAAGCAACCGTCTATATTCAGGCAGAGACAAGCCAGGAGCTAGCCATATCAACCTCACCGTGAACTAATCATTAAAGAATGCGAAATGACAGTTAAACCCTTTTTGAGCCATTTATGTCCTAGCTCTGTCTAAAAGTCCAACGGTGGTCAAGTGAAAACCAACTTCTCATATAAAATTCTCCTAATTACCTTCCAAGTTGTTCTTCATTTACACATGAATTTTCTAAAAATCTAATCTAAAAGTTTATGACCAGTAGAGAGTAATGTACTGTACATCTCAGAAGCCTGGCCCGTGTCATACCTCTCGGCTCTTCTCCAGCTCGGCCTGCAGGACCTGCTTGGCCACGTCCAGGTCCTGAAGCTTCACTTGCAACTCCTCGTTCTCCTGCTCCAGACGACTCCTCTTCTTCTCCACCGTGTCCAGTTCATTGTGCAAGCGGATGGACACATCCTTGGCCACCTGGAATAAGCAAATCGTGAGAATGTGAGAAAAAGATTTCAAAATAATAATCTATCATCTGGTTTAATCACAGATTTCCAACTAATTTTCTTTGACCCACACTTTAGCTTTAGCTGATTAGATGACTCAGGTGTGTTTGAAGCAGAAAGACACTAAGATGTCCACGACAGGGGTTGGGAAGCTGTGATTTGAAGAAATGAAACCACATTATAGAAATTATGTGGAAGTTGGTCAACTGACTAATGTGCAGCTGCAGAGATGAAACACAAGATGCAGAAAAAAACACTTATGGTTAGTTGCACAATGCAGTGGTATATGACTTCTGAGTCACACATGACTGTGTGTGTGTGTGTGTGTGGGTGTGTGTGTGGTAGCCCATATTAACACAAACAGTTTAATACCCAGTTAAGGCATCACATTTGTATCTTTTATATTTTGACATTTTATGAGTTTCTTTTTTTTGTAGGCAGCACAGTGGCATAGTGGTTAGTACAGTCGCCTTGTACCTCAAATGTCTGGGTTCAAATCCCGTCTTAGGTCTGTGTGCATGAAGATTTGCATGTTCTCCCTGTGCTTGGTGAGTTTCCTCCAGATACTCCGGTTTCCACCCACAGTTCAAAGACATGCAGATTAGGCTAACTGGTGTTCCCAAATTGCCTGTAGTGTGTGTGTGCCCTACGATGGATCGGCACCCCATCCAGTTTTTACCACATTTTTGGTGTACAGTAGCTTCCATAATAGACCATTTCAGAACTCAATCTGAATCTTTTTTTCTACATCACATATTTTTATGTGTGTAATTACATATAAGGTATCTTAAATGCAGTTATTTATGATCACATGCTTTTTCCTTGCATTTACTGCTCAGATGTTATTCAGTAGAGAACCTTCAATGGGCGACCTTGAATGATGACTAGGCACCATTTGCTCTGCCCATTTGCCCATTTATGGATTAACTGGCGTTTGGGCAGGATCAGCTCCTGCCAAGATGGTGACAACCAGAGCTTTCAGAACTACCTCCAGGTGATGTCATAGGAGGGCTAATCCTGTTATTTTTATACAGTCTGTGGTTGAGAAGAGCAAGACAAAGGAGATGTCCTCTAGACTAACAGTGGGTGTGGAACTAATGTCTCCCACATGAAACATTAAAAGCTTTCCATCAGAAGGCCATGCTGCGTAAGAAGACCTGTTACCAGTGTTGTCTAAAGGAAGAACACCTGCCACCCACACACACACACATTTGTCTGCAATCTGTTAGCAGTGCATTAAAACAAGCTCTATTGTGTTAAAATGCGTTCCTTTCATTCCACTCTCATTCAGATTCAGTAATCACTTTATCGTCCTGAAAGGCATGATAAGACGAGACACATCATAACATATGATGTATTTGAGCAGAGCACAAATCCCCCACAATTAACGTTGTCCGTCCTTACCTTCAGTAATTAAGCAAAGCTGCATTATGTAATGAGTGTGATGAGGAAGGATGCAGTCCACAAGAAGGCAGTGAGTCTGACTACATTAAAGGTTCTCCTTCCTTTCTTATCAGTGCCTGCTCTGAATCTGAATCAAGGCAAGAGAGCAGCTGTGTACCCACAATACCCCTCTGTGTACATACCATGCCTTTATATGAGAGCCTGTCCTTTCCTCTATCTCACTGCCTCCTTTCACTTGTGCATCTATTCGGTTTTTCTTTTTCCTCACAACCATTCCCATTTTTTATTTTTTTTTTGCAGAATAAACGATCTCTGTTTATCTGAGTCGCTTCACCAGTTACTCTTTGTACCGTCCCGTCTATACAGTTACGGCCCTTGGTTGCCATTCGATTACACACAATGTCAGCTATGTTAGTGTTAATCAATGCTTTTATTCATTACACAAAAACATAATGTCAGAAAATTTTTATATTTTATTAAAGCAAAAATATGAAATATAGTTTAATGCATTATGCACATTATCTTTATATAACGGTGATTTATATTCAACGAGCTCCCCATCTCCGTGTCTGTCACCACCTGCATCCGTCTGCCAGCTTTAACACTTCTTGAAGGTGCTGCTTTGATATGGAAAAGTCGAGGACACAGGGGGTGGATTAAAGAGGCGAGTGAGATTGAGGAGAGCTGGTGTAGTTTTCCGTAGGGATTAAAGGGTGAGAAGGAGGTGTTATATCACAGGACGTTAAAAGTGATGTTAATAGTGCCTTGTTCTCTCGTTTGTCTGGCTTCCTTCACCCTGCTACATTCGGAGACATAATTCTGATAGCTAAAACAATTAGCTATCAGAGATGCCTGAGTGTGTGTGTGGTCCGGCTTGACCCAGCACCCTGCTAATAAAACTGCTGTTTTAAACAACTTGCACACTGAGGGCAAACGTGATGGCCTGTACGAAGTCAACTCTTGCTCATGAATATATTATACAGGGTGATCCACTCGAAAGAGGCACTGAATAGTCTGCAATGACTCTTGCTAGGAGAAAGCAATCTGAACGAAACACCTTACACTGTGCTTCGCAATATATTGTGCTTCGAACACGCCAGGCGCCGGACAGCCATCACAGTTTCACTCAGTCACTCGAGTCCCCATCAGGATGGTTGGTGTACATTAATGAGCAGCGCATCTTCATAGTAAGAACCTACAGGGTCACCAATTCTTGCGGTTTAAGCGATGGAGACGCCTCGCACGGGAGACGGATGTCACATCTGACATCACCAGACAAACTCTACTGGAACAAGCCTCACACTGTGGAAGATCTGAAGGAAAACATTCAATGTGACATTGTGTCTGGCAGAAAACGGAGAGATCACTTCCAGCATCGCATGTAATGCAACATATGTCAACGTCTTTTTATGCAGCGAGCGAAAGTTGTTAACGAATATTTGGTGCCTCTTTTGGCTGAATCACCGTGTATTATCTTACTGTATGTTATGTTATATTATTCATTTATCTTCTATACCTTTTGTTCTGTACAGGGTCAATGAGGCCTATGAAGCCTATTCCAGCGGACACTAGACATGAGATGGGTGCCAGTCCATGTCAGGGCATATACACACACACACACACACACACACACACACACACACACACACTATGGACAATTTGGGAACACCAATTTACCTAATCTACATGTCTGTGGACTTGGGAGGAAACAGAGGAAAACCCACCGAGCACGGGGAAGACAGACCCGACGCGGTTATTGAACCCTCAACCCTGCTAACTAGTATGCAACCATGCTACCATATTATATTACATTATATTGCACCACCACATTAGTAGAGTTTCTTTCTGTCCTGTAAGCTATGAGCTGATTTGACCTGCATACACAAGAGTCTATACTTATCTTCTTCAAATCATTCATGAACATTTCCTCAATCTAGCAAGGCACATTATTCTGCTGAAAAAGGCCACTGCCATTAGGGAGCATTACTGCCACAAAATGATGTACCTGTTCTGCAACAATATTCAGGTTGTTAAAATAACATCCAGGTGAATGCCAGGACCCACTTTTTGCCAGTAGAACATTTTCAAGATCATCTTACGTCATCTTATGTTCTCCAAATCATGCATCCTGGTGCCATCTCTAACCCAGCCAGGTAGGTGACGCACATACATCAGATCAGCCACATGATGTAGAAGAAAACAGAATTGATCAGGCCAGGCCTCGTTCTTACAATGGTCCATGGTCCGGTTCTGATGATCACGTGGCCATGTGCTAAGCATCGTCACTCTGTCTGTAGCAAGCTGTGATGCACTGCTGGTGTTCTGACACCTTTTTATAATAGCCAGCATTACCTTTTAAGCAATTTTTGGAATTACCCACTACATATCAGTGAAACTACATTAGACCTGCCTGGGGCTTTGTTCCGGTCATCCTGCCATTACAGTTCGGCCTTAGATTCTTCCGCTTGATCATTTTTCCTGCATCCTGCACTTACGACTGGGAAGCATACCGACTTCTTAACGTATGTATATAGATATATTATGAAACAAGCTATAAGACGAGACAATATAGTTTATATCAGTATAGTTTGATGTTCCGTTTCGTCCGTTATGTCAAGTCAGTATTTGCATCTCTCCTCTTCCACAGTCCTCACAGCCCCGCCCCTCCTCTCCCTCTATGTCTTCGCTCCACCCCATCCCATGGTCCCTCTGTCTCTGTGCTGCAAACCCAATGTTTACGATATGTTCTGCTTTGTTTAATATGCTGTCTGACGGTGTTACATTTATAAGTCAAAAATATCATCTCGTAATGGAAACATAATATATAAAATATTATTCAGGATGGCGTTATCAGCACCTTAACCTACAGTATGACGAGTGTTACACATTTCAGGGCCTGAAAAGCACATTCAATATAAATATACCCCAAATATGTATTTATTTCTGCTAAACCATCCTTTCTATTATAATATAATTTTTAATGTTTTAACATAATGTTAAATAAGGCTATGTTCACATTACCAGGCAGAAATGACTTATATCCAAAGTGATAAAAATCAGATTTTTTTATGGCTGTCTGAACACACAAATCTGATGCAATTCATGCGACTTGAATGAGAACCACCAAATCGGAAGTTGTGTGCGTCTTGCGCCAGTGCATGCGTAGGGGGTTGACGTCATCAGTCAGCACCAGCAGTGCGGGAATTTCGCTAGCAACAGCTGCTAAAACAGCTAAAGTGAGGCATCTGGCTTTCTTCATTATGCTGAATCTAAACAAATACAGCCGACTAACTGTGCTTGTCACTCTCCAGAGCAAAATCCCAAGCGTATTTTTGCTAAAATCTCATTTTTGGCAATGAATGAGCGGGCAAACAAATATGACGCGTTTTAATCAAGATGGTACAAGCAGACATATGACGTGTGTGTCCCATTTCAGAGGACGGATGCATCCACATCGGAGTCAGATAAAAATCAGTATGAATGTGATCCGTCATGACATGCGAATCCAATCTGAACAACAACAAAAAAAATCACAACTGAACAGTGTGGCTTGGAATGTGAAATTTAGTCAACAGGACCAAATTAATTAGGTAATCATGGAAATGTAGTAAAGACCATAAAAACATATTTTCTGTTCAGCAAGGACTGGAGATTTCTGTATATTTGTAGTAGAAAATTCCTCATTTCAAGAGTTTTGTTCCACTACAGGAACTACATGACTAATTTCCACTTTCCGAAGTTAATTTTTAATCTCCTGAATACTACCACTATAAAACCTCCTCAGCAGTGTGGGTGTAATAAATAAAAATGTTTATTAAAGTATTATTTAAAACAATTTCTAATATAAGTTTGGTATTGTTTTTCGACGGGACCTTTGGGAAAGTAAAATCACTCACGTGTTTTCCACATTACAACTCCAACACACTTGGCCACTTTTCAGACAGTCTGTACCTTTACTGATCTGCTTTTGGCTAACTGTAGCACTCTTGCTCTTAAGACATCGAGCAAGGAGATTGCAGGATAGCGTGTCTAGTTTCAGGTTCGCTGTGCTCATTGCTGAAGTGAGCTGTGCTAGATGTTTGGACTGACTGTGAAATGTGAACGCAGCACACGAGTCATTATGTGTTTCGTTATCTGTGGAATGTTAAAGGGGAAGAGGAAGGGGGAGGGGTGGTACTCACTTTTCCTGATGTCGATCGATTATTTTTTTCTTTCGCCTTTGTTTTTTTAATTACTACTTTGCAAAGGTTGCTGTCGGCCATTACCTCGGGTAAGTCTTTAGAACAGCCTCGGATTTGACTTTAGTACTGACGTTATAAACAACAACATGTCATCTAATTATAATTATAATAAAGCTTCTAATCTGGTTTTATGAGCTTAATCAGGCACAAAAATAAGCTGTAAATACAAGGGCTGTATCAATAGTAATAGAGCATAACCACTATATTAACATGCTTATTGGTAGAGTAACTCTTCCTCTATATAAAGGTTAATAAATCAAGGTTGGCATCAAGTTCCAGCTCCATCAAGCTGCTCCAGTTGAGCCCTTGACCAAGGCCCTTAACCTGGCACCATATCATGTCTGACCCTGCGCTCTGACCACAACTTCCTACAAGCTAGCATATGCAAAGCAAGAATTTGACTGTGCAGTAACATATATGTGACAAAGACTTGAGGACAGGGATTTTCAAAGAGGATTCAAGACTTGGGTTCAGCAATGGCACAAATGTATCACTTGTGATGGAGACTATATAGAGTAGTACCTTTGCATAGAGGAAGAGTTTCTCTACCAACATAAACGACCTACAGTATGTCAGTTAATAAAACATGATGCCCACTTTTGCCTTAATTTTGGTATTACTCTCTATACATACACCTCTATACACCTCTATACATACACCTCTATACATACACCTCTATACACCTCTATACATACACCTCTATACACCTCTATACATACACCTCTATACACCTCTATACATACACCTCTATACACCTCTATACATACACCTCTATACATACACCTCTATACACCTCTATACATACACCTCTATACACCTCTATACATACACCTCTATACACCTCTATACATACACCTCTATACATACACCTCTATACATACACCTCTATACACCTCTATACATACACCTCTATACATACACCTCTATACATACACCTCTATACATACACCTCTCTCCTCTCATATTTACAAACAGCAATGTTAGCTCTAACAGCACAAAATGATTGGTAACCAGAAAGATCCAATGGTTTTTACTGATTGTAACTAAAAATTCATAAAAACAATATTTGGCACATTAAACATAAATGCACTTGTACAGGCAGACACGATGCTTTTTGAATGGCAACTTTTTTTGGCTTCAATTTCCATTTTTAATAAATCTGTTATTATTCTTTTTCATTGTTGTTTCTACTCATAATCTGAACTGATATATTTTTATACATTGCGACTACAATCTATTTTTTAACAGCTTGTCTTAGCGACAGTAACCACGGCTGGACAGATCAGTCATTTGTGAGAGCTGGATGAGACGTAGGAAAGACTGATTAGATTGAGGTTTTCTCTAGTGTAGCACTCTGTGTCCTCTCCTACATACAGTATGTCAGCCATTATCCTGACCATCTCTCCTCGCACTAGACTAGGATAAACCCTCAGATGTAGTGTTTTGCAGACAATAGCCAACAGAGTTTCAGATAAATCTACAGTGCCTCTTCAACCGACATTCACTAAACCACATCCAAGGACAATACAAAGAGCACTTCTTTCTGTCTTTCTCTCTCTCTCTCTCTCTCTCTCTTCATATTGTCTGTCTCTCTCTCTGCCTGAGCCTGAGTTGTTTTTTTTTTTCTCATTGAACCGAAAAATGAGGTCAGTGCATAAGGGGGAGCAAAGAGTGCTGGGGAAGTCCAAGTATCCAGTCCCTCCTCACGTCCTCCCTCATGACCTACATACAGTAACATGACATCTTGTGCTCTGTGAAGAGACAGGAAAAAGCCAAATGTGGGAACTGCTCAAGGCGTGATTCAAAACCAAACAAAACCATCAGTTACGCAGAAGTAACAAGACTGAAGAACGGACGGCAGTCATTCATTTCTTTTTCGAGTGCACCGAACTGCGGCCATTAGAGGGGTGATTTCTGCTGGATGTCCCTCGAAGCGTCCAAATGTTTATAACAAATCAATCAAATCAAGAGCAATCAGCATTATCAAATCATGTAAATACCAGGATTCCTTAAAGCTTTTCAGAGCTTTTTTCTCTGGCACCGTCAGTAACACGACACCATCTAAACTCAGCTGAAACAGCAAACACTGAGCGGGACAGTAACTTGAACTGGCAACTAGTAGCAAACAGACAATTGGCCAACTGTTAGGGGACTGTAGGCGGCTAGCACTTTCAGAATCTGACACACACACACACACACTGTGTTTACTTTTAAATCCTTCTAACACGCCCATTCTGTCCCATGTGCCAACCACTGGATAGTGTTTCTCTATTGGCTGGGCATGATTTGAATCGTGGAAAATCTCTCAGGATGTACCTAAAAATCATTTGGATTTAAATGTCCGCCATGTTCAGCCTCGCTGAAGACGAGACACAGCGCCTTTTGTTGTTTGTGTTACTAAGAACACGTTGGCTATTTAAAACGAGACTCGGCAGTAGCAGGACGTGGCTTAAGGGAATGACATCATTACTAAAGCTTCCGTTGCTGAGAGTCTTGAAAAGAGAAGCATTGTCCTGCTGGCTGCAAGACACTGAGGCCTAAATAACTTCACATGTAAGCCATTAAAGTGAGCTCTTAAAAGTCTTGTTAAGCAGCCACTCCTGATTAGATTCGAAGGGTAAACTTGTAGATCGGGCAAATTTTTTGTAGTTCTGAGGAATAAAAAAAAAAAGACCTTTGGTGTTTCTGTCGGTGCAGTTAAACAAGTCAGTTTCTTACAAACCAGACGAGCCAGTATACTTGTGATTTCACCAGACAATAACACAGGCACATGATGGTCAGGAGGCAGAAGGTTTCTACAATATCCAAGGAATAAAGCACACCAGGGAATGTCATTTATATATATAAAAAACAATGGAGTGTTGTAACAGGGTGTGACCAACCCAAAGTTGAGTATTTTCCAATACCAACATGTCCCAAAGTGTTTTCTTTGACTTACATAACAACAGTTTGCCAACGAATGCCATGCAGAATTGATTAATTTGTGGAAAGGCTTCAAGACATGTTAGTTAGTCTTACCGTTTATGTAATAGCAGCTATAAACAGCCATTCCTTTTTTTCATCTCTCAAATGAAAGAACAACAAAAACCTGTACAATAGCTTCTACTGTTTAATGATAATGTATTCGAATGGAGCATTGATTTAAATCTCTGGTCTAAATTACAGTCAGCATGATCATCAGAGGGAATAGAGAATTTAAAACCACTGAAAAGTGATGATCATCCCAGACGTATTGTCTGTAGACGGTATAAAACATCACCAGTAGTTCTGCATTTCATTTTGGGTGAGGTCTCATTTTTATAAATATTTACACATTCCTGCGATCTGAAAGGACGATAACATCAGCACCGTATACAGTATATGTGACCCATCACATCAAATCAGATGTTTAGTTGCATTTTAAATTGCTTGAGTTGTAGATAACAGATTCAATAAAGTCCATTTGGTTTTCAAGTTTACTAGTGTCTTGTGTCTGAGTGATTCCTGATATGGCCTCAGAATATTCCACAATATATTCCACAATATTCCAAAATGAAGATTCCATGATGTAGTAAGAACTAAGGAGTCTCATTTTGACACCAGGATTTACATTTAGGAATTTGGTGGACACTCTTATCCAGAGCGACTTACAAAAGTGCTTTGTAGTTTCCATCATTGGATAGATCCTTACACTGGGTTACCAGGTTACTAACTAAGTACCATCAGTCAAACACTGTTGGAAGAGACTCTGTAGACTGAGACTCCACCACCTAGGTGCCAGAACATAAAAGAGTCTAGCTGCACATCTTCCTCGATCCCTGAGAGATGATGGGACCAGCCGAGCAGTGCTGGAGGATCGAGGGGAACGTGGTGCAGTGCGAGGTGTGATTAGAGCTGACAGGTGAGTGGGTGCTGGGCCGTTTTTGGCTTTGTAGGCAAGCATCAGGGTTTTAAATTTGATGCGGGCAGCTACAGGAAGCGGAGAAGTGGGGTGGTGTGGGAGAACTTGGGAAGGTTGAAAACGAGACGTGCTGCTGCATTCTGGATCAGCTGCGGAGGACGAAGAGTGGACAAAGGCAGACCCGAGTTACAGAAGTTCAGTCTTGAAATAACAAGGGACTGAACGAGCACCTGAGAAGCCTGTGGGCGGATTCTTCTGATGTTGTAAAGAAGAAATCGACAGGAGCGAGTAAGGTTAGCAATGTGTGGATTTCCTTGCTATCCCAAAAAATTATGTAATAACTGGAGTAATAACTAGGATAGTGTTTATTAAATGCTTTAAAACAATGTTTAAAATTAAAACCTGACTTGATATGATGGGTCCCATATATCCATCGTAGCAAAGGCAATATTTCTAATTAATTAGAAATTACAGCCTGATATGGCACTAACTAACTAAGTTTACTTTCATTTAAAGGCATCCAATTCTGTATCATTTTACTTACTTACTGTTTTATGATCCTAAACACTGTTAAATAGTTTGACAACTTCTCCGCATCTCCACATGCCTACAGCTCAGACCACAGAAACAACGTACACAAACACACATGCATACTGAGGCAGCACTGGCACTCACTGTTTCTTACCTTAACATCTTGCTCCAAAGTACGGATGAGCTCGCCATCCACCTGCCCGGTTTGAGCTACGCGCAGGCTGCGTCTCTCGGCCTTGCGTAGTCGGTACTGCAGGATGCGACATGTTTTGTTGGCCTGCTCCAGTTGCTGCCTAAGTTCCTGGAGCTGGTACACATCCTCCTCCATGTACATGTCCCTCATCTCCAGCATCTCAGAACGCAGCTCCTCAACCTCATCCTGATGACACACACACACACACACACACACACAAAAACAATAATCAAATTTCTGTCAAAACATTTAAACGTCCCCTCTATAGTTGCACTGAAACTTCGCTCACTGAAGAAAAATTATGTGGAATTTAACGTATAAGAAATAACCTGAATATTGTATTAAAATCTCAAGGGGTTGCATCTATTTTACGTCCCAAACCTGTCAAAAAGATTTGTATTACACTGTTACATGAGCATGTCAATAATCTGATAACTGTTAAACTAAGAAAATTGATAATTCACAATGCATGGATGTATCGTTAGTTTTGGTCCCTGTTCCAGCTAAATCACCTGCATTAGTCTCATCTTGGTTCGTTAAGAACAAGATATATAATCCAATCAGATGAGTACTTGTGATTTTATTGTGCCCGTTTAATACTGTCAGAATTAAGCTACAATGTGGAATTCGTGTTTTTTGGCTCGCTTGCCATCTTGAAGATGATGCTACCATCACGAATCGGCTCATTGTGATAAAGCTGGATCGACGTTCAATATTCGCTTCATATTCACAGTTTCTTATATCAGTATGAACCAATCGAATAGAAAAATTACCTGACAAGACTCATTCACATTTTCCAGAAGTAATGTGAAAACATTGTTGTAAATACACTGTGCTTTTTGTTAAAGGGAACTAAGAAAAGTACAGAAATCTTTGGTTTATTAAAATATAGGCAGTCTTATTCTAGAAAAATGCAGCAATATTAAGCCCGTCAGTTTAAGCGTCTTAAAAATAAGTTGCTAAATTAATAAAAAGCAGCAAACACATTTTGTTCTAGGTAACTTAGCTTGGTTTCTAATTTAAACAGTCATTTCATTTGTGTAAGTTATTAGAAGAGAAAAATGTCTACTGTCAAGAGAATCTCAGATGTTTATTTAACACTGTCAGAGTTCATTTCAGTGCAACTGGACCTATATAAACTCTGTACAGTGTTAATTTAACTCTGGATGTTTTGCTGTACACTGTCAGTAACTGTCATATAATATTATCCATTCATGATAATCATGGTGATCGCTGTTGTATTTATTACTATTTTACAAGTGTGGTAGGACCTCTGGTCAACATTTGCACACGCATTTACACACTATGCACAATTTTAGTCTAACGTAGATGTATTTGGACTGTGGGAGGAAACCCACAAAGCACAGGAAGAGCATGCAAACTCTGTACACAGAAACCTCGATGCGGGGAATCGAACCTGGACCCTGGAGGTGCAAGGTGACAAGGCTAACCACTAAGCCACTGATATAACACTGTAAGCTCAATAAAATAGGGCTTGTTCTCTCCACGGAGCATAGAATGATACATATCAGTCCTTATTACAGTCCCTCCCATTTTCTTGTGAAATTAACAGAACACCCAATCGACATATTTTCAACCACAGTCATGCAACAGACAAGGTGCTGCTGAAATAACAAAGAGCTTGGCCTCTTTAACACACTGAGGAAAATGATCAACCAAACGTTTGGTGAAATAAATACCCAAACATTTCAGCAAAAAATACCTCTATTATTTGCTTTCCTAGGGTTTTGCCTGAACAGAGGATTGGGTTGGGAGTCTAATACAGTAGACAGCAAGAAATCTAATAATACAGAAGCTATGTTACATTTACATCAGAAACAAATGCCACTCTCTGGCTTAGTACACGCCTAATTATTCATTCATTTTTTATCCATTTTCTATACCGCTTAATCCTGTGTTCAGGGTCGCAGGGGACCTGGAGCCTATCCCGGGAGACTTCGGGCACTAGGCGGGGTACACCCTGGACAGGGTGCCAATCCATCGCAGGGCACACACACATACACACACTCACACACCCAATCACACACTACGGGCAATTTAGGAACGCCAATTAGCCTAACCTGCATATCTTTGAACTGTGGGAGGAAACCGGAGTACCCGGAGGAAACCCACCAAGCACGGGGAGAACATGCAAACTCCATGCACACAGAGACGGGAATCGAGCCTGGCCGGGGAATCGAACCCAGACCCTGGAGGTGCAAGGCTAACCACTACACAACCGCGCCTAATTAAAGGTTATTAAATATCATTAAAGGCTTAATAGACCGCTAATAAGACTAATGCATAGAGGTCTGCTTGCAGTGTTGGTCTTTAGAGGTAATCCTCAGTGCTTCTCCAGTATAGTTAAGGGATTAAAAAAAATAAAAAATAAAAGTTAGATCCCAGTTAGACGCATTGCATTTTATAATTCACACCAGGTACATCAGGTCCAAACTAATAAAGCTGCCCAGCCTATCTACAGATCACACACAAGTTTTTCTTTTTTACTTTTGACAATAACTGTGTTGATGCAGTAAACTATAGGAATGCATGCATACATTATAACAGATGATCTATGCTATAGTCAACATTTATTAATACACATAGGCAAATATACATGGCAATAAAATGCGTGGACTAAGAGATGCACGTTCAGTCTAACCCAAGTTTATGCTGTAAGACTTTACCTTTAAATAGTCGTTTTCAGACCTCAGCTCTTCGATCTCGCGGAGAAACTCCTCGTGCGCGAGCTCCTCGTTCAGATCGGAGAATGCCAGAGATGTGCTCGCGGGCATCCGGCTGTCGAGCGAGGTGAGCGAGCGCTCGTCCCCCGGGGAAGTGCTGTCCTGTCCGGCGTCTCCCCCCAGCGCGAGCCGCTCTCTGTCCCGCTCCCCGCGCGCGCTGCTCTCGGTGTCGCTGCTCAGCGCGTCCGTGGAGAGTTTATTCTCCTCCGAGGCGCACTCGGAGAGCTCGGAGCTGCTGTCCGTGGGCGAGAGTTTGCCCGACTCCTTGCCCGAGTCTTTGCTCAGGTCGTCGGACGCGATACTGGCATCTGATACTTTCCTCCGCGCGGCCTTGCCCGATTTCACGCCGCTCTTTGTAGCGCCGAGCGCAGACAGCGCGGCTTTCCCCGACGATTTCCCCGTCTTGTCGCCCTTTGTTTCTTTGCCGCTAACTGGGCTGCGCCTGGACAGTCGGCTCCCTAAATGGATCGCCCCCGGTTTGACGCTGAGGCTCGGTGTACCGATGCCTCCCCGGATTTTGGTGATGGACCAACCCGGCACGTCTTTGGGTCTCGCGGGCGATGGCGCGCGGTGCGGTTTCTTCTTCTCGTGGTTCACCACTTGCGCCTGCACGCCGTCTCCGGTTTCGTTCCCGCTTTCCGTTTCCATTTTGCTCCTGAGTCTCTTTTCCTTAGCCGAGACGAAGTGAGTCGGAGACGCTGCGTCAACCTTTGTCTTGGTCATTCATTCCGTTTTCGAGCGCCGACTGAAAGAGAAATGAAACCCCGCGCAGAGACTCAGCCGCGCCCGCAACAAACAAACAAACAAACAACAATAACCTGAATTATTGTTATTCTATCCGAATCAAACTGAAGAAGTTAAACAAAGCTCTACACTGTCTGTTTTTTCTGACCACGTTTCAGCTACTGCTCGCTTCTTCCTTTTTTTCCTCCACACCGGCTCTTCTGTCTCTCTGTCTCTCTGTGCGGTGAGTAAATGCAGGACTGTCTCTCCGCCCAGATAACGGCTCGGGTGACGATTAGCAGGCAAACATCCCCTTCCCTGCTCTCTACTGCCCCCACTGTCGTGTATTGGGAAGTACATCACTCTGCAGCATCACCAGTTATTACCTTCACCCCACAGTAGGTACTGTAACATTAAGCTTTGCACCAACAACACATACTGTAAATCTAACCTTTGGGAATGGGTGTTGTCTTGCACGAATTTTACACAGTGCCTTTCCATCAAAGGTCAATCCAATAATACTGTTCCAGTGTTTCTATAGTGCTCCAGCAGTTCTATTGTTACCTAGACTATTTGCATGAGTTCATACATACAGTAAGTAGCTGCTCTAAACATTACCAAATGTATATAAATACAAAAAGGGTTTTGTCTGTACATTGCCCAGAACTCGCTCTTTCAGTGATATCTTTACGTTTTATACATTGGAAGACCAGAAACCAGTCTCAGAAATTTTTCTGCCTTTATGTCCGTATGTCTGTCCAGCCATAATTTATCACAGGATCACCTAAAACTGTGTGGATACAATTTATTTCAATTCAATTCAATTTTATTTATATAGCACTTTCAACAATGGTCTTTGTTTCAAAGCAGCTTCACAAAATGAAAAGAAAATGTATGGTGTGTGAGTGAGAAAAAAATGTGTTTCGATAATAATGAGATTGTCCCTGATGAGCAAGACGAGGCTGTCGGCGACAGTGGCAAGGAAAAACTCCCTGAGCTGGAGGAACCAGACTCAACAGGGAACCCATCCTCATTTTGGTGATAACGGATAACAGGAATTATATAACATCATCATGTGTTAGGCTGCTGGAAGTTCAGTATAACAGAAGTTGTCCATGCTATCATGGAGTCCAGGTCTGTACAGGGATGAGTCAGCATGCAGAGGAGAGGACAGATGGGGGGGGTCTGGACCACTGGGAGCTCATGAGCAGCATGTGTAGATTCAAACCATCATGAAGCAGAATCCAGCTGGAGGTGGTCCTTCTCTGGATCAGTTGAACTTTGTTTATTGGGTGGAGCTGGCACAATCTCAAGATGCCTCGGGATGTATAGAGAAAGGAAGAACAGGCGAAAAAAAATTAGCGTGCCGTTCAGGATATTAGCAGCAGGATAGGAGTGTGCATTTAGATGTACTGGAATACGAGGTTATAGGATGAATTATGCGTATGCCAGATTAAAACGCCATTTAAACTGGTAGACTGTGTCTGAGCCCCAAACACTGTCTGGAAGGCTATTCCAAATCTTAGGAAATAAATATGATAACACTCTACCCCCTTTTGTAGATTTTGATATTCTGGGAACTACCAGAAATCCAGAGTTTTGCGATCTTAAGGAGTGTGGTGGATTGTAATGTGTTAAATGACCAGGGCCCGGTTTCTCGATAACGCACACTATTCGCGCACTAAGAAGACTCTTAAGATATATCTTACGTTAAGTGATAACTTTTCTAAGTGTATTTCTCGAACTGTCTCTTAGGAGTCTTCTTAAGTCGCTGCCTCTTACGTCCGACGTTACGCGGCGCTGTCTACAGTGAAGGTCCTGAATTAGCGGACATCGGTGGCTCAGGAATCGATTTTTCACTCCTTTTGCATGACAGTGTTAAGAAAGACGGCGCTTTCTATGCAAATTAAACTTTGCACTAAATTCTTTTAATAGCGTTTATTTCGACATGTGTTAACTTAACAATAACATGCCATAATAGACAAATATATAAATTAATATTAATTAATATAATAATATAATATATAATATTTTCATGTAACATGTGGCCGTGAAACGAACCGGGTATCCAATCATAGTTGATGGACAAACAGCTGATAACACTCTTCACCAGCTTCAGAAACAATGTGAAGTGTCAGTTGTTGGGGTTGTATAGCGCACTTATGGAATGAATACGATGAGATGACAGAGTGGAGGTTTAATACCCCTCTCTCACCTGTGTGGCCTGACTCATTTCCGTGAGCTGCCGCGATTGCCCACGACGTTCCTTTAACGTTCCGCGACGTTCTGCAAAGTCTGCAAGCTTCCGCGAGGACCAGCAAAAAATTAAACGTTGAATTTTTCACGCGGAAAGATGGAAACGTAATCACAGCGCAAAAACTCGGGGTGAATCATGATCAAGCCTACGGCCACAGCGCGAGACCGTGCAGATTAGATACGGGTATAACACACGGCATCTCACAGCGAGTCAAACCGCATAAGTGAATACTGTAGGGGTATTAAACATTACAATCACTCAGAAACATGAATGGATGCGGGGTTTGAAACTCCAATGGTGATTTTCTCATTTAACTAAATCAAATTTCATAAAAATAAAAGGTGTCAAAAGAAAAACCCATAAAGTCATGGATAATGGCTAATGATCAATGAAACATGTTTTAAACAGAAAGCAGCGAGCAGCTGGACATCGGGACGGGGAGTGTACAGTACAGTAAGTACAGTAAGTACGAGGCGTTGGTCTGGCACGCGCAGGTCTGAGCAGCTCAAGAAGCTCCATAATCTGTTGCCTTGGAAGGCAAAACTTTTATTTTATATATTTTTTAATAACGACCACGGGGAAAATATGAAAAGGGCTGAAGTTTTGTCTAAAGGAAACATGTACATGACCCACACGGCTCCACGGACCGCGCCGTCTTCAGTTTAACACAACACCACGCTGTATCGCTGCCTAATTGTTCACCACCTGTTAAATATTGATTGTGATTGGCAATTTTAATGCTTTAGTCACATTATGAAATAGGCTAATTAAAAGTCACTCTATTAGTTCTGATATCAAATAAAATAATATTCTTAAACAGGTCTACAGTATATTCCATCATTAATACGACTTTGATAACGTGCCATAATGTGTTTACATACACCGCTGATTTATAAAGACTGCTGCTCAGGGGCGGCCACTAGCGTCTTGAGCTGAAACTACGCTAAGTATGAGTTAAGGTTGGTCCAGACCAACCTTACGAACGTCTGACTTAGCTAAGAGATACTTAGCGTAAGAACGTTTCGAGAAATGCGCCATAAAGTTAAGAGAGAGGTTAAGGTACGACTTAAGAACTACTTAGAGATAAGAAGCTTTCGAGAAACCGGGCCCAGTTAGATACATGGGAGCTAAATCATTTAGAACCTTGTATGTACTGTAAGTGATGGTAGTTTGTAATTAATTCTAAACTGAACAAGTAGCCAATGCAGGGTTTAAACTGTGCACAATTTAATGAAATGTTGGTAATCCTTAGGGATTTGCCTGAAGTCAAACCTGCACCATAAATAAAATTAAAATGATGAGTATAATTAGAATTTATGAGCAGTTATGGGCCAGTTAAGTACAGGTCTATACTTTGTGCAAAAGCCTTAATATAACACAGACCTCAGGTCTGTGTGTTTGGAGTTTGCATGCCATGGTTTCTGCCAGGTACTCCGGCTTCATCCCACAGTCCAAAGACATGCAGATTAGGGTAACTGGCAATGCCAAAGTTCCAACAGTGTGTGTTCATGCCCTGTGATGGATTGGCAGCCTATCCAGGGTGTACCCCACCTTGTGCCCAAAGCCCTCCTGTGACCATGAACAGAATGAATGGTATAGAAGATGAATGAATGTATGTTTTCAGGAAGCTTTGTGTGTGTGTGTGTGTGTGTGTGTGTGTGTAATACACAGGACACGTGCTGCTGTATATAGCTCTCTTGACACTTAACCACACATCTGTACCTTCAAACATATTTCAGTGATTACAGTGTGCTATAGTGGATCGGGATCATGTATTCACATGTCCGTTGCAATAAGCAGGCGCAGAGCACATTGCCGAATCCCTGTAATTGGGTTTTAATGACTGCTTAACACAGAGGGCCAGGCTTGTGCTGAAGTCCTGGCAGAGCCAAGCTGGCATTCTCCACTGAACATGCAATAAAAACCCTAGAGCACAAGTGAATTACTCCAGCAAGGCGTCATGAATCATTAAAAATGTACACCTCATCAGATTTAGTGCAAAACCCTCCAAAACAAAGATTTAATAGTCGAGTAAATGAGACACGTAAATATGCTGACTTTATAATTAAACTAAACAGATATCCAATAAAAGAAAACATAGGTTGCTGCACACAGTTTTATTTTGCCAAGTGCCTGGCTTTATCAGAATTTCACTAATTGAACTGAATTCTCGATATAACAATTTAATTCCTGACATAATTTTTTTAGTGAAGATTAATGTTATAATACAGTATATTGTTTATATACATGTGGCATTTTACACACAAATTAAACTAACCACTGATTAATCTCATTTAATCTCACTCTATTTCTCTCTGCCTCCCTTTTTTCTGTCTCTCTCACTTTCTTTCTCTCTTCTCGTGTCTCTCTTGCTGTTTGACTAATAATTCATGAAGTTTATATAAAAAATATTAGAAAAGGTAGTATCAGCTCAAATATGCAGATTCTTGCAGGAAAACAATATCCTTGAAGAATTTCTGTCAGGTTTCAGGCCCCATCATAGTACAGAAACTGCACTAGTTAAGATTGCAAATGACTTGTTTTTAGCTTCGGACCAAGGCTGAATCTCAATACTAGTCTTACTTGATCTTAGTGCTGCATTCGACACTATAGATCATAATATTCTCATAGATCGCTTACAAAATCACATAGGTATTCCGGGACAGGCATTAAAATGGTTTAGATCATACCTGTCTGATCGATACCATTTTGTAGATCTAAATGGTGTAATGCCAGTGAAATATGGGGTCCCACAAGGGTCAGTTTTAGGACCTCTGCTGTTATCAATATACAGTACATGCTTCCCTTGGGTAACATCATTAGAAGACATGGGATTAACAGCTCTCACAATTCAGCCTGCGTTTAGAAGGATGTACTGTAAGGATGTGGAGAGAGTGAGCAGCTTCCGTTTCCTGGGTGTTCACATAGCAGAGGATCTCACATGGTCAGTTCATATTAACAAAACAGTGAAGAAGGCGCAGCAGCGACTCTTCTTTCTCAGAAGACTGAAGAGATTTGGCATGAGCCCCCGCATCCTCAGGACCTTCCACCACTGTGCCATCAAGAGCATCCTCACTGGATCAATCACGACCTGGTACGGCAACAGCACCGCCTACAACCGCAAAGCTCTGCAGAGAGTGGTGCGGTGTTCCGAGAGGATAATTGGAGGTGAGCTTCCCTCCCTCCAGGACATCTACAGGAAGCGGTACCTGAGGAAAGCGAGGAGGATCATCAAAGACTCCAGTCACCCAGCAACAACTTATTTAAACTGCTCCTGTCAGGCAGTTTATCATCAGGCCATCAGACTGCTGAACACTGACCAATAGGTCTTCATAGACACTACACGGTCACTTTACACTGTCACTTTATAGTCACTAGGCCACTTTCCACTCCATACTGCACATAATTGCCTTTTGCACAACATTCATTGCGTACATTCTTATACATTTATACACAAGTAGACATACTCTCACAAACGTGTGTGTATGTGTACGTATATACATGTATGCATATATGTGTATATGTAGATATACAGTGGTGTGAAAAA
Source organism: Channallabes apus (assembly GCA_030522415.1). Lineage (NCBI taxonomy): Eukaryota > Metazoa > Chordata > Actinopteri > Siluriformes > Clariidae > Channallabes > Channallabes apus. The sequence continues at coordinate 22,109,835 of CM060117.1, read as the reverse complement.
CTATTTGCCCCCCCTCCTGATTTCTTATTCTTTTGCATGTTTGTCACACAAAATGTTTCTGATCATCAAACACATTTAACTATTAGTCAAAGATAACACAAGTAAACACAAAATGCAGTTTTTAAATGAGGGGTTTTATTATTTAGGGAGAAAAAAAATCCAAACCTACATGGCCCTGTGTGAAAAAGTAATTGCCTCCTGAACCTAATAACTGGTTGGGCCACCCTTAGCAGCAATAACTGCAATCAAGCATTTGCGATAACTTGCAACGAGTCTTTTACAGCGCTCTGGAGGAATTTTGGCCCACTCATCTTTGCAGAATTGTTGTAATTCAGCTTTATTTGAGGGTTTTCTAGCATGAACCGCCTTTTTAAGGTCATGCCACAACATCTCAATAGGATTCAGGTCAGGACTTTGACTAGGCCACTCCAAAGTCTTCATTTTGTTTTTCTTCAGCCATTCAGAGGTGGATTTGCTGGTGTGTTTTGGGTCATTGTCCTGCTGCAGCACCCAAGATCACTTCAGCTTGAGTTGACGAACAGATGGCCGGACATTCTCCTTCAGGATTTTTTGGTAGACAGTAGAATTCATGGTTCCATCTATCACAGCAAGCCTTCCAGGTCCTGAAGCAGCAAAACAACCCCAGGCCATCACACTACCACCACCATATTTTACTGTTGGTATGATGTTCTTTTTCTGAAATGATGTGTTACTTTTACGCCAGATGTAACGGGACACACACCTTCCAAAAAGTTCAACCTTTGTCTCGTCGGTCCACAAGGTATTTTCCCAAAAGTCTTGGCAATCATTGAGATGTTTTTTAGCAAAATTGAGAAGAGCCTTGGAAATCTGCCATGCAGGCCGTTTTTGCCCAGTCTCTTTCTTATGGTGGAGTCGTGAACACTGACCTTAATTGAGGCAAGTGAGGCCTGCAGTTCTTTAGATGTTGTCCTGGGGTCTTTTGTGGCCTCTCGGATGAGTTGTCTCTGCGCTCTTGGGGTAATTTTGGTCGGCCGGCCACTCCTGGGAAGGTTCACCACTGTTCCATGTTTTTGCCATTTGTGGATAATGGCTCTCACTGTGGTTCGCTGGAGTCCCAAAGCTTTGGAAATGGCTTTATAACCTTTACCAGACTGATAGATCTCAATTACTTTTGTTCTCATTTGTTCCTGAATTTCTTTGGATCTTGGCATGCTGTCTAGCTTTTGAGGTGCTTTTGGTCTACTTCTCTGTGTCAGGTAGCTCCTATTTAAGTGATTTCTTGATTGAAACAGGTGTGGCAGTAATCAGGCCTGGGGGTGACTACAGAAATTTAACTCAGGTGTGATAAACCACAGTTAAGTAATTTTTTAACAAGGGGGGCAATCACTTTTCACACAGGGCCATGTAGATTTGGAGTTTTTTTTTTCTCCCTTAATAAAGTAAACCTTCATTTAAAAACTGCATTTTGTGTTCAATTATGTTATCTTTGACTAATAGTTAACGGTTTTTGATGAGCAGAAACATTTAAGTGTGACAAACATGCAAAAGAAGGAAGGAATCAGAAATAAGAAATCAGGAAGGGGGCAAATAGTTTTTCACACCACTGTATGTATGTATATATAGATATATGTAGATGTGTATATATTTATGTATATTATGTATACTTGCATTCACAATTTTTATATATATTTTTATTTATATTATTTTATTTTATATACATGTATATTTTATACTTAATAATACAATAATACATTAATACTGTAATAATAATAACAATAATAATACTACTGTACTATTCATATGCATACGTATTTATTCTTATAATTGTACACCAATATTGCTTGTGTAGCTTCCACATAAGGATTTCACTCACATGTACTGTACCAGTGTACCAGTAACGTGATGTGACAATAAAAGTGATTTGATTTGATTTGATTTGTTACTACCAGCTCAACAGTAAAAGACGCGTAATATTAGACAGTTGTCCTTTGAAAATCATATTTCCAATATCACAAAAACAGCCTTTTTCCATCTAAGAAATATTGCCAAGCTTAGGAGCATCTTAACCATATCTGATGCAGAAAAGCTAGTTCATGCATTCATGACCTCCAGACTGGACTATTGTAATGCATTACTAGGTGGTTGTCCTGCATCCTAAATAAACAAGCTTCAGTTAATCCAAAATGCAGCCGTCAGGGTTCTCACTAGATCCAGAAAATATGATCATATAACCCCAATATTATCATCCCTGCACTGGCTACCTGTTCAGTTTAGAATTAATTACAAAATAGTATTACTTACATACAAGACTTTAAATGGTTTAGCTCCCACATACTTACCCAGTTTTCTGATACGCTACAATCCACCACGCGCCTTAAGATCACAAAGCTCCGGACTTCTCATATTTAGCTCCAAAGCTGGCGGCGCGGTGGTGTAGTGGTTAGCACTGTCGCCTTGCACCTCCAGGGTCCAGGGTTCGATTCCCCGGCCAGGCTCGATTCCCGTCTCTGTGTGCATGGAGTTTGCATGTTCTCCCCGTGCTTGGTGGGTTTCCTCCGGGTACTCCGGTTTCCTCCCACAGTCCAAAGATATGCAGGTTAGGCTAATTGGCGTTCCTAAATTGCCCGTAGTGTGTGAATGAGTGTGTGTATGTGTGTGTGCCCTGCGATGGATTGGCACCCTGTCCAGGGTGTCCCCCGCCTAGTGCCCGAAGTCTCCTGGGATAGGCTCCAGGTCCCCCGCGACCCTGAACACAGGATTAAACGGTATAGAAGATGAATGAATGAAGGATGAGCTCCAAAGCTGTGGAATAGCCTTCCAGACAGTGTTCTGGGCTCAGACAGTTTCCCAGTTTAAAAGTAGACTCAAGATGCATCTCTTTAATCTGGCATACACGTAACTCATCCCATAACCTCATACTCCTGTACATATATCCTGAATATCAACTATGCTAATTCTCTCCATCTGTTCTGTATTTCTCTACCCATCCCGAGGCATCGGGAGATTGTGCCAGCTTCAGTAGACAAAGGCCGACCCTGCGAGGTTCCTGAGGCATCCAAAGATGGACCAACTCCAGCTGGATTCTGCTTTATGATGGTTGGAGCTACACTTCCAGTGATCTAGACCCCATCTGCCCTCTGCACCTGCTGACTCATCCCTATGCATGAATTGGACTTCATGTTAATTTAAAGAATTTCTGTTATATTGAACTCTCAGCTGCATAACACACATGATGTTATACTGTATAATTTCTATCTGTTATCACACAAATGAGGATGGGTTCCCTGAGTCTGGTTCCTCTCAAGGTTTCTTCCTATTTCCATCTCAGGGAGTTTTTCCTTGCCACTGTTGCAGTCACCCTTGGCTTGCTCATCAGAGACATTTCATTCATCATTCATTCATCTCATTATTATCTAGACACATTTTTGTCACACATACACGCAATTTTTAAAAAATTATTTCTTTCATTTTTGTGAAGCTGCTTTGAGACAATGACCATTGTTAAAAGCGCTATATAAATAAAATTAAATTGAATTGAAAAGTTAGTGAAATCATCTTTATTCCTATTATTTCTGAGAGAGAGAGAGAGAGAGAGAGAGAGAGTAGAAATACAAATACGTAGATCCAAGTCCCAAGTCACATGACCTTGTTAGTGATGCCATCTTTGGCACTGGAGCTGTTTGGCATGTGTGGGGGAGTTTGCTTCATGTTTTTGTTCAGTCGCCAAGTCATGGCTGACTCTTCACGACCCCGTGTACCATAGCCTCCCAGGCCTCCCGGTCCAACTCTCATTGCCATAATCTCATATTCATAAGCTTTAATATTAATAAAACTATGGCATTAACTATGCAGACAATTGTCGGCACTGTGAACTGTCTCTAGTTTTTAACATGCTGTCTAAGTTTGATACAGCTTTCCTGCCAAGCAGCAAGTGCCTTTTAATTTCAGGGTTACAGTCATGTGGTTCTTGATATTTCTCCTGGCTTTATTCCAGCTTGTAATTCCTCCAGGATGGCAATTCACATGATGTACACTTCATACAAGTTAAATAAGAAGGGTGACAATATGCAGCCTTGTTGTACACCTGGAGCCTATCCCAGGAGAGACTTAGGGCACGAGGCGGGATACACCCTGGCCAGAGTGCCAATCCATAGCTTTCTAACTGGGATATGTAACAAAATAATAATACTTATATATATATATATATATATATATATATATATATATATATATATATATATATATATATATATATATATATAATTTATTTTGTTTAATTCATCAAAGAAAGGTGTTGATCATGAATGAATATGTACCCATTGTTCAAGCTCTCAGAAACAGCGTAATGATCTGGGGTTGCCTTAGTTGAACCGGTCTGGGCTCAGCAAAGTTATGTGGACATAAAATGAAGTCTGCTGACTACATGAATGTACCGGATGACCAGGTTGGTCATGAGGAATCATTTTCATACATTGATGTGAAATGGTCACTACACTGATAATTAAAATGAAAGTCGTTTAAACAAAATATTAAAATGTGTGACTTGTCGAGGTAGTGTATATGTCCAAATATATAACCATCCATTATAAAAATCTTTTATAAAACAGAATTGGTCCACTCAACTCTTCCTCGAAGGATTCGAATACATTTTGGAATGTGGCTGTGGGAATTTATTGTGAGAAAGCTCGGTTTGCCATTTATCCCAAATGTGCTCAGTAGCGTTGAGGTCAGTTGTGTTCTTTCACATTTGTAGCAACAGATTAGGGAAGAACCGCATAGGGCAGGAGGTCTGGTGAACACTTTTTGTTAAGCAGTATATTTTATACTAAAATCCGTTCCAAAATCTTTTGTTTAATCAATAACACATAATAAGAATATACTGAAATAATATTAAAGCTATTAATTATGTTAGACACTATTAAGTAATTTGTATATTAGATTTAATCATACAGTACACTTTTGTATGGGATTCAGTTTTGAGCAGACAATGTGAAATTAGTGGTGAAATTAAACAGCGCTTTTGCTCCATCTAGTGGTTACTTTGAGAAAGTACAACTGTAAGAATGAAAAAGGTCTAGATATGTTTAGAAGTGAGCTAAGATCATCAAGAGAGGAACAAAAACAGTGAAAAGTCAAAATAGTATGTGTTTGTTCATAATGTAAAATCCACAGTCAATTGTTAGAAAATGTGTGTGAGTGTAAAGTGTATGAAAAATACAAATTTGGGCTTGTAGGGAACAGGACTGTGTTGAGCAGGGTCAGGGATTTAACTGGCATAATGTAATACTGAATGAAAGCCTTTCCTCTCTTCCTCAGTCATTCACAGATCTTTGGAGAAGTGACCCAGCAGCAGTCGATTATTGTGCATGAATGACTTCCAGGATTTTAGAACTGTGTTCTTTTGTGACAAAATGGCTTTTTTTTTTTTTACGTGAAGTATTATCATCAAGGGAAGAAAACAGCCCTAAATCCCTAAATATACTTTAATTAGAGTTAAATTGGAAGGTTTGGCAAGAGAAAAGTTGCTAACGAAATTGATTATCACTCTGCCAACTCTTTGGTTCATAGGGCATCCTTGTCTAATTCAGTTCTCCTTATCAGTCCATCTCAATGAAGTGAAAACTCATTTAACTAGATTGCATAGCAATTATTAATAGTTTTAAATGTTTTGCAAAGTTATATTGTTCCACGTTTTAACATTTTGCGAACATTTTCATTCATTGCTTCTCTATCTTTCTCATTGTTCCCTGTTCCTTTTGCACCCATGAATGCTTTCTTTTTAGCACCAGGGTGCCTGAAGGTCATGGTGTGCCGCTCTATTTGTAGTGCACAAGAAGAGAAGAGTGTATCAGTGATGCTTACATTATTAACAAGAAGGATCATACACACAGGCCAATTTTATCTCTTATTAATAATGTACAAATGATTTAACACTTTGGTGGTTGTCAGGATTTTTCTACCTTTATTGTCACTCATTGTAACAAGTTAGTTAATTATATGAAAAACAAATATTATCAGAAAAAACATGGATGAACCTGCATACAGATGTAACTCGACTGATGTAATGCAGCTTTCATTCATGTGTTGCCAGCACCTCATTTTGATCAGGGATACGAGCCTGGAACACATGGTGACAACACAACCTGGATCGGATGTCAGTCTGTTGCAGGCATCATGCACACACGCACGCACGCACGCACACACACACACACACACACTCAGAGGAATCCCCATGCTAACTTGAGGAGAACATGTTCATAAACTTTTCCCCCAAAAATGAACTGATGAATGAATTTCGAGTCTGGATTCTATCTTAAAACAGCAAACATATAGGAATATCCTGGATGGTACACCAGTCCATTGCTTGGCGCTTTACCTTCGCCCCCATGAGCTATTCAAAGTAGCTAAACCACTCATTATGGGCATGATTTATAATGAAAATTGGCATTAATTAAGTATGTTTTAAAATACAATATACATCCCATTAACCCTACTGTCTTTTCACTATTTTATAGTTTCTATCTGTGTTTGTTCGGTTTGTTGCTTTCTGTTCAAGCCTTCTGTCGCCCCAGTCACTGCTGTGCACGTGTGAAGGAGGGTCCTCCAGGACCAGGGTTGAGAACCCCTGCATGTAACGTAGCTCTGTTGGTAAGTGCCGTAATTTAAGAGTTTGCGAGAAAGTGTTTTGTGTGTGAATGAATAGAGAAGTTCAAGGAAGGTCGCAGAGAATCATTATTGGTGACGAGGTATGGATTCATCACTACAACCCTGAGAGTAAACAGCAGATTATGGAACGGAAACATCCTCAATCACAGACTAAGAAAAAGTTTAAAAATCAGCTGTAAAATTGATGCATACAGTTTTGTGGGATTCTCAAAGGTCAGTATTGGAACATTATCAAGAAAAAGGTTCAACAACCAACAGAGCCTGTTACATGAGATGCTTATTGAAGAGCTGAAGCCTAATCTTCAGATTGAACACAGAGGATTGTGTGTACAGTATGTGCATGTCCTGCAAACCAAACAGGTGAAAGTTCGATATGAAGCAAAATCAGGACTATAGGGAGGACACTAGAGTATCTCAAAATTAAGTTTTTGCAGAATGTCGACAGTGTGGGCAGAAGTGAGCAGATGTGCATAACAATGTCCTATAGTCCTGTTCGTTCTCCATCAATGTTTTTACATGTTGGGTCCCTTGAAAGCAGCCTTACAAGGATGAAGATTCACTTCTGATGAAGAAGTGAAGATAGAGGTGCATTCGTGGCTCACATCTCAGCCTTAAACATTTTTAATGAGGGAATATGAAAGCTTGTTCACAGATAGACAAAGTGTATTAAAAAGCAAAAGGAGATTTTGTTCAAAAAATTACGTATGTATTTGTCTTTTTAAAAAGTTTATTAAAATATATTCCACAGCCAGACTGTGACTCACCCTCGTGTACATAGAAAATACTAAACTGTGCAGGAGGGTCCTCCAGGACCGGGGTTAAGGACCACTGCATGTGAGTCAGGTCTGTAGGTAACTCAATACTACCATCCAGTGGTGAAAGGGTACATAGCAGTAGTGTTCAGAGAGCATTTAAGAGTTGTTCAGCAGGACATTAATGGCATTTGACAAACTTCACAGAAGTTACGTTGACTGAAATTTCAAAAAAGAATTTCAAAATGAACATGTGCTCTGTCTAGAAAATAACAAGTCAGAGATGCTACTCAAGTAGCTCATGTGAGCCATCATACTGTACATCACTGCTCAAGGACAATAGGCCAAGTTTTAAATAACTAATGGTACATTATAAATCTTTAAGTCATTATATAATATTCATAAGTGGGTGCACTTACAGAAACAGTATGTGTGAATGGGCTAGATTTGGAGGAGGAGCAATGTTATATTCTTTCAGCGATCCATTGTATACAGTGCTTATCCTGTTTACGATTGCATGGAGCATAAATCCCATCCCAGGGAACTTGGAGCACAAGGATGGGGTGTACACCATGGATAGGGTGTCAACTCACTGAGGGGCACACACACTCAAACTCTTATGTTAAGGACAACATGGAAACACCAATCAGCCTACACGGCATGTCCACGGACCATAGGAGCAAACTGGAGCATCTGGAGGAAACCCATCTAGCACGAAGGGAACATGCAAACTTCACACACAGATCGGAAATATGATTTGAAGCCCCATCCATGGAGGAGTGAGGCACCAGGCAACCAACATATTTCATTCACTCACTCATCATCTACTGTACAGTGATTTATTTTGCACAGGGTCATGGCCTGGAGCCAATCATAGGAGACTTAGGGCACATCCTGTACAATCCTGTGGTGTCAATCCATCACAAGGCACACACACACACTCATTCATTCACACACTACAGGCAATTTGGGAATGCCAATTAGCCTAATTTGCATGTCTTTGCACTGTCAGAGGAAACCGGAGTATACAGAGGAAAACCACCAAGTACGGGGATCAAGAACATCCAAACTCATTGCACAGGCTGGAATCAAACCCAGACCATGGAGGTGATGCAATTGTAATAGTTCCCAAATTTTCTAGAAATGCACATGAGCATACTGGGTAGAATTTCAGGAAATGCAAAATTTTAAATTTTTCACTCCCTGCCAAATTTATGTACCTACAACTTTCCAAATCCAACCTATAGTACAGGTAGCACAGCTTAGTAACCTTTGTAGTTAGCACTGTGGTCTTGCATTTCCACGGTTCAGGTTCGATTCCCGTCTTGCCCCTTGGTGGGTTTCATCGGCATACTTCAGTTTCTTCCCACAGTCCAAAGACATGCAGATTAGCTTAATTGGCGTTCCCAAGTTGCCATAGTGTCTGAATGAGCATATGAGTGAGTGTGTGCGCTCTGCAATGGATTGGAACCTGCCTCGTACCCTAAGTCTCCTGGGATAGGCTCCAGGCCCACAACCTCCCTATACAGGACAGAGTGGTATAGACTATGAGTGAGAGGTGAGTGAGAGGTGTACAGCACACCTGTGTTGTGAGAGGAGACTGAAGAATCCAGAGAGAGAGAGAGATAGACAGAGATAACACCGGAAGACCATGTGAGACTCGACAAACAGAGTAACCTGAGCTGTGAACTGAACCCGCGACCCTGGCGCTCCTACTCTACCCACTGCACTACCCGAAAACCTGCCATTTATCACTAAGATATTTTGTGACGCAGCCTGAAATGATGTCAGGCGACAAAATCCAGCGGACGCGATTGGTCAACGCGCGTGTCAGTGAACCCGCCCACCTCAGTCACTTCCGCCTGTGTGTCAGCTGCGTTAGCGCTCGCGCTCTCAGAGGCTCAGTGTGAACCAGGCGCTGGACTGCAGCACGGACTCAGCGGCACACAGGTAGGACTGCAGCAGCTGTACGCTTTGTTTGGTTTAAACACACAGTTGTAAATGTGCAGGTAAACCGGTGTGTCAGTGTTGAATCTTGGATGAACTCTGCAGAAGCTTGTTGTACGTTAGCTTGGTGTTTAGCTTTAGCGGGTGTCAGGGTTGGTGTATACTGAGCGCTTTTCGCTAGCAGACGCGCTTTAGCACTGATGATGTGAGAATCCGCTAATGTGTACAAAGAGTCAGTTTAATGGAATTGTATGTTTCCCATAATACAGTATACAGCAGTCATGAGGAACTACATTAGCACAACTAGCGAGCTAACTAGCTAAAAGCCCAGGCTGCTGCTTGATTAGTAACTACATGCTAGGAGTGTTAGTGTTGTTACTGTGTGTGAAGTAACTGCACGAACTCTCTTGCTGTAAGTGTGTGTGTGTGTGTGTGTGTGTGTGTGAGTGAGTGTGTGTGATGCTGTTGGTGTTGAGGTTGTGCTTAGTGGATGCTTAAACGAGTTCACTTGTGAATTGACTTTATATAATATCTTAAGTTCTTTCATTTGTTTTGTATTTAGTTTTGTTTGTAATTTGTGTGTGTGTGTGTGTGTGTGTGTGTGTGGAGCGACTCAGGTGACAGTCATGTTGCTGTCCATACAGCAGTGTCAGAAAGGACCTTGCAGGGATTTGAGATACCAGCCATCTGCTCAACATAGCTCAGATCTGTGTGTGTGTGTGTGTGTGCAGTCAGCATCCTTATAAAATGTTTTATGACTTGTGAAATTGTTAACCTCACTATTCAAATGCATATGATATTCGGATTCTTTACCTTTTCACTAGTTTTCTGACTAGCATGTGCTGAGCCATTATTTTTTAACAGTTAAACCCTAGTGCCATGTTTATTTAGAATAACTAAGGTTATTGATATAACCTAAAAAGTAAATCAACATCTAAACAAAACATAGTATAGTAGCCAATTATGCTCGATTTGTGCTATAAAACTGATCCTTTCTCAGAATATTTGTGATACTGTAACACATACCGATTCTTATCAGTTTATCGCACAGTCCTGGTTTATTGCAGGTTGTGTCATAGGGTGGAGTAGCGGCACTAAAATAACAATCACGATTTTTCTCCATGGGAATTGTGAAATCGCGATTCTCTCGCATTCATTCATTCATTTTCTATACCGCTTAGTCCTGTGTTCAGGGTCGCGGGGGACCTGGAGCCTATCCCAGGAGACTTCGGGCACTAGGCGGGGTACACCCTGGACAGGGTGCCAATCCATCGCAGGGCACACACACATACACACACTCACACACCCAATCACACACTACGGGCAATTTAGGAACGCCAATTAGCCTAACCTGCATGTCTTTGGACTGTGGGAGGAAACCGGAGTACCCGGAGGAAACCCACCAAGCACGGGGAGAACATGCAAACTCCATGCACACAGAGACTGGAATCGAGCCTGGCCGGGGAATCGAACCCAGACCCTGGAGGTGCAAGGCGACAGTGCTAACCACTACACCACCGCGCCGCCATTCTCTTGTATGATTCTCATTTTTTTTTATTCAACCCCAAAAACTTTTTAGCTGTCTTTAATTTTAGAACCCTTACAGTGAATAAATTAAAAACTGTTAAGGTATAAGGTAAATATCATGGAGTTTGTACTTAATTCCAAACATAGTTAACAGTGAAGAATTTATTGTTGTCAAAGGTTTTATTGCACTGTAGCTTTCGATCTGTTCTCAGAATCTCTGTGTAACAGCTAGAATCAATGAGTCAGTATCAATTAACTAATAATAATTAAATAATAAGTTATATCCCAATTAGGACTTGACATGCCTGTCTTTGTTTGTATGACACATGCATTTAGAGAGCATCAAAAGGAGCCCATCAGAAAGTTTGTCAGAATGGGCGAACACTAGGGCTGCACAATATATAGAAAAATTATCGTTATCGCGATAATGGTATGCGCAATATCTGAATCGCGAAGAGATAAATAAAATCGATGAGTGTATGGTTTCATGTAAATAAAAAGTAATGTTTGAAAGTAATTCATTTTGTGTTGGCAGGTCTATGGTAACAGCAAACCAGAAATCAGAATATCTGCTGAGGGTTTTAAGTCATTCATAGTGTTTTGAAGTCTAAATATTTGCAACTTCCTTGACATATAGTTTCTTTTTAGCCTGAATTAGATTTAATTACAGCAGATGAATATCTATTACCTGTTTATTAAAATAGGCAAAAATAATAATAAAAAATGCATTTCTCTAATATCGTGCAGCCCTAGCGAACACACCCTTCGGTTTCTGATTGGCTGGTACTGTCCATCCTGTAGCCTCTGATTGGCTGGGATTGAGCGAGTAAGCGTTGTGATATTGAGCGCGCACTAATATTGGAACGCTGTAAACGAGAAAGAGAGATGAGAGAAGCGATTGAGTTGTATGACTGAATCATTTGCTAATCTCTGGCCTGATTGGTGAATTAATTGTATTTTTTTGACACTTTGCGAGTGGAAAAAATAAGCGTGCCTGATCCAGCAATCTGAGGTTGTTGTTAAGTAAATAAGTGAACACGTGAATGCAGTATGATCTAGCATAGAATCCAGGCACGGAAATCAGCGTCATTCAGAAATGAGCATGAATCGAGATCGTGATTTTATTTATTTAATAAATTTTTTTAAATTAATAATCTTTCAGCCCTAGGGTGGATTTCCTGCACCTGTTTGTGTAAATACTGCATGAATAAATATTATTAGTATTAATTATGAGGACATATCAGGATTATCTTCTTAAACCTATGATTGGATATTAGTGCGTTTTGTGTCCGACTGCAGATGTAAATAATTTTAATGGTGGATCTGGAGTCGATCCCAAAAACACTAGGCCTGGAATACATCTCAAATGAGACACTAGTGTAGCAGAGGGATCACTCCTACGGATAATTCACCAGTTTTTAGGATGATACTTTAGGAAGCAGCTGGAAAGTGGAGGAAACTCCAAACTAGCTCAGGATTAAACTGGACAGCCTGGAGCTCTCGGGTGTCAACAACATCTAATGTGCCACCATTGCATTAAACGATGAAGCATGGAACTCGTGGGGTGCAAGGAGTGCACTCGCATAGCTGTGTTGACTTTAAGAAGGTGAATATCTACAAACATTGCTGAGAGGGCTGTTTGTTACACCCTGTGTGATCATGTATTTGGGATGGAAGGGTGTGTAAGTATGTGTGTGATCATCAGAAGGTGTGTATTGTTGTCTCTACAACAATGTCTTGTGCTTGATCATGCTGATTCATGCTACACATTATCATTAACACCTTGCCTGTGTGTGAAAGGTGATGTGTGAACTGGGAGTGTGAGTTGAGTGTTTTATGTAAGAGTTTAAATGGGCTTTGTAACAGGAACAGCCCTGACCTTTGAGCTTAACCCAATGTATTCGCATTACTGTACTTTGCTGTGTGTACATGTGTGTACTTAATAACATACACGTCTATCCATGTTTAAAATGTGTATATTGGTAGTTGTTGTATACATTCTCACACACACACACACACACACACACACACACACACACACACACACACACACAGGGTGGTGGTGGCTCAGTGTGTTAAGGCCTTGAGTTGCTATGTAGGTGTAGTTCCACAAGAACTATTTCAGAACAGCCGGCCTTTGTGTTTTAAAATAACAACTGACTGTTGTTGTTGTTGTTACTTATTTACCAAATGCCATATGTTATTTCTTACTATTGAAAAAATCCAGTGTTCTTCTAGAATGTGTTATTTAAAATCTGTGAAATAACATGTAAGGTTAATTGATGATTCCACATTGCCCATAGTGAGTGTATGCATGTGTGTATTCCCTGCGATGCACTGGCACAATGTCCAGGATGTCCCCTGCCTCATGTCCCAAGTGCCCTGGGATAGGCTCCAGGTTTTCCACAACCCTGTACAGGATAAATGGTATTGAGAGTGAGTGTGTGTGCATGTCAGTCCTTGTTACGGCTGGGTATCGTTTGGGTTTTTTTCGATACCGGTGCCAAATCGATACTTTTCCGGTGCCAAAACGGTGCCTGAACCGATACTTAACAAAAGCCATAAAATTATGGTGGATAACTCAAGAATAAATTTTTGAACAAAAAATGTAATGCTTAAATTTGAGCTATATATTAAAAGTTTAAAGTATATATGAATATATATATATATATATATATATATATAAGCATCAAATTTTAGCAATTCTTTTGCAGAAATTTCACCATATTTGCCTTTTCTGTCAAAATACGACTCCTTTCCTGACTTATTGCCCTGCACAGGACATGCATAGCCGCCATTGCAATGGTAAATGGGGTCACTGTTGTAGTGCTACTAGTACAGGCTGGAAAGCCATAATTATAAACAGAATCCATGTTACATTAGTATTTTACAAATCGTTTGACTATTTGTTAGCATGAATGCTAGATTAGTTAATTAACATTACATTATCCTACTACTAACCTGCGGAAAGTCTGCTGTTGTCATAATCTGTGGACTTCTTTTTGCTACGGTTGGTATGACTGGGACTTTATTCCGTCTGCCTTCAAATGTTTCATTTGATTAGATTTTCGGCGGGCCTCGCGGAAGTTTGTGGACCTTGGCAAACTTCTCGGAACGTCGGCGGGCAATCGCGGCAACTCACGGTGCCTAACTCCGCATCTCACCGTGAGTCAAACCGCACAGGTGAGATAAGGGGTATAACGTTAGTTGCTGCATTCACGCGCATGTCGGATGGTCATTTCCTGATGATTCGTGCTTTTAATTTTTTTTAATTTAATCTAATAAACTATTAATCTAAAAAAATATATGAATCTAGAGAACAAATATTTCAATCGACAGTTCAGGCATTTAAGTGGCACCGAAATGAGGCACCGAAATTTGCGTTCTGTTTCGGTCCGGTACATACCGGTTATATATACGGCACCGGTTTTTGGCACCCAACCCTAGCCTTGTACTTGTTAAGTGTCCATAGGAGTAGGGTTGGGTATCGTTTGGGTTTTTTTCGATACCGGTGCCAAATCGATATAACCAAGCATCACTTTTCCACTACATTTAAACTTTCCTTCTTTCTTTGGCCATGTGCATAGTTGTGAAATCAGATGTAATTTGGAGTTGTAACCACCAAAAGTACTAAAACACACAGCGATGCTGTGTGTGCGGCTCTGCTTGTAGACACTCCACATGGGTTTGATCATTTCTCTGAAAGATTGTGGATCGTCGTGGATTTTGAAAATTGAGATTAAGTTCTGCGATTGTGGTCGCGTGCAAACTACCACACAGTAAAAATTGATCATCCGGCACCTGCACACCGTAGAGGCTGGGTTTATTTAGTCAGGTGTCATTCAACAGGGCATTTGGACTCGGTTTCCGTTCGGGCTTTACTCATCCACGCAGAGACCTGCCCTCTGAATACTAAAATAAACTGTACGGCAGAGATGTGGGTGGTTCAGGGGTAACGTATTAAAGCTGTGACTATATTTGAGTTATTTTGCCAAATTTGTTAAAATGTAAAACTGGAGTGTTTTGCCTCAGCGCTGTGTACGGGTGGAGGATTGGACATAATTTTCTTTTAAAGGTTTAGTTCTCAGATTTGCCCTCGCCTCACAGTTTACACATACTGTACTAAAAGCCAGTGAAATTAATTTATTCACAGAGAATCAACACCAATGCACTCAAGCTATTTATATTTATACGCATGTGGACTCGCGTGCAGTTTACACTTCTTTCACTGACATGCTGGGTAATTTTCACATTGGTTAACCTAATCACCCTGTTATCTACAATTATTAGCTCTTGCTTCATCTCTGCCTGAAGTGGCAGCTGCAGCTGTGTGTAATAACTTCAGTCGTTCATCTCTCTCTCGGTTTCTAATCTGTACACTCTGTATAAACAGGAAATAATCAGAAACAGAAATAAAGGCTTTAGTTTGCTAGGGAACATAAAGATTAGACATTTTAGCGATGGAAGAACACATGGCCTGATGAGTCAACACCAAATCTGTCACAGGGGGAAGCGCATGAAGGAATTCTCCCATCATGCATCGTGCCTAATGTACAAGCCTCTGGGTGCAGTGTTATAATCTGGGGTTACTTCAGTCGGTTAGGTCTAGACTCAGCAGGCGGTAAAATGAAGTCAGCTAACGACATGAATGTACTACATGACTCCAAATATGTAAAAGTGTGGAAGAGTGATTCTGGGAGCGCAAAGGGATCAGGACGGCCGGATGAAACAGTGTGTGTAATTTTATTTATTTAGTTATTTTTGTGTGTGCGTCTCGTATGCGTCTGTTGCTAACTAGCTCAGCTAATTCTCTGCTGTGTGTGACGTGTATGGTTGTACTGCTTGCTCGGGAGTATCTGTGTGTGTGTCCTTTCTACAATAGATTACTGATTTAACATGAAATGAAATGCTGCTGGAAAAATTGGTGCATAGGCACAAGAGCTCTTACTCTCTTGTTTTCAAAAGCTAAGCGTTAAATTTGACAATTATCTGTTAAGATCGATCCCACTGAACAAATTAGCACTAGAATCGCTAAAGCATAGACAACATACTTTTCGATATAAACATATTCAATGTCTTAACATGGTGGGAATGCTAATGTATTGAAGTTGACCGTTAATAATGCATCAGGATTCAGTATAGACATTAGATAAATCATAGCCACATTCATTCATCAAATGGCTCGACTGTACAGCATATGAAACTGCAGTAGGTCCATGAACCAGACATCTGGAACCTGGATTCGTGTGCAGGCTGACTTCTTGTAGTGTTCTTTCTCTTTGTGTGTGAGTGGGGAAGCGTGAACTTTGCCCTTTAAACTCGTGCATTCGTGTGCCGTGACAGTCAGCCTTGCATTAAGAAATCTGCAATCAGATAGCTCTGTTAGCATCAGCATGGTTATGTGGTTTAAAATGTGACCTAAATCATGAGCCTGATTTTAATAGGTAAAGTTTGTATATGCTGATAATTGTGTATATACGCCTTATTGTTCTTTTTTTAACATGGAGTGTATCTTGCTGGTGAGAGCCGTACTGCGTTGGTGCTTAGCCGAGGGATCGGTTTATATAGTAGCTCGTCTCTTTACTGATCAACAGCGAAAACCATTCTGAATGTTGACATGCTGTGGGCACATCTCGTGCAGAGACATTGTGTATTGTTACATTCAAGATAACATCAGATAAGTCTTATCGTGATGTAGCTACGTTGATGTTGTGCAAGATTCCACTTAATGTTTTTTTTCATGGTTTAATTTTCCACTAGGTAAAGCCTCTTAGCGTTTTTTTTTAGCATTTATAGACGAGCTGATGTTAACCTACCTTGTCGATCTGATACACTTTAGCTTAAAGTCATTCAGCCTAGAATTATTAATAGGGGTCAGAGTTCAAGCGAGCATATCCCAGTGCAGTTCACGTTATCTTGCCGCTGAGAGCTTTATCATAACGCACATCTGTGGAGATGTTTAACATGATGACCTGCACCACAGGACTGTGTAACTAGACCTCACGCTCTGTTCAGAGAAATATTTAACACTGTTGAGTAACTAAGGCCAGGGAATAATTTGAGTAACTATTAAAAAAACAGCTCTGGATTTTATGTAAAAATTATCTCAATGTTTATTTTTACTGATAAAAAAAAAAAAAAATCTTGCCTTGTTTTTAGTGTTAAATAATTTTAACTGTGTAAGGTCACAGGGGGCCTGGAACAGGGGTGCTAAACACTAAACCACCTAAATAAAAGTATAACTAAACCCAACTTTTCCACCGGTTTTATATCCGCTCTGCTGATATCGAGGTATACAATACTTCAGTATATATTTTGATACACGTTGAGTTTCATTGAAACGTCGGCACACGTCATGATTTATCTTTGTACTGTCATCCACCTCTAGTTAAAAGAACACACCCGTTTCCACACCCATATCATGATTATTTGTCTGCACTGCATGTGTGATTTGCTGCTATGTTGTAGTATGATTTTATCTATACGTATCTGATCTTGGTGCATTTGTTCTTGCCCTTATACTCAAGATCCTGGTTTTCATCAGGCATGTTTCTTGTATGAACACATGCGTAGTTGCAACTGATGATATATTCACAAAAGACAAAAGAAACAGTAGACTGTTTGCCTCAGCACAGGCTTTCTCTCAGGGTTTGATTACAGGGATCATGGCCCGCATACTACTGATTGTGTCCTTTGCTCATGTTAGCTTATCTGTCCATCAGCCGCAGACACACAGGCTGGCGTCTACTAGGTGGTGATAGAGTCCAAAGATCGCTTCTCTACTATGCATGTTCCAAAATTTTAACAGACCAACGTGTCCCATTTCCTATGACTGATTGTTGCAGAGTAAAAGCGATGATTGGAAGCACAAATCGTACAAAGGTCCAAAACTGATCTCCCGGCTGTATGTAGTCTAAAATCGATATGAAGTAAAGGTGGGGGGGAAGGATATAATTTCTGTCATGCTTTTTATGTTGAATTCAGTGTGATTCTGATGCACATATTTACTGTTTACAGGTGGAATTGTAGTGTGGTCCGTGTCGTCATCAGTCAGGCGTCCACAAGAGACCATGTTCTAGTGGCTCACGCTGGCTGTCCAACAATACAATGAACAATGAGGACGAGTTCTATGATGCCGTCACAGGTGAGTACAGATTATTCAGAAACTGACTCAGAGCCGGGCAAACTCATTCAAATCCAACACGATTGTCACACACCTGTTAGTAATCCATTGTAGGGCTGGGCGATTAATCGAAAAGTAATCGAAATCGACATTCAGAACCTATAATCGATAAATTTTTCCCAGGTCGATTATTTAGATTACTTTCCCTTAAAATAAACCTACCGCGTGTGGAGTCACGTGACCCCGCATCGTTACGTTATTCCGCCGACATGTCGAGCATGGAGGGCTTAAACACTGAGACAACTGAGCAACAAGAGCAGCTTGTACCAAAGAAAAACACAGACTCCGTTATTTGGACACATTTTGGCTTCAGTAAGGATGACATCGAACAAAATGAAGTCAGATGTAGACACTGTAAAAAAAAAAAAAAAAAAAAACGTTTCGACGCCCAAAGGTAACACCACCTCATGCAACAGGTGTTTAGAGAGTTCTATTTTCATTAAAACAATCTGTTGTTTACATTGATGCATTGCAAATTAAAATATTTGTTTACAGAAGATGCAAGAAATTCACAGTTTAAAATATTATTTACAGGATATACAAGAGTAATTTTATTTAGAAGAGATACTGCTTATTTTCTACTTTAAATAAGAAAAACATTGAAAATAATTAATTTTGTTTCCAAAAGTGCAAGTTATTTATTTTATAAAAACAAAGTGACTGTTCGTTTTAGGCAATGTGTGCTTAAATTTCAGTTGTTCAACATTGATTTTCAGTAAATAATCATAGATAGTAGATAGTGTGTGTTTCCTTCAATTATTTAAAAATCAAATAATGCACCCTTCATTCAAAAATCTCTCACTTGTGATATGTGAGCATATTTACTGTACAAAATTTGTCAGTGAACTATGAGGGCAAAAAATAAATAAAAATAAAATAATGGTTCATTAATCGTAATCGAGTTAAAATGTTCAATTAATCGAGATTTTGATTTTAGGCCAAATCGCCGAGCCCTAATCCATCGTCATTATTTGTAGTTGAAGTATTAACATATGCAAATTTTTTCAGAAACACCCCACCTAATGGCAAAGCAAATTTTGTTAAAAGAATTTGTCGACGGGGCCTCCGAGTTGCCGCAGTGGTAAAGTGCTCGCCCTATAAACCGTAGATCACAGGTTCTATCCCCGGGGGATGCTGTAACCTCTCATAGCCGGAGACCTAGTGAGAGCTGATTGGCCGAGCTGACATTAATCACGGCTCTATAGCCAATCGGGCGTCTGTGAGCTCACGCAAGCGGAAGGAGCGGCTAGTGCTTTCCTCCAAGTGTGTTACTCCGCCCCTAACAGTGCGTGAGCAAGCAGTTCGAACAGCTGCGGTCGGCTGGCGTCACGTGGAAACAAGTGATAGTCTTCGGCCCTCCCGGCTGATTGGTGGTAGTAAGCCTTAATGTGGGAGCCCCCTAGTGACGGGGAGGAATTGGCCATGATTTTGGAGAAAATCTGGAAAAAAATCCAAAAGGAAAAAAATTATAATCTGTCGACATTAAGTTGTATATCTGTAGAAGTATTTCCCGCACACTGCTATAGGTATACCTATACTAGTACAGTATATTTAAAAATATAGGTTTGTGAACATGTGATTTTATAAATCTGTGATATTTCTTTGTCTATTTAAAAAAAAATTATCATCTCTTTGCTCATTCGTGTTTCTGTATAGTTGGCAAAATTAAATAACGTTCAGTTCTTCATATTGCCTAGGTTGTGCTGGAAAAAAGAGTATGTCACTCTATATTGTACAATCCTGACCCCATATTTTATTCAAACACAGTAATGCAAGAAAAACTGTGTCATTGTTGTTCACCAAAGAATGTTTGTGTTAATTAGGGCCCAAGCACTATAGAGTCCGCAGGACCCTCTTTGTTTCCTAAGGATTTTTTTTATTTTCCCCAATGTTTTGGACTTGTAGGGAGGGGGTCTTAACATGCTCAAAATCTCATGAAAATTAGCAGACAGGTTGGAATCTGCTGCCATTAGCCCACACGAGATTTTGCTGCATAGCTCATACACACCTTCATGTAGGCACAAGAACACATTTAGAGCACATTCAGCCGAACGACTTTCGCACTGCATGTCGTGGGCTCAACTGAACGGGAGACCGGTTATTTCGGGTCGTTCCCAAACAACGCACCCGATGGATTTTGATATACTACTCCTAGGGAATTTATACGATTGTCACCAAACTGGGCCGTTGTGATCTAAAGACACTGAGTATGTAAAATTGCGGAGGAATTTTTGATATGCCAAACGGGGCAGCCGTGAGAATGTCTTAAACTTGCACTGAAAAAATATTAACTTTCTGTGTGGCATTATATTCAGTGACATCACATTGAGTAACATCATAGTGTGATGCTTATTTTCCAGCAACTGCGGCCTATTGTACACACACAAATGTTAACACTCACACACACATCTTTCTCACACACACGCACAGATGCGCACACATGCACAAACACACATATCACACACGCATTACAAATGTTAACACTCTTCCAAAGATGCACACAACACACTCGTATATCACACACATACACTTCACAAATGTTAACTCTCACACACTCACATCTGTCTCACATGCCTGCACGCCGAAACACAGACATACATCTCGCACGCACGCACGCACGCACACACACACACACACACACACACACACACACACACACACACACACACACACACTAACATCAGCCCTGTATAGTGCATGACGTGTGCACGGTGCCCCCGGGGTGGCGATGGCACAGGGTGCTTGAGCCCGTCATCATTGCTTGCAACTATATTTTTTTTACTGGGTCTTACTTATCATATTTGTGTAAATGGAGGGGAGGGTTTATAGGCTGGATATCTGAAATGTGAAATTAATGAAATAAATGAAAATATTGTATTAAGTCACATGTATTTGTTGTATGTAGTAGAGCACTTTTGTGTTGGCAGGTAATGTTGCCCTGTTCCGCTGTGGGAAACACTATAGTTTATTTCAAGGCTGAAATTTGACTTTGTTCATAAAATGCCTTTATTTTGTTTTGTTTTTTATTTTGTCCTATAACTTTTTTGTCAATTTTGTCAATTCAAAACGTTCTTCTTTTCTTGACTAAAAGCCTGGGCGCTGTGTCAGTGCAATTACAGGCGCTGTGATTATGGGTTAAGCCATTACTAATGAGAAATAGTAGGACAAGGCTTGCAAAGAGGGCAAGTTCATTTGAGAGAATTCCAAACACCTCAGATGTCAATCTGCTATTTTTATTATGAAAAGTAAGACAGCTATGCATGGCAGTGCCACGCAAAAAAAAAAAAAAAAAAAACTTGTGCACAAAATGTAAAGGCTTTTAAATATTTATTGTTAGTATTAGCCAACATGAGTACAGGCCTAGGTGCATTCATAAGTAATTTAGGACGCGTGTCTTCAATGTTTCTTGTAGTGCTTTTATCCCAGCCGGTCTAGCGTGACCGAATGACGCACGGGTGGAGTTACTTGCCTGTGATCCATGTAAAATCCAAACGTATTCTAGTTAGGGCAAATTTCAAACGCCATTGTGTGTGTTCTAGCTAGGGTATAATATAACAAAGCTTAATGCCCTACCTAGAGCCCTCACACAAGGTATTGAAAGACATTTGAGATTCAGCCACAGTCGCACACCTAAAGGTCGAAGTAATTTCATGCTTGTTTAAGTGTGTGTGCCTCCATTTACACAAACTCACCGTGGCTTGTGCTTATTGCTTTACTTGAGAGAAAGAGAGATAAAAATAGAATACAATTAACGTCAAATGAGAAATGCCAGGTTTCATTTGAGAACTGTTCATTTGAATTTTGAATCGAATTAACATCCAGAGAAACTTCTATGTGCATGATTAGAGTGATGTGAAGTGACACCCAGTCGTGGCGAATCCTGCTGTTGGGTAAAGAGCTACAGTAGTTACGGATAGTAATTACTTGCTGATGTAGAAGTTACCGTTTTCTTGATTCTGGAGGTGATCCTGGAAATTGAAGGCCAAAAAAGTAAGCTGGACCTAACATACATCCAGGAGGCACTCACAATTATATTATCATTAATATATTATTATTATTACAATTATCATTATACATTATACAGCACTTACAACATTGCCCTCATTGACTTGTCTTATTACACTTAGCTCTGTTTAGCACTCGTTTTGAATGTTGCTCCTTCTGAATGAGCCCCATCAGGCTGTTTGTTTGCTTTTAGCAGGCCAGGAGAGTACAATAGCCAGGCACCTGGCTATCATCTTACCTTTCCTCTTTGCCCACGCCTTTAATAATGAAGCAGCGTTGACCAGACTGCCTGAAAGCTCCTGTCACTGATGCATACACTGAGATAAAAAAAAAAAAAAAAAAAAGATTAATAAATCAATAAAAGAGAGAATCAGACCATCAAAGGCATATAAAGTTTCCATATTCTTTGTTCCAGTCAGGTTGTTCTTGAGAACAAAAGGTCAGCATGACCCAGTAAATAATCCTCCATATCAAGTCACCACTTTTGCTCCTTTCCACTGCGCCTTGGTGGTCATGGAAATGGTTTTAGGCTGGAGGTTTTTGAGTCTAGAGCTTGGTTGCTGAGCTACGTTGCGTCGCTAGCAAATGCCAATTAGGGCATTCTTGCTTTGGTAATAAGGAGAGGGGGTTGAATTTAAGTCCTTCTAATTTTCTAAAGGAGTTTGTCATTATCAAGCGTTCTCCTCTGGGAGCCACTGAAGGATGTGAGTGAGCTGTGTTGCTGCTCTGAGACGCTCAGCTGTAATTACTTCTGCTTTGGGAGCAGTCCAGGCTCTCCGAAACTTCTGTAGGAAGCAGCATTTTATGTGTCTCTACATATTTTTAGCTCCTTATGTATTTAAACATGCTCTCTGATTGGCTGCCTTGTCTGTGTCTGTCTGTTATTAGTGTGTATGTGTCAGTGAAATTAATCAAATGTGTGTGTTTATGAGTAAGTGCATGAATTGATATTGTATGAAAACTTATGCAGCTTTTTTTCTGGTTTATTTTTGTGTGACAGGCTTGGATTCGGATGAGTCATGTGAGGGCACTTCAGAAGCCAGTTTTAAAGATGCAGTAGTGGATGCTGGCGCTGAGAAGAACAATAGCACTGTACAAGAAAATGGAATCAAGAAACGCAGGTAACGAGTCAGATTCCTTGGCTGGATTTATCCCCAGGGGTGGTGTTCTGCCTCTTCTGAAAATTGCTTGAAAATATGCCAACGATGCTGCTTGATGGTGACAGTAATCATACAAAACAACATTTACATGTTACCCAAAGTGGCAGGATTTGAGTGCTAAAGTGGGTGTGTCTTTGCTTCCTCAGGACAACACTTCCTGCCCACATGTTCTCTAGAAATAACTTCAGCGTGTGGAGCATCCTGAAGAAATGCATAGGACTGGTGAGCCGTTCATAAAACGCAATAACGTCTGACTTAAATGAGTTCCTCTGTTTTTGTGGTTCTAAATTAGTCAGTTGTGTTACTGTTGCAGGAGCTGTCTAAGATCACCATGCCCATTGTGTTCAATGAGCCACTAAGCTTTCTGCAGAGAATCAGCGAGTACATGGAGCACACGTACCTCATCCACAAAGCCTGTGCGGAGTCGGACTCCATCGAGAGAATGCAGGTGGACACAAGCGTACACGCTGCCATTTTACAAGAACATATGGTTATGGAATTATTAAGCATATGAGGAATTTTTTAAATGTTTAAAAGCCTTGAATTAACAAAGTCTAATGAGTGTTTATTATTAATGGTGTGTGTTGACTCTGCGAGAACTGTTCTGTGGCATCAAGGCCACCACAATGCTAATGTATCAAAAATGATGAAGCCCCCAAAAAGTTTAAATTTAAGATCTAGAGTGTGTGTAAAACACCTTTAAATATAAATTTTTTTCCCCACAAGACTAAATTACAAAGATAAATAAATAAATAATAGACATTACAGGTTTAATTAATCTATTACATTATAAAACAAAATCTTCAAACCTTCAAATTTCATTCATTCTGAGTTTGTTAATCAGAGTTGGGCCATGGCCTTTTTTTTTTTATTCTGCTTTCTTTTTATCAATCATTCCTTCTTTCATTTCTTCAGACTGTAGCTGCCTTTGCTGTGTCTGCTGTGGCCTCTCAGTGGGACAGAACTGGAAAGCCGTTTAATCCTCTCCTAGGGGAAACCTATGAACTCTCACGGTAAACAATGACAATATCCACCAGGTTATTTCCAACACTGTAGAGATCAATGGGTGTGAGTTTACACATTACTTTGTACATTTATAAAAATAACACTGAAGTGAAAAAATAGTATG
This sequence comes from Channallabes apus, assembly GCA_030522415.1. Lineage (NCBI taxonomy): Eukaryota > Metazoa > Chordata > Actinopteri > Siluriformes > Clariidae > Channallabes > Channallabes apus. Next base: position 22,085,484 of record CM060117.1, on the reverse strand, counting down.
AACACAAACAGTCGTTCAAAAATGTTTTAGGCACTTGACTATGCAATCCTAAGGGAAATAAATATCCATTAATTGCCCATTTAAATATAAATACAATGTGGTGTTGAAATTAACTGTTGGACGTCCCTGTGCATGTTACAAAGTACAGCATCCAGCACTGATAGCAACTCAGAACAAAAAAGGGAGAGCTGCCAATAAGTTTTTTTTTCTCTTTCTTACTATAATCATGAACTGCCAAGACTTCGGCCACTATCCAGAGCAAATAATCTTTCTGATTATGTTTGAAGGCTTGTGCTGCTTAGTTTGTTCCATTTGCTGCTGCACTGATTTATTGTCTTGCAAATATTTCTTTATTGCTCGTGATCCATGTACATCATTAATTTGACGTGGTTGGTTTCAAAACAGTGTTCGTACAGGTTATTTCATCAAGTCTGTTTACACTAATGACATATTAGTTACTTGGTGGCCTGAGTAGTATAAAGTTCAACACCGTGAACTACGGTAGAGATGAGAATCACCAGTCATCACCTCGATATTATAATGATACTTGGAAGCCGATTCGATTAATACTGCCATTCTGATATATAAATATCCCAAATAATTTTTTTGTTAAAATTTTAAGATCTTGTACTAGGGCTGAGCCGATAAACGATATCATATCGAAGCTCGATTTATTTGATTTTCAAAACGATGAAAAGCTCTAGACATTTTTTGCTCGATATGGATTAATCTAAGAGCCAATCACACAGCAGAACAATACGACAACAACCAATCAGCGCGCAGCTTGCGCGTGCCGTGCAGGTCAAAGATAATTTCCTACCGCACTTTGCGAAGCAAACTTGACACCAGGACGACAAAAAAAATTTGTGGTAGCAGCGATGAAAGTGAATCTAACCTCAAGTTATTATCCAAAGATGTTGAAATTGTCGACAAAAAAGTAGCACAAACTCCGTTATATGAACGCATCACCCAAACGACCACACTGAAAGCATGAAAATGCGGGCCGATGCTACTCTATCAACTAGCAGGGCTAGCAGTGGGGCTGTACCAAAGCAGATATCGATTGAGTCGTCTTTCGTGGCCATTACACCTTATGAAAGGTGTCCAAAAGGAGCAAGAATATAACCAGGGCCGTTTCTTACTTTCTAGCAAAAGATATGATGCCCCTAAGCACACGAGGCTGAAGTTAGCTCCTTATTCGCAGCTTCCGGTTTGTTTGGCTCCTTATTGTGCAGCGTCTCATTCTGCGGCTGAAGTTTAGCTCCTTATTCGCCTCGTTACTAACGGGAGTGTTCACGTTGGCGAAAGCTGCGCAGTTTATCAATAAAACGTTATTTTGGTGGCTTAAACCATTCTGGCCAAGCAAATATGAACTATACAATACACAGCAGGTACCCAACTATATAGTAAAAGTGAAATTGTCCTGACCCAGATTGATAGCTGCATAATTCATTCCGTTTTTGTCATTGCATGCTTAAGCCATTATGTCAGTTTATTGGGGCCGTGTGAAATAGCCTTCATTTAACTCTGAATTGTGGGATAAAAAGACAGCCCTAGTGTGTGTGGTCTAAATTTTGTTTCTCATTATTGTTTCAAAATCTCAAAACATTGTAATATATCATCACAAGATACTTTTTATCATCACAAACAAGTATTTTTTTAATAAAAATCTTTGCCTTGTAAAGATTCTGAGCATGTGCCCATAGTATCTTAATTATTAAGGCCAAATCTGTCATCTGTTTTTGTTAATAAACTATACTTTAAAATGTAATTTAATGAACCCTTTAATTTTTGTGGCTTCAGTCATTGTTGGGATACTCTTTTAAAGCTCGCAGCATTAACAGCTTATATCGAAATGTATATCGTTATCGTTCAATATGGGCCAAAAATTATCGAGATTACTTTTTTGCCATATCGCCCAGCCCTATCTTGTACCTTAATTTATTTTTTGTAAGTCATAACTCAAAAGTTTTATATCTTAGCTTTATTAAACAGCTTCACAACATGAGTAATTAAATGTATCCCATTCTTTATAGCAGTAGTTTTCTCACTTAAAAGCTAAGGGCAGCGTTTAAACAACACAAAATAACTTCAAATATAAAAGTGTAACATTTAACTTTTATATTTTTCCTGAGCAGCAGATAAATATCATCCACCATCATTTCAATACAAATTTGGTAAATAATGTACTCTTACCACACAGGTTGCAAATATGGGAATAGTTCACAGTAGATGACCAGGTTTCGATAAACTTTGCTTTCCTATTCCTATTGTTTCATAACCTTAACAGAACCGTATACTACAAAGGTTATGAGTTCTGAAGAGGAATCTGAACTGCCACACTGAAGCACAAGGAGAAATTCATCTGTTGGACATCTAAAGTAGAAGTGACCCGGCTTTCTTCTGAGCTCTTTTTTTGACTCTTTCAGACATGTAATTTTATTTTTATGGGTTCCTAGAGTTTTATTACAATGATATCTGTGAAGATTACAGGATTTGATTGTTACATTACTGTAAATCCTCATAACCACGTGTTGTTGGTGCAACATAACTTCCCTCCCTCTTCTTTATCAACTGTATGTTTCTGTGTTCTCCTTTTTGTCTGTTTTAGAGAGGATCAGGGCTTCAGGTTGATCTCAGAACAGGTGAGTCATCACCCACCAATCAGTGCATTCCATGCTGAGGGTCTGGCAGAGGACTTTGTGTTTCATGGCTCTATATACCCAAAGCTCAAGTTCTGGGGCAAGAGTGTAGAAGCAGAACCAAAAGGAACCATCACGTTAGAGCTTCTCAAGTGAGTCAAATCCTGTATGTATGATTAGATTAGTGTGTGTGTCTAACCAAGGCCTTTGTGTGTGCGCACATGTGTCAGTGAGTGTGTATTTGCTGGGCCCTTCCTGTATAAGGCAGAATATCAATTTGATTGTAGACCAAAAGTGTTGTTGGGTAACTGACTGGTCGTGTGTGTGTGTGTGTGTGTGTGTGTGTGTGTGTGTCTTCTAGGCACAAAGAGGCATACACATGGTCAAACCCTCTCTGCTGTGTACACAATGTCATTGTGGGCAAACTGTGGATTGAGCAGTACGGAAATGTGGAAATACTGAATCACAGGTACACCACTGATTTATTTACCACATTAAAAATTGCAGTGTCAGGACAAAAGAGATGTGAAGACGAATCTAAAACATAACCTTGTCCCAGTTAAGTTATTCGACTATCACAATATGAAAATTTTTTGAGAAGGACCTGTATATGTAAACAGCATAATAAAGTTCATTATTTTCTGTAATGTACTGAAAAACATTAGACTTTCAAATATTTTAGATTAATTACACACAACTGAAGTAGTTCAAGCCTTTTATTGTTTTAATATTGATGATTGTGGCATACAGCTCATGAAAACCCAAATCTAAAAAAATTAGCATATCATGAAAAGGTTCTCTAAACGAGCTATTAACCTAATCATCTGAATCAACTAATTAACTCTAAACACCTGCAAAAGATTCCTGAGGCTTTTAAAAACTCCCAGCCTGGTTCATTACTCAAAACCGCAATCATGGGAAAGACTGCCGACCTGACTGCTGTCCAGAAGGCCATCATTGACACCCTCAAGCAAGAGGGTAAGACACGAATAGGCTGTTCCCAGAGTGCTGTATCAAGGCACCTCAGTGGGAAGTCTGTGGGAAGGAAAAAGTGTGGCAGAAAACGCTGCACAACGAGAAGAGGTGACCGGGCCCTGAGGAAGATTGTGGAGAAGGACCGATTCCAGACCTTGGGGGACCTGCGGAAGCAGTGGACTGAGTCTGAAATAGAAACATCCAGAGCCACCGTGTACAGGCGTGTGCAGGAAATGGGCTACAGGTTGCAAATTTTGCATGTCATTCGGAAATCAAGGTGTCTGGAGGAAGACTGGGGAGAGGGAAATGCCAAAATGCCTGAAGTCCAGTGTCAAGTACCCACAGTCAGTGATGGTCTGGGGTGCCATGTCAGCTGCTGGTGTTGGTCCACTGTGTTTTATCAAGGGCAGGGTCAATGCAGCTAGCTATCAGGAGATTTTGGAGCACTTCATGCTTCCATCTGCTGAAAAGCTTTATGGAGATGAAGATTTCATTTTTCAGCACGACCTGGCACCTGCTCACAGTGCCAAAACCACTGGTAAATGGTTTACTGACCATGGTATTACTGTGCTCCATTGGCCTGCCAACTCTCCTGACCTGAACCCCATAGAGAATCTGTGGGATATTGTGAAGAGAAAGTTGAGAGACACAAGACAGAGGAATTTGCAAAAGGATTCCCGACCAAGTATTGAGTGCAGAACTGAACATAATTATTTGAAGGTTGACTTTTTTTATATTAAAAACTTTTTTTTTTTATTGGTCAGATGAAATATACAAATCTTTTTAGATTTTCATGAGCTGTATGCCACAATCATCAATATTAAAACAATAAAAGGCTTGAACTACTTCAGTTGTGTGTAATGAATCTAAAATATTTGAAAGTCTAATGTTTATCAGTACATTACAGAAAATAATTAACTTTATCACAATATGCAAATTTTTTGAGAAGGACCTGTAGTGATTGCAGTTCCTATTCCATGTCTGTGGTGTTACAGCCTGGAACTGAAATCAGCAGGGGTCATGTTCCTTACAGTGATTGATTTTATTTTTACATTTTTGCACAAATGTAACCTAGAGCATAATCAGATTTTCCTTAAAGTAAATTAAGGGAATACAATTAAGCAAATAAGACCAAAATTATTATACTTGGTCATTTATTTAATGCAGAAAATAATAACATACTGTGGGTGTGTGTGACAATAGTATGTGAACCTTAGTTTTCAATAATTGCTAGAAACCCTCTGCCATAACTGCAGTTAATCGTTTCCAGAAACCGTTGATCCTTCCTGTACATCAGCTTGCTTGCTGCATCATCCACTTTCTTCTGAGATTCAGTTTGTGGACAGATGTCCTGTCTTTATCTTTTTAGAAATTGCAGAAATAATTTATAATTCTTAGTTCCATCAATGTTGGCAGCCTGTCCTGGCTCAGATGCAGCAAAACGGGCCCGAGCCATGTTTTACAGGTGGGATAAGGAAGACTATTATGCTGGAAGGTGTTTTTTTCTTTTTTCAAACGTAATGCTTTTCATTTAAGCCAGAAAGTTCCATTTTGATCACATCTATGGACAAAACAATTTCATTATCCCTCTGTCTTGTCCATGTCATCTTTAGCAGACTGTAGATGGGGATCTGCGTTCATCTTGGAGAGTAGTAGCTTTTTCCTTGCAACCGTGCCATTCACACTATTGTTGTTCAATGTTCTCCTGATGGTGGACTCCTGAACATTGCCATTGGCTCATGTGTGAGAGCAATTTGGTTGCTGAGAAATTACTCTCTAGGTTCCTGTGTGACCTCACTGACTGTTACACACCTCATTGTTGAAGTAATCGTTGTTGGTTGACCAACTCGTGGAGGGTAACAATGACCTTGAATTTCCAACATTTGTACCCAATCTGTCTGAGTGTGGTTTATGGACACCAAACTATTTAGGAATGGATTTTTAACGTTTCTCATTTTGGTGAACATCTAGAACTCTTTTATTAAGATCCTCAGAAGCGTCCTTTGGCTAAACTTACATGTTGTGAAAGTCAGACTTTGATAGATTCCTGTTCTACAGGGCCTGTACTCACTTCTAATTGTCATTCCATTGATTGAAAACACCTGATGCTGTTTTATCCAATTAGCTGACAATCCTAAACAATCACGGTTGATCCTTTTCCACATACATGTTATTGTGTAATAAGCGTAATATTTTCTGGTCTCATTTGATCACAAAGCACCACAATACTGAGTGGTTACATAAACAACCAATTTTTTTTTTAAAATGTTTCTCTAGGTACTTTTCTTCCTATTTATTGAATTTAATCGTCATAATAATACTTTTTTTTTCAATTCTGTTTTTTTAATTCATTTATTTGTTTCCTTTAATTACTTGGTAAACTTCCTGACTAGTGTATAGAAGGGTTCTTCACACGATTTCAGGAAATTTTAAATATCCTTAGTTGTTTTCTTTGATTTAAAGGAATTCACGCTATTGGAAGATGAATAGATTAGTAAGTGTAATGTAGGTGATGTGTTTTTTGGTGTAAATTTATGTCATGTCCTGTTTGCTTTGTTTGGTTTAATGGACAGTACTGGAGACAAGTGTGTGCTGAATTTCAAACCGTGCGGGATGTTTGGCAAAGAACTGCACAGAGTGGAGGGATACATCCAGGATAAAAGGTGAGAGGCCCTGTCTTTTAATCTTTAAATATTACCGTACCATGCTATAACCACCCAAAAGCTCATCAATAGTGGTGTGTACCAAAGTTATTTATTTCTCTTATATCTAAGGAATAGCCAACGCTTCATGTTTTGATATGTACTTTTTATTACTTAAAAGATTAATATTTTCACTTTTGTTGTATCTAGTATTTAAAAAAATCTCTCATTTTCCTCTCTTTAAATTAACAAGACAAAAGATGCAGCTTGTCACGTTAAAAAGAAAACCCTCTTCCTAAATACCCATCAGAAAAAATTCAGTAATTATACAGCTTCACCTTTGTACTGTACTGTACCAGAGAAAAGCATTGGTAGTAGCACATTAATATAAACCCCTTGGAATATCGTTGGAACAACTAGCTAATATTTTAGCTGCTCTCAAAATATTAATCCACATGTTTTGACCAATCAGAAATAAAAAATATGACGGCCCTTTCCTTAAAATTTCAAAGTACAGTGAAACCTCGGATTGCGAGTAACGCGGTTTGCGAATGTTCAGCAAGACGAGCAAAGATTTTTAAACAAGTCTTTGTTTACGAGTACTGAGTATCATGTGTCACGCATGCGCTTCTTGTTTTGATGCCGATCATCACGTGATCACAACTGAGCCAACGGTTTTTCTCTCTCTTGCGTTGGGGAATTGTGGGTAATCGTCTCCCCTGCTGGGTCTTAGTGCGCGTCTTTCACTGGTATAATCAACATCCGTGCACGTGTGTACTGTTTACTATAACACTGTGACCACGTGTGTGTGCATAAAACTAGGGCTGCAACAACTAATCGATAAAATCGATAATTTTTGATAATGAAAATCGTTGTCAATGAATGCCGTTATCGATTAGTTGGGCTGCTCACGTTACTGAGGTGCGCGACCACAAGATGCACAAAGACACACAGATACACAGTCGCTCGCGCAATGGAGGTTACAGAAGCGTCTGCAGGAAAAAGCGTTCGTCCCAAGTCCTCCAAGGTATGGGAGCAATTTACATTAAACGCCTCTTATCGTGCGTTAAAATTGAGCGTTTTTTTTGTAGCGTCCGGTGAGCACAGATGAAGCGCTGAGGGTTTTCTGCACATAGGAGTCAGTGAGTGTGTTCACACGGTCTTTGGTGACGTGCGTTTGTCCGCCTGCGCGTTTATACGGCGTCAAAAAAACGTTGCATGCAGCTTTTCCTTACCATTCAAGTCCCAACGAACGCAAAAAACACTTCTACTGCATTTTCTTCGCGTTCATTTTTACGCTTCATGGGGGCCGGGTATATCCCATGATCCTACATGCTATACATGGGGAAATGCGGGAAAAAAGGCAAAATAAAGAGCGTGAACCCAGTCGCGGCGATTTTTATTATTTATTTATTTTCTCTCCCCACGTCGCCGTATTACGAGAATTTTTAAAACAATAAGGTTAATGTCTAGTATAGCAAAATGGTCTATATAAATAAATATATTAAAAAAAATTTTTTTTTAAATTGAGAACAAAGAAAAGGATAAAATGCACGAGAGGATCGAAATAATGTATAAACCGTGAAAAGGATGTAGCAAGAGACACTTCAATTAAAAATAATAATCTAGAAGACTATTATTCTTCTTATTAAGTTGAGTTAATTTAAGAGAATTTAAAATTGAGGTTATTCTTAACAACTGTCAACATGCCATCTGCAATTATTGTTAAAAACAAAAATGTTGATTTACATAAAATAAGGTTTAAATGATAAAAAATTAAATATCATTAAACTCTATATGGGGCTTTTGCATTTTTTAAAGTTTACTTTTATACACAAATAATACACTGATTTATGGTTTTATATAGTTATGCAAAGCATCAAATGGAAACGGTTAGTTTGTATCCGATTAAACACGTACATAAAACACATTTAATTTTGTGTCTGATTGCGTGTCTGTACAGCGCGCGTGTAAAGCTAAAGCAAGTCTCATTAGAGAGGTTAAAGATCCATTTTCTCTCTCCCTATATCAGCATGCCTCACACACACCTCTCGCTTTTACACACACACCCTCCTCCTCTTGCCTTCACACACACAAACACACACTCTGCTCTACACAGAAACTCTGCTCTGTCGCGATTCTTTTCAAAGGTAAAGTGTAGGTTCATTTGTTTGTTTGTTTTACTTTACAGCAGTGATTCCGTTAGTATGCATTCACGCTAGTGTCATTAGCAATGTTCCTTGCTAGTCTTTCCATATGTGTGTGTGAAACTCAAATAAGAGAGACTGCGTGCACAAACGGAAACACTTATCTGTCAGGAATTATTTTTACTTTTTTTTAAAAGATAAAGAGCAGGTTAATTTGTTTTATTTTTATTTTTTATTTTGTATGAATTTGTTTTTTTGTATAATTTTTTTGGGCTGTGGAACGAATAATTTGCCTTGATTTACGAGTGTTTTGAAATATGAGCCCGCTTCCAGAGCGAATTATGTTTGTAATCCAAGGTTCCACTGTAGATTTAAATGAGGCACTAAGTCATACATCGCTCATTTGTTTAGAAACCTGATTATGTCTTCTGATAAAAAGACATTTGGGGTTTACGTGGTTGCTGAATTTCTTTGTTTTCTCTCATTTTAAATGTTTTGTTGTCTAATATTTGCCATGTTAAGGGAATACTGGCTTCACTACAGCTGCCCTGTTCCTTTTTATAGCAATGTACAGTATTTGTGAGAAACCTCCAATGTGGTTTTGGGAATGAACTTGGTCACAAAAGTTTTTTTTTACCTTTAAATTAAAAATGAGAGGAAATGCTTCCTCTGTCACTTCACATTGTGTACATAAGAGAATGAGTCACTGAGATTTTTCTCTTATCTGTGCAGGTGTGTGTCTGTGTGTGTACACTTGGTTTTAACCAAAGGGGACATTGAGTTCTACAATGACTAATTTATAACTTTTAAGAAAGAATTAAACTCGAGCCTGTTTATTTACGAGGAGGAGTCAAACATTATTCACATTTAAAACTCCTGTTGGCCACAGTCAACAACACCCCCATGTCCCCAGTCACTGCTGTGTAGGTGTAAACATCTTACATCAGTTCATTTGTAACTGCGTTGCGAGCAAAAATGGATACCTCACTGGTAATTTTCAAGAAAGAAGATCAGCATGTAAAATGGCCGAAAAAAATGGCCAAAGTTATGTCTCAGCAAATTAATATGTTCATGAACATTTCTGCTTATTTAAAAAATAAATAAATCTGTGGTATAGTTCTGCAAGATCCCATTACAGGATCAAAACTAAAATGGCAGACCTGGTTTAAAAAATGTAACTGCGTCTTCATCATGACAATGCACCAGGACGTTTAGCTCGCGCACCTCGCACCCAGTGACTTCTTACTCTTCCGTCACTTGAAGAAACCACTGACGTCGACGACAAGGTGATTACCAAGGTGGACCTTTTCCAAAGTGTGGCAAAATGAGGGCTTTGTTAAGAACGGTTTCCACCAGCTCATGCATCATTTGGAGAATGGAAATGTTGGAAATGTGAAAAAGGGCTAAACTCATGACCAGCATTCGTTTTTATTACATAATTTTTTCTTAGCCATATTAAATGTGACCGCCCCTTGTATTTGTTACTTTCATGACTTTTTTACACTGTGCAAAAATCACACACACTGTAGCATATTAATGTAAAGTGATGCTGCAGCATGTTCATGATTTAAAAACAGTGATTGCCACTAGGATTCGTTGCTAGTGTCTTTGCCTCATCAGAAGTTTTTTTTTGTTTGTTTGTTTTGCAGTAAGAAGAAGCTATGTGTGATCTATGGCAAATGGACAGAATGCATATGGAGTGTAGATCCACAAGTGTATGATTCTCATCGCAGGAATGATAAAAAAGGAGTAGCAGATGCAAAGAAACAGAAACCTGTAAGAAAGCAATTACTTTGCTTCATTTTTAAAATCAATGTTCTCTAATCAAACATACGGTACATCCATGTAAATTTTACTAAGTACTTACTGTTGTTCAAAATTTGTGCCCCATTTTAAAATATCAGATTTGACTTCATGAAAATTTGATGAACAAGACCCACTCCCTCCCTTGACGTTTTGTCATAATGAATCTTTGTGCCGATGAACACGTTAATCAAATGATCTGTTCATAACGACGCTCAACTGCACCTAGTTAAAATATGCTGTAACCTGCTTGTCCAGTTATTTAATCTCAGGCACATTCTACTTTAAAATAGAGTGCATATGAAACATATAAACATTGTCGTCATTTTAATTCAAGAAATCGTACCTTACACTGTCCAAAATCGTACCTTACACTGTCTTTAAGGCAGCGAATATGACTGGGTTTCAACTTTCTGTTTGGTCAAACGGGACATTTAATTATATGGTGGTCTGTGATTTGTGAAAGTAGCAGACAGTTCTTGGTTCTACCACACTAACAACATTTGAAGTAATAAGTGGTTTAATTTAAGCATTGTTTGGGCAAATGTGCAATTGCTTATGTGGAAAAAAAAGTAAGATTCATGAATATTGTTTGTGTGTGTGCATGTACAGGAAGAGGCAGATGTTGCAGAAAACGATGAGGCAGATGACATGCCGGAGGTACAAGAGACTGTAGCTGTGATCCCTGGTAGCACTCTACTCTGGAGAGTGTCTCCTAGACCACCCCTTTCTGCAGAGGTACACACACACACACAAAAAAAAAAAACATCTGAATCTGTAACTCCTCCTAAATCGTCACACTGATTGCTTGTGTCTCTCGACAGATGTATAACTTTACTAATTTTGCTATCACACTGAATGAATTGGAGTCTGGCATGGAGAATGTTTTACCCCCAACAGACTGCCGTCTCCGACCTGACATACGAGCCATGGAGAATGGAGACATGGGTAATGAAGTCTTCTTTTTTTCTTTTCTTTTTTTTACCTTGAGTCTATTTTTTTACTTGAGCATTTGTCTGGTGCTACTTTCCAACTCTGCATGTCTGTGTAGATGAAGCCAGCAGGCAGAAAGAGAGGCTGGAGGAGAAACAAAGAGCAGCTCGTAAAGACAGGGCGAAGGAAGATGAGGAATGGTCTACTAGGTAAGCACTGAGCATACCTACACAAATGCAACTCAAAATTCTAATATTGGAATTTTTTTTTTCTCAAAAAAGTGAAACTTCTAGATTCATTTCATGTCAAACTTCTGAAAAGTATGTTCAGTTATGCACTCAATACTTGTTTGGGACTCATCCTGCGGTACTCCTGAAGTGTTGCTAAAGACCAGGTTGCTTTGATGGCAGCCTTCAGCTCATCAATATTGTTGGGTTGGTGTTTCTCCTCTTCCTCTTGACAGTAACCCATGGATTATTCAGATTCAGGCGAGTTGGTTGGCCAGTTATACAAAGTAATATCATTGTTAGCAAACCTGTTAGTAGTTTTGGCAGTGTAGACAGGTGCTACTGTAAGTCCTGCTAGAAAAGGAAATCGGCATCTCCATAAAGCTTTTCAGCAGACAGAAGCACGAAGTGCTCTAAAATCTCATGGTAGATGGCTGCGTTGACATTGAACTTGACCACAGTGAACCAACAACAGCAGATAACATCACATCCAAAAATCATCAATCGTCATGCAAACATCACTCTGGACTTCAAGGAGGCCAACCGCTGTTGCACATTTCCTGAAGAGATCTGTATATGGTGGCTCTTGATGCACTGACTCCAGCCTCACTCCACTCCTTGTGAAGGTCTCCCAAGTTTTTGAATCTACTGCACTTCAATAACAGCCAGGCCTTTCAGTGATTACTTTCAGTGGCTTACACGCCTTGTGGAGGGTGTATTCTGGAGAATTGTCAAGTCCCATGATCGTGGTTGCATGTACTGAAACAGCCCAGGCGGTACATAGTATTTATAGATCATGAAAAATGATTTAATCAAACTCAAAATTAAATATTCTAATATTTAGAAGTAATGTTAAATTTGTAAAATACTCTTGATGTGTAGTAAATCTAGAATATGTTTCCCTTTTTTGAGTTAGGGGAAAAAACCTCCAGCATTTAAATTTTTTTGTACTGTACAAATACATTTACAGTATATTTCTAATTTTATTTTATTTTTTAAAATTTTTTGTACTGTAATTTATTTTTGAAGAAAATTATAATTACAGAATTTGTCCTTTGTGATTTCATTAATTACCAGATTACCAGGACCATTACCATTTTGTATAATTCCTTTTGAACTTAATATCTAGTCACATGGTCAACCTGGTATGTGGAACCAACATTAATTTTGAAGTATCAGAGCTCATGAATAAGCAACACATGCTCATGGCAGCAAATAGAAATGAAGGCCTTAATTAGTCAAACAGGGACTTTAGAACGTGAAGAATGAATAGAACGCACTTATGACATAAAAACACTACCTTTAGTTCACTATATAATCCCGTTACTCTAATGCACCTATCCCAGTTTCACTAGTGCTTGGATACCATCAAGGTAGAAAGGTTTGTTGGTAGACCAACAAACCTCCTGATCCTGTGAGGCTAGCATTTCAGACATGGAACTCCTGGAGCAAGGTCAGGACTATATGGGATTTGTCGCAACTCCCAACATAGTTCCTGTAATGTGAAAGTGGTGCGATGCACAGTATGAGGTTTTGCATTGTCCTGCACAAGCAGAATGCATTCGGTATAACTGATATAACTGACATCATGCTCACGATATATGAGACTTACTAAAAAGTAAATTTACTCTGAAGCAAAACGGTAAAAAAACAAAAAAACACAGTAATTATGTAATAGTTGTGACTGCAGTCACTCAATAGTTCAGGACTGAAATTTCCTATTTCCAATAACAAACTGGGTTCCATATTAACCTAGACATCAATTGTTATGTTGAACTTCCAGCCTCCTAACACACAGTATGAATGCAGATCAATCCCTGCTATTTGCTATCACCCAAATGAGGATGGTTTCCCTGCTGAGTCTGGTTGCTCTCAAGGTTTCTTCCTACTGCCATCTCAGGCAGTTTTTTCTTGCCACCGTCATAATTGGCTTGCTCATCAGGGACAATCTAATAATTTTGATTCATACACGTTCACATTTCATTCAAACTTCTATAATTTCATTTGATTATGTAAAGTTGCTTTGCGAAAATGACAATTGTTAAAAGTGCTATACAAATAATATGTAATTGAATTGAGTGCAAAATGCACAAATGTATCATTGTAAACAGGAGTCATTGAACCATAACAAAGGAGTGAGGATGAGACACGGAGACAAACCTGACTAAGTCTAGAATACAACCATGTATTATCCAACAGTCCAAAGAGTGTCACCTCTTATTATTTACACATGTTATTTACACTCTTAGAGTTTATTTGACTTGTTCCATTGTGGGACATTTTTTGGGTTTCACTGATTCTGAGAAAGCTAGCATAATTAACCATTTAAATAAAGCCTAAGGATTAATTTTTCTTTCCGCATAGGGTTATGTATTATTTAGACATAATGATATGGGATCATACAGTATGATTGTGGTATGATTCCTCTCTCTGGACAAAGTGCCATCTCTGAAAGGAAAAATTAATAATTTTTTATAACACTGGATGGTTTTAAAAACAAGCTATGATGTCTGCTTCTGTGTCTTGCAGGTGGTTTGGGCTGGGAACAAACCCGCACACAGGATCACAGGACTGGCTCTACGCTGGAGGCTACTTTGATAGGAAATACACAAACTGTCCTGATATCTACTAATAAGAGACCAGCATTCCCTTCCTTTTTCCCATCGCTACAGCTTCACATCATATCTCTCTCTCTCTCTCACACACACACACACACACACACACACACACACACACACACACACACACACACACACACACACACACACACTGTACATGTTGTTCATTTGGAACTGATGCAGCAGCATTAGCTGGTTTTCCGTCTCCCAATCATGTATCATGCATCACACACTGCTTACTGTCTTTAGCAAAACGTCTGTAACTTGGTCTGTATTGTCAGGGACTTGAGCACTCATTTAAGTAATTTTAAAGTACTGATGGGCGACAGTGGAGGGCATGATCACAGCACTCAGACCTTTTTTTAATTTCTCAGTTTGGTGAGTTTTTGCTTTGAGAGCACTGATTTATTTTTTTTAATAGCGTGTAAGGAAAGTATAGAAGAAGAAGAAGACAGAGTAATTATCTGCCATGACATCTCTGTGCCCTGCTTCTTTTCATTTTACTGTTCCATGGCTAAACCTACAGGTCAGTCTGCATAATTACCACATACTTTGACACAGATACAAATTTGTTATTGTCATGGGCCATAACCCTGAAATGCAGGAAACAACACATGAACAATATTTGACGTTTGAGAGCAATTATATAATACATACCCATACTTGCAACTGGCCAATCAAAAGTGCATCTAATTACGATGTTATTAATGATGATAACAATAGTAGTGATGATAATAATAATAATAATAGTTTTAAAAATGCTCTGTGTGTGCATGCATGTGCACGCATGTACGATATTTCAGTTTAACTGATCAAACTTCACTTAGAGGTGCAATGTAATATTCCTTATGGTTATTAGTTCTCGTGGGGGTGGAGATTTTTGAAGTTCAAACCTATAGCACATTATCACATAAAAGCTCACATTAAAAAAATGCAATTGTATTGAAAAAATTATTGTTAAAAGATTTGCCTCTGGTGTCAAGTGGCAATTAGTGTTGTTATGCTCTGACATGATTAGAATTGTTAAAAAGAAAAGAAAAACTGCACTCAGTGTCATGCCTTAATAGAATTGATGTTGTGTTTTGTCAACTGTCTCAAGTTCTTGGTGATTTGGTTTGACTCTATTTCACCACTATTCTATAATATGGCATATTCCTGGCAGTTGTCCTGTTCTACATGTATGTCAGTTTAGAGCTCATCTTATTTAAACTTCTTGCATCCTGATGTATTCATTACCACTATTTCCACACTCGCACACCTTTAGTGAGAGCCGTCACAGTCTATGCAACTCATCAAAAGTTTGAATTCCCTATAACTTTTCTTGTAACTGTGTTTGGCCTGAAGCTAGAAAAACAGTCCATTGTTTAGTCTTACCGGAGAAAAGTGTGTAAAGACAGCTTATGGAATAGTAAAGTTGTAGCAACATCATCATCTCCTTTTCAGTGCCCACAGTTATAACTCTTTCTAAAATCTTATGTTCCTTTTCCTTAATCACTGAAACTCTAGCTATGATATGTGCAGGAGATAATCGTCACCTTGACATTTTGAAGGCACAGTGATGCTAGAATATCATGCGTTTTATTTTAAATACCAAACTTTGTGTTCCTTCAGTGCCTGAGTTTGAGTCAATGATACTTGACATTTTTATTGTTCAGTGTCATGAAGGTTTTAAAAAGTTCTTTAAAATAATGCCCTTTTTTGTCATCTATGTGCTTAACCAAATGTCACCTCCTTTACCTCTGCGATTAACAGTTTAAAATACTTAAAAGTCATTGAGAATGTTGGCAGATTTTTCACATGTCGTATGATGTACACTTGTACAGTACATTACACTACT
Source organism: Channallabes apus (assembly GCA_030522415.1). Lineage (NCBI taxonomy): Eukaryota > Metazoa > Chordata > Actinopteri > Siluriformes > Clariidae > Channallabes > Channallabes apus. The sequence continues at coordinate 22,069,660 of CM060117.1, read as the reverse complement.
TGATTGCCTCTATTAAATTAGTTGCTCCTTTATTTAAATGTACATCTGATTATATGAAAATAGCAATATAAAACTAATACAGATTTTATTCGGCTTGGTGTGGATTCATTTTTGAAAGTTCAGTGTTTTGCTATTATACTTCACTGTACATCATATTTCTGTGTATAAAGGCGTCATTTATCACAAATGTTGCCCGTCTGTAGTAATCACAAACAGCATAATATTTTGTGCAATTATTTATTTTTATATTATTGAAATACTTTCTGGGTGGAAAAAGAAATCCTGAAACATTTTATTTTCCATTGGGGGTAAATTTTGGATTTAATTTCCGTTAAAAGTATAAGTATGCCACTGGTGGACTGAATTCTATTGACGTACGTTAGTTAAAGCCTGTTATGGTTTTGAAATAAAATATATGTGATGGAAAACATGTGCCAGATTCATTGAGCCATCTTGCCACATGAATTATTATGCGGCTATTAACTGATATGATAAATGATTATACGTTCCTTTATAGAAAGGTTATTTGTTATCCATGAAATGAGAAATCTGGTTATCCATGCAGTTATCCGGTTAATCAGTTCATGTGGCAGCAGCATAATGTTTAAAATAATACAGTTATAGGTCAAGAGCTTTCCTTAGTGTTCATCAACTGACATTAGAGTGGGTGAAAAAAGTGATCTACATGAGTGTCAGACAGAATTCAGATCAAGATACGAGTAAGAAAGATGTACACTTTGTGTACAAGAGATGTAAGAGACACACCCCAAGCACACGGATGCATAGATGTCAGATTATGAGGGTCACCGGCAACTTAGAGCTTAAATACTAAGCTTTCATACACATTCACATTCCATACAAATACTTAAATAATTCTTTTGATTGTGTAAAGCTGTTTTGAGACAATGTCAATTGTTAAAAGCGCTATACAAATAAAATTGAATTGAAATACTAAAAGTAATTAGACAAAATAACAAACAAGTTAACAAAGACTGTAAAGCAGGACACTGTGACACATACATTTCAAACCAAAGCAGGCTCAGGTAAAACAGGCCTAACAAAAACGTCTCTGAGTTAACAGGAACCATTTCTAGGCTTACAGGTCTAAGGGAAAGCATTTCAGGACCAATGTTGGGCTACATGTCGAAGGGCTTATAGTATGGATCTTGCACTCCTGTGCACTCAGCATGGAGTTGGCATCTTGGTGCAATCTTCTCCAGGTCTTCTCACAGTCCAGAGACATGCAGATTAACAGAGGCTAATTAGATCCATATGTTACACCAAATGTGTGTACATCTTTCTTACTCATATCTTGATCTGAATTCTTCCTGACACTCAAGTAGATCACTTTTTTTTCACCAAATCTTGTATAGTCAGTTTATGAAAGTCAGAAGCATGAAGTGCTAATAAGAAAACATGAACAAAATCAATACAAACCAAGAAAAAACAAAAACGGATTGAAACAGTAAACCAAACAGAACACAACAGAGCAATTACATAGATGCAAAAATCAAGACCTCAGACAATTGCAACAAATGTCTTGTGGATTAAAATATCTGCAATCTAAAGAAATGTTTTCTCTTTCCATCCACTGGGAACATATATGTACACCAGACATATATTCCAGGTATATTTTCCCCAGTAAGATCATATCAATAATCCTTAATTAATCATAAGTAACAGGGTGCCAGGGGTGGTTGAGTTTTGCCATGAGCTCCTGAAGGTTCTTAATGTTGATCTTGTATCGATAATGTATACACACTATATAGACAAAAGTATTTAGCCAAACTTGCAATGATATTGTATCCAAATAAGGTATTCATACGCCTAAACTTTTTTGTCACATTTTGCTATGTGACAACCTCCAATGGAAAAGTGGCAAATATCTGTGTCAGGTTTTCTTCTAAGATTGCCATGTATTTGGCCCCATCAACTCTGACCAGCTTCTCTGTCCTGCAACATGATGCTGCCACCACCATGTTTCAATGTGGGGAGGGTGTGCTCAGGGTGATGTGCAGTATTAGTTGCATTTAAGCGAAAAAGTAAAATTTTGGTCTAATCTTACCAGAGCACCTTCGTCCACATGTTTGCCGTGTCCCCCGCATGGCTTGTCGCAAACTGCAAATAGGACTTTTTATGGCTTCCTTCCAACAATGGCTTGCTTCTTGTCACTCTTCGATAAAGGTCAAATTTGTCTAAGGCATGACTAATAGTTGTCCTGTGGACAGATTCTTCCACCTGAGCTGTGGATCTCTGCAGCTCCTCCAGAGATGGTAGGTTGGTAGGTTTCATCTGGGTACTCTGGTTTCCTCCACCAGCAGAGGTGGAAAGAGTAATAAAATTTTGTACTCAGGTAAAAGTAAAAAGTAGCTCATTAAAAATGTACTCAGAGTAAAAGTTACCGAGTTACATTTTTATTTACCAGCGGGGGTGGGATGGGGGATGGAACACCCTTGCATAATAAATCTGTTCCCTTTGTTGTGTTTGAAATCAACGTGGTCGCTTAAATATATAGGACTTTGCTTCATAAGAATTTGTTGGCATTTCACTTTCAGCTGTGTCTGCATCACTGGCATCTGTTTTGTCCGTCTCCATTGTTCTTGTGAATTTAGCACGTTTGTTCTCCACGCCCATCAATCAATCAGTGCTGTGGTATCTGGAATCTGCAATTTTTTTCCTTCTCCGTTGTATTATTTTTCATTTTCATTGATTTATTTTTTACTCAGTAGCGAATATGATTTAAAATGTAGTGAAGTACAATACTTTGAACAAAACATACTTAAGTAAAAGTAAAATTACAGATTTTAAAAAACTACTTTAAAAAGTAGAAGTGCTCAAAAAATCTACTCAATTACAGTAATGCGAGTAAATGTAATTCATTACTTTCCACCTCTGTTCACCAGTCCAAAGACATGCAGGTTAGGTTAATTGGCGTTCCCAAAACTGTTGTGTGTGCCTCTGATGGATTATCGTCCTGACCAGGGTGTACCTTGCTTTATGCACTAAATTTCCTGGGATAGGCTCCAGGTCCCCATGACCCTGCACACAATATACGGTATATAGTAGATGAACAAATGTTATTTATCATGGATGATTTGTTGAGCCTATACATAATTTTAAGAGTTTTGGTTCCTCTCAATATTTCTTGTTTCCTTATGCTGCTGCCTTGTGCTGTTTTCCTCATCACCGTAAATTACTTATGAGGGACAAACTGATAAAGCTAAATTGTAAATGTTTTCAAAATTAAGATTAAGATTCAATTATTTGTCACATGTCCACCTTAAATCACTGTGAAATGATGTTTAGGAAGCAGGCTGGAGCAGACAGGGCTTAGCCATGGTAGCTAACAGTGCTGGGACATGAATTGAAGTGCACTGTTCTACAGGATTGTTTTGATTGTACACGCCCCTAGAGACGCATTTAAATAGACCGATGGATAAACCAATCAGATTAGACTTACAGACTGCGATCTGTCCTATCACGAGCGTCCCGGAAGTTCTTTACCGGGGTTAACGGTCTAGTATGCAGAGAATCTCAGCGCGCGCGCACACACACACGGCTAATTTAAAGGTACGATACTTATTATTCAAACTGCGCATTTGTATTATATAATAAATTGTTTTTTTGGCCAGAATATGTATGTGTTGTACCGGTAAACATGTAAGTAGCTATAAAGTGTTTTCTAATAGCTCTGTTATATGACCGTTAGATGATTCTACAGGGGACAGAGGGGTTTAATAAGACTTTATTAGTTCTGCTGATGTGACACTCAGACTTCTAGTTCTGTGACTTCTAACCTAATCAGCCTCGTGACGTACAGAGACATAAAGAGAACAAATGCTAGTTTTATAAAGCTAGCATGACTACATACAAATCTTGCTGAGTAACTGTGCTGCTGCTAGCATGTTAGCTAGTCTGCATTGGTGTGTTGCTGTGTCATCAAGCAGCTTTTTTATTCTTCATGTTCATGCTTCTAGTTTTATATATACAGTGTGTGTGTGTGTGTGTGTGTGTGTGTCATTTTAATGGGCTTATGATATTATAATAATGACTGATGTGGTTAAATTAATGGAATGTGCTATTTAAGCTGTAAGTATGCTTAAGTGGGAATTGTATTGCTTGAGTTATTTTTTATGAAAATAGTTTCCTGGGCTTTTCCCCCCTGGTTCTTCGTGTCTTGTGTTTATTCACGTAAAAAATGTTCTGTCAACAGCAAAGCAAGACACAAATTTCTTTCGCTCTTTTATCTTTTCTTTAAAAAACATTAAAAGCTCTTCAGTTTTTATCTCTGTTGTCTGTTTTGCAGGATGTCCTCAGGTGCACTCTTTCCCAGTCTGGTTTCGGGCTCTCGTAGCTCGTCCAGCAAATACCTGGTCGAGTTCCGAGCGGGTAAAATGACCCTGAAGGGCAGCACAGTGACTCCAGACAAGCGCAAAGGCACTGTCTACATCCAGCAGACAGACGACTCACTTATCCATTTCTGCTGGAAGGACAGAACCACTGGAAATGTGGATGATGTCAGTAGTTGTTTAAATCACACAATAATAGTGACCCATTTTTATTTATTTTTTTGTCTGTCTAAGCTTCAGCAACACCTTCCATTAGTTTGTATTAAATCAGATTAACATGGTTGTGAGGGGAAAAGTTACAGTACCAGACACATGTTTGGATTTATTTTTATACATTTTAAAACATATGATATAAGGTAATTGGTTAACAATTAAATAATTAACTGTCAGTTGTTATTTTAAGAGCATCTGCCAAATGCCTAAACCCATCAAGTACCCTGATGAAACTGGCGCTGATGAAGACCATCACAGGAAAGCAACGCCAAAACTTACCTCTGATGCAGAGGAGTTCATAAGAGCGCCACAGTTTAGATTATCTGTTGTAAACCATAAATAGACCATAAATTGCAGTTGATCATATCAACATCAACTGTTTAGATGAGATCATTGCATATTTGGGATGCCTTCGATACTGTTTTACAGTGTAGACAGAAATAGAAATCAGGAAGGACCACAGAATAATAAGGTGTGGCTGAACTTTCGACTAGTACTGTACTGATGTGATGGCTGGGGTATGTACAGTATGCGTTTTCACCCAGTAAATAGGTAGATTTCACATGCATGAAAAGATTAGGAAAAACCAGTCTAAAAACAAATAATGACATTCACAGTTGTGAACACCTGACTGTGGATTTAGTGCGATTTACTAAAACTTCCTCCTGCTGGCTGACTGTCAGATTAATAAGCATGTGTGATGAAGATATGTAATCTTTTCAGATTTTGCAACACTCGGGCATATACATAGAAACAAGAAATTGGGCAACACGCTGCAGTACAGCCACACCTATTGCTGTTAGCAGCCACCCTAGCTCTTTTTCTTTTCTTTTAAGCTCTTTTGAAAGAGACAGGCTGAAAGGTTTACCTCCATATCAGTCACATTGCAATTCTGTCTGCATTAATGCACTTAACTAGCTTACTATACTTTTATTACATTATTAGCTAGCCGGTTTTTAGCTACAGCAGCTGGCTTTCTGGATAATCGAAAAGATGAGATTGGGCGTCACATTGCAGCTTTCCTTTCTCTTGCCCACTGAGCTATACAATGAATTTATGATTTGCGTATCCCTCTTGAACTGTGTTCAAGGAACCACTCTTGTGGATCATTTGTACCACCTGCCACCCAGCTTCATAACTTCTCCGAGTTGAACACAACCCTGTCTTCTCTGAACAAGTGAACAGAATTTACAGTCCTTCTGCACCTTGGGTTTGTGCACATATTCTTGTACAGAATCACCGATGTCTCTGTACCGTGATGAATTTACTTAGTAGTTCAGTGTAACTTCAGAGTGCCCAAATCAATAAAGTCTGTCTGTTCATCCATTAGTCGATACACATGCACATAATTGGATCACCTTCTGCAATGTGTTTTTATTTGCTGTGCATGTTAATCAAATCAGATTGTACCAGAATTACACTGTGTAGTTGACATGTGTCTCATGTGATTGCTGTTTTTACAGGATTTAATCATCTTCCCTGATGACTGTGAGTTTAAGAGGGTGAGCCAGTGCACCACTGGACGAGTGTATGTTCTTAAGTTCAAGGCTGGGTCCAAAAGGCTGTTCTTCTGGATGCAGGTGAGGAAAGTCAATCATACAGGAAACACAGTCTAGTAGGTCTGATGTTGAGACAACGTAGTACAACACTCGAGGACAAGACCTGGTATTATCATCAATATAACTATTTAATTTTTTGAATATTCTGCTAGTGTTCGCCACTTTGATGGGGCATTAATAATAAATTCCACGCTCTCAGTAAGCAGAGGTTTTATTTATTTATCCTCTCTTCCAGTCAGCGAGCAAGCAGGATGTTGTCTTCTTTTTTTCAACTGCAGCCACTCAGCAATGCTAACTAATTGATTGTCACAGTGTAGGAAACGCATTCAGATTGTGCCTGGCTGTAAAACTGTTGTTGTTGCTTTGTTATAAATCTATAGCAGATATCAGAAACAGCAACAGCTGTAACATCACATCCATTAATTTGGCTTCTTAAAATGTGATTAAACACTCTCTAGTCATTTTGCCTTATTGAGTTCTTACAGACACTTGGACATGGGTGTATCCTCTCCAAATATATTCATAGGCATGTTTATATTGGTGCGCGCCAGACTAAACACTTACCGTGCCTCCAAACCTCAGAGTTTATTTGGATGTTTTGTTGACAGACAATTGTTGAGTGTTTTCAGTTGGAAGTAGCTACTTGGCTATATGCATGCATTCCTTTTATGATTTATTCAGTCATTTATCTTCAGTAAACACTTTATCCAGGTCAGGGGCCACAGGGGATCCCGAGGCTATGCCTAGAAGACACGGCATGAAGTAAGAGTTTTTGTCCTGGATAGGATGAGAGTTCATTGCAGGGCAGCATGCACAGACATATTCTCACCTAAGAGGAATGTAGAAGACTATCTAGTAGCCTGTTTTTTGGACAATGGGAGGAAACCGGAGGACTCTGAGGAAATGCTTAGACATGGAGAATGAGCACAAAAACTCCACACAAGACAGTAAGCCTAAGTAAACTTGGGATCAAATAGGACATAATGCTTACTTGGCAACAATGAAATTTAAATAAAACCTGTACATGACTGATTGTAACCTGCATCACATCATACTGAGAATGAAGAATCCAATAAGTGAATACATAAGCGTAATGTCTGTGAATATTAGAGGTTTATTAGCAAAAGTGTTGATTTAAAATAATGTAACTATTTTTATAAATAAAAATTGAAGTACACACTTGCTTTACCCAGTGCATTTGTTTTCTTATGTTCTTTGAAATCTCTTAATATTTATAAGTACTGCTGTGCATTAGAGATGTACTGTACATTGACTCCAAAATCAATTTTTCATAAAAGAATTATATTTAGCCGTGATCGGTCATGTTGGACTTAATCCTTTCTGTGCTGAGAACATGAGCGTCTGTGTGATGCAACAGAAACCCCTTTTTTTTTGTGTGTGTGTGTAACATTATCAGAAGGTGAGCATGTTAAAAGGAGTTTTTCCTCTAACTCTGTGAGTCAAACACAGATGAGCTAAATTTAATTATTCATGATTAATTCAATTGTGAAGCTGTTGAATAAAACAGAAGGTAGAAAAGTTTTGAGTTAAATTTTGTTGTTGTTGTAACAATAAGGTGATTTCCATTCCTACTCACACTTGGTTACAGGAGCCGAAAACGGACAAAGATGATGAGTACTGTCGTAAAGTGAACGAGTATCTGAACAACCCTCCAATACCAGGTTCTATGGGCAGTGGTGGCAGCAGTGGTCACGAGCTGTCTGCCCTTGGAGGTGAGAATTAAAAAAACCAAACCCTTGTTCCTCATGCCGGACGATTATTAATTTCCTTGCCTAGCAGAGCACATTATGTGTGTATGGTGTTTAAAAGCTGGACATTGAGTAATTCTTTGCCCATGTAGACTGTTTTACGGTTTGTGTTTTCTGCACATGATGGCAGTGATGATTTGTTTTCTGCCTAGGAGAAGGTGGCCTGCAAAACCTCCTGGGCAACATGAGCCATAATCAACTCATGCAGCTGATTGGACCAACAGGTCTTGGTGGGTTTAGTGTGTACTAGTAGATCTCTGCTATAAAATGTTTACATGCATCGTGGTCATGTAGTGTATTGAATGCAAGGAAGTAAAAGTGACTCTTTTTTTTTTTTCTTTCTTTCTTGGATTAAAATTTATTTAGTGATTTGTTTATTTTATTGTTTTGTTTATTTATTCATTGTACTTTTTGGCAGCTTAAATGTTTCTTCATTCCTACTGACATTATTGCTATAAACAAAAGCCACAAAACATTCTATGTCAGTGATGTAAATGTGTGCCTGCGGCTCTGTTCCAGGTGGACTTGGTGCTCTTGCAGGTCCTGGTTTGGCCAGTCTGTTGGGCAGCGGTGGTCCAGCCAGTAGCAGTTCAACCTCCAGGTTCTTATATTTTTAAAGACTCTACTTGTGTACCAGTACAAGGGCGTTCAAGTCAAACTGGTTTTGTGCAGAATAACAGAACAATATTATGAAAGTAAAAAAACTACCTTTATCTATCTATCTATCTATAGTGAGTGGAAAACATGAAAATCGACAAATAACTTGACACATGTTGTTGTTACCCTGCTGTTTATCTCTGTATTTCTGAAGCTCCCGCAGCCAGTCCGCAGCTGCCACGCCCTCCTCTGGATCTGCCGCTCGTTTGAGCTCCACTCCAGCTCCCACCACCCCTCTGACCCCTGCTGCGACCACTACAGACTCTCCAACCTTGACCCCTACAACCCCTACGACCCCTGCCTCCCAAACCTCTTCCGTTGCTGCAGGAGCAGGGAGTCCAACACAGCCCATCCAGCTGAGCGACCTGCAGAGCATCTTAGCCACAATGAACGTGCCTGCCATGAGTGCAGAGGGACAGGGAGGTAAGACAGGACAGGACTTCTTGTCTCATAATGGATTCAACCCTAAACCATTGTACTGTACATGTCTAATCAATAAGTCGTCTCCCCACACCGAGAGCTTTTCAGTTTTTGAATTACTGAATTGATTGGTGGTGCAATCAGTCCTGAAGAATTTTTAGTTAATTACAAAAATATTTTTACATAGTGATTTCAGTATTTATTATTATTATTGTTATTATTATTCACACCTTGCTAAGACACAGCTCAGTCTCTCTCCTTCTCTCTCTCGGTAGTGGACTTGGCGAGTGTGTTGACCCCTGATATTATGGCTCCTATTTTGGTGAATCCTGATGTACAGCAGAGGCTCCTGCCATACCTGCCTTCGGGAGAGTCACTACCACAGAGTGCTGAGGAAATCCAAAACACTCTCACCTCTCCACAGTTTCAGCAGGTAATACACACACACACACACACACACACTCAGCCTTGCTCAAGCACTGTAGCCTTGCCACTTACATAAACCCCGTATGCGCAGGCGATGAGCATGTTCAGCAGTGCACTAGCGTCCGGGCAGCTCGGTCCTCTAATGAACCAGTTTGGACTGCCCTCAGAAGCAGTGGATGCAGCTAACAAAGGGGGTATGACATGTAACACACACACGCCTTTATTTCGCCAAATTATTTTGTGTTTTAATTGCGTTAATGGGTTTGTTTGTTTTAAATGGTGGCTGCGATTTTTATTTTTTGTAGATGTTGAGGCTTTTGCCAAGGCCATGGAGAACAGCAGTGGAAAGATGGATGAGTCCAGTGACACCAAAGATAAAAAGGATGATGATGAGGACATGAGTCTGGACTAGTGAAACGTGTCAGTTCATCAATCCTGTTAGTGTTGTTAATGAATTGTCCAGATATAAGAAGTACGCCTGTATGTTTTACAAGACTGATGTTGCACAATTAAAACTGTTGAGTCTGAGTCTTTTGAGATTTGAGCAAAGTTTTGTAACCAGTGTGTATCAAACATTTGTTTATTTCCTGCATTTAAAATACAATTACACTTTTGAGGGATTGGTGATTAAAAAGTTTAAAACTCCAGTGGTCATATATAGTACAGCAGGAGAAGGTGCACATCTGCAGTGTGTGGGTCTCGGGTCAGCTCTTAATGATCTTGCAATGGGAACACACTGACTCCAGTTTCATTTAGTCAAACATTAAGCACATCTAGCTTTAAATAGACAGGATTGGTCCCTTAATCAGGAATGCTGTTGATAGAAATCTAAAGTAATATTTAATTAATTAGTAATAGTAATAATTTAGACTGGTAATGCCCTATTAATATTTGATATAAACCATACAGTACTCATATTTAACAGTGGTTTTACATTTAGTGTCTTTGCAAAAAAATATTCTCCATGTTCTCCTCTTGAACATATACGTTTGTTTAACAAAAGAATATAAATATCTGATTCAGTTAGCTATCACATAGGGAAACCCACCACCTGCTGATTTGAGGGTTTAGGTATTTTGATGTGAAGGTGGGGATTGTGGGCTACATGGCAGGGCATCCCTGAGTGGCCACAGCCCCAGAAATGGTGAGGGGTTTGGAGAGCATGGCAACCCGGCCGTTCACTACGGCTTTCCTTACACATCCGTGGTATGGAGGGAGGGAGGACGGGAGAGCAGGAGCTTCCACTTCATCTACACACACAATAAAGGAAAATTGTATCAGTAATATCAGAAGTTCATACTTTTAGAGGAAGAAAATATAAAGGAATATCATAGTTTAGTAATACATGTGTGAGGTGAAAGGGTTAACCATCAAGTCACTGTGCTGCGGGGCAAATCAATATAATTTGTTATTTAAAATGTACAACGTATCACTTCCCATTAGAGATCACATAATTATTTGAAAAGATATTACTTGTGAGTCAGTTTAAGCCAGTGGTTCTCAAAGTGTGGGGCCCCACTAGTGGGGAATACAGACATGACAGGTGGGGCGCAATGAACGGGAGGAAATTAGTGGAAAATAATAGGAAAAAACTAAACAATCACACAAATAAATGGATCATTAATACAAGTAAATTTAAAATAACATCTGTTGTGGGCCGGGAGAAAAAGTGGAACCATATAGTGCAACAATAACGGTTTAACGTCGGGCCAACTTGAGCAGCGCTGCTCGAATCACAAACCTGCGCGAGCCACTGGGCAGCGCTGCGCGACCCTGACAGAAATAAACCGCGCCGACCATCAAAATACATTTTACCCCGCTGGGATGCGCACGTACAATCCAGGCATGGCAAGGCGGAAACAATATTAAACAGTCCTGACATTTTAAATAGTTTTTAAATAAAACACAGTGTGTCGCGCAGGTTTGTGATTCGAGCGGCGCTGCGCGATCCACCGGGCTGCGCAAATAAACCAGATCATCACTGCGCTATCCAGATATTCGCGCTGCGCTGCATTTGCGCAGATATTTGGTTCAATCGGGTGCCGCGGTTTCGTCCCACTTTTGACGTGTTTGGCTTCACATACACTTCGACAATGGAAGAAGACGGTGCAGCAGCAGTGAGTTTGCTTACATGTGACGAAACCAACAACGAGGAGATTGTAAAGAAAAAAGGTGCATCGTCTGTGTTGTGGAATTAGTTTAGTTATAAGAAAAGTGATACGAAGGAGATGAACGTGATTTGGAAGGTACACAAGTGCACTGTTTAACAAGTGGTGGAAACACGTCAAACCTTTTCTATCATCTGAAATACAAGCATCCAAACGAATATGGCCAAAGTAAAAAAAATGCAGCAAACCTCATCAATTCACATAAAATTACATTATGTAAAACAGTTTCTTTGTGTTTGAATTTTTATTTATGCATTTTCAGATACAAATTGCTATATTGCGATATATATCGTTATCGAGGTAGAAAATAGCTTCTACCGTGATAGAAGATTTTGGTTATATCGCCCACCCCTAATGAAGCCTATCTTGAGCTTGGATTCATGGTGGTGATGGTGGGGGCAGAAGAGAGACCCGTGTGTGCTTTGTGTCTTAAACCGCTGGCAGCAGACCGCATGAGACCCAACAAATTAGGAAGACACTTAGAGACAACACACTCACAGTCACGTTAATAAGCCACTCGACTTCTTTCAAAGAAAGCTGGCAGAATACAGACAGCAGGATAATCGCATGGTAACATCTGAATCAGTGGACAGCAAAGCACAAATGGCTTCATTCATTAATTTTCTATACCGCTTAATCCTGTGTTCAGGGTCGCGGGGGACCTGGAGCCTATCCCAGGAGACTTCGGGCACTAGGCGGGGTACACCATGGACAGAGTGCCAATCCATCACAGGGCACACACACACATACACACATTCACACACCCAATCACACACTACGGGCAATTTTGGAACGGCAATTAGCCTAACCTGCATATCTTTGGCCTGTGGGAGGAAACCGGAGTACCCGGAGGAAACCCACCAAGCACGGGGAGAACATGCAAACTCCATGCACACAGAGACGGGAATCAAGACAAATGGCTTTATGCCAGAGCAAAAAAACTACAAATGATTGCTGAGCAGCTAATAAACATGGGGTCAATTATGTAAAGATACAGTAAATGCCAACGTAAGCCTTTTATAACAATTGCACGTGTATTTTATCTGTTTTGAACTTGGTGTTGTTTGATCTTATTGGTTTAGAAATTGATATTTCAATAAACAGTAAACTTGGCCGGTTTCGTTATTATTTTGTTGACAAGTGGGGCTTGAAAATTCGCTCACCCCCTTAAGTGGGGAATGACAGAAAAAGTTTGAGAACCACTGGTTTAAGCATAATTGGTTGTTAAATAAAGAACATCATTAATACTTAATACATCATTAATTACTAGTTAAAATTATTTCTTCAGTATTTCCTTTTTATTGATTATTTATTTTACGTACAAGCTTTTATTTTCTTTTTTTAAGGTCACTGGCGGTCGTATAAAGCATTTCACTGCATATTATACTGTGTATGATTGTGTATGTGACCAATAAAATTTGAATTTGAATTAATAACTTGAATATGGCAAAACCATGATGTTTCGGCACGACTACAAATCTGGAGCAGACATAAAGCATGCGTACCTGGCATGTTGCCCAGGTAGACAATGACATCGTCTCCTTTAGATCTGCCGTGTTTGGGGCAGACACCATTTTCAGTCACTCCATCCACACGTATCTGCATCACATTCCTCTTCTTCTCAACTGCAAAATAAAAAGGTAGCATGTAGAACCGCTTCAATGTATTCATGAAGTCATCAGTTACAGATACAGTGTGTTTGTGGGGGTTTTTGCACAGAGCTTTTCATTCTGCTTACTGGCAATATTGAGTGGAAATACAGTGATGTACAGAAAGGAATAGTGTCTTTTACTTACTAAATATATTGTGCCAATTGCCATCACACAGAGAATTCTCTGGCCTGAGAGAGACTGCAAACTCTCCACTGCCACTTTTCACTAAAACAACGACCTGCACAGAGAACACCAGGTCATATTCAGTTCAACATACAGGGGCTACACTCTGCATAAACCAAGGAAATGAACCAGAAGTGCAGATCCCACACATGCAGATCCGGTGTGCTCACCTCTCCGTCAGTGAGGTAGACGCTGAACTGCTGACTCTTCCTGACACCAGCGTGGAGCAGAAGGCCAGAGTCTACTACAGGCCGGACCTCCAGCTCCAGCTCCAGATCACGATTCAGTGCCAGTGACTCACCTAACACACACAAATATCAATGTGTTCCTGGTAAATAGTTTAGCCTGTTGATACATGTGTTGAAATAATAATTTTTTTTTTTTTCACAATTTTCTGGTGAGCACCAGAAAGTTTCTCATGCGCACCAGATATTTGTATGTATGTACTTAATACTGTATCAGCTGGATTGCAGGGGTAGGAACATGGTTTGATTTGTTTGAAATTAAAGAAGAGCAGCATATGCTGTTCTGTTATCATACAGGAAGATGAGCATTATCTTGCAGCGTTGCCAGACTGGGCTGGTTCCTGCCCGACTACCCGTTTTTTAATTTGAACAAAATTTGACATTTTCCGGTTTTTCAAACATCATCCATTTCATAAGCAAATTTGAAACAAAACCTAGGAGGAATGCCAGTTCTCCAGCCAACCATCATTATGACCTTAATGGACAGACAAACCCACTTCATTATCATTGGTTACTGAACGCAGGCACTGCCCTGTGCTTGTCATGGTGTTTTATAGCAAGTGCACTAAGAACTGAAGCAGCAGTGTGCAGTCAAGATGCTGGTATCTCAAATAAAATAAAAAATTATCATGGAACTGCAAATTTCAAAACAACAGCCAAGGACTTCAAAGGCATAGTAACGAGTGAGTGGATGATACGTATTTTACTAATTTTCCACCCGTAACTGGACGTCCCCGATGCTGAGCGTTCTCTCATCCACACCACTGTCCATTAGGAGGTGGTATTGCATTATTGTGCTGTGTTGCTGGTATTGACTTCTTAACTTTGGCTGCCTCCCGTTGCGTAATGCTCTTACAAGAGGTTGCAGAGTTAAAAACCGGAAGAACAGACAGAACGCTGAACTGAATATCGACTAAGAAGTGGAAGTTAAAATCTTATGACACAGTTCTGTCCAAGGGAATGAAAGCATCACAGGGAATATTGTGAATTATTGTTGCAGTTGGCTGTACAGTATGTTTAATTGTTTAATCAAGTTCTTTTGATCTTGTGGTTGAAAGATCCAAGTTTTATCACTCAGGAGTATGATCTAATATGCAGATAATCTAGGAAAATACTCATACAGTATTTTCATTTTGAATGATACAGTAGTTCTGAAGTAGTCTGGGCTTTGGTCTAACTTTTAACACCGTATCGAACACTGTACCAGCTGATTTCATCATTAGCTTTAGATACTCAATCTGCTGTGAGCTTCATTTCAAACATCAAAAACTATAATGCTTATTCGGGTTTGGGAGGAAAACTATAGGCCACTCACCAATAGCGATGTGTCCTCCCTGGCTGGAGAAGTAGACACCTGGTTGGAGGGGCTCCTGGAAACATGGCACCACCCCCACACTGTAGGCGGGGCTTAGCTGCGCCTCACCCACCTTCAGATCTCTGATACAGCCAACAAAACCCACCTAGAGAGAGGAAGGGGGAAAAAGCTAATCAATCCTTGTACTTAAGTAAGAAGAAAGGTTCTCGGGACTCGACCAGGTATTAATATTTGTAATTACCTCTGCTGCTTTGTGGTCAGATGGCAGGCCACCAACGTAAACTGGGCCAGTAAGTGCAGTTTCCTCCCCTGAGAAAGACACCTTCTTGCTTTGCACATTAATGCCATCTATTATGAGCCTGGCCTGTTTTCGTTCCACCTTCACAAACACCTAAACAAAGACACACAACCATGTTTTAATTAAGTGTAGAGATATCTCCTGAAACAATTCACAGTGTTTCCAACCCTTTCAATTTATTTTGCAGTTTGGTTACAGTCATAGGTGTCAAGTAACGAAGTACAAATACTTCGTTACCTTACTTAAGTAGAAATTTTGGGTATCTATACTTTACTGGAGTAATTATTTTTCAGCCGACTTTTTAATTCTACTCCTTACATTTTTAAGCAATTATCTGTACTTTCTACTCCTTACATTTTAAAAATAGCCTCGTTACTCGTTCCCCCCCCCCCCATAATCAAAACGCGCACCCCCCTGCCACCCCCCCCCCCCTTCCCCCCAGTCGCATGATCAGAACGCACCCACCCGGCGCATGATCAGAACGCGCACACCCTTTACCCCCCCCTGGTCGCATGATCAAAACGCGTGACCTTAATGCTTTTCCCCCCCTCAAGTTACTTTTACTTTTATACTTTAAGTAGTTCTGAAACCAGTACTTTTACACTTTAACTTAAGTAAAAAGCTTGAGTTGATACTTCAACTTCTTAAGAAGTTTTTTTAAACCCTGGTATCTACACTTCTACTCAAGTAATGAATGTGAATACTTTTGACACCACTGGTTACAGTACAGTAGGTCTATTTGTCATAAAGCAGCGCATATATTCTGCTAAAGGGAGGGGAAAAGTCAGACACCCTAAGCTTTCATTCAGTCACATATAGCTTTGATTACAGCACACAATGTGGTGGCCAGTTCATTTGTAGAAATGATTTCTCATGATCCCAGAACCACTCTTTCACGATTCGATTCCTGGAATAACCTGGTCATTTTGTACATTCAGGTCATCAGTTGACTTCATTTTTTGACACATAACATTGTTGAGTCTATACCTGACCCTTCTTACCCTCATGAAGCAGAATAGGGTCAGTCTGGACTCATCAGACCACATGACCTTTTTCCATTTGCTCCAAAGAACAATTTTTTGCTCTCTAGCACATTGAAGACTCTTCACTGATTAGTCTCATTAACAGGTGGTTTTCTTATGTCCACACGTTACTACTCGTTACTGTGTAGGTGGTGGAAATGCTCTTACTGTACATCCACTATTAAACATAGCTCTGGTTTTTACTGTTAATTTTTTAACCATGCAACTTCACCAAGTGGTTTAAATGATCTCCATTCATATTCATTTTTTTTCTGACCAGATTTCTTCCACTAAGTTAATGGTTTAGCACTACCCTTCCAGGTTTCAATAATGTTTTAAAAGGTTCTTAAACCAGTTCCAGAAAATAAGAGCAAATCAAAGTTGTTTTCTTTGCTTTGCAACCCAATAATTTGGTGAGCTCAAAAAATTTGGACCTTCTGAAATGGCGACTTTTTTCTGCCAGGCTGTGTATTACAAACTGTCACATTCCTGAAAGAGAGCATACTGTATGTAAATAAAGCATCATGAAACCCAAAAAGCTATGAAAACAAGTCTACTACAAATGTCTTAAAGTGTCTGGGTTTGGTTGTTTAAACATCCCAAACTGAACATTCTGCAAAGCACCCATAACTCTAAAGCACAACCATGACTTGGCACTACCCAGTGAAGGCCAACCTACCCAAGTGAGGGACAAAGGGGGAATTTGTCAGAGAAGCCACCAAGATGACTCTCAGCATGATACAACTCCCACCATGCTTCACTGTAAGGGTGGTATTCTCAGGGTGACACTGTACCTATGCTTTATTCCATAATCTCACCGTGTGCCAGCTGTTGTCATTATACTTGTCGCTGGTCAAAATGTTAAATTTTCGCTTCGCTCCACTGAGTAGCAGCTGCAGGTGGCCTTCAGACACAGAAAGCGTTAATGCTGTCCTTCCACTTTCTGCCGCTGTATAGAAGATGAGGCCGTTGGATGAGTTCACGCGAACAGCCATCGCCACGTTCGGCCTGAAGAGCCAGAATAAGAGCATTTATAAGAGCAATAAGAGCATTTGTTTGGATAATCAGTTTGTGAAACAGTGGAAACCAATTGAATAATCAGCATGAGAACGCACGTCTTGCTGAACGTCGGAGTAACTGAATCAAAACGCATGTGGCTCTGGGACAATCCACTGAAGTGGTATGCATTTGCGTCTTGGACAGAGAACTCCCCCTGGCAGGAACCACGGGCACTGCGACTTTTTAGTGGTCTTTGAGGCTTTTTTGGCTTCCTCTAATGTACACACACACAGCAGTACATAAATAAACCAAGTGATACAATGTGTATTATAAGACCTTAACTGAAATCTTAAGTGTACTAATTAAAGTACCTTGGTGTTTTTAAGGCGTGGAGATGAAGCCAGGATCTGCTGTGGTTTCTTAGCAGCAGGACACTCCAGGGCAACATCAATATTCTCATTGGCTGATAGCAAGTCCACCACCATTTGAGGCGTTGTATTCCTAAAGGTCATTTATGCAGGAATATACATATATATATATATATATATATATATATATATATATATATATATATATATATATATATATATATACACACACAGTATATAAATGTATAATTAGTAAATGAACAGATCATAAACCTGATACCTGTAAATAAAAATGTTACGCAGACAGCCAGTGAGGTTGGTGATGCTGTTGGCCTCGGGTGTTCCACCAAGATAGACATCGCCGATCTGGAGTGTGCTGGTAATTGCCACGTCTGTGTTAGGGTTGGTTTCCAGCACGTCATCCATATAAACACGAAGGCTGCACACAGAGGTAGACACTTACTGTAATACAGCATTACGAACACATCCATGCAGCAAGGTTAGTGTTAAAGTGAGAGGAGTGAGTGTGTAGTGTAGTGTTTGTTGCAGTACCCATTCATATTGCTATAGAAAGACAGATAGTGGCTGGTCGCATCATTGTAAGTATTCTGAGTTCGGACCTCCTTATCCCCAGCCCTCACCACCACATGGCCTTCTTCCAATTGGACCTGACACACCCCACTCTGTGGAGAATAAATACACATTTCAAAAACTTGCTTTGCTTTTGAACAGGGGCACAACTCTGTTAAAATAATAAGATGTAAGGATGCATACCGTAGCCCTATGATGGAGTAGCAGTGCATTTCTTTCCTCTGTCCTGAATCCAACACCAGCATAAAAATTTTCTGTGATGTCGGGCAGGTTGTCCAACTTGAGGCGGAGGTAACTCTGACCTTTAAAGTAAGCTTGCCGAGAAACCTGTGCAGTTAAAGGCAGGAAAGACGCTATTGATTTTTCTTCCACTGTTTCAGCACCAAGGACAGTTCTAACTGCACGCTCGAATCTTACAAATTTGATACTGAACAAACCAAATCAACAGGATAAACTGACATTTTAACATGACCTTTTTGTCTCAAGAACTGATTTGATATAAGCAGTGTTTAGACAGTGTTATAACAGAGATTAAGGAAGAACATAATAGGATTGGCCAAATAACGTACAAAACTTAGACCATTTGTGAGGGACAAATATTACATCTGGGAGGATGAAAACCACTTACATACTATTTAAATTATATTAAAGAAGTTGCAGTCAGTTATAAATGGCAAAGGTTGTGTGTGCAAGTTATTATAGCATACACAGATCACCCTTAACATATAATAAATCCCCCTTGTGGCTCCAAAACAGCTCGTTATTTTAGCCATGGACTCCACAAAAGCTCTGAAGATGTGTTGGCATGAAGGCATTCGCAGCAAATTCTTAAAGCCCTGTAAGTTCTGAGGTGTAGCCGACATGAATCACACCCGAGTATCCACACGATGTAAACGGAATTGTGAATCATCAGACCGGACTCCCTTTTTTATTGTTCCAGGGCTCTATTCTTCAGGTTCCCTCACATGCCTATTTTAGGCAAGACCTGCCAGTTTGGAGATCTGTCCCTGTTATCTAGCAATAACTATGTGTCCAGTGCCCTCAGTCTCTCAGATGCTTGTTTTCCCCATTTGTCCTGCTTCCAACATTTTTACTGCCTAATATATTCCACCCCTTGTCAGATGCCACCTTAAGAAGATAATCAATGTTTTTCACTTCAGTGTTATGGTCAATCGGTATACGGCCAAAAATATACATGCCTGTTGTAGAGCTGGTGTTTACCTTCATCTCAAAGGTGTTGAGGTCTGCTAATTGCTAATGCACGAGATAAACTTAATTTAAGTGAAGAGTAATGCTTCAGCTTACAATGGTATTATAAACAATTACGCATTACACTGTATCATATTATTAAATTAGTGTTTTATATAGGTTTATTTGTACATTTCTAGAGCCTCTTACCAGCAAGTCATCAGGACAACCGTAGCTGATGCCTGAAGTATTCATAGTCTTCAGGTCTATAAAACTTCCCATGGCTTTAATGTTCCTAAAGCATCCCTTTACAGAACCCTGCTTAGGGAACAAACTCTTCAAGCTGTACATAAATACACAAAGAAAAAGAAAGCCAGACAATTGGATGACATTCTACGATAAATTGGATTGTTCATTCATCTTACAACATCTTATCTAAATAGAAAACCTGAAATAAATATAATCTTTAAAATCTTTAAAAGGTCTCACAGTCGATTCATGTAAAATGAGCTAATATTAGTTCTTCTCCAAAACAAAATAAACCCTGTCCTTATCCCAACATTACAGCATGAAGATTCGTATGCAGTAGAGGACAGGTGGTGTTCTGTGTCTACCTCTCAGGCATCTGCTCATCGGGAACACCACCTAGGAAGTAGGTTCCTGTGAAACAGGGGATGTCAGACGAATCGACCTGGTACAGTGTTTTTCTCTGTCTTCTCACCAACAGCGTAAAAGGTAATGATCCTCGTGTAGGAATAATGACCTCCACCTTTACAAAGAACACAAATTACACCTCAAGACTGAACATTAGAATCACATTATTTATTATAATAATCACTGTGTAGAGGGGTGGCCAAAAGTATTGGGACAAAAATGTAGTTCAGTGTTTTAGTGGCATTCTGAAATAGTAAAAATAAAAAAAAATATTCTACACAATCGATATTTAGTATGAAGTTCATCATTCTTCAAACCCTGCTGGGCACAGAGTCAAACAGACCTCTGCCGTACGCTGGTGCCACTTGCTCAGTGTACAGTATGCCTGTTCATCGTACAGATCATGTACAAAAGACAGCTTTCCATTGGGTTTAGGTCTGTAGATGCTCCAGGTCATGGCTCCAGAAGCTAAATACTATTGTTATATAACCAGTTATTCACAATTTTTTTCATTAATTTACTACAAATCTTTAGCCAGATAGACTAGAACTAATTAGTGACATAATAGTACTAATTAGTACATTAGAGAACTAAAATACATGTTGTCTTAATACTTTTGGCCACATAATAATTGATTCTAGACTTTCATATCAATTATATAATTTAGACATCATTGTTGTTCGTTATAAGAGAAAATTAAGTTGTGACTATTGTAGGCTATTTTATGGAATATCCTGTTTTTAAACAATCATTTAGTTCCAATTAACTATATAGTACATCATTAAACATATACAATATCAATTATGGGAAAAATAGGCTTTTAGTAAATTTCCTGCAGCAAATTTAAACTTGTAACCAGTACACACAGTCTATGCATACTAGTTAAAATGACAGAACCCTTGTACAGACACAATGTACAGGTGACCTACTAATTTGGAAGAGGCGTCACTGACAAACAACAAGTCAGGTTCTATGCCTTTGTAATCCTCCTCCACCAACGTCCCATTGAAGTCATAGAAGAGCTTGACACGCCCATTGAGCACCGCCACGCATGCAAACTTAGTCTGTGGAAGGAAGGAAAGTCAAGTAAGATGACAGAATTTAACAGAAGGGTTCATGATGTTGTTGTCGATGCTATGATGGCAAATTTCTGACCTCATTGCGAAGCAGGAGCAGAATTCCATTCTGTGAGACAAGTTTGACTTCCAGTTCGAAGCGAGCTTTCGAACACTGGCTGTTGGCTTTAGGAGTGATCTCAGCGTAGCCTGTGCCGTCAAAGTAGGATGCATCTTCTACCCACTGTTGCGTTACTGCTGGTTTAGGTCTGAGGTTCAAAACACCCACGTACACTTAATTATACTACAATATAAAAATGTACTGCTAATGGATTCTGCATTATACAGAGCAGCAGGTATTATTCACCGCCATGCCCTAGATGTATTTAAAACACTTATTATACAATAGTTTGTTCTGACTGGGTCATCTGACTGTACTGACTTATACTGCAAAAAACCCACAATGCTTATTCTCAGCTTCAATTTTCATTTTATTATCTCCGTCAGCTCTTCTCAGTTTTTATTTGCTACATCTGTTATGTTAATGTGTTCGATTTCCAAGTCGACTGCACTCACCGTGGGCAAGGACTGTCTTCAGTGGTGTTCATTGCAAAGACTTGCTCAAAGTTATAGAGGCTGATCACCTCCTCATTCAGACTCTCGAGCTCAATGCAACCCTTGAAATTAGGCAGCCTCATCTCAGAAGGGGGCTGTGAAGTGATGACATGTTAACGATTACACAGCTCTAGAAGGAATCCTAAATGAACACTAAAATATATATGAATAAAAAAAAATGGAAAAAAACTATACCATGAAGTTACTGGGATAGCCTCCAACATAGAAGACGGTTTCCTCTGGGTAGAGGTTCAGGAGGCCATGATCTCCTTTTGCCTCCATAGTATCCTTAACGGATCGTCCCTCTTCTACAGTTATCACCACCTGACCATACTGCAACATCCTAAACTCACACACACACAAGGAAAGGTTTTTTTTCTTCTTACATGCTCTTCTGCTTCCTGCATGATCCATAATGATGATGATGATTAAGAAGGTGAGGATGGTGATGATGACCGGAGGCGCAGTGGTGATCATGAGGAAGATAATAAGCAATAAACTAATTTGCCTCACCTCTCCAAGAACAGACTGTTGAATTGGCCGTCTGAGCGAATGTCGACTTGCGTCAGCTTCTCTGCAGTTTTATCACCGACATTAAAAAGCCAGCGGAGTCGTGCGCCATCCAGAACCATTCCCATGAATCCCTGGCTGGACTGCAACACACATAAGAGGCACGTTTGTTTATCATCAGCTGCATTTATATGAACCAGTGTCATGTATTGTTTGTAGGACAGACGATGACATTAAAGAACATAACACTCAATTACTGAAATTCTTAAACTATATTTAAATACCTACTGTTTGTCATCTCCATTTTGTAGAAGTACTGATCAGTTTCATTCAGATATCCAGATATTCAGTGGTGTATAATACTTAATTATCTGAACCTCATTAAGCCGCTGCTTGTAGGCTACGCAGGTGTCCTATAGCATTGTGAGCATTTATAATTGTGCTCTGGTGTTTGTGTCATGCGGCAATTACACCGTCAAGCTGCTAGATGGCGGTGGTGTTTCTATGCCACTGTGCTAAGTCTCTTCGCCACTCTCTGGTGATTTGGTCACGTTTACACTAATTCCAACCTGATTGAAAAATGGAAGTGCAGACCAAGAAGCCGTAAATGTGTAGAAGAAGAAGCCGGGAGTATGATGCTACCAGGTGGACTCACGCAGTAACATTTCTGGGGAGGTGCACGTCACGCTATACTATAGGATACACGGCTATAAGAAACCTACAGCGTGGACAATAAAGCAGCCTTTATTGTACGTGAGCATTATATTGAGAATTATGTATTAACTTTATTTATTTTTTATTTACTTGATTTCCTAATAAAATCGTCACTCGTTATTTTACATACTGTAGTCAGACTAAATTTGACAGATTAAAAATGCAAGCAATTTTTTTTTTGCAAACTGAAACAGAAGCAGCAATATGCAATATGATGCAAGATCATTTGTCTTCCCATGTAACAGGTGTTTAGTATCAGAGAGACCAGCATTTCCACTGCCAGCACTGACAACAACCCTTGGCCTTTTTGAGATCAAATCTTAAAATTGCTTGATGGTTTTAGTGTTAATAACAATGAAAGAAAATGAGATTTGAAAGGGATTTGTAAAATCTCATCATGCTTATCAAACTTATCTTCCAATAGAGCAAGAACCTCCGGAGAAACCTTCCAATTCCAATATGAACCCTTCTGTTATTATAATGGAAATTTGGGTAACAAGTGTCTAATTATCAGGGCTTGGGTGTATTTTAATCATCATCTACACAATAAAAGAATCTGACTTACGTTCTTGTTGCCGAGGTAGAAGACAAACTGGTTGTTGGTAACTTGGCGCCTTGTGCGTGCAGCTTGTGGGAGAGTGATGTGGAACTTGAGGGAGGTGTAGGCAGCCAAGTCAGCCAGATTCCTAGGAGTCCTCACCTGCACTGCTGACTTCCCATTAAACTTCATCGACACACTGACCTGATTTGACAGGGAATAAGAAATGATCGTCCATGCCTTTTCGTCTAGCATCAATACATATTAATATTCGAAGTGATGCGTGTAGTTTGGAATACCTTGCTAGCAGCCTTACGGGCCTCAGCAATGAGCTCACGGATTCTCAGGATATTCTCAGAAATGTTGGAAATCTGGAGCGAGCGATTCTGCAAACGATCCAGTTTCTTGATCAACATCGGGATGGTCTCGCTTAGTGCTCCCACTGCAAAATTGTCATTGTGAGGATTTTCCATTGACAGTCATTTATGTAGCTAACTACAAAAGGATATGCTAATCCGAACCCTAAACCTAACCTGGTCTTCATTAACCAATGAACTCATTTAGACCAGAAATTCACATACATTCAAGCATGATGGCTGCCTCATGTGTCCTGTGTTTGTTTGGTACTTAGTTTGTGTACGTCCTCAGAAATTAAAGCGATGTGTCCGCAAGATGAAATATGTATATAAAAAATATAGTGTAGTCAGCCGACACTTCAAAAGTGGAGTAAAAGCTGTGTGACCAAATCCTTAAACACGTATCTTTAGCGCTACACAGCGACATATATGCTTATCACAACAGTTGGAGGGAGTTAAGTACTATATTAAATATCCACATGGAAACTAAGTTCTTAAAGAGTCACCATGTTTGTTTACATTATGCAAAATTGTCTGATTGAATTCTCTGGTATGCCCCCTACTGGAGTCCTCTAGTAACAACCATGTGAACCAATATGCTCACGAGTCGACACACATGATTCAACAGCGAATATATTTCCACTCAAAGCTACAGTATATACAAACCGGATTTCTAAAAAGTTGGGACACTAAACAAATTGTGAATAAAAACTGAATGCAATGATGTGGAGATGGCAAATGTCAATATTTTATTTAGAATAGAACATAAATTATGGAACAAAAGTTTAATCCGAGAAAATGTATCATTTTAAGGGAAAAATATGTTGATTCCAAATTTCATGGTGTCAACAAATCCCAAAAAAGTTGGGACAAGGCCATTTTCACCACTGTGTGGCATCTCCCCTTCTTCTTACAACACTCAACAGACGTCTGGGGACCAGGAGACCAGTTTCTCAAGTTTAGAAATAGGAATGCTCTCCCATTCTTGTCTAATACAGGCCTCTAACTGTTCAATCGTCTTGGGCCTTCTTTGTCGCACCTTCCTCTTTATGATGCGCCAAATGTTCTCTATAGGGGAAAGATCTGGACTGCAGACTGGCCATTTCAGTACCCGGATCCTTCTCCTACGCAGCCATGATGTTGTGATTGATGCAGAATGTGCTCTGGCATTATCTTTTTGAAAAATGCAGGGTCTTCCCTGAAAGAGATGACTAGATGTTGTTCTAGAACCTGAATATATTTTTCTGCATTGATGGTGCCTTTCCAGACATGCAAGCTGCCCATGCCACACGCACTCATGCAACCCCATACCATCAGAGATGCAGGCTTCTGAACTGAGCGTTGATAACAACTTGGGTTGTCCTTGTCCTCTTTGGTCCGGATGACATGGCGTCCCTCATTTCCAACAAGAACTTCGAATCATGACTCGTCTGACCACAGAACAGTCTTCCATTTTGCCACACTCCATTTTAAATGATCCCTGGCCCAATGAAAATGCCTGTGCTTGTGGATCTTGCTTAGAAATGGCTTCTTCTTTGCACTGTAGAGTTTCAGCTGGCAACGGCGGATGGCACGGTGGATTGTGTTCACTGACAATGGATTCTGGAAGTATTCCTGAGCCCATTCTGTGATTTCCTTTACAGTAGCATTCCTGTTTGTGGTGCAGTGTCGTTTAAGGGCCCGGAGATCACGGGCATCCAGTATGGTTTTACACCCTTGACCCTTACGCACAGAGATTATTCCAGATTCTCTGAATCTTCGGATGATATTATGCACAGTTGATGATGATAACTGCAAAGTCTTTGCAATTTTTCGCTGGGTAACACCTTTCTGATATTGCTCCACTATCTTTCTGCACAACATTGTGGGAATTGGTGATCCTCTACCCATCTTGGCTTCTGAGAGACACTGCCACTCTGAGAAGCTCTTTTTATACCCAATCATGTTGCCAATTAACCTAATTACTGTTAATTGGTTTTCCAGCTCTTCGTTATGCTCAAATTTACTTTTTCCAGCCTCTTATTGCTACTTGTCCCAACTTTTTTGGGATTTGTTGACACCGTGAAATTTGGAATCAACATATTTTTCCTTTAAAATGATACATTTTCTCGGATTAAACTTTTGATCTGTCATCTATGTTCTATTCTGAATAAAATATTGACATTTGCCATCTCCACATCATTGCATTCAGTTTTTATTCACAATTTGTTTAGTGTCCCAACTTTTTTGGAATCCGGTTTGTATTTATTTATTTTTTTTCCAAATAGTTTTTTAGTGTATACATGTATATCTCCCCAGAACACTATCTTAATGAAAAGAGGTGCTTTTAGGTGTCTCATTGACCGAGACTAATTCAACAGGCCATAGTCCAGAGATATTTCCTTTTAAGGTTTTTGAGCCTTGTAACCAGAAAAGGTCAATCAATATGTGAATGAGCTTTAGTTTTAGTAATCTTTAGTAATCCCTTATGTTGCCAGATAAGGGTAGAAGCAGTACAGTATAAAACATGCCACACACAGACACACACACACACACTGACCTGAGCTGTTGGCCTGGCTAAGTGCATCATTAAAGTCATCATTAGAGGTGTTGGATGCGCCGTATTCTCTGTGCCACTCCTCCAGCTGCTTTTTTATAGGAGCCAGGGTTTCCAGGACTTTAGCCACCGTGCTGTTAACCGCTGCTGCCGCATTTTTGGCTACCAGGATGTCTTTTGATGTGTTCTCTACACACAAATAAACACAATCATACGGGTCTATAAGTGTCACACTTGTCGTTTTTCAAATAACCCTTTTATGTCCAACACAAGTGAGAGAAAATCCAGTCAGTGGCTGACCTTGGGTTAAGTTGAGGGAATTCTGCACTGACGCCAGGTCCTTCAGCAGCTCATTCTTTTTCACTTCTGCCTCATGGAGTCGCTTCTTGATATCCTCTACCTGAGGCTTCACCTCTGTCAAATTCAAGACACAGGAAACCTTTTTGTCATTCAATGATCATTTGTGTAGATGCAGTCAAGGAACAAATCCACGGAAAAATGGCTAAGGAAAAATTTTGCTGTTGTGGCTGCATAAAAATGAGATGCCCGTAAATGCTAAAGTTAAACCAAAATCAAATCATGATATCATGAAAAGTTTTATTACTTTTTCATACACATTGCATTGCCCAATTTAATCAAATTCATTCAGCTGTTCCAGTCAACACTTATCTCAGTGGAACACCTGATGCTCGAAAATCTAAAATTCTGCCAACTTGCAGAAGAGATCACTTGCACCTCAAGTGTCCAAGCACTAGTGAGACCCCGGGAACAGTGTGTTAGAATAGCAGCAGATTATATAGAAAAATTAACTCTGTTCTGTTTCTCTGCACAATCAAAAGTCCCAGTTTTACTTGAACATATACAGTATAATCTGAGGCCAATCAATAAAAGTTTACGTAAGTTACACTTCATACGTGTAAAACTAACACACAGCAGCACAAGCAGTACAAAACAATGATTTTCATGTCCAGCTTGACAAATGAGACTCAGTGTCTCTATCCACGGGACACAAGAGGACAGTGTATGCTTTAATAAAATGTACCTTTCGTCAGTTCCTGGAGCAGAGTTGAAACCTCTTCTTGTAGTGCCATACTCTTATTTTTAAGGTCACTGGCTTGCTGGGAAAGATTCAGACCTTTGATACCCTGTGAAAAAAAAAAAGAATAATTAAAAAAATTAAATAAAATAAATCAGATCTAACTGATCGTACATTAAACAAAGCTATATTTTCCTTTTAGGTCCTTAAATTCATGAAATTTCTTTTCTAAAATTTAGTCTATGGAAGTTACATTTTTTTCAAATCTTTCTTTACTACTATATACACAGTATGAATAAAATATACTGTACATAAATTATAGAGAACAAAATTCCACGGTAATTACAGACTCCCCAGCACTCACAAGCAAGGTAAAGTCATTTTTGTTCCTATGTACAAGCACATTTTGTTTACTTCTAACTGAAGAAATGATGTATTACATCAGATTGACATGGATTAGTGGATCACTAATTGTTGAGAACAAAACATTAAAATTTACTATGTTTAATGTGATTGTGGGACGATTTGTCATTAATGCCCTCATGTAAAAGTTTTCATACATAAAGATGACTGTACTGACATTAGGGCTGCATATATTTCATGTTGAAATATGTGATAACTGCATGAGGCCTTCTGACAGGAATGCGGATGATATTTAATGATTTACATATGTTTTATATTATAACTGATTTTATATAAAAAAAATTGGTGAGTGTCTTTATTACTACTAATAAAATAATTTTCTATATAAATTTGGTCACTGTATTTTTATTTTAGGGGAAACTTTTATTTTTAAATTAAATATTTTTATGAGAAAATACTTGAATAAAAGGTTGAATATCAAAGTTATGGTTATTATTTACTGGGAGGTTAAAAAAAAGGTTTATCATCTAATCAGAAAATGAGCACCAGAGTAAACTTGAAAAGTAAATGGGTTAAACGTACAGATAATCAAATATTCCCCCCTCCCCACACCTTAGAATTACCTCTAGGGCTTTAGCATTAGCTTCCTCTGCTGAGTTTTCAGCTTCCTGTATGCTCTCAATAATGTTGGTGTACGTGCGTGAGGCATTCAGAGCTTTCTGGATGAAGGTGTCCTGGTTAGTGTTGGAAATGACGCTGTTTAAAGAGGAACAAGGATTACTCTCACGTCAAAGAACAGTATTTGTGGTACAAATGAAAACTTTAGAAAAAAAGGATGAAAGATCGAACTTTCAGACACCTTGAGAGGTTCATAGAGAGCTGATTGAGAAGCTCGGCGTGTTTCTCAGCTTTCTCCACCAGCGAGCTTTTCGAGCTGGCCAAAGTGAAGTTCTGCACCTTGTTAGTGAGAGGCTGCTTCGCTCCATCCAGCTGAGCAGACAGACGCTCATAGTCCTGCAGAGGAAAATTAAGGCCTCATCAGTTGCCTGATCAGGTGTTTCTGATTTGTATTTGTGATGTTTTACATTATGGTATGTGTGTAGAATCTGACCTCTTTGGCATCCTGCATCATAGACAACAGGTCATTGACCTGGGCCACATCGTCTTCTGCCATCTGGATCATATCTTCCACCTCTTTCCTCTTGGAATTCACAGCATCCGCTTTTTGCTAGGGAGTCATCGAGACAAGTCAGCAAGTCTCACACGGTATTTTTAAAACACAGCATAGGAATTTCTGACATCAAAAGAAAAATTGCAGTTCAGCTTTTCTGATCACCTGCTTCAGTGGTGTACAGTACATGATTATTTGTACCTTATTACTGTGCATAAAAGCTATTTTCAGAAATTTGTACTTCACCTGAGTATTTAATATAATTATATAATTTTCATTGTACTTTATTTTCTACTCATCTGCAACTATAGAGAAATTCTACTTCAGCATATTTCTCTTGCGGCACAGTGGCTTAGTCGTTAGCACAGTCGCCATGTACCTCCAGGGGCTGGGTTCGATTCCTGCCTTGGGGTCTGTTTGCATGTTCTCTTCGTGCTTGGTGGGTTTACTCTGCATACTCCAGTTTCCTCCCACAGTCCAAAGATATGCAGATTAGGCTAATTGACATCCCCCAACATGCACGTAGTGTGGGAATAGTCCATGGTCATGTGAGAATAAATGTAATGGTCATGACTATTGGCCTCCATGGGCCGTAGTTGGATTATGGAGGGTCCTAGATGAATGGATGGGTGGATATTTCTATTGAAAGCAGGCGTTATGTAAATTAGGCATAAATTTTTTGGTGCAAGATCATGTGTAATCACGTTTGAAACGGAAGCTTCATTATGAATTTCCCGACTGAGTGGTAGTAGCCTTAATATGGGAGCCCCCTAGTGACGGGGAGGAATTGGACACGACTAAATTAGGGAGAAAATCAAGAAGAAGAAAGAAAGAAAAAAAAACCCACCCCAAAAAAAGTAATAGTAATGATGTTGACTGTTTTATAACCGTCTTAAAATAAAAACTAAATCTGTAATAAATCAGATGCATAACCCATTCAGACAAGGAAGCATTACATGATTATAACAATGTGACAGAGTATCACTGTCTTTATGAAACTGTTATCAAATAAACTACAACCCACTGGTTCCTATTTAGTACTTTTCTTGTGTGTGTGTGTGTGTGTGTGTGTGTGTGTGTGTGTGTGTGTGTGTGTGTGTGTGTGTACCTTGTACTCCTGCAGCAGTTTCTGGTTGATGCTGTTGCCTTCAGTTGCACGTGCAATGTTCTTCACTGCATCATTAAGGGAGTCTCTCAGGTTCATGAGCTCACTGTTGAACTGATCCAGTTTTTCCCTGATAGACTTCAGTGTATCCTGGTTTGCAGCGTTTCGGTCAGCCATCTCTTCCTTCACACGCTCTAGCACTACAGAGAAAATCAGATCACACAGAAATGAGGAGACTCAATGTATAAATAACTGAACACATCACTTGTTCAGTAGTCAATAGTTACTTTTTTAGTTTTGAAAAGTGTTCTGTGGCTATCGTAAAGCTCAAATCGTGTTCTTACTCACATTTCTCAGCTTCGGTAAGCTCGCTCTCTGCTAGCGTCCTCTGGTACTGGGTGCTCTGGAAGCGCATGTCCCTCAGCATGTCTGCCACCTCAGCCAGCTTCTGGGACAACACCTTCTCATCGACGTCCTGTGAGCCATTCTGGGATGCTCTGTTCACCAGCTCCAACACGGCTGCGCACACACACACACACACACACACACACACACACACACACACACACACAGAGAGAGACACACGTCACATCAGCAAAATGCTCTCATGAACTATCATGTAGTAAGATGTACGAAAGGACGATCATTATTTCCCAACCTTCTATGTCTCGAATGGCTCCTTTGATTAGGTCGAGCAGGCTCTGAGCTCTCTCGTACGTAGCTTTGGTGTTGTTCTTCAGCATATCCCCTTTTCTTACTGATTTTAAGACCTGCAACAATATTTTAGTGAAGTAGGACCTGGACATTTTTTTCTAGGTGGAAAAATAAGATTTATACAAACTGTTTGAACACCAGTGATAACGTAATACAGTGCACTTGTTTAATGGTGCATAAGACTATTTTTATGATTATCCTGTATATACCTTCTCCTCCAGCTCTGAAATGTCAAAGTCAGTGGTGTGTAGCTCGCTCTCAAGCAAAGCTGCCTTCATCCTGCTGCCATCCAGGGTACTGTTGTAGGTTTCAATCAAATTCTGGGGAAAAAACTAGATTTGCATAGGCTAATATATACATTTATACCTTAACTGCGAACAAACGTTTAAGACCCTGTGAGATAGAGAGAGAGAGAGAGAGACAGAAGAAGACAAAGACAGAGAGAGAGAGAGAGACTTACAGCTACGTCCATCACAGACGCATTAAGGTTGCGGAGTTGTGACCAGGCGAGGGAGCTGGCATTGATGTTCTTCAGCTGGTGATCCACAGAGTGGAAATAGTGGTTCACCAGGTCAAGATCATGCAGGAGCACCTTCACACAGCTATCACATGCTAAACAAATACACATACACACACTGAAATATGTTCTTCAAAAATTGGCATAGAAAAGAAGATGTGTGCAGTGTGAGGTTCTTCAAAGCATGTGTGTATGTGTGTGTGTGTGTGTTTACTGACGTTCACAGTGGACATCTGCTCCATTAGTGACCAGTACACTGTGCCGGTCGGTGCAGCGATCGCACTGTCTCCCCGTCAGTGTGTCCGGACAGCGACACTCCCCCGTCCGTGGATCGCAGCGACCTCCTCTGCACTCACACTCTAAAGGTCAAGAGAGACACAAGTTATCACAAAGGCAGGAAATCTGATCAAACTAAAACCTATAGAAAACAGAGTTACATTAATAAATGTGTACTTGTAAAACCATGTACAAGTATGTTAAAAAAGGCCTCACTTTTGCAGCCATTAGGGCCGTAGTCCCAGTATCCAGGTGCACACTGGCGACAGTTGGGTCCGTTCACGCCTGGACGACAGGCACATGACCCACTGACTGGGTCACACGGTTTAACCAGAGCTGCCGCTGCCTCACATTCGCAGGAATGACAGCCAGCGCACGCCTCATAGCCAAATGTACCGTTCTGAACACAAATGATAAACTGCCATTAGAAAGACTATAAGCGGAGCACGTACTGTACTTAACGGGAATAAAATAAATACAGTGAAACCTCAGATTACGAGTAACGCGGTTTGCGAGTGTTCCGCGGGACTAGCAAAATTTGTTAAACAAGTCCTGGTTTACGAGTACCGAGTATCATGTATCACGCATGCGCTTCTTGTTTTGTGATCACAACTGAGTCGACGGTTTTTCTCTCTCTTGCGCTGCGGCATTGTGGGTAATCATCTCCCCTGCAGGGTCTTAGTGCTCGTCTCTTACTGGTATAATCAATATCCGTGCACGCGTGTACTATTTACTACAACACTGTGACCACGTGTGTGTGTGTGTGTGTAACATATTTTATTTTGTCTGTATGCATGTGTGTACAGCGCGTGTGTAAAGCAAAAACAAGTCTCATTAGAGACGTTAAAAATCAATTTTCTCTCTCTGCTCAAGGCTCAGTCTGCTCTTTGTGTCTGTGCGCGCGCGTATCATTGGACACCATGCCCCACACACACACACACACACACACACACACACACACACACACACATACATACACAGACCCCTCCTACTTTCACCTTCACAAACACACACAGACACACAGAAACACACACTCTTTCTCTCTGCTCTACACAGAAACACTGCTCTGTCCCGATTCTTTTCAAAGTAAAAGTGCAGGTTAATTTGTTTTATTTTTACTTTACAGCAGTGACTCCGTTAGTCTGTCGCTCAGTCTGTCATTAGAGAAATGTCTGATAAAACAGTGTTTCTGTTGCACGCGCGTGTGTGAAAAGAGTGGAGGAAGGGTAACTGTGCAAGATGAGAAGGGGGAGAGGGGAGCTTACTTTAGATTCACACACACACACACACACACACACACACACACACACACACACACACACACACACACACACACAGCGCCTGCGCACACAAATGGATACACTTATCTGTCTGGATTTATTTTTACTTTTTTTTTTAAGGGTAAAGTGCATGTTCATTTGTTAAATTTTTACGTTATATTTTGTGTTAATTATTTTTATGCATTTATTTTTTTGGGCTGTGGAACGAATAATTTGAGTTTCCATTATTTCTTATGGGAAAATTAGATTTGGTTTATGAGTGTTTTGAAATACAAGCCCACTTCTGCAACAAATTATGCTCGTAATCCAAGGTTCCATTGTATTTAAAAAAACAGAAATAGAAAAAGATTCGGTGGATTACCTCACAGTGATCACAGTGGATGCCAGTTACACCTGGTTTACAGTGACACTGACCCGTGTGAGGGTCACAGGAGGTCGTTCCACAGGGAGAACAGTTGCACTCTAGAAAACACATTAAATATTTTATCAACAGGTTTTACACTAGACATTAGTGCTGTCAATAGATAAAAAAAATTAATAGTTAATCCCAGTCATAGTCTGTGCTTAATCAGGATTAATCCCTATTTTAAAATACTCAGATTTACTTGTATTATAATCATGCAGTGCTGGAATAAAAAAATGCATGAGAAACTGGTTAGAGGAAACAGATTATTCAGTTATAATATCATCTCAAACATTAACATTTAAGAAATGTTAAAGTAAAATCTCTCAGATGGGACCGGCACTGCATGCAGTGGCTGAGTAGTAGGAGGTGTGGCAACCCATCGACGGCGCAGCTCGAACCCAGATCCTCAGATCCAAAATTAAAGAATATAGCGCCGTAACTACCTGAGCCACCACACCCACAACTTACATTTAAGGTTGTATTCTTGTAAAAATAGTTCCCCTTGACGGTAGCTCAAACACACAACTTCGGTTTTATCCAAACTTCCATTTAGAAGCTTTTTATAATGAAACTTCAGCACACCTGGTGATGTTTCTTTAGTCACCTTATTATTCTGCTAAATTGTCACACAGACAAGTAATCGCACTCATGGGAAACCATTAGGGACAAACTTGGTCATGTGATTAATTTGCATTAAGAAAAAACAGTTACGTGTAAACATTTCTAGATTAATCATCTGTTCTTACTGTACAAGATGACATAAGAAAAATATCTTCTATACTGCTTATAGCTGTCACAGGGGCCTGAAGTCTAGTCCAGGAAACTTTGGGCACGAGGTGGAGTTCACCCTAGACAGAGCGCCAATCCAGGAATATGGTGTATAAATGATGGGTCTAGAGAGTATGAATATAGTATTTTGCAGTGCTTCTCACTAAATACTGGTTGTGTGCTGCACAAAGTAATTGACAAAGAAATGAAAGTAGTATAGTGTAGTGAAGAAAACTACAAACAACACCACAAAGAAACTGAATCAGCACAGGGATTGAGTTTGGGGTAAAAGTGTCTTCATACTCTTCAGGATTAAGAAGAGCACAGATCTTACTGGTGCAGTTCTTGGCAGTGATGGCGTCCCCGTAGAAACCCGGAGCACAGACCTCACAGTGGGGTCCTGCGGTGTTGTACATGCAGCCCTGGCACTCGCCGGTCACCGGGTGGCAATCGTTGAACAGCATGTTCGGGTCCAAGTTGTCGTTGCATCGGCATGGCTGGCAAGTGCTGCCAATCACCATGGGGTTGCCATAGTAACCAGGCGCACATCTAGAGCAACATATACAGTTAGTCAGTTGCCTGATTAGTTGTAGAAAATGTAAGCTATAGCTGGAAAACATGTTAATATACGGTAAATACAATAATAGGTCCTGAAAGGGCGATATTTGAAGACAACTGTGACAAAAGTGACTCTGTGATATATACATCTCAGAGTGATTCCCACCTCTCGCACTTGGGCCCGGCGTAGCCTGGCATGCACAGACACTGCATGTGATTGGGCTTCTCTACACAACCAGTGGCAAAACTAAAAAGAGAAAAAAAATGTCTGAAAAGTCTGTACATATATAAGACAAGAACAGACCAGTAAGCATGAGAAATATTAGCATATTAAGAAATGAAGCAATAAAACTAAAGAGAAGTGAGGGTACGGACTTGTTGGATGCCACCTGCAGTGGGCACGGGCAGGTGCTGCAGGATACAGCATGGCCATCTACTGTGCTATCGCTATGGAAACCATGAAGGCACTTCTCGCAGTGGTCCCCGGCCGTGTTGTGACG
Organism: Channallabes apus; assembly: GCA_030522415.1. Taxonomy (NCBI): domain Eukaryota; kingdom Metazoa; phylum Chordata; class Actinopteri; order Siluriformes; family Clariidae; genus Channallabes; species Channallabes apus. The sequence continues at coordinate 22,034,566 of CM060117.1, read as the reverse complement.
ACAGCTCTGCAAAAGAGAGGATCAAAACGCAGATTAGACAGATCTGCTTTTGTCTTTCGTGATTGCTTCAATAAACAGATAGTAAGTGGAACCAGTCCTCGTTAGAGCATATGTATTAACTTATTATGTTGATGGAATAAAGTGCTGTTTTTCACTAAATGGAAACTGATTGGATTCGTGTAAGTGAAATTAACTTACCGTACATACACCAGATCCATCCAGGCACTGATCAGAGTGGCCGTTACAGCTGCAGGGAACACACTTGCCGAGGAACAGCCCCTTAGTGTCTCTGTAGTAGCCTGGAGCACATCGCTGATGTCAGAGTCAAGGAGAGAGAAAAAGAAAAAGTGATAAGAGACTTAACTACAGGTGTGCATGCATACAGGACAGCACCAAGTCACATATCTTTGTGTTTAGCCCTTGTTGAGTACTCATCAGCAGTAATGTAAAAAAATATTGTCAGTATGACTTACAAGACAGGTTATAAGAAATGATGTATAATATACATATAGTGAAAGCTTGTGAGTGTACGCTCTACCTGGCACGAATCGCCCTGGTAGCTCGCCGGACACATACACAGCTCCACGTTGTTGGCATGGCGCCCGGTCAGTCCGTGCTCGGCGCCCTCTAGTGTGGCGGCACGCAGAGAGACGGACTGAGCTGACTGCGAGTGGAGCGCTCGGATCTGCAGAGACTCCAAAGCCACCAACACCATCATCAGCTCCTCCCGAGAGACCGAGTTCCCTGTCTGAGCGTGACGGAAACTTCCCTACGGAAAGAGAATCAATGTTAAGTCATTTGGTTACATTTCTTGATTTGTTTGTTTCTTCCGTATGGTGTGCACTGTTATTGGCGATCAGGAAGTGACATTTCTACATAGGGGGCACCATTACTAGCTCTCAAAATGCCTATGTTTACACCACAGGTAGTTGGTCATAAGGGGATGGATTTCTTCTTAAAACAAATAACCGAAAATAGGAAACAACCTTGGCGTGTGGTCGGGAGAAGCGGAGTAAGATAATGCTTGTGTGTGCAGAGACCACCATAAACATAGACGCATCTTATGTGTCTGTTTATGTAGTTATAGGTTTGTTTTTTTCTTTGTATAAGTCTGCACCCCTGTATTCCTGTTTAGCAAAACATAACAAGCATACTGTATATCTGTGTGTGTGTGTCTGTGTGTGTGTAAGATTTTTGTTGTCGTTGATGCTTGTGGTTTGAAGCCTCTTCCTCATACCTCCACTAGATGGACAACTCCTTCATGAGGATCCTCAGGAGAAGAATACTCTCTCTCCATGTAGACCAGGCTCATCTGATTTCCCTGCACACACAAAGTTGACAATACGGCACTATGATTATTGTCAATCGGACGTCTCTCTGCATTCTGATCTCTGGACAGTTTAAATGTCTTTGCTTAAAGCAGCTTGGGTTAACAGTAGGAACCTTGAGAATAACGTCGGGTCGGGAGGCTTCGGAAGGCAAAATCAGAGCGTCTCCTCTCAATGTCTGTGTGTGTAACTGATAGCGCATGTAACCACCATACGAGGACACCTAAAATCAGAGAATGCAGATAAGAGAAGATTATAACCAAACAAATCTGCAGAAAATTGTATTTTGTATTTCATTAGGATGAATTCAACATGTTTTTATGTATAACTGCAAATGAAAGAGTCTGAGTGTGATCATAATTATCTTTCATCACTTATTCATGATATGTGTTAAGACACCTTCCTGCCTGAGACACACAGCAAAACATACACATTTTCTGTAGATCAGATCACACCTAAAGCTGTTCCCTTTACCTTTTTTCTTTCCAGCAGCCTAAACAACCAGATGATGATTTCTCGAGTGATAAATCCCACAGTAAGTGATCTACTGTACAAAGCACGGTTCTCCGCTTTGCTGTTGTACAACATAAAACACGGGAGCACTCTCTGCTCCTTATGAGATTTGAATGCCAACCTTGTCACCCAGATAAGGGCTTGGAGCATGCCAGTAGAAATCCTGATAGACATCAGGGACATCGCTGAGATCAGCCTCGACCAGATCCTGATCCAGGAACACAGACACAGGCACGTCCTGTCTGTCTCCTCTCAGCAACACCCAGCCATGCATGACCATAATCTACAGGGGAAAGCGTTATTCTACACACATGGAGCAACAGCAAAAAGTATAAGACATTTTATAAATATTTATTTATTGTGTAATATACTCAGTTTTGCTTATTAAAGGGTCAGAATTATTTATTAATTGTCTTTATTTTATGTATGATGATTTTTTGTCTTTATTTTATGTATGATGATTTTTTGTCTTTATTTTATGTATGATGATTTTTTGATAAAACAAAGATGAGCATGATTAGATGTTTGTGTGTGTGTTGTATGTCTGTACCTCCTCTCTACGCTTGTCAGAGCTGCGGCAGCGGTCAGTGGCGCCGAAGCAGAAGCACTTTGTGCAGCCTTTTGGGTTAGTGGGGTCGAGATGGAATGTGCCTAATGCACACTGATCACACCGCGAGCCCACGACGTTTTCCTAACACAAAGGATGAAACATGACAAAAAAAGACAGGACAATTTTATATATATTTTATATATTTATATACGGCGGCACGGTGGTGTAGTGGTTAGCACTGTCGCCTTGCACCGCCAGGCTCGATTCCCGTCTCTGTGTGCATGGAGTTTGCATGTTCTGCCCGTGCTTGGTGGGTTTCCTCCGGGTACTCCGGTTTCCTCCCACAGTCCAAAGACATGCAGATTGGGCTAATTGGCGTTCCCAAATTTACCATAGTGTGTGAATGAGTGTGTGTGTGTGTGTGTGTGTGTGTGTGTGTGTGTGTGTGTGCGCTCTGCGATGGATTGGCACGCTGTCCAGGGTGTACCCTGCCTTGTGCCCAGAGTCTCCTGGGATAGGCTCCAGGTCCCCGCGACCCTAAATACAGGATAAAGCGGTATAGAATGAATGAATGATATTTATATACAGTGGAACCTCAGATTATGAGTAACACGGTTTACGAGTGTTCCGCAAGACGAGCAAAGATTTTTAATAAATTTTGACTTGAAAAACGAGCATTGTCTTGGTTTACGATCACCGAGTATCATGTTTCACGCATACGCTTTTTGTTTTGACGCCGAGTGTCACGTCATCACAACCGTGCCAAGGGTTTTTCTCTCTCTTGCGGTGCGGAATTGTAGGTAATCGTCTCCCCTGCTGGGTGAATACACACACACAGAGCGTGTGTGTGTGTATGTGTATAATGTACGTGCACACATCCACACACACACACACACACACACACACACACACACACACATTAACAGAGAGACCGTTTTTAGAGGTTCCACTGTATATATATATATAAATTTTTATATACATATATATATATACATATCCATATCTTATCCGTATCTGATGCAGAAAAACTAGTTCATGCATTCATGACCTCCAGACTGGACTATTGTAATGCATTACTAGGTGGTTGTCCTGCATCCTCAATAAACAAGCTTCAGTTAATCCAAAATGCAGCTGCCAGGGTTCTCACTAGATCCAGAAAATATGATCATATAACCCCAATATTATCATCCCTGCACTGGCTACCTGTTCAGTTTAGAATAAATTACAAAATAGTATTACTTACATACAAGGCCTTAAATGGTTTAGCTCCCACATACCTAACCAGTCTTCTGATGCGCTACAATCCACCACGCGCCTTAAGATCACAAAGCTCCGGACTTCTGGTAGTTCCCAGAATTTGAAAATCTACAAAAGGGGGTAGGGCATTTTCATATTTAGCTCCAACGCTTTGGAATAGCCTTCCAGACAGTGTTCGGGGAGCAGACACGGTTTCTCAGTTCAAAAGTAGACTCAAGTCGCATCTTTTTAATCTGGCATACACATAACTCATCCCATAATCTCATACTCCAGTACACCTATACCTAATTCTCCCCATCTGTTCTGTATTTCTCTACCCATCCCGAGGCATCGGGAGATTTTGCCAGCTTCAGTAGACAAAGGCCGACCCTGCGAGGTTCCTGAGGCATCCAGAGAAGGACCAGCTCCAGCTGGATTCAGCTTTATGATGGTTGGAGCAACACATGCTGCTCCTGTGCTTCCAGTGATCCAGACCTCATCTGCCCTCTGCATCTACTGACTCGTCCCTATGCTGAACTGGTCTTCATGTCAATTTAACCCTCTGAGGTCCGCGAACGCATATATGCGTTTTGAGGTGTTTTCCCCTGATCACACTAATAAGAACATAAATTGCACTTTCAGTTTTGATCGTACAGACAAGATCTATATATTAATGTAATCTGTAAAGTGTCTACTTTTTTTTGCATTCACACATGTTAAAAATAAAACTTTGTGCATTAATAAAATAAATAAAATAAACCGGGTGCGCTTTCAGCCGTCTCAGTCTCCGCGAAAATCTTTTTGAAACACGTCACTAAAATGAACTGAAACTCCGCGAATACTGCACACACAGACATGGGAAATATATCTATAGAAAGCTTAAAGGGTCTACTTTTAAACGATGCAAGTCACAGTGAAAACAAATAATCTGTTTTTATGTAATCCGTATGAAAGTAAGGAGTGGTACAGATTCTCCTGTATCGGCTCATTACAGCTAATGCGCTCCCACCTCCCTGCGCGCGCGCTGTTCATATGGAAATGAACTGAGGTGAGCCAGGTAATCATCTACACACCCCCATGGCATAAAACAACAAACTACATCATACAGTTACTTACTGTTTATGCGTTTGAATGATGTCACGCTACACGGGTGAAGAAGTGCTTCACATGGATCTGGACAGCGATGAAGAATGTACTTTCTCATCAGAGGAAGAGCAAGACTCAGACGAGGAACGGCTTTATTTAGAACAACATCTGGACTCAACGGAGGATGTAATTCCGGATGAGTAAGTCTTTTATTCTCACCATCATTGCTCTGTATTTTATATGTACATTTGGAAAATACTAAATGTCAGCAAGAGTAAAATTGGTTAAAATATGAAATATGTACGCTTACAAGCCCGCAATAAAATCTGATTACGATCTGTCTAAAGTATTATTTATTTATTTATTTATTTATTTATATATATACACACGTGTTTTATATTGTTTAGACCATGTTTCAAACGGTCAAATTGTTCACCAGCTGTTGTTTGTGAATGATTGTATTCGCGTCCATTCTTCAACTTTCAATTTTCTTTTTTGTTTAGGACTGTGGCTGCATCACCGGCGCCGTGCAGAAGAAAGTCACGTGAGTGTCGTTCAGTTTCGAGTTCACTGGAGAACCAGGAGTAAGTGCACATTCAGTATATCATAGATGTTAGTTAAATATAACTATATTATATAAATATATAATATTCATGTTTCGGCACAGACGCCACGCTGACGGATTTCACGGCTCTCGACCCAACGCACCTCTCCTCGACTTCGACTCAGCTCCACGCTCACGGCGTGAGAATCAAGGCGTTCTCCTTGGTAAACACCAGGAGGAGTTGGTCACCACCAGACAGACGCTCGCTGACGTCACCGCCCAAATGCAGCGCCTCCAGATGCCCACGGCACGGCCCACTCTCATGGACCTCCCGCGGGAACCACGCCTGCCAGCCCCTCCCACTTACGGCGGAGGACCAGGTACATGTAGATCCTTCCTGTCCCAATGTTCTCTGATTTTTGAGCTTCAGGCCTCCACCTTCTCTTCTGAAAGATCCAGGGTAGCCTACATCATAACCCTTCTCACGGGTAGGGCCCGCGAGTGGGGCACGGCTCTCTGGGATGCACATGACCCATGTTGCGACAGTTTTTCGGATTTTTCTGGAGAGATGAAGAGGGTCTTTGACCGGTCTCACGTCGGCAGAGAGGCCGGAACCAAGTTACTACGCCTCCGCCAGGGGTCACGTTCCGCTTATGATCATGCCATCGAGTTTCGGACCTTAGCTGCCTCCAGTGAATGGAATAGTAGAGCCTTGGCCGACGTCTTCCTGGAGGGGCTGTCGGAGGCACTCAAGGACGAGTTAGTTCCCCGCGAACTCCCTTCGGACCTCCACGAACTTATGGATCTCGCTGGGAGGATCGACTCGCGTCTTCGTTCGAGGCACCCTTTCCGGAGGTCACCCCACCCTCCCCCTCCTCGCACGCAGAGTAATCAGGTGGACCCTATGCAGTTGGGCAGAACCCGCATCTCCGATGAGGAGAGACACCGCCGCCGCCTGGAGAGAGTTTGCTTCTACAGCGGGGACTCAGGCCACATGCTGAAGGACTGCCCACTAAAAAGGAGGCACCCTCTAGTCAGATTGGGAGCCCTAGAGGGCGCTCCTCCCGATAAACTCCCGGAACCCTGCCCACTGCTCTCTGTAATACTAGTTATCAACGGCCGACCTCACCCCATCCAGGCGCTCATTGACTCCGGTTCCGATCGGAACCTCATCAGCTCCGCTACAGCCAAAGCGCTGCAGGTCCCCTGCACTCCGCTGGACCATCCACTGTCCGTCCAAGCCCTAGATGGAAGCCCCCTTCCACCAATCACTCACAGAACCCTTCCACTCACTCTGAGAACATCTGGGAATCACTCTGAGAGGATCTGCCTCCTCGTCATCCGTAAGTCTCACGCCGCCCTGGTCCTCGGCCTTCCATGGCTAGCGCTTCACGGCCCCCAGATTGACTGGGTCAAACATGTGATCACGGGTTGGAGCCCCTCTTGTGCCACGTCATGCCTTCACTCTGCACTCCCTACACCCCCAACTACAGCCAAGACTGAATACACCCCGGACATCTCTAATGTCCCCACTTATTATCACGATCTCCAGCAGGTTTTCAGCAAAACCCGAGCCATGTCGCTTCCTCCTCATCGCCCATATGACTGTTCCATCGACCTTCTCCCAGGCACCTCCCCACCCAAAGGCCGACTGTACTCCTTGTCTCGCCAAGAGAGAGAATCCATGAACACCTACATCACAGAGGCCCTTGCCGCCGGAATCATCCGCCCATCCTCCTCCCCTGCCGGGGCAGGTTTCTTCTTCGTGAAGAAGAAAGAAGGGTCCCTTCGCCCATGTATCGATTACAGGGGCCTCAACGAAATCACCGTCAGGAACCGCTACCCACTTCCACTCATGGCGACCGCCTTCGAACTACTCCAGGGGGCTGACACGTTCACGAAACTCGACCTGCGAAACGCTTATCACCTTGTCCGCATTCGCGAGGGAGATGAGTGGAAGACAGCCTTTAACACCTCTACGGGACATTACGAATATCTGGTGGTCCCTTTTGGTCTCACCAACGCCCCCGTTGTCTTCCAATCCCTCATTAATGATGTCCTCCGTGACTTCCTCAATTCATTTGTTTTCGTTTACCTGGATGACATTTTAATTTTCTCTCAAGGATTGGAGGAACACCGTCACAATGTTCGTCAGGTTCTCCAGAGGCTCTTGGAGAACAAACTCTATGTCAAGGCGGAGAAGTGTGAGTTTCACACATCCTCCACCACCTTCCTGGGATTTGTCGTCTCCCCGTCTATGCTGGAGATGGAACCAGCCAAAGTCCAGGCTGTCTCTAGCTGGCCCATACAAGCCTCGCGGCGAGACCTCCAACGGTTACTGGGGTTTGCCAACTTTTACCGACGCTTCATACGAGGTTACAGCTCCGTTGCCGCCCCCCTGACCTCGCTAACCTCCGCCAAGACCCGGTTCTGCTGGAACAAGGAAGCCGACCAAGCCTTCAATAATCTTAAGAAAAGATTCACCTCTGCCCCCATCCTCACTATTCCTGATCCATCTCAGCAGTTTGTGGTGGAGGTCGACGCCTCCAATACCGGGGTGGGTGGCATCCTCTCTCAAAGGTCCACCCAGGACAACAAGATGCACCCATGCGCATTCTACTCCCGTCGCCTAACCCCAGCTGAGAGAAACTATGACGTGGGAGACCGAGAACTCTTGGCCATCAAGCTAGCCCTGGAGGAGTGGAGACACTGGCTAGAGGGGACTGAGCTTCCATTTCTAGTGTGGACCGACCATAGAAACCTGGAGTATCTGCGCACTGCCAAGAGACTCAATGCTCGTCAGGCCAGGTGGTCATTATTCTTCTCCAGGTTTAACTTTACCCTGTCCTACCGGCCAGGCTCAAGGAATTCTAAGCCGGACGCCCTCTCCCGCCAGTCTCCCCCCCCCGGGAGCCTACGTTGTATGACACTATCCTCCCGTCCCACTGCCTCGTCGCCGCCATGGAACTGGACATAGAAAGCAAGGTTCGGCAGGCCCTGGCCCAGGAGGCCGGACCTAGCGAAGTTCCACCTAACCGTCTCTTCGTTCCCCTTCGCTCACAAGTTCTGGAATGTGGCCACGGATCCAAGCTATCTTGTCACCCAGGTGCTGCCCGAACCCGCTTTGTCATCCAGCAACGATTCTGGTGGCCCACGTTGGCGGAGGACACATCCAGATTCGTGGCGGCTTGCGACATCTGCACCCGTTGTAAGAATGACAATCGACCAACTGCTGGTCTTCTCAGACCCCTACCGGTTCCTCAACGCCCTTGGTCCCATATCGCGGTTGACTTTGTCACCGGCCTGCCCTCGTCCGACGGCAATAATTGCATCATGATCATCGTCGACCGCTTTTCTAAATCAGTGCACCTGGTGCCCCTTCCTAAGCTGCCATCTGCCAAGGAGACCGCAGAACTACTCATTCTCCATGTATTTCGGCTCCATGGCCTCCCCACAGACATTGTGTCGGACTGGGGCCCTCAGTTCACCTCTCTGTTTTGGGGCGCATTCTGCAGGCTCGTCGGGGCTACTCCCAGCCTATCGTCAGATTTCCACCCCCAGTCCAATGGGCAGACAGAAAGAATGAACCAAGCACTAGAGGTTTCCCTCCGCTGCATGACGACCCGGGACTCCACCACCTGGAGCAAGTTTCTCCCTTGGGTCGAATATGCCCACAACTCTCTGCCCTCCTCGTCGACAGGCTTGTCCCCGTTCCAGTGCTGCTTAGGCTACCAACCTCCACTCTTCCCAGTCCAAGAATTAGAGGTGGAGACTCCGTTAGCTCAACACTTCGTCCGTCCCTGCAGACAAACGTGGCTACGTGCTAGGCGAACTCTGACACAAGCCATCTCCTCTTACAAGAGACAGGCGGACCGCCACCGCACCAAGGCTCCCAGATACCGGGTGGGAGATCGAGTCATGCTCGCCTCAAAGGACATTCCCTTGAAGACGCTATCACGCAAGCTCTCCCCGCGTTTCATTGGACCTTTCACTATAACCAGGATAATCAACCGTCCGCCGTCAGACTTCTACTCCCCTTGTCCATGCGACGGATCCACCCCACGTTCCACGTGTACCAGCTACGACGCGTAGTAAGTTGCCCATTAAGTCCACCCACCCACCCTCATCCTCCGCCCCGTATCATTGATGGCAGCGAGGCCTACACAGTTCGAAGACTTCTAAAGGCCCGCCGGCGAGGCAGAGGAGTCCAATTTTTGGTGGATTGGGAGGGCTACGGTCCTGAGGAGAGAAGCTGGATCCCAGCTAGATTCATCCTCGACCGAACACTGATCACAGACTTCTATAGACGCTGTCCCGACGCACCCCGCGTAATGCCTGGAGGTGTTTGTTAGAGGGGGGGGGTACTGTCACGCTCTCAGTGCCTTCGCGCTGATCAAAGACCCTTGACATTTCCTTTCCCACGCTGTCAGGTACCCATCACGTGACCATGTTTTCCCACGCTGTCATCGCCCCTGCCGGACCGCCCCGCCGGCACACCGGTTTCTCATCCAGCGCTGATTTCTTTCGGCTTATAAGGAGGCGCAGCGCGCAAGCTCGCCGCTGGATTATTGTGTATGTTTTTGCCACTGTTTTCTCGCGTCTCAGTCCATGATTTTTTCCACGTTGCTGACCTTGTTTTGTTTCTCATCTCTTCCCCTTGCCTCACGTTTTGGATTTGTCACTACATTCGGATTTAACGGCTCTTGACCTAACGCGCGCTCTCTCGACTACGGCTTATCTTCACGTTTCGGCACAGACGCCACGCTGACGGATTTCACGGCTCTCGACCCAACGCACCTCTCCTCGACTTCGACTCAGCTCCACGCTCACGGCGCGTCTCCCACCCCCGCAGAGTTCCCGGCGCGACACGCCCACTCTCATTCATTCAAGCACAGTCAACGCCTCGTGCCTGCACCTGCATCTGGATTCACCTCCGCGAACTGACGAACATCGTAGCCCCCTGACAGGGTTCCCTGTTGAGTCTGGTTCCTCTCAAGGTTTCTCCTTAATGCCATCTCAGGGAGTTTTTCCTTGCCACCGTCGCCGTCACCCTTGGCTTGCTCATCAGAGAAATTTCATTAATTCGTCTCATTATTATTATCTGCACATTTTTCTCACACATCCACACTTCCAATTATTTTCTTTTCTATAATTATTATTATTTTTTTTTTATTTATATATATTTTTTTACTATTATTATTATTATTTATTTATTTATTTATTTATTTAATTTTTGTGAAGCTGCTTTGAGACAATGACCATTCTTAAAAGCGCTATATAAATAAAATTGAATTGAATTGAATATATATATATATATATATATATATATATATATATATATATATATATATATATATATATAAACTACCTTTATTTCTCTATATAATCCGCTGCTATACTTATGCACTTACTGTATCCACTAGTGATTGGAAACCATCATGATAGAAAGTTCTCGCCGTACACCAGAGCCGTGATCAGACTGCGTGCTTCAGGTTGTGTTTGTGAATAATTGAATTAAAGTTCCCATAGACAGATGGGGTTTTCCAGCGATTTTCAAGGGTTCCAGGTGTTCTACTTGCTGAATGTTCACTAGAACAACTGTAGTGGGCTCTGAGCCATCATTCTGAGCCAGGATTCTCACTGAAAGACGTGCGCCTCCTTTAATACATTTGCATCATTCACATATTTTACTGTGTGTTTTACAAACTCAACATGAAGCGTTCTGTGAATGTCAGTCGGTTTTACGCCTTCAATCATGATAAAAATTATTGTGAGTCCCGGTTTGACTTGAACGCCCCTTGTAGAATTTACTACTGCTGTAATTACGATTTAAATTACAATATGGAAAGCCGTCTTTGTGGGATGGTAAAAACAGGGCAACACTATCCTTATAAAATGATTATATGTGTCTTATATGTGAAAATGTGTCTTATTGCCAGAAGCATAAATGTTCATTAGACGGAGAAGCTACATGTAGAGGTGTCATAGCAGACAGACAGAGAGAGAGAGAGATGTACCTTGCATAGACATTGTCCTGTGGTGGTGTCACACACATTCTTCTCAGTTCCAGCCTCATTGCAGTCACATGGCCTGCAATTCGGATACCCAAAGAAACCAGGAGCACACTGGTCACACTGCCGACCGACGATGTTTGACCTGCACCTGCAGAATTATCACCGTATTTGTAAATATAAGCGCGGGCATCAGCTCTTTATGTGATTACAAGTTTTACTGCGCAGCCTAAACAAATCACACGATTACATTTTTGCAGGAGCGCGAATATGACATATGGAATGTGGTGTGTTCGGATCAAACATACACATTGCCACAAAGTCTTTAGGATGAACCAAATGACATAAAACTACAAACCGGAATATCTGTACGATCTGTAATGAAAATCCTTTTATAACCGACATTCCATTTATTTGCGGGTCACTGTGTTAACCATGCGGTCGTGGAGCAGAGATGGCGTACCTGCACTGGCCGCTGTTCGTGTCGCAGGTGATGTCCTGGGCCGTGACGCCAGGCCGGGAACAGTTACACATCTCACATCCCACCAGGGGATGGCAGCCGAAAGTCTGCGGCTCACACTGCACGCACTCCGGTCGCAGTGTTCGTGGAGGACAGATACACTCTCCTGTCACTGGCTCACACAAGCGTGTGCCACAGTTACACGCTACAGACATGAGGGCAGAGATGCAGGTTAATACGTTGAACAAACAAATATGATGCATTAGATTAGCAGGCCATCGCTGCTGTTTAGTTTATTTGGTTTCTCTATAGATGACCCCGTTTTCGAGCCGGTACTCACATCTGCAGTTCGGGAAGCCGTAGTATCCAGTCGCACACTGCGAGCAGTCTCGGCCGATCACGTTGGGTTTGCAGGGGCACTGACCACCGAATGGTTGGCATGTATCGCTCTCAGACCCGGCCTCATGGCAGCCGCATGGTACTGCACCGTTATTGAAATGAGCTGAAAGAGACGTGGCTGAAGACTTGCAGAACTGAGGAGCAGTCTGTGGGCTAGAGAAAAGAAATAAATCATGTATTAATTTATCCAAGACTCCAATCGCTTCAATTAATTTAAGCAACATCTAAACTCTATAACATACAAATTTTATATAAATGCACGAAAGTGTGTTATTTATGTATGAGTACTTGATGTAGAAGCTGTTTTGTCCGCAGTTGCTGATAAAGTCATAGGATTTATCCAGTGGCTCTTCTGACAGATATCTAGAGCTGTAGCTGCTCTCTGGAACCACTAGAATGTGATCCTACACAACAACACAAACGCAAATCAATCAGATTGTTATAAACGTATAGAAGCGTTCTATACATAATAGTTTTAAATCTTAGCACACACCAGCCAGAGTGTTTTGCCATCTGGGACTCGCACAGTCACAATAACCTCATGGTCAGTCACATCAAGAATGATCTGGTTTTCTGAGATCAGAATGCTACGGCAACCGTAGCCATGAGGGCAGAAGGTGGCATTGGCATAGCCTGGATGGGAGACATTTTAAAAAGTCACTAACTCAACATTTTTAAATGACAAGTAACTACTACAGTGGAGCAAAAAAGTATTTAGTCAGCCACCAATTGTGCAAGTTCTCCCACTTAAAAAGATGAGAGAGGCCTGTAATTTTCATCATATGTATACCTCAACTATGAGAGACATTCATTCATTCATCTTCTATACCGCTTTATCCTGTATTTAGGGTCACGGGGACCTGGAGCCTATTCCAGGAGATAGGCACAAGGCAGGGTACACCCTGGACAGCATGCCAATCCATCGCAGAGCACACACACACACACACACACTCATTCATTCACACACTATGGTCAATTTGGGAACGCCAATTAGCCTAATCTGCATGTCTTTGGACTGTGGGAGGAAACCGAAGTACCCGGAGGAAACCCACCAAGCACGGGGAGAACATGCAAACTCCATGCACACAGAGTCGGGAATCGAGCCTGGCTGGGAATCGAACCCGGACCCTGGAGGTGCAAGGCGACAGTGCTAACCACTACACCACCGTGCCGCCACTATGAGAGACAAAATTAGAAAATCACAATGAAGTATTTTTAATTCATTAATTGGTAAATTCCTCTGTAAACTAAGAATTTGGTCACCTACAAACAAGCAAGATTTCTGGCTCTCACAGACCTGTAACTTCTTCATTAAGAGGCTCCTCTGTCCTCCACTCGTTACCATCTGTTTGAACTCATTATCATTATAAAAGACACCTGTCCACAACCTCAAACAGTCACACTCCAAACTCCACTAAGGCCAAGAGAGCTGTCAAAGGACACCAGAACCAAAATTGTAGACCAGCACCAGGCTGGGAAGACTGAATCTGCAATAGGTAAGTAAGCAGCTTGGTGTGAAGAAATCAACTGTGGGAGCAATTATTAGAAAATTGAAGACATACAAGACCACTGATGATCTCCCTCGATTTTGGGCTTCACGCAAGATCTCATCCCGTGGGGTCAAAATGATCACAAGAACTGTGAGCAAAAATCCCAGAATCGCACGGAGGGATCTAGTGAATGACTTGCAGAGAGTTAGGACCAAAATAACAAAGGTTACCATCAGTAACACACTGCGCCGCCAGGGACTCGAATCCTGCAGTGCCAGACGTGTCCCCCTGCTTAAGCCAGTACATGTCTAGGCCAGTCTGAAGTTTGCTAGAGAGCATTTAGATGATCCAGAAAAGGACTGGAAGAATGTCATATGGTCAGATGAAACCATAATAGAGCTTCGTGTTTGGAGAAGAAAGAATGCTGAGTTGCATCCAAAGAACACCATACCTACTGTGAAGCATGGGGGTGGTACAGTAACATTATTTGGGGCTGTTTTTCTGCAAAGGGACCAGGACGACTGATCTGTGTAAAGGCAAGAAGAAATGGGGCCATGTATCGTGAGATTTTGAGTGAAAACCTCCTTCCATCAGCAAGGGTATTGAAGATGAAACGTGGCTGGGTCTTTCAGCATGACAATGATCCCAAACACACCGCCCAGGCAACGAAGGAGTGGCTTCATAAGAAGCATTTCGAGGTTCTGGAGGGCCTAGCCAGCAACAATGTGAAAAACTTGTGAAGACTTACAGAAAAACCTTACCATCATAATTAGCAAATAAATTATTAAAAATCCTACAATGTGAATTTATGGATTTTTTTTCTTATTTTGTCTCTCATAGTTGAGGTATACCTATGATGAGCATTACAGGCCTCTCTCATATTTTTAAGTGGGAGAACTTGCAAAATTGGTGGCTGACTAAATACTTTTTTTCCTCTTTGTATATACTGTAAGAGCAACACTGGCCTTGTAACCTAAACACAGAACTAATCATAGGAAATCACTAAATGATCCTCACCCTGCCAAATTGGTCCACCATTTACATAAATCTGTACAGTGAAGGTTGGGTGCAATGGCTGGTGGTAGTGTAGGATGAACACGTAGCGTCCCAAGGCATGCACTTGGGTTGAATACACAACTGCATTCTGAAAAAAGGAAGGAGGAGGATGAAGCTGGTAAGAAATAATGTATACAGTACAGTACCAGAGTGGTAAGAGTGAAAACACATGGTTTATGAATGCATGTAGTTGTAAACCCAAACAATGAGTAGTGAACCTGTGCAGAGTCCAGACGGATGTGGTCGCTGTTGTCAATGGCAGTTGGGGGCGTGTCCCAAGGAGTCAAGTGTTCAGAGTCACCACCTGCATTGTCAGATAAGGAAGCCTGACCCTCCTTCAGAACCAGAGACGGTGTTTGGAAGCGAGAGGGGACACAGGAAGCACTGGAAGAAGAAGCAAGAATCCATCCATTAATAATCAGTATGTTTTGAGGTTCCTAATGCAAAGATTATAGATCATTTCCTCTGTTTGTCCCCACTGCGTAAAGGCCTGATATCGACTATTTATGGTGCATTAACGAGTTTGAGTCACACCACTTTGTAAAATCTAGGTCTTTCTCCCAAGCAATTTTAATTTTACTCACTATGAGATGATACTTGGAACTCAGTTCTCAAGCTTGTCAATTAAACCTCCTTATCCACTGCACCTTATCTTGAACAAAGTAACGCGTTAGAGTACTTGCATTAGTTTTTTGATGTAACGAGATCTAATGCATTAGGTCCGCCATTTTAGTACTCAGTTATTTAGCTACTTTTTCAAAAATGTAATCCGTTATTCAGACAATTTATATAATCCGTGAGCCAGACAGCAGTCATTCCCAATCCGTTAGTGTGTGTGTGTGTGTCTGTCATCCTACAAGCCCCGCCCCAGATAACCCACCCTCTGTTATTCCTGCAGTTATACCCCTATCGCATACCACCTATGAGGACTGACGCGGGGAAAGATGGAAACCTAATCACAGCGGGTGAATCATGAAGAACTGTACTTGCGGACACCACACGAAACCGTGTAGGTGAGATAGGGGTATTAGTAGTTAACAGATTATGGGCCAAACTTCGCTAAGTGATGATGGTAGAATAATTGACTAAAACAACTAAGGTCTTGACTAAAACAACATGCATGAGGAATCACAAAGGAGTTTTCATTTTCTGCAATGGAAAAGTACTCGAACTAGATACGTTTATCAGAAAGTAACGCTGTAATGTAGCTGATTACTTTTTAAAGACAGTAATTTTGTAAAGTAATTAGTTACATTAAATAGTAACGTCCCCCAACACTGCCTGTAATAAATGAAAAAATATTGTTGATTAAAAAAATAAGTATGTTTAATCTTCATACAGTAGATTAAAGTGGCAAGTGACACATACACAAGTGCTTAAGCATCATTATATTACAGTACACTACACTGATTCAGCTCGCAGCAGTACCTATCAGGGTCAAAGTGCCCATGGGTGGTAATGCAGTGTACTCCAGGTTTCAGGTACTCCATAGTGAACCGAGCATGAGGGATCAGGTACACTTTGTACTGGTAGGGAAGATCAGACATACGTGCAAATTTGTTTTTAGAACACACACAGATATCTGAGACGCATGTCAGCCTCATTTCATACCGAAATATGATCATCCTTGATAATAAATTACATAAAAACTGAGACACATCAGTTCAGTCATGCATTAGACATTAAACAGATTTATTTTACTATACTGTGTAAGATTAGAGAAAAGCAAAGGGACAAACATTTTCCTACCAGGAAGAAGTTGCTTCGGTCTGCAATGAGCTGCAAGTCAACTTCTGTAGAAAGAGTAAAGACAGCTATGCGCTGCCTTTCATCCACAGATACTGCACGACACAAGAAACTACACACACACACACACACACACACACACACACACATACGAACACACGCACACACGCACGCACAAAAAAAACTATTAATTTGGAAATTTATAAAAGTTGAATTGAACTTTTGCCATAAAACGTGAAAATGCCAGAAAGCTTGGCTCAATCATCAGCATTTAAATGGAATATTTCTCTCTTCTTTGCATGAGTTCGTACCAATAAAGATTTCATATAGTTGAAACACACATTAGCGAGGTACCTTAGCGAGTTATGTACGTTATACTGGATTCATATTTGCTTTTAACTACATGTACACAAAAAGTTTACCAACTCAAACAGTACAGTGTAGCACATGTGACAGAATGTCTGCAACAGACTTAATAATGTTTTTGAATATCTACCTAAAACCTACTCAATTCCCAAATAATGTTAGCAATTAAACAAAGAAAATAAATAATCCTGTGCATCAACTTTAAGCCTCAGGGTGTGATACCAAAAAAATCCTGAACATTCTGAATAATAATAAATAATAATTGAATTATCACTCATCACTCAGTCTGTGTGCACACATGCAAACTTTACTGACATATAAACACACCTGTATGCGCAGTGGAGTAGTGTGATGTGCTGCTGGTGGTTACGTCCCCCAGGTGTGAAAACAGACATAGTAAGAGTCTGCGGCGCTTTCTCTTCACTGGCATACTCCACCACAAGGACATAGTCACCAGGTAACGGTACTCGACCGCGCAGCTGTATGTTGATCTGCAGAAACACATACAGTATAGCGGTCTTGTGAACTGGCAAGTATCAATCAATGCATCAAATCTAACCAAGTAAGGTGACATAGCAGAGGAGTTTGCAGTGGTTTGGGTCTGATCCTCACGTCATTGCCACTGCAGACAGCCATCACTGGGTGTCGAGGTGTAATCTTCTCTACAGAGCAAGATCTGGGCAGATGATTATCTGATCTGCAACTGGCATCCTCACAAGAGAGAGATGGGAACTCCTCCAGAGACAGGTACTTATACAGCAAACAACTACACATGGCAACACAAAGAAACCATTAATGTACACTTTAATTTAATAAGCACTCAAACTCCACCAAAAACATATTGTAGAAGCACAAATAATAACCAAATAATTTTACATCTGAGCATTATCCAGAGCGATTTACATTTTTCACCTGAGCAATAGAAGGTTAAGGGCCTTGGCTTAAGGACACCAACAGTGGCAACTCAGTGATGCTGGGGCTTGAACCAGTGACCTTCCGGTCAGTAGCCCAATACCTTAACCACTAAGCTAACCCTGACCCCTATTATTATTATTATTATTATTATTAATACTTGCACTGATAATGAGATCAGATTAGAAATCACCACACACTAAATATGTGAAATTAGAAATGTAGTATTTAGAGCAGGTGTATCGATTGCAGTGGAATGTAATAATAATAATAATATTTTTATTTATATAGCGCCTTTCCAGAGGACACTATGTAAAAATGTCTTGCATGCGTTTGCTACTGACTTCTGATTAGGCTCATGCGTCGAGCTGTATACACAGGGTTCAGTCACTTTCAGCTGTAGAATAGGAGCTTCGTAGTACGCACTGGGCAACATCACCAGATAGTCCTGCACAAAGACACAGAAAGACATTACAAGAAGTTCTTCACTCATACTCAGTCCGATAAACGAATCAAACCTGATGATTTCAGAAAACAGAACAGAACAATTAAAGTTAAATTCTGCGCACCAGTAGAATGCCTTCAGCTTCGATGATGATGGTCCAAGTGCCAGGGTTCAATACAAATGGTTCTGCAAAACTGTTCTGAGGCACATTTACAAATGTGGGCTCTGAACTGGGAGCAAAAACGATCTGTTTGGACTGTTCAGAACCTGGGCAAAGAGAGAGCAACGGAGAAAACAATATTCAACCATCATATTAGGGTAACTTACATTTTGGCTCAATAAATTAGAATATCATCAAAAAGTTTATTTATTTCCATAATTCAATAGTGGGGCACTGGTGGCTCAGTGGTAGGTGTTTCGCCTGCCATGCGGAAGGCCCGGGTTCGATTCCAGCCAGTGCCCACACCCCAGCCACTGGATACAGTGCCGGTCCCAAGCCCGGATAAAAAATGGGAGGGTTGCGTCAGGAAGGGCATCCGGCGTAAAACCTGTGCCAAGTTGTAGTGCGGACTGGATATTCCGCTGTGGCGACCCCTTGCCGGGAGCAGCCGAAAGACCAATGACATTTCCATAATTCAATACAAAAAGTAAAACTCATATATTCATTACACACAGACTAATATATATATAGTGTTCATTTCCTTTCATTTTGATGATTATGGCTTTCAGTATTTTATACTTTCAGGATTTCAGTATCTCAAAATTTGAATATTACTTATCACTAATAAAATTAAAAAAAAGAATATCACAGAATTGTTGGACTACTGAAAAGTATGAACATGTACAGCTCTCAGTACTTGGTCGGGGCTCAGTTTGCATGAATTACTGCAGCAACGCGGCATGGAGGCGATCATTCTGTGGCACTGACATGTTGGAAGCCCAGGTTGCGCTTTACACTGAACCTCAAGCAACTTGGATTCTGTGCCTCTCCTCTCTTTCTCCAGACTGTGGGACCTTGGGACTTGGCTTGACACAATGAATGCGACAGTTGCAGCCCATGTCCTGTATGTGTCTGTGTGTGGTGACTCTTGAAGTACTGACTCCAGCTGCTGTCCACTTAATTTCACAATCCATTTAAGGCTGCTGTTATCCCTGTTGCTAGTGCACTTTTATCTACCACATGTTTTCCTTCCATTCGTTCCATTCGCTTGGATACAGCACTCTGTAAACAGCCAGCTTCTTTAGCAATGACCTTTTACGGCCTACTGAACGAGACTGAGAGACCATTTAAATCTTTGCAGGTGTTTTGAGTTAATTAGCTGATTAGGGGGTGACACCATAAGTCTATAATGTTGAACTGTTTAACAATATTCAAATTTTCTGAGATACTGAATTTTGGGTTTTCATTAGCTGTAAGACATAATCATCAAAATTAAAAGAAATAAACACTTGAACTATATCACTATGTGTGCAGTGAATATATATAATATACAGTATGAGTTTCCCTTTTTGAATTGAATTACAGATATAAATCAACTTTTCGATGATATTCTAATTTATTGAGATGCACTAGTAAATGTAACAGTTTTCACCGTATTATACAAACAGAAAATTTAGTGACAGACATGGGCTGATCATTGTCTGAAGATTCGTCAGACATACCTCTTCTGCTGTTGGGATAGGCTGTGATTTTGCCGTGGGAGACGGCAGGCTCAGTGCTTACATATCTGAGGATCAAGCGCTTGAGATACACGTCCGCGTCATTCACGTGCACCGTCAATTTAACTGCGCTCTGAGATAGACAAAAGTGAGGAAAGAGCAGGAGGAGGAGGAAGGGTAAGAGTGAAATGGGAAGGGAAGCGAAGGTATACAGCAAAGGTCTGTGTTAAAGACCTGGAGTTGGGAAGGTGAATCTAATCTAGCTGTTTGGGTCTGTCTGTTTGGATTAAGGCCCTGGTGCAGGCTTGGAGAGGAGATGCAGAAGCAACCAAGCTAGTGAAGCTTTTGGATCACCCGATAGCGTGCGCATTTGAGAATCAGGAACAGGAAAGAGGGAGTGGAGGTAAGGAGTAAAGAAGGAGGTGGACATAAAAGATAAAGAAGAGGAAGACAGATAAGGGACTCACAGTTGCTGCACTGAAAATTCCTGCTGTCTTCCATCACCGAGACGCGCCCCCAGACGTCTGTGCCTCCACGGTTAACATAGCGCAACACCACATGGAAAAGATCCGAGGATCCGACCACCACCACCACTTCAACCAGAACCCGAGGCTTAGGATTTAGAGAATATCCGAAATGGAGCGAGGGGAGAAAAGAGGAAAGAGAGCACAAACGCAAAAGACTTTTCTTAAAACCACCACCAGCACTACAGTATCAAGCCAAGAGCAGCACAAAACAATCAAACCGTTACACACAGCTCTTTCACCAAGCCACAAGCCAAGCCAAGCGATATTTTAAAGACTTCACCAAATCTTAGGAAGTGAGCTGCAGAGCATTAAACATGCACAGGACAAAATTAAGATGCATACAATATTTCTGCACAAAATTCTTAGTAAAATGAAAACACTACACCTTCACACACATTACACATTTACACAGAACATCAATATTTTTGCAGACATATTCACGTTTGTTGAGACTCATTTTCACTCATCTTTATCACTTGAACATTTGATTTTGTTTGTTCTCTCATTTTCGTTAATTTGATTATCTGCCAGTTTGCCCCACCAGCCAGGTCTACCCTGTCATACAACAGCTACCAACTGGGGAAGGTGAAGGTCACTGAGTGCTCTCTCTAAAGCCTGATTCATGCTTCTGCGCCAACCTGTGCAGAGCATACTTGCGTAGCCGATGGCACTGTGATTTACATTTACACTTGCGTGCTGGTGACTCTGCGAATACTCCAAGTCCCCGACTTACAAACATTCGAGTTACGAATAACGGACGGCAGATCTACGATCATTTGTGAATGCAAATAGATTGCGGAAGTAGCTCACATGTATTTTACAAAAAATAGACACTGCAGTGCATCAGATACCAATATTTACTATTATATACAATATTTTCTGTGTGTAAGTAAATGTATAAAATGTCCAACATCCAGTATATTGTATGTGTGTGCGTGTAGGTGTGCGAGAGAAATAAATCCAACGAATAAGTCTGGGAGCAAGATGATAAAAAAAACGCTGTCCTGTAAAGCTATACGAGTTCACAGCCCGAAACAACTCTGAGACAAAATGGCGCCCGTTTAAACGCGCAGTAAACACCGGGATTCCACTTGTGATCGGTGTCAGATTGGTGTTCCCCTCGTGCTCTGTGGTAGGTGATTCGCCTGCCATGCGGAAGGCTCGGGTTCGATTCCCAGCCAAACCCCCCAGCCACTGGATGCAGTGCCGGTCCCAAGCCCGGATAAAATGGGAGGGTTGCATCAGGAAGGGCATCCGGTGTAAAACCTGTGCCAAGTTGTTGTGCGGACTGGATATTCCACTGTGGCGACCCCTTGCCGGGAGCAGCCGAAAGACCAACAACAACAAAAAAGTATAATACAAAACTAAAACGTGTGTGTTTTTTGTTTTTATGCTTTACATTGTATATTTGTTTCAAAGGTCACTCACTTTGTCTGACTTATGAACAAATCTGACTTATGAACGTGCTCCTGGAACAGAATTCGGGGACTTACTGTATTGTTGAATTTATTTAGTTTATTTACCATAAATCTTATAAATTGAAGTAGGACATAACAAACCCAATAACACCTGAAAACTTTTTTTATTCTTTTGTCCATTCTGAATCTCTTACCTGAATGATGGACATCTGAGCGTAGCCCCTCCAGCTAAACCCCTCAAACTCCAGGGGATTGTAACCAAAACGCACTGGCCGCCCATCCAGCGTCGTGCCTTCTTCCACCTCAAACTTCATGTGGTGAAGGTCAGGAAAGTAGTGATCAGGACGTGGACTAGGAAACAAAACCAGGAGGAGTGTGTAGCTTCACAGTAAAAGTCAGGACATACTACTCTTTTAGAAAGATGCTGTATATGTCTCTTACTGGTTGCATTTGGGCCCCTCCACATTAGGCCTGCACCTACACCTGCCTTTTCTCTCCTCACATGACGGAATAGCTGAACCTCCTATATCACACTGACAACCTGGAAACCCAACCACACATACGCACATACAGTACACAGTCAAAGGTTAATAATTACAAAATTATGCTTGTGCATTTAAATTATACATTTAAAATATCACCTTACCCTGGCAGCCAAAGTAGTTGTTACGGTCCAGATGGAAGTAGCCGTCCTTACACACCGTACATGTTCCACTGCACACGTTAGGCTTGCAGTAGCATTGTCCATTACCCTGAAAACACACACACACACAACATTAAAAAACATCTCATTTACTCCACTATGCTTGTGGATACCTTTCCCATTTTTTCCAGACAGTGAACCCACCTGTCTACACTCTGCCACTTCACTCACTGTCCCTGCAGTGTTACACTCACAGCCTAGATAAAAATAAATAAAATAAAACACTACCAATGCAATACATTAAACAGTGCAATGATGCATTACAGTCAAACGATCCCCTAAACGATGCTTTATTGCTTATACGATTGCTGTATTCCTGATAATCTTTCTTACTTGAACACCCGGCCGCAGTATCGGGTGAGAGATTCCAGTAAAGCGGCTTGCATCTGTCACAGGCTGCGCCATCCACATACAGTTTGCACTCACAGGAGCCCTAACAAATACGTGTTAGTAAGAGAGAAAGTGATGCCATGAGTATGGTCAGCCACTAAGGCATTGCTGGATGGTATTTCCTTTACCATCCACCAGAGGTTTTATATCAAGTTTACTGACGTTTGCAGTTCTTACCACAGTGGGCAAAATCTCATTCTCCACAGAGCCAGCAGGATTACATGTACCAGCTACATGCAAGAGAGAGAGAGAAAGAGACAGAAAGAGAATAGAATTAAACTGCGATTACGACTATGCGAGCTCAGCTCTGGCTGTAGACTGGAAAGGAAGGAGAATTACCTTGGCACAGGGGAAAGTTGTAAAATCCAGGGCTGCACAAATCACACCTCTCACCCATCACATTAGGTAGACACACACACTGCCCTGAAACCGGATCGCACACGCTGAACCGAGAGCCTTCCTCTGAGCACTGGCAGGCTAGAGAGAGAGAGAGAGAGAGAGAGACACACACACACACAGAGGTTTACGTCAAACGATTAGAAACCTGTCTCTGTCATGCAGTTCTCAGAACTATTAACACTTTTTCCCCCTCTGATTTCCTACCTAATTTAGTCGTATCCACTTCCTCCTGTCACTAGGGGGCTCCCACATTAAGACTACTACTACCAGTCAGTAGATTCAAAATAGGTGCACATTTATAAAGATTCTGTGACTCACGTGAGCAGGCAGGGAAACTGTAGTACCCCGGAGCGCAGGACTCACACCTGGGGCCGCTATAGTGGGGTTTACACTGGCACTGCCCTGCCGCATTGCAGCTGGAGTCTAGGGATGTCCTCGGGTCGCAGGTGCATGCTGGGAAAAAGATGCAGCTAGGGTGAGACATGCTACAGCAAGTACATCATATAGAGCAAGTGCATGGGTTTAAACTGCAGTGTGTGTATGTGCGGATGTGTTTTCTTACCCTCGCAGTTGGGATAAGAGTGGAAGCCTGAGCTGCACTGATCACAGCGAGGGCCTGTAAACTCGGGCCGACATGCACAATGTCCAGAGGAGTCACAACCACCAGGTAGAGCGCCTATAGCGCTACAGCCACACACTAGAGAGAGAGAGAGAGAGACAGAGAGACTCAGAGAATGTATGTTTATGTGTAGTTACAAACTTGAATGCGTATTAAAAAAAAAAGTAAGTGTAACCAAAGACATAGTAAAAGATGAGACTTGGCACACACTCACGCTGACACAGAGGGTAGTTGAAATAGCCGGGAGCACACTGATCGCATGAATAGCCGTAAAAGCCGCTTCGACACTCGCACTGTCCTGTTTCTCCATCACACGCTCCGTCCAGACAACCTGGGCATGTGCACTGACAGCCTAGAGGAGGGACAGAGGGTCAGATACACTCCGTGTTTGTGTGGTGTGTATGTATATAATGTTTGTGTGTGTTTGTACTGTTTGCAGCAGAACAACAGCCGTTGCTTTGTTTGTGGGTATCTATAATTAGTAGTATAATTATATTATACCACTCTCTACTGAACTGTATGTGCATCATTTCATCACCTCCTTAACCTGACATGTCCATCGCTTTGGAATAACGTCAATCTGGACTCCTCAGACCACATGACCTTTGTCCATTACTCCATTCAGTCCACTCTTTACGCTCATTAGAAAATGGAAGCTTTTTTTTTCTTATCCAATTAGTCTCACTTATACTTCTTATGGTACTGGACCTGTGACTTCGGACAATTATGACTTGACCTGATTCTAGTAATTTAAGATCTCCTTCGTTCTTTTCATTTTCAATAATTTGATGGCGATAACAAGGCAGTGTGTATGATAATACAATACAATAGCATGAGTTCAATTCTTATAAATGTTCATGAAGCAAAAAGGAAAAATATCTCATTACTTAATTAGTCAAAGTGTGTGTGTGTGTGTGTGTGTGTGTGTGTGTGTGTGTGTGTGTGTGTGTGTGTGCGCGCTTACGATAGCAGTTGGGTCCGTAGTACCCAGGAGCACAGATCTCACAATGCTGTCCCGAGAAACCAGGTTTACACACACAGGTCTGTGTGTGTGAGTCTGTCTTACACGAATTACCTTCTGTGCCTGCCGCATTACACTCACAGTCTATAAAAACAAACACACACATAGTAACCATTGGAATAATCATATTTTTTATGATATGATATGAAAATCAATCCAGAGATGAGTCTTACTGATGATCTCTCCTGCAGGCCGAGCCTCTCCGTTGATATGTGTGGGGAAGGTGGGAGTGACCACTGCAGCAAATACACACAAACATACAGTAAAACATACTTTACAGTTTCATGCAACAATCAGGGGGTCAAAACTTTGAATGTGTAGTGGACTGTAAGGCTCATTAATGATGAAACTTTTCTGAACAGATCTTTTTCTAAGCCAGAATGATTATACACACTTTACACTCATATAGACTATTAAATCAGCAGTGCTGAAGGTCTTAAAACGTCTGTCAGGATCCTCCTGTATTTGACCTGTTTCGTGACTTGTGTTTAGAGACTTTCATGCTGACGGTCATCTCAGGACTGCATTTCCCATCATACCACCCATGTTGTAACTGTACCCACCTGCAACTTGTTCAGTTATAGTCTGTCTACGTATATATAAAGTGCGTTCCAATCGGCCTGAAGTACCCTGAGAAGTATACTACACCGTGTGCATGGTAAGTGTGATTCCAAACCGCAGGGAGCCGCAATGTTCAGTTCCAGGGAACTGCGAACGTTGTAGGAAACGCAACAGGTGTTCACTTCACCAGAAAAGGTGAAAAAATTTCCCAAAAGTCATTGTGTCTTGAAGGCACGGTGGTGTAGTGGTTATCACTGTCGCCTTGCACCTCCAGGGTCTGGGTTCGATTCCCTGGCCAGGCTCGATTCCCGTCTCTGTGTGCTTGGAGTTTGCATGTTCTACCCGTGCTTGGTGGGTTTCCTCCGGGTACTCCGGTTTCCTCCCACAGTCCAAAGATATGCAGGTTAGGCTAACTGGCGTTCCTAAAATTGCCCGTAGTGTGTGATTGGGTGTGTGAGTGTGTGTATGTGTGTGTGTGCCCTGCGATGGATTGGCACGCTGTCCAGGGTGTACCCCGCCTAGTGCCCGAAGTCTCCTGGGATAGGCTCCAGGTCCCCCGCGACCCTGAACACAGGATTAAGCGGTATAGAAAATTAATGAATGAATGAATCATTGTGTCTTGCTGGAGCGTGAAAAAAATGGAGCTTGAAAAAAGATTTATATATTTATTATCATTATTATCAAGGACGACATCATATTTAAAGGACACAATCATTTAAATCCTTAGAGTGGTGTAGTGGTTAGCACTGTCGCCTTACACCTCCAGGGTCCGGGTTCGATGATCTCTGTGTGCTTGGAGTTTGCATGTTCTCCCTGTGCTTGGTGGATTTCCTCTGTGTAATCCCGTTTCCTCCGACAGTCCAAAGACATGCAGATTAGGCTAGTTGGTGTGTAGTATGTGAGTGAGTATATGTGTGCGTGCCCTGTGATGGATTACGTTAACCCGAGGGAGCAGGGAGTAGACTATAAAGTACACTGTGGAAGGGAACGAAGCGATTCTGTTCTGTCCTGTTGAGTTTATGGTTTTTTGTTTACTTGGTTTTTGTATTAGCCCTAGCCCTCGTTCCTCTAGTCAGATTCACTTTTGTACATCGTGTCTGTTTTGTTTCATAATGTTTAATCTACACTTTAATAAACTACAGTCCTGTCTCTTCTCCTCCATTCGTGACCATGTCTTTTAATTTGCCAAGCCCATGGCCGTCCAACTTCCTGCTAGTGATCATGACTGACTATAGCTGGTCGCTTCTCTGCATACGACATAAAAAACGGTTTATTTGACAGCACTTGATGGAAGCTGTACAATCATTCTGCCTGAGAAAAAGACCAGTTCGCACTGGTGACCATCTTCATGATGAGTGCGTATAAACTTCTGTCCACAACTGCTTCTGAAAAGATTATCTGTCTCGCTCTTTCTTACACACACATTCACACACTCACAATAGCAGGCTGGAAAGTTCTCATATCCTTCTGCACAGGAGTCACAGTTCTCTCCAGTGTAGTTGGGCTTACAGTAGCAGCGACCCGTCAGGTCCTCACACGTGCCATCAGTGAAATCTGACTCACACAAACACTCTGCATAGAGACAGAGAGAGAGAGAGAGAGAGAGAGAGACTCAAATGAGACTCAGTAACATGAGATATTGCTCCTGTTTGGTTTTTATATGATTCCACTCTCACGTGAACAGGCCAGAGGTGACTCCAGAGGATGGTCAGGTGACCTGTAGTATCCTGGTAGACAGCGCTCG
The DNA here is from genome assembly GCA_030522415.1 of Channallabes apus. Taxonomy (NCBI): domain Eukaryota; kingdom Metazoa; phylum Chordata; class Actinopteri; order Siluriformes; family Clariidae; genus Channallabes; species Channallabes apus. The sequence continues at coordinate 22,007,383 of CM060117.1, read as the reverse complement.
CAGTTGATCCCTGTAGTGTGGTGCTGCACAAACAGGAAATACCAAGAGCATCACACAAACAGTACTGTACATTGGTTGATATTCCTTCTTCCTTACTTTCTAGTGTGTTATCTTACCTGACACTCCATACACACTCCGCCTCCTTGGTACTCGCCGTGCATGTTCAGACTGGCTCGTCTCCGGTCTACCTCGGGGTCGTAGTAGCACTTAAACGAGTGTCTGTGGCAGTTACACTCTGCGGGCGGAAACACACAAGAGTGTATTATCAATCATTTTCACTTTAACTGAATGGGGAGTGGGGGGGGGGGGGGGGGTCAGAGGGGTAAACCGTGCTTAAATCTGGAGTAGACATGGTTAAGACTAACAGATTACAGACAAGAAGGGGGGAGGAGAGCTTACATTAGATTCACACACACACACACACACACACACACACACACACACACACACACACACACACAGGGAAACATTGTCGGGATTTATTTTTAAAGGTAAAGTGCAGGTTAATTTGTTTTATTTTTACTTAATATTTTGTGTTAATTATTTTTATGTATTTAGTTTTTTGGGCTGTAGAACGAATAATTTGAGTTTCCATTATTTCTTATGGGAAAATTTTATTTGGTTTCCGAGTGCTTTGGAATACGAGCCCGCTTCCGGAACGAATTAAGCTCGTAATTTAATATTCCACTGTACATTTATTTAATAAAATAATAAAATAAAATAAGCTTTGATGCTGCTGACACGTCTGAAGTATGAACTATGTTGTATTTGGATTTGTTAATTGCAGGTTTCACTCCACTTAAAAGAAGCTAAGTTGAGATCCTCCAGACGCTTCACTTGAAATCCCTCTGGAGTATCAACTGCTGGATGGTTATTTCAAAGACGTCTTATATTTTATAATTACTGTCATTAAAAGATTTCTTACTTGAGATAATGACGGTTAGATGAAGGGAGAAAGCACTCGCGAGTACTAATCTCTACACATGAAACAAAATAAAAGACTTCCTTCCCCCTCACTACTGTCATTATAGTTTAACCAAAATATTTTAGTGACAGTAACTATACAAGTATGAAGTATAAAACATTACATACAGTAGATTAAAAAAAAAAAACATCCCAATGCATACGGGTTTCAGTTCTGTAGTACTGGATAAGATGCAACTGCAGCACACAGACACTGGAGTGACGACAACCTCAAAGATGAGCTGCTGTCTCTGTTTTTCCTCAATGGTACTCTTCTAACAGATGTTTTACATCCTCAATATCTCAGTGTGTGTGTATTTCCTAGACATTTGAAGTTGATATCTAACATCCCGCTCCAACAAGCATCAGACTTGCAAGCTTGTCTAATGAGTTAGCTAATAAAAAAAAACACCCCCAATCAACAACCAGACAATATTCTCAGATCTCACAAAGCAACCAGTGCAGGATCACAAGGCTTGTCTGACTGATTCCACAGAAAATCCATAACTCACTGAAAATGTAGGGCATGTGATAGTACGACACCAGAACACCGAGTGCACCACAGCTAGCCACACCCGAGGCCCAGCAGGCAAACAGCCCAAGTCCAGCAACATGGCCTGCAGATCTAAATACGACTGGTGGGACGCATCGGACATACTAGAACACTCAACAGGTCCCCCTAGAGGCACTTGGAGACACGGCCAAGAGGGCAGAGCTGCCAACGCAGTCCAAGGGGAACCTACACAATATTGGACTTAATGGTTTGTTTGGGAACATTATGGCTGATCAGGGTATAAAGCAATAAAGTATTAATTAATTAAGTATTAATTTAGAAAAATTCAATATGGAGTAGAGTTTTGCTGCTGGTCATTTTAACATTAACACTTCTGAAGCTGCTTGATTGCTGGGCTTTGCATTGAGATTGAGCTTTGTTAATACAATAACTGCACTTATTACGTAGCCACAGAAGTGAGGTCAGGCACTGATGTCGTGCGAGGAGGTCTGGAGTGCAGTCAGTGTTACTGTTCATCCAAAAGGTGATCATGACGTTTGCATTGTGTTGCTTCAAAGCAACTTACATTTATCTCACTTAAACATGTTGACGCTGTTAAGTGTAAAGTGGCAGCTTGGCAGTGCTGGAATTTAAACTCGTGACCCTTCCAGAGGACCTTTCAGAGTGATGCTCCAGATAGATTTGGCCTTTTAGTATTTAGTATCTAGTATTTATTGTACTTTATTTTACTTAATAACACTGTATTGTTTGTCTTATTTATTTATTGCTCCTCCTGAGGGACGCATATGTTTAAAAAGAAAGAGTGAATAAACTCACGTTCGCACTCATTAGCGCTGTAAGTGGTGGCTGGCTTCCATGGCAACTGGTTGAATCCGGGGCAACAGTGGTCACATGATGGACCGCAAGTGTTGTGCTGGCAGTCGCACTGAAGTCTGGAACGGCAAAGAAAAATGTAACACAGATACTGTACATGAGCATACACACACACACACACACACACACACACACACACACACACACACACACACACACAACATAAATACAAACACAAGTAAGCAATGCACACAGGTAAAACATCAAGCAAAGCAGGTTATTGATTTTTATATATCTCTCTCTGACTCGAGGGAAAAAAAACAGAGATAGTGAGAGTGGCTTGTCAATGGGCTTCACATGAACAGCACAAAAACTTCAAGTGCCTCTGTTCAAAAGGATGAATGTATTACATTGACCTGCAAGACCTGCGAGAGGCTACAATTAAACAAGGGAGACAGACAAGAAAGACACGACAAAAAACAGTGAAAGGGAAAAAGTGAAAACATACACACACATATATATATATAAATAAAATATACTGTATATAAACACCCACAACTTACATTGTATTAACTTCTATTAGGAACCTTTTCAAAAGAAAACTCACAAATTTCTTGAGCTGCAATATATTAAATCTATGACTTGCCATGAACTATACTGCAAACTGTGATCCACTTCACTCACTCAATCTTATACCTATACCTCAAGCCTATACCAGTACACGAGGTGAGGTACACCCTCGACAGGGTGTGTGTACTGTATGTGTCCATCGCAGGACACATACACACACTCACACTATGGGCAATTTGGGACTGCCAATTAGCCCACTCTGCATGTCTTTGAACTATAAGAGGGAACCGGAGTACCTAGAGGAAACCCACCAAGCACAGGGAGAACATGCAAACGTCATGCACACAGAACCGAGGCGGGAATCGACCCCGGACCCCGGAGGTGCAAGGTGACAGTGCAAACCACTGAACAACTGTGCTGCTATTATCAGCTTGTATGTACAGTACTGTAGTACTAAACACACAGAGAGAGTATATGTGAGGAAGTACTATCAGTACCGGATGTAATCACTCGCATTTATTGAATCAACATCAAACCTGTTTCTTTGACTTTGTAGGCTTTCTGTCAACACAATTTCAATACAAGAAGGTCCTATTTCCAAAGATATGTAAGGGATCTAATCTTTAAGCAAATAATATGGTTATGATTGAAAGGTGATTAAAATGATTCTAATTGAACCCAGTAACAGTAAAGTAACATTAGAAATGGGAACTGATTTCACAGGTATGTTGAATTTGCAAATAAGAAAATCCACTGCACAAATAGGTCTAGAATTGGCTTGGAACAAGTTTTGAAACATTGGGAAACAATTAACATACAGACATGCGCTTGTGTGATAAATCCAAAAAAATTACAACCAACAGACCCGCATGACACACACACATGTATACACTTCAACATACTGTACATCTGTTTCACATCATTATAATCTATGGAGGGCCTTTGGCTTTTCTGTGTACAGCTCTGAGAAGGTGAGAAGTTTCTATCTTGATGGTTCTGACACTTTTCCACATGATCTCACTCAAATTTAAAGCAGGAAGATTCACAGGGACAAGAGGCAGACACAATCGCAGCAATGCTGTAGCCTCTAAAGGAGTCGGAAAAAAAGTCTGTGAATTCCTGAAATATTAAACAAACCACCTGCCAGTTTACAGACAGTGAGTGTCTGCTTCGTATTTTTTGCAAATGTCATTACGATAGCATTTTCAAAAGTTTAATGAGGTCTCTGCGATTTCTGTAAATAATTTTTTCCCTGATTATTCAGATTGGAAAACAATGGTTTAGGACTTTTTTTTTTTTTTTAACTATTTATCTGGAGATGATTGCTATAGAAGGGAAAAGCTTGTTCAAAAACGGATCTGGATAATGGGACAACTCTGGATTATTGTGTAAACACATGACCTGTATAAAATATGAAATGCTCAAAACATTCTCTGGGCAGGTCACTGATGGTCCAGCCCATTAAATAGATTCAAGATTCAAGATTCAAAGAACTTTATTAATCCCAAAGGGAAATTGCTTATGCTCGGTTACAGGTGCTCACAGTTGTTAACTAAGGAAGGTAAAAAAAAAAAAAAAAAAAAAAAAAAAAGGGTAAGTATTAGTGTCCTGTTGTATACCAGTCAGTGAAAAAAATCCACATACATGTGTGTATGAGTTACAGAGAAGAGTTGTAAAGTTTTATGGCCGTTGGGAGAAAGGATCTCCTGTGACGCTCAGTGGAACACTTGATAGTAATCAGTCTCTGGCTGAAACTGCTCCTCTGTTCAGCCAAAACACTGTATAGCGGGTGAGAAGGATTGTTCACAATGGATTGTACTTTGGACAGAATCCTCCTCTTTGCTACTACATCCACCGAGTCAAGCTCCATGCCTAGCACAGATCCGGCCTTTTTAATTGACTTGTCCAGTTTGTTCATAGGATGTGAATGTTAACAAACCTGGCTTATACTGGTAATTCCCTGGTTTACACAGTCACAAAGACTTGCGATGGGGATCAATGAACTCTAATATCTCCCCGTAAATACAGAAGGAGTCTGTCTGGTTATAACACCGATTCAAAGCACAAGAACAAGTCCACCTATGAATGTCCCAAAATAGAAAGTTCATGCTTCAAAGCCCTCCAGTGAGGCTGAATGAAGGAAGAATTCATCAAAGAAGAATGGGTTAACATTCCTCCACAGTAATGTTAAAGACTGATGTCAAGTTATCAGAATCACTTGGTTCAGTTGTTGCTGCTAAATGACCAGTGTCATGACAAATTATTAAATGCAGGGGGCAATTACTTTTTCACCTTTGTCAGGGAGTGGTTGGTGTTGCATAACCTTGTTTCTTCAATTAGTAAAATGGTTATTATATATAAAACTGTGGTTTGTGCTTCCTCATGGTCCCCTATACATTATAGTCTGTATGAGAATCTGAATCCATAGTGTGACAAATTACAAAGTGGACCCTTTGGGTGCTCTGGGTTGCGGGGTCGGGTCTCCATGGATCAGACTTGTTTGTCTAGTGTGATTGATGCTCAATCAGATTGGAATATGAGGGTTGGTAGCATTGGGCCCGATGGTGTTCTGGTGACCTTTCGTCATGCCCAGCATTGAGCATGGATCTTTTTTTAATGATTTGTGCTGCATTGGCTTTTCTATGGGATTTTCTAGGACAGACTGGCCTTAAATTCTCTCGGGCACGGGTTAGCCTAGGGTGCCCATGATCCTGTCTCCAGTTTACTGGTGTATAGGTTGTGATCAGTGTTGTTCAGTTTATTTGAGGGTGGTTAATCAGTGTATGTATACAAGCATGAGAGAGAATTATAGTTAATATACAGTAGTATATAAACCCTTCCTGATTCCTACGCAGATGGAGCAGGGATACTCTAGTAGCTAGCCGCTGCTGTGTGGTCTTGAAACCGCACACCACATATGTCACGAGCTGCCTGCAGAGGCTTAACCATAACATTCCCTGTCCTGTCATAACTACCTCCACTGATATACACACAGCCCTATAGATCCAGTCATCACACGACTGAAATACAGACTCTCTAAATACCTGAAAAACCTAAAAACATAACCTTGAGGGGAATGCAGTGTAATTATTTAAGTCCTGTATATACATGTGAGTAGGTTAGAATATGATGTCATACACTCTGTATGCACGATCATGCCTGCATCACCTGACTCTCATGATTATGATTAGAGTGGAGATGAAGCTGATACACACTTTTTTCATTTGTTAGAATACTATTCTCTGCAACATAAATGAATTGAATTAGAAACCTGTTTCGACAAACCTGAGTGTGTGTGTAAGTAATAAATCACAATGCACTGATAAAAAAGCGAGTGTTCCGTGTGTTCCAAGTTACACGTGTTTCTGGCTCCAGGAGAAGATTATTGTTAACCACAACACATCTGATATCTTACACGACAACCTTGAGCTACTAATCCTGAATTAATAAGAGAGATAAAGCTGGAAAGACCTTTTTTTTTTTTTTAATATATGGGTTGTAATTATACAGTGCTGTGAAAAAGTTTTTGCCCCCATTCAGATATATATGATTGCCCCCATTCCTAATATATATATATATACAGTGGTGTGAAAAACTATTTGCCCCCCTCCTGATTTCTTATTCTTTTGCATCTTTGTCACACAAAATGTTTCTGATCATCAAACACATTTAACTATTAGTCAAAGATAACACAAATAAACACAAAATGCAGTTTTTAAATGAGGGGTTTTATTATTTAGGGAGAAAAAAAATCCAAACCTACATGGCCCTGTGTGAAAAAGTAATTGCCCCCTGAACCTAATAACTGGTTGGGCCACCCTTAGCAGCAATAACTGCAATCAAGCGTTTGCGATAACTTGCAACGAGTCTTTTACAGCGCTCTGGAGGAATTTTGGCCCACTCATCTTTTCAGAATTGCTGTAATTCAGCTTTATTTGAGGGTTTTCTAGCATGAACCGCCTTTTTAAGGTCATGCCACAACATCTCAATAGGATTCAGGTCAGGACTTTGACTAGGCCACTCCAAAGTCTTCATTTTGTTTTTCTTCAGCCATTCAGAAGTGGATTTGCTGGTGTGTTTTGGGTCATTGTCCTGCTGCAGCACCCAAGATCGCTTCAGCTTGAGTTGACGAACAGATGGCCGGACATTCTCCTTCAGGATTTTTTGGTAGACAGTAGAATTCATGGTTCCATCTATCACAGCAAGCCTTCCAGGTCCTGAAGCAGCAAAACAACCCCAGACCATCACACTACCACCACCATATTTTACTGTTGGTATGATGTTCTTTTTCTGAAATGCTGTGTTACTTTTACGCCAGATGTAACGGGACACGCACCTTCCAAAAAGTTAAACTTTTGTCTCGTCGGTCCACAAGGTATTTTCCCAAAAGTCTTGGCAATCATTGAGATGTTTTTTAGCTAAATTGAGACGAGCCTTAATGTTCTTTTTGCTTAAAAGTAGTTTGTGCCTTGGAAATCTGCCATGCAGGCCGTTTTTGCCCAGTCTCTTTCTTATGGTGGAGTCGTGAACACTGACCTTAATTGAGGCAAGTGAGGCCTGCAGTTCTTTAGATGTTGTCCTGGGGTCTTTTGTGGCCTCTCGGATGAGTCGTCTCTGCGCTCTTGGGGTAATTTTGGTGGGCCGGCCACTCCTGGGAAGGTTCACCACTGTTCCATGTTTTTGCCATTTGTGGATAATGGCTCTCACTGTGGTTCGCTGGAGTCCCAAAGCTTTAGAAATGGCTTTATAACCTTTACCAGACTGATAGATCTCAATTACTTTTGTTCTCATTTGTTCCTGAATTTCTTTGAATCTTGGCATGATGTCTAGCTTTTGAGGTGCTTTTGGTCTACTTCTCTGTGTCAGGTAGCTCCTATTTAAGTGATTTCTTGATTGAAACAGGTGTGGCAGTAATCAGGCCTGGGGGTGACTACAGAAATTGAACTCAGGTGTGATAAACCACAGTTAAGTTATGTTTCAACAAGGGGGGCAATCACTTTTTCACACAGGGCCATGTAGATTTGGATTTTTTTTTCTCCCTTAATAACGTAAACCTTCATTTAAATATTGCATTTTGTGTTCAATTATGTTATCTTTGACTAATAGTTAGCGGTTTTTGATGAGCAGAAACATTTAAGTGTGACAAACATGCAAAAGAATAAGAAATCAGGAAGGGGGCAAATAGTTTTTCACACCACTGTATTACATATTTATCAGACTCAAATACTTTAGATAATCAAACATATTTTAATATTTAATTACATAAAGATAACCGGAGTAAAAATAAAATGCAGTTTTAATGCAGCTGAATTCTGAACAATTCTGCATAGAAGAGCGGGTCAAAATTTATCACAGCGACATGAAAGACTCAGTTATCGCAAACGTTTGATTGCAGATGTTGCTGTCAAGGGTGGCACAACCTGGTATTACGTTTAGGGTTCAATTACTTCTTCACATAGGGCCATGTAAGTTTGGACAGCTGTTTTCCTTTCATTGTATTTAGTCGGGTTATATTAAAATTTCTTTGAAGAACTGACAGATATGCATAAAAAATAAAAAGGAAGCGGCAAATACATTTAGACAACACTTAAAATTTTGCAAGATCATATGAAAGACCTAGAAAGGTCATTTGTAGTGCTTACTTGTAGGGGTCATTGGGGTCAACAGCGTTGCAGGCTTCAGCATGGCCATTGCAAACACATCTTCCTCCAATGCTGATGTCTTTGATGCTGTAGTAATACTGCAGAAAAAAGAAATATCGAAGAAACGTCAATGCAGAAAATAGAATTCCATAATAAAACCATGATAAAATTGTGTTTGGCTTATACAGACCTCTCTCTATTTAAATGAATATTTTTTTCTGTAGTTATAATGGCATTAGTTTTGCCAGATTTTGAAAGAGTTTCATGATCAGTGCATCTTACCCGGCGGGTGACGGTGGGGTCTCTCAGTGCTTTGCCCATCAGGTGGCCCAGCAGTGTGTTGGTGCGCAGGAAACGCAGGCGGATGTTGGTAGCTTTGGTGAATTCCCTCAGCACCGGCGAGTAGGAAAAATTCATGGCTCCAGGTCGCCCATTAACCAGAGAAACCACGATCTGTGCGTCAACGGTAGAGAATGCACACGTTGTGAAAACCAATGGACTTGACTTGAGATTTGTCCACAAGCCACAATTCATCAAAACGTTCTACTACAACTTTTTATTACATTTTTTTTTTGCTCTTCTAAGAGATTCTTTACCCACATGTTACTTTACAGATGTGCAGATTTAGATCCTTAATAAACAGGGCAGATGTGACAGTCGTAAGAAAACATGAGACGTAAGAAAAATTTCTCACATAAAGGAAACCTCACCAATGAATGAAAAATCACCAAACAACAAATAGTTTGTTTAATATACATTATAGTGTAGTGTAGAATGGGTAAATAATTTTAATGGAAAAACTGATCACAGGAAAAACACACAGTAATTCACACACAATTTGCGAATGGCAGTTAGCAAATAATCTATTTGCAGTCTTAAATTGTTATTTCTAACCAAAACCAGACTTAAACATTATCTTGGTACCCTGGTCCAGGGTGTACCTCGCCTTGTGCCCCAAGTCTTCTGGGATAGGCTCCAGACCCCGTCGTGACTCTGTATACAGGATAAAGCGGTACATATGAGAGTGTGTGATCAGGATCATTACCTCTCCATTCTCCAGGGGCACAATACGAGAGTATTCTGTTGTGCAGATGACATCATTGTCATGGTTGATTCGCTCGATGGTTCTCTGGCCAAATCGCTCGATGCAGTCTCTTTTGGATGCTGTCAATCAAAGCACAGAAAGCACACATTAGTGTGAAAATGTTCATTTGTCCGTAACAGTAGCAGCAGTTTTTGTGTGTGTGTGTGTGTATAATTTTATTAATAATACAACCCCATACCTTTTTTCATAATATAAAGAACAATTTATTGTTAATGTTAGAGAGTGAACAAATATACTCAAAATCTTACACTGTACTTGACCACAAATCTTCCGGGTACAAGGTAACTAAGAGTTGCACACATTCATATAACACTAGATGGCATGAACAGGTCCAGAAACAACATTCTTGCAATGTTCTAAACCTTCCGATGTATAATGTCTTGCTTCATTTGATTAGAACACTTCTGCTCCCACACGGCCGCGTTTCTACAGGAACATTATGGACACATTGTGTTTTAGGGGATACGCCTGCTGTGTTTTCTCCTCTCTTTGACCTCTCTGTTATTCAGATGCGTTCTGCACAGAGGTGTTTGTGGAATATAAAGCCAACAACAGAATATTATGTTTCAGTGTGGTGAAACATACGTCAGTGTTTCTTGCTCCAGCAAGAACAAAAAAATGCCTTTTATAGTTGGTGGATGTTTTTTTTTTTTTCTCTTCAGTGCAAATCCAAAACAACAGGAAGAGCAAGTCTGCAAGTGTGACTCGGTGGGGCCTGTTTTTAATACACGTCATCTGTTGAACTCACCATCATTTCATTTTTATTTCAGATAATTTATTTGCTAATTCCAAGAAATTTCCTTCACCTTTATACCCAGGCTGTGCTGATAATGATGTAAAAGTGAGCTTTTATTAACCGTCGTGTTGCACATGTTGATAGAATAACTCTTCCTCAGTACAAATTGTGAATCTCATTCACAAGCGATGCATTTGCGGCTTTATTGAACTAAACGTTTGAACATTCTTTGAAAATCCCCTCTTTGGCAGATATATTCAATGCATCAAGATACATCAACTTCGGCAGGGACTATGTTGAGGACCTTTATATAGATGAGGAGTTCTTTTAAAAACATGTGTTGAATGAATTATGTCATTTAATAAAAACTTCTGCCCATTTTAACATTACTCACAGTAACGAAACGCATTCACCCCCTGGGTCACGACATGTCTCTGTCAGCTTTGCATATCTGAACATTCTTCCTGTCAGAATTGCTCAAGCACTGTGTGATTGTATGACGATTCCTGGTGAACAGCAATCGGGCTTTGACATCTCAGGTCATCTTTCAATCACTTTATTTTTTATCTAGTGCCAACTTTCCTGATAATTCCAGGCTGGACCATTTCACCCTTGCATTGATTGTAAAGATGTACAACGCTCCTGGCTATACTACAAACCATGAAAGTACTGTACTTTGGAACAGGGATGCATTATACATGAGATGCATGTTAACAGTCAGTGTACTCACAGGCAAAGAACTGCCAAGGTTGGTATGTCTCTCCAAAGTCCACAGAGCGTTCAAGGACCCAAAGGTCAGGTCTTGGAGAGTTGGCGAATTTGATGAGCACATAAGCCACATGGAAGAGCTGTTGGAGACAAGAAAAACAGATATGTATGATCTAACATGCAGCAATGCAATGGTGGTGCATTGATAGTAATGGCTGTAAAATGTGCCAATCCAATGCACCTAGTGGAAAACTGACCTCATGTAATCCGTTTTATTAGAGAGATTTTACATAAAACAATATTTTTCCTCCATAGAATCTCTAGTGCACATTTAGAGTTAGAACGGCTTGTGGGAAAGATTAGATTTCAGTCAGAATGTTAGCATAATATGTGACATTATGCTTTGATCCCACTGAGACCGTTTAATCACATTCATATTTTCAGACAGGCCAGACAGTGAGCTCACACAGGCAGAGTATCTGATACATGTCTTGGTTAGGATTAATAAATCAAAGGGATAAGGGTGAAAAAAAACCATAGAGAAGACAGGATTACTAAACCACAAACTAGAAATGTATTAATAACAGAAGATGGCAAAGAATCTGTGAGTTAAGGTTTTGATGTTGTAAAGCAAAAATCATTTCTGAAGAATCGCTTCGATTGATGCTCGTTGGACGTCCCGGACTTCTTGTTGCATTATTGCTATTCTTGTCACAACAGCATGTTCTCATATCGTACACTCACATGGTGAAATATTTATCTGTATCTACGTATGTACTACTTTCCCATCGGTACTCGGGAAACAGCTCCTGATCATACACACCACCAGTCTCATTCTTGTTCCTGTCTTATTTCTGCTCCTCTGCTTGAGAAGCAGTAAAAAAAAACTATTATAAAAAAAAAAAAATTTCTTTCCTACCTTGCTGAAGAATTGTGCTTAATAGAATCAGCTTGTTTAATTTATAGTTGGGGCAAATACTTATGGTGCAGCACTTCGGCAAATAACAAACATTTCATTCTGTATAACTTAAAGCATATAATAATAAAAAATTTGATCTCCAATTTTATACATTCAGTTCTAATGGCCCTGCTAGTTTTATATCCCAAACTTTCTAGTTAGTAAATTACACCTGGACTGAACTTTTACATATAATTCATAATTTCCCCTATAAAAGCATTCTTTATTTAATCTCTCCATGAATCCATCTCTTTTAGGCAGCTCCAGGAGACATCCAGCTATTTCCTTTCTGTTAGCAGTGATGATCTCTTTGTAAACCCTTTAACCTTTTCCCACACAAGCACTTTCCCAAAAACACTTCCTTATTTTCACAGTTCCTTCATAATTTTGCCTGCAGGCCGTGAAAAGGTGTCAAGTCCAGTGAGGAATTAAAAAAAGCAAACAGCCTGCATTGTTATTGCTTTCTTATAATCTGAAGAAAAGAGTTCAACTGGGTGTACCTTATATTTTGGGACATAGACATGCCCACTATATGGCCAAAAGTTTGTGGACACCTGGCCATCACACCCATATGTGGCTTTTAAACAAACTATTTCCACAAAGCACAACGTTGTATAGGATGTATTTATGTGCTGAAACAATACAATTTCCCTTCACCAGAACAAAGAGGGCCGACTCTGGTCCAGCATGACAATGCTCCTGTGCACATAGCTGAGCCCTATTAAGTGATGGTTTGTAAAGACTCAACCCCTGGAATTTGGACACCTGGAACACTGACTGCACACCAAACCTCCACATATAATCACAATGTTAATTTTATCTTTTGGTATGGATTTGCACGTAATGACAGATCAATGACTTATAGCTCACTCCAATGTGTACGCGTCTGTCCTTTGAAATGTCACACATGCGCACATCACTACAATATTGCTCGCACCGTCTGGGTTAAAACACGTCATATTCGATCGACCACTCAGGATTTTGCTCTGGAGGATGCAAACAGTTAGTCGCTTTATCTGTTGAGGGCAAGAGTAAGAAAGAAAGAAAGAACGAAAGAAAGAAAGAAAGAAAGAAAGGAAGAAAGAAAGAAAGAAGCAAAGGAACAAAAAAGTCATGATTTCCGATCTGCCCGTTCTCATTCATGTCGCGTGACATTTTATCCGATCTAGGACCAAATATGACTCAGATCCAATGTTAAAAACATAATTTTCGTGGTCAAACAGTCATAAAAAACAGATCTATGTCACATTAAGGTAAAAAAATGTAAATAAATAAACCTCAGTCTGGTAATGTTAACATACTGTAATGATCCTGTCGCTGAATGAGCGCTAATCCCCAAAGCTACACGCCGAAATTTACTGGAAAGCCTTCTGGAAAGAGTGGATGTGATTATAAATCAAATCTGGAATGAGATTTGGTTTAATCCATAGTTAATCTAGCTACCTAATCGCTAGGTTAAGATCTTAAGAGTTAAGATCGCAAATAATGTTAACAGCAATTCATTTGGAATATAAGTCACTCGTGCCTGATGAATTCTGTCAGCCTCGGCCAAGTCAAATCCTGCAGACTTAAGATGATGAAGGATTTGCCAAAAACAGGTGTGATCAGGTGTGTGCCTAGAAGTTTTACCTCAGACAAACGCAATCTATTACTCACCATGGACTAGAGTGAGAGGTAGATCAAGAAATGTGACCCGTCATTCATTTAAATCCAATATTAAGCAAACAGAACGCTTTATTATAGAGTTCATTCCTCTATCATATGGACTGCATGCTAAAGAGTATTTGACACACTACAAAAGATGAGTGATTGCGACTGCAAAACAAATAACACTATATACATCAAAGCATCTAAAGAATAATATTTCATAGCAGATTGAACTTTCTTTAAGTGCATTTCTGTGACCTCAGGCCAATTCAACAAAAGTTTCCCCACCCCTGAGCTTAATGATTACACATTCCTCTGTTGGCTTTCTGCATTCCTCAGGTTACCATGGTAATAGATATCAGCGAGTAAAACCTTCGGGGCGCCGAACTGAGAACGTAGCGAATAGGACAAACCAGCCAGCGCGTATGCTAATAGGGGACGTGGCGCAGGCGAGCGAGACATAGAACAGCTCTAATCTGAAAAGAATGACACACAGATGTGATAAGCTAAAATAAGACTGATAACTTCATTAGACTACTTCAAATAGCAGCTGGTCTAGACCTGATTGGCTAACTGGCTTCTCTTTGTTCAGATGACACTACAAGGAACTAAGATTATCTACCGCAGACTCACACAAGCAAGTCTGAACACAGCAGAGACCCGCAGATGTTTCAGGAGGGCAAAACACCCACCGTTACTTATTCCCCCGCTGTGAATCCCTTCCTGTCTCTGTATGTCCTTCTGTCCTACTGTATAGTGGACACAGCATTATATCATGGTAGCAAGTGAAAGGAATGTTGGGAGGTCAGTGTTCATCCGATGCTCTAATGCTTCAACGGAATGCAAGGACACGGAGGGATTTCCGCCGAAACAGGAGAAGATGCCGCAGCTGTCAACGTCCTAACACAGTATAAGCATATTGTGGCATATTTATCCATCTATTTGTGTGAATTCTGCATCTTGGTATCGGAGACAAACGTGACAAAGTGTCACCGTCCCGAACGGATCTTGACTTAAAGTCAGAAATTCCAGCAGATACCGAGAGACTTTGACATTTCTTTTTTTCTTCGTGTGATGTTTCAGACACTTGTCAGGTTAAAGACCCCACATGTTTACCTTTGTCTTTGCTTCATATCTGTCCATATCGCTCCTTTCCAACATGACAAGTGGTTATAAATGAGGCCTTCCAGTCTGCTGCTTGTACAGTAGGTGATGCCACACACAGACAGCTCGAGAGGCAGCAAGACATTAGATTTCAACACTAATCTAACACTTTTGTCAGTCCTTAAAAAAAAACCCAGATCAGTGTGTTTCTGTGCTGTCTCTAATTGTAATCAGTAATCAGAATGTCTCTGGAAATGCATGTTTATGAACTAGGATCACCAGTAGTGGGGGAGAACCCCAAACATGTGTCGTCTTGAATTCACCACCCACATATCTACAGAATAAAACAACAAAAGTTTCACGGAGAGAAACTGTCTGGTGTTGACATGAAAACAACCAGATCCGTTTTAAGCCTGTTTTTCTTCCCTCAAGGTTTCTTTCTTGTTTGTCCCTCATCTTTTTCTCGTTTTCCGTCCTCATCAAGTGAGGGTAGGCCACAGCATGGATGGACAGCCTTCCAAAAATCCAGATCTCGATCCAATCTTTCACTGTCCACTTCACACCGTTCTCACGGATCATCTGTAGCCGTTGCTTCCAGTTGCGATGAATGTATGGACACACGGTTATGGTCCTTGCCCAAGGTTCCAACAGTAGGAACCCGGTGGTGGCGGAGACACCCCTGACCCTTTGATCAGAAACCCCGACTCTGGTATTGAGGGAAATTAGATCACCATCCGACACATTGGGCAACAGATACTTTGGAAATTTTTTTGTTACAAATGTCTTTGGACTGTGGGAGGAAACCGGAGTACCCAGAGAAAACCCACCATGCATGCAAGCCAGATTTTTCATTTGACACACCGAATAAAATCACACAAACATTGGTGATGTCCACATGAAGCAAGAGTAAATGGATAAATTCTCAAGACCCAATCAAGAACAACCATCAAGACCCCCACATTTTGGATCCTGTAATACTTGATGTTTGAGCTTTTAAATGATGGCAGGTCTTACAGCAGGTCTGCATTTCCGCTGACCCAAACTGGGGAGTTTCATGCGGTTGAACGGTTACCTCATGTTTTGTGCTTTTAAGGTGTTTGGGAAAATACAGACCGTCAGTCTTCAGGTATGGGGACTGTCAGTGGTGACATGTAAGATCATGCTCTGTTTCCTGAAAGAGCTGAAAGCTGTTCTTATGAGGGGCTGGCAGCTCAGGTATGTGCATATCTGTGTGTGTGTGTGTTGGCCTGAGGGGAGGTGGGGTGGGTCATCTGTTCACACCTGCTTTACTTTGCTTCCCTTCTTTAAAAGCTGTGCTATCAAAGGGCTTCAGAAATCCCGGGCCCCTGGAGATTAGAAGAGCCAAAGTTCTACATATCTAGCATGTACACTCAGATGAAAAGATCATAAACATTTTTTAGGAGTTATTGATAGAGTTTTTAATAGTTATTTTCATAAAGGGGTTTTAGTAGTAATCATCCCTAATAGGCAAGGACCCTGGTCATAATTTGTTCACAAAAATTAGGACTAACTGCACCGTCAGAATTTATCATTTCTTTAAAGTCTGTAATTTATCCTGCATAATTTATACACTTCTATTTTACTCACTCACTCATCATCTATACGGCTTTATCCTGTATTCACGGTCGCAGGGGGCCTGGAGCCTATCCCAGGAGACTTAGGGCACGAGGCGGGGTACACCCTGGGCAGGATGCCAATCAAATCGCAGGGCATACACACATACATACTGTACACTCACTATAGTCAATTTGGGAATTAGTCAATTAGCTTAATCTGCAGGTCTTTGGACTGTGGGAGGAAACCTGGAGTACCTGAGGAAACCCACCATGCACGGAGAGAACATGCAACCGCCATGCACACAACGGGGATAAGTATAAGCATTTCACTGCATATCATATATCCTGTGTATGCGACAAATAATATTTTAATTGAAATTAAGTTCTGCAATAAACCTGTGAGACCCAAAAACCCTTTGGACGTAAACTAGTTCTCTATGACTTCTACTTATATCTATTTGGAAACGCATTTGGAAATGTTGTAGAAGTCAGTAAAAGTCAGGAACCAGGACTCCTGTTTTCTGATGACTTTATTTAGAGCACAGTGTGCGTATGGAGGCATGAAGTGAAGCATTTTGAGAACTCCAGACCAGATTAGCACCGCAAGTAAAAAAACTTTCCCATCACCTAGTCTGGCGGATCCCTTAACCTCCAATGTGTTTCTGACGTAACCTTTTCCTTTTTTCATCTGTCACTTTTTCAAGTGTGGCTAGTCGTACTGCGTTTGTCTCTCCTGACTCTGCTGTGCTACTGGGAAAGTGCAGGTGCTGTTTTCTGGATGCTTTCAATACTCTGTTATTAAGATATGTCTGCCTTGGGTGTCTTAAGCCTCTCCCATCTGCCTTTTGTGTGTCTAATTGAAGGTGCACTTCGTGGCCTTGAGACTCCTTACATTCTTTGAACCCTGGCTGGAAATGAAAAAAAAAAAAATCACCAAGCAAACATTTACCACAGGAAAAGTCGGGAAGGTCACTCCAACCCATTCGACAGTTAGAGCTAAATAGAGAAAGGAGATGGTGGAGTGGATGAGAGGCTTCGAGATAACGTTTCAGACATAAAGGGAAGTGAAGCAGACAGGAGAGAGATCACATCTCACGAGACGAGAAACAGTGAGAAGGAGAGAGGAAGGATTATTAAAAAGGAAAATCAGGAACAATGAAATGTAAACCGTTGTCACTATTGTTCTGATGTTAAACATACCCACACACATACAGTAAACACATATCCTCCTTTTTCGATGCAGACAAGCACACTTCGTAACACTTTAACTGCCAAACTAAGACTCTGCGCACCAGATGCTTAGTCCAGCACTACGCAAGACCAACAGCTGGAAGATCTCCATAAAACACTCTCTATATCTTCAATGTCCCGCATTATCTTAAAATGTTTCTGTGCCCATGCAAACATAGCGAGAGCTACAAAATACAGAGCCAAGTTCAACAAACACTCACAATGTGTCTTCTGTCTAGTTTGGTTATTTTATTATCTATAAGGTTCAATGAGCAAATGCTGGGCAACGGCCAGAAAAGAAAAGAAATGTGATGTGTTTTTATGTTTGTTGTGAGGGTTGCCCACTAGAGGGCAATGTTTTGTGTTTATAGTTTTTGTTGGTAGACTCAGTTTCCCAGAAGGCACCTCGGTCAGGTGGTCACCTGACCGAGGTAGCTCGTTAGTGACATTATAAATAGCTGGTTGTTCTGGGGAACTGGGTCGAGCATTGTTTAATGTGAGTTCTGTAAAGTGGGCCTTAGTTTTGTCTCGTTCTGTTTTAGTTTTTTTTAATCATAGTTGGCTTTATGGTTTCCGGAGCTTTAAGTTAAGTATATATTTGTCTTCATTTAGTATGTCTCTTTTGTCTCTGTGTCTCCTAGCAGGATTAGCCTCTAGGAGAATTAGACTTTTGTGTTTACCCTCATGTGTGAGTAACCTCCTTTGCATGTGTAGTTCTTAGTCTGTATAAATACTAACCAGTGCACTACTAACCTGCTTAGATCTTAGTCTGTCTAGTCTTCGAGTCTGTTTAGATCAGGTGTGCCCAACCAGTCGATCGCAGTCGACCGGTTGATCGCAGACTGCTTTCCAGTCGATCGCGAGAGTAAACTGCCTTCTGGTTTGTCTTTTCTCTTTCTTCACTGTTTCCACGCCTCAAACCTCAAATAAAACAATAACCTTTATAGACATAGTATTTCTTGAGTAAAGAAACCCTGTACTTATTTTAAAAAACAGGTCTTTATTTCTTACAAGATCACTGATTACGTTCGGCTCTGCGCTGAAAAACCGACGGAATTAGTGGCTGAATTTGAAATCGCATACTAACATACTACTATTTCATATAAATATATAGCAGAAATAGCGAGAGTACTATGCTGCAACTTCAGCAAAGTAAAAGGCAACTATGGCAGAAGCAAAAAAAAAAAACCTTTCAAAACCGCGCACAAAAGCTACGATGCAGATTTCCCGGCTAAATCAGCTCTACGCACCTGAAAAGTCGAGGAAATGTAGTTAGCAGCACAGCAGTCCATTTTCTCCAGGCCAATCACCAAGGGTGAGGCTGCAGCTACTGTATAGCATCTTATCGCGTCAGTCATGTTCTTGCTAAACACAAGAAGTCTTTTAAGGATGGCGAAGTTGTGAAAGAAGCATTTGTCGTGGCTGCAGACGCACTATTTGGTGACTTCAAGAATAAAAGTGATATCATAGCTGCCGTTAAGGACGTGCAATTATCCCGTGGCACTGTTACACGTGAGGGATGTCGAGGCGCAGTTAAGGAAGGATATTGAACAGTGTGAATGTTTTTCTCTTCAAGTTGATGAGTCGACTGATGTTGTGGATGTGGCACAGCTGTGTGTTTTCATTAGAATGGTTTTTGGAGACATGAGTGCAAAAGAAGAGCTAGGGTTAGGGTTAATAACGTTCAATTATCACTACAATTAGACTGTTTTATTATATATGGATTAGGGCTACTTTCTGTTTGTTTTGTGCACATTAAATATGTAAATATGCTATGAATAGCAACTGGCTTTCTGTTTGGACTGGTAGATCTCGGCACACTGACAAATTAAAAAGTAGATCTTTGTTCAAAAAAGGTTGGGCACCCCTGGTTTAGATCATAGTCTGTTTAGCTACTAACTTTTGAGTTCTTGGTCTGTTTCATATCTGTCTGCTGTGTACCTAGTCTGTTTGCACCTTGGGTCTCTGGCTACTAGCCTGTTTAGCAATTAGTCTGTTTAGGTACTTGCTTGCTTAGCAGCTAAAGTGCATAACAGCTAGTAGGCCTAGCCAAGCATGTCTTGTGTGTGTTTAGCCCCTTGCATGTATAGTCCCTTGTGTTTAGTCCTCTAGTCTGTTTAGTGCATCTTCTCTGGTTTGCATCCCATGTCTGTACTGTATTAGTTTGTATCTTGTCTGTGTATCAGTTGATTATTGGTTTTGTTTATAGTATGCTCCCAAGTACAGCCAACTTACTTGTTCATGTTTGTTTGGTTTTGTTATTAAAGACTTGGTTACACCTCGTCCCCCTCTGTGTCTATGCCTCTACACCATGCCCACAGTCCAACATCTAACAGAACGTGACACTTGTCAGAATAATTAAAAGGAATATGAAATACTTTGGTTCATAATTAATGGATGCCAATACATGTTAATATCTGAAAGCACAGATTTGTGCACACATTAATAGGCTTTTGTGCAACCCGTTGTACTTAAAGTAGTTAAGAAACTAGAATGTTTATGCTTTGCCACGACCACCTTAGTCTCTGGATGTGATCCCTACTGACACCCTTCGGGCTGAATTGAAGAGGGAAATTCAAATGCACAAATATTAATGAAGCGCCCACTGTTCTGCATGCATCTCTCTCTACACCTGTCTCCAAAGTGGATAGAAATGACACGACATAACCTGATCAGCCATAACCATGAAACTATTAAAAGTAAAACCACCTACAGTAGGTGTACCACCGGATCGATTCTGGCACTCTGGGCACGGCTCCATGAGATCTCTAAGGATGTGCTGTGGTGTCTGGTCCCAGGACATGAGCGGTAGATCCTTTGGGTGTTGTGTGGTGGAGGCTCCATGGATCAGGCGTGTGTGTCCGGGACATTCCATGGATTTGTATCAGTGGATTTGGGCAGCTGGGTCAACAACCTTGAACTATTTTCCTGCTAAGCCCCATGCATGGTGGGCTGTGGTGCACTGGGTAACTTTTCTGTTATTGCCAACTTGTGGGGTAGCTCAGTGGTTAAGGCATTGGACTATGGGTTCAAATCCCATGACCACCAAGTTGTTCCTGTTGGGTCCTAGAGCAAGGCCTTTAACTCTCAACTGCTCAGATGTATAATGAGATAAAAATGTAAGTTGCTCTGGATAAGGGCGTCTCCCAAAACCCTAAAATGTAAATGTGATCGGACCAGATAAGCTAGCCTTTTGTCCCTGTGGGTGTAGATGGGCCTGTGATCCTGGTACCATTTTCGTGTAATATAACTGATAATCAGTGGTTTTCAATTTATTTTGTTACAATAGTGTTATGGCTGATTATCATCTTTACATGTAAAGCACTGACTGCTGTTTTTACCATAAATCTGGTTCTAAAGAAACTCCTTCCACGTGTAACGCCACACTACACATTAACTACTGAAGCTAAAGTGTCTTTAGTAATGACTGAAATAAGCATGTCTCCACTGAGTCTCAACCTCGTTACAATGTACGACAAGACAGTGGACGTCCTCGCTAAATGAGGTAAAATGAGATGCAATAAAATGTGCTACATGTAGCATGAAGGTCAGTGAAACTTCAAGGGTAACTGACATCAAATCAGGCATTTGTTTCCAAGCTGCTGGTGGCCATATGATGCTTAGATTCTTAGAATCTTCTCTCGTGTGCTCAAATCGGAAAGGTTTCCATACGAGATGGGGGTATAAATCACTGGTTGCTCCAGGGTAAAGTGAGGATGTAAAGGTATTTACCCTGTCTTTCACCTTCCCCTCCCCTCTCATGTCCTTCCCAATGGACCACTGAGAGTATAAAGAGCCAGAAGAAAGGCGCGGACTAGAATTCATGTTGACTGGGCAAAAACAAACATTTACCTTCTCATTAACATGGCATGCATTCTCTCTAGCTCTTTTTCACCCCTTTTGCAAGCTCTCTCTTGCGTTATACAACTGAGGATTGGATAAATAGAGACAAATCTGATCAAATAAACAAGTTACGTTAAATTAGAAATAAAAATACAATGACAACAAAGTCAGATATAGTATTTTCAGACCTGAACTGTCATAAGAACTGAGTTCTTCAAGAAACCTTTGCTAAGTTTGTCGCAATCTGGACATTACTCATCATTATTCCTTTTTCTCAGCTGTCACAATCTTCAGCTATATTGAAAGTCCCTATTTGTTCTAGCTCCAAATCAGAGGTCCTATTCATAGCGGCATATGTGGGAATTGTGGATGACACATCAATTTCCGAAATCCCACTTGCCGGTTTGCTGGGAGATTAAAAAGACGCTGTTGTCTCCGCACAGAAGACATGAACGTTCTAATATTAGCCTGACTATATTCATGGTTACTGTGGTACAGTGATGCATCCATAATGAATAATCCTCATGTTACCAGAACTTTATGGAAATCTGCTCGAGTATAGACCTTCCTTTACAGATTTCTAAAACCCACAGTTACCCAAACAACCCCAATTTATTTATCAGGTTGTCCCTAATTTACCCAGAGGTAAAGGGGCAAGGAAAAGCTCCCTGAGATGGCATGAAGAAGAAACCTTGAGTAGAACCTGTCCTCATTTGGTTTATACCAGATAATGCCTTATATAATTGTGCTATGACTGTGCTATAAGGTCGAAAGTGTCAATATGCTGATGACCAAACAAATGCAAAGAATCAATAATATGTTCATATATCGCTTTTGTTCTGGATTTGCCACTCAGGCAGCAGAACACAGCTGTGCAATGTTAAATAAAGGCATTGTACATACATTTAACATCCATTTTAATAATGCGCATATTTACTTCATGCAGTTACCCAATTTGTCAATTATGGGGCAGCAATGAGCGACCGAGAGCTTCAAATAATATTTACATCAAACATCAGAATAGGGGAAAATGTGTTCCCTGTGGCATGCCTGTTGGTGCCAGATGTTCTGGATTTAAGTATTTCAGATATTTCTGATCGCCTGAGACATCCCTAAAGTTTATACACAACATTCCTAACGTTTATACAGAACGATGTGAGGGAAAAAACAACGACATTTGTGTGAGTAGCAGTTCTGCCTTGTTGATTAGGGAGGTTGAAGGGAAATGACCACATTTTTTAAGCTACCAGGACGAGACACACAGAGGCCTACAGTATAAATCACCCAAGTATTACGGTGATAGATGATCAGGCCAGTGATCTATTTAAGTGGATGGTAAGTGTATCTACAAGAACTACATATCTCATTGTTCTCCTCAGTGGATAAGCGTCCCATGAAACTTTAAAGACAGTGAAGACAGAATTGAAGTTGCTTTGACTGAAATAGATATAAGATAGCAGCTTTGCCTGTTCAGCAGATAACACTTTCTTTACTTCGTTTTGCCTGTCACGGGCGCTTTTGTAGACTTGCTTATAGACAGCAGTTGCAATCTAGCTAGATAAGATATGTGTTCTTTCAACCAAACTTTCACGTCCTCCTAGAGAGCTAAATGTCTTCAGCTTAGAACAGCTAATCATTCTATAGAAAATAGACCATGAAGTCTGGGGTCTGGTTACATTAAGTGGTTTCATTATCAAAGTTGTTGTATTTATGATTACGTTTTTAGTAATTATTGGATTTGCTGATTAGGGTTAATCCAAAACATGTAGACCTACAAATAAGTACAAACCTTGACTTATCGTGTTCTGTCACTGAAAAGTCCAGGAATAAGAAGAGGTACTAATAAACAACCACAATAATACTGTACAAATGTAAATAATGAGACTAATACTGAATGAGTGGATTAGGTTCCCAGGTTTTCCAGGGGATCAGTGACAATAGTGTTACACTTAACAGTTGTATGGTACCACATGACCCCAGTGCTGCCTGGAGGTTAAACTTTTGTTCACAGCATGGTTTTAAGTTAGTTTTCCAGTCTGTGCAATTTAAAACCAGTGTTTAAAGATTCTTAGTTTTGTGGGTAAAAAACTTGTGCACACTCGATATTACCCACAAAAAGTTCACGCTGATGCACTGGTATGCTTTATAAAGTTTTATACACCAAATGAGAAAAATAGCATGACTAGTACATTGTTGTAGCTTTGCTTTAATGATTTTGATCGAGTTTGAGGCATTTCTGTGAAAAAAGGTACAAAATATAAGCTGGAAGGAATGGGAGTGTTTTTGCTACCGCAGTATGATTAACAAACCTTGTAACATGAGCAACAGTGACTATATACCATATATACCATCAAAGTAGAAATTTTCATCAGTACACCGGAGCCATGATCAGACTGCATGCTTCACGTCTTAAACTCTGGCCTCCCAGGAACTACTTTAATGGCCCAAACATGTGAAAATCGCTTGAACTGAAGTAAGGACTGTATGAGGGACCCTGAGTAGAGTTCCTGTAATGTATAAAGTGGTGTTTGTGAATGATTGTGCGTACAGTTCATACAGACAGATCCGATTGGCACATATAAACAACATTATAGCATGAATCGTAATATAAGGAAAAGCAATTAAATAATTAAAAAATTAATACTTTCAGTGTATAACAACTATATAATATACGAGTCCAGATATCATGTCTCTCTTGTCGAAACCTCTAAAAGCAAGTGTGTAATATATCTAACATACAGGCCCAGATTAGGACTGCTGATACTGAGGAAGTGTATAAAGGTAGAGGTATATGCTCCCTGTGTGTTGTAGGTCACACAAGTGGAATCGTTTCCCATTCGTTTGCTTGTGATATGAAATCTCCAGGTTGGGTTCCTGGGTAGAATGTGTAAGCCTGTCGCCATGCAAAGAACGCTATCACATACATGGAGCACAGATAAGGCGGGTCACACTGCAAAGGCTGTGTACATAGTCATTAAAAAGTCAGCTGCATGCTTAGTTTTAACACACACGCACAGACACACACACAGACACACACACACACGGTGAGATGGGAAAGGTGAGGGCTCACATGGGTTTGGTAGTGACTTTGTTCTAGCTTTTATGTGATGGAGGACTTTATAGGCGCTGAGAAGCAGGTCTCGACAGGCACCGGGAGTCTTGCACCTTTTCTGAACCCCTTACCCAGCGCATAAACACACACACACACACACACACACACACACACATTTCTATTCTGAGCTGTCCTGTCATGTAGAAAATCGACTGCTTTTTGCCCCATCATTCCTGATTGGATTTACTCCCCACTCACACACACTCACACACACACACTCGCACACTCACACACTCACACTTGCTCTTGTCATGCATCACTGCTAAATGACTTTAAATTATTAACTGCATCCCCAAAAACATTTTCTATGACTAAAAACAGCTTCTAAGGAGCTGAAAACGAATTCTCCACAGCGATACATCTTACTCTTTTAAACAGATGTTTTCAAACATTCGACTGTTTCCTCTCCACTGCTGTCTCTCGTCAGACTCCCTTTGTATAACCGCTGAAATCAGCTGACTTTTTATCTTTGGACTTCCCACTTGTTCGCTTGTTGCGTCTGCTCCTCTGCAGAGGTCAAGCGAAACATTTTTCATCTACGCTTCTTCGTTCTGGTCAGTGGGAGAAAAACGACTGACGTCCGGCTCTGATCTCCGCAAAGGGAGTGAAGGAAACTCCGACCTGCCTGGAAACGTTTCCTCTCCATACGAGAAAAATCTTTTAAAGATTCGAGGTGAACGCTAAAGAGGGAGAAAACAAGGAGAAGCTGTTCTGCTGATGGACAGGAGCTAGTGATCAACAGAACAATGACAACATACAGTTAATCACAATGCCCTCCAGAATTATTGGCACCTTTTATAAAAATGGGCAAAAACCTTTACAGTTAAACCTTGGATTGCGAGCATAACATGTTTCCGAAAGAGTCACTGATCACTGACTATCTGACCATTTTTATTCATACACATTTTTCACATTTCATACAATGATTTTCTTTTGATTGTTTAATAGTGGTGTAGTGGTTAGCACCCCCAGGGTCTGGGTTCGATTCCCGTCTCTGTGCGCATGGAGTTTGCATGTTCTCCCCGTGCTTGCTGGGTTTCCTCCAGGTACTCGGGTTTCATCCCACATTCCAAAGACATGTTGATTAGGCTAATTGGCGTTCCCAAATTGCCTGTAGTCTATGAGTGTGTGTGCCCTGTGATTCGATTGGCACCCTGTCCAGTGCCCTAAGTCTCCTGGGATAGGTTCCAGGCCCCCCGTGACCCTGAATACAGGATAAGGCGGTATAGACTATGTTTGGCCCAGCTGCTTGACCTATTGGATGTTTAGGGATAAGTACATTTCTTGCACTACTGGACCTGTAAATAGCTGATTTCCAAAAGCTGATGGTGCGTGCAGAGGTCTTAAAGTTCATAAACAATGAAGCTCTTCCCAGAACCAGCTCTTGGGCAAGTTCCTGATTTACATACACAGACTGTCTTACTGCGAAACCCTTCAAATGCCAAAAAATGCACAAATGGATAAGTGTACAAATCAACTATTCAACACTATGCACTGACATCATACAAAAAAAAAAAAAAACAAGCAAAGGCTTACAAATGTCTTAAAACCCTTAGGCTTTATGTGACAATATCTGCCTATTCTTGTTAATCCATCTCTTTTCAAATGGAAATGTACAGCAGATTGGGGATCAAAGACGGACGGTGACAAACAGGACATGTGGCAGACAGGACATGTATATCCAAGACTGGTGCTTAGAGCTGGAATTAAGATCAAGGCAAGTCTAAAAAACAGAACTAACCAAGATCAAGTCCAGACAGAGTCTTAAGGACTTTGGGGCCATGTCAAGTTTAAGTCCAAATCGACACCAGAAATCTCCAAGCCGTTATTATAACTAGGTGGCTTAATTCATGCGTTATGCCAATCATTATGCTACGTTTGCAGGAAATAGGAATCACTTCTTATCAAACAAGAAAAGACAACACGTACAATAAAACATAAAAATAAATTAAAAACTCAGAGTCAAGACCATTGACAAAAAGGCTTTTGGCAATAAGTCTGAGAAAAATCCATATTAGTACAAATAATGTCTACTCAAAAGCATAATAATTCCAAAAGCAGAAAGGAACCAATAAGTATCTCGCGAATGTTTAATGAATAAAAATACTTTCCTTTGTTGTTTTATACGTGTGGGGAAACCAGAGAATCTGGAGGAAACCCAGAAGGAGAAGAAATGAAACAGGGTAAATGCAGCTCAGGACTAAACTGTAGACCGCGGAGCTGTGAGGCAGTAACTCCACCAGAACTAAATTCTACATCACAAATAGCAACAAACAGTTTCTTAAAGATTTGCTCTGTAATAATATTGGTTTCATATTTTCTACATACAGTATAAAGTCTCCTATACACCTGTACTGTATATCGTCCCAGGAAAACAACATATATCTTCTGCTTCTGTCGATAACAGGGGATTGAGGGCCAGAGACTTAAACACCACGTACGGTGAATCAGTGGTGATTGATGCCTGCGGTGGTCTCCAGTAAACTCTGTGACTTTCAGTCTCTCACCAAGACAAGCTGCTACATTCCAGTGACATGACTGATGGGATTCGAAAAAAGGAAAAACGAAATTCCTTTCTGATTATGTATCCGACTAAATCTAACATAAACTGACACACACGTGCCACCTGAGCTCTTCCAACATCACCATCTCTCTCTCTCTCTCACATCACTGCAGGTTTATGCAGACAATTTAAACAAGATCTAAGAGAAGATCTGAGTGAAACAAATGGCAAGACAGAGAGATAATATACAGTAATAAAAAGATTAATGTGAACACCGTGTCTCATAAACACAGAGAAGGTGAGAGCAAGAGCAGAATAATGGAAACTTTTTTTCAATTTGAAAACTTGATGGTGACAAAACACACACATGAGACAGCATGGTCACTATGGACATCTGCTATGAACAGTAACCCCTACTGTTTGTTCACTCCAAGACTGTAATAGCACAGAGGTCATCACTCACTCACTCATCATCTTCTACACTGTATTCTACATGGGGACCTGGAGCCTTAGGGCACGAGGCAGGGTGCCAATCCATCGCAGGGCACAAGCACATACACACTACAGGCAATTTTGGGAACGCCAATTAGCCTAACCTGCATATCTTTGGACTGTGGAAGGAAACCCACCAAGCACGGGGAGAACATGCAAACTCCATGCATGCAGAGACGGGAATCGAACCCAGACCCTGGGGGTGCAAGGCGACGGTGCTAACCACTACACCACCGTGCCACCTAGAGGTCATCAGTATAACTATAATATCTGTAACTATAATATCAGTTTTGTGATGTTTTGGTCTGTCCACGGGCCATTCAGCATTTTGGACGACAGGTACTCCCCACTCTGGACACATACCCGTCTTTCGTGTGGCAGGTACTTAAGGGGGCGGGTTGCCAGCTCGATGCCCGATGCAATTTAGGAACACCAATGAGCCCTACCCTGCATGTCTTTGGACTGTGGGAGGAAACCGGAGAATCCAGAGGAAACCCACCAAGCACAGGGGGGACATGCAAACTCTATGCACACATGCCTGAGGATTCAAACCCTTAAGTACTAAACCAGCATGATGTCAGTTGTTTACATGGAAAACGTTCTAGAAATATTTTCTAAATGAGTTCCTAAATAGTGTGGGAACCCTGAACATAAAACTGAATAACACAGTTTTCCCAGGAGATTCTATATTAATTCTCTCTAAAGCTAAACTGGAAAAAGAGCAAGCACTCCAAGACTTTGGTCAGATGCTCCTGTTCCATGGACTTGGCAAGAGAAAGCCAGATCCCAATCAGGACTGGAGGGCTGCTATTGAATCGGAGAGAGGAAGCAGAGGTCGAAACAAACGCTTTCCCATCAGTTACACAGAGAGAGAGTGAGCGAGAGAAAGTGAGCACTATTAATGGCAGTGTGGCTCACTCAATGGCAGGAAACTGTAGAGTCCTTACAGTTCTCATGGTTGGCACCATGCCGCTCTCTGCACATGACACACAATGGAGCACTATTTTGCCTTTGACACTCAGACAGGCGCACTTGATACCGACACAGGAAAAGGGCACAACTTTCCCTTTAAATAAACAACGTAAAAGTCGAACTCTAAGGCGCAGAAATCAAAGACTGGGGTATAACGTGTGCTTACTGTAAATGCAACGTTTTTAATGCACCGCTTGTTTTGTGTATGTTATACCCCAGTCTTTGATTTCCATTCGAATAAAAGATCTAAGTCGAACAAAAAATAATAATAATTGTATCAGTAAATAATGGTACCATTATATTCATTCAGTCATTCATTCATTTTCTACACGGCTGGTTTTTTGTGTACAAGGTCACAACGGCCTGGTGGTAATTTGGGAACAACAAATAACCTAATCTGCATATCTTTGGACTGTGTGAAAAAACTGAGCACCAGGAGGAAACCAACCAAACACAGAGAGAACATCCTAATGAACCCTAGAGGTGCGAGCTCGGCGACAGTGGTAATCACTATGCCACCATGCCGACTACAATACATTAACCTAAACATGTGCAAGCTTAATTTATACTAATAACATTTACTCTACCTTTATATGAACATTTTAGAGCTACATGAGGCCATAATCACTTTTATGAGTGTATGGCTAAATGTATTACAATATAAAAACATAACAATATAAATTACCATAAGTTCTTGTAGCAAATATGCTGTACACTATACACTATACACATGCAATTGGATTTTATTGAAGAAAAGAAAATTTGAAAAACAAGAGATTTTGTGATGCTGTGGATACAACAATCAACCTGGACCGCATGTGTTCAGACTGTGGAGGAAACCGAAGAACCAGGAGGGAACCTACCAAGCACAGGGAGAACATGCCATCTCTATTCTAACCCTTAACCTTGGAGAGGTGGCAGTGCCACACTCAAGCCACCATGCCATCTTTCAGGAGTTCAGTAATTTGTTCCACTGACTACATTAAACCCTGGTTCTTTTGCACCTC
Organism: Channallabes apus; assembly: GCA_030522415.1. Lineage (NCBI taxonomy): Eukaryota > Metazoa > Chordata > Actinopteri > Siluriformes > Clariidae > Channallabes > Channallabes apus. The sequence goes on along the minus strand of CM060117.1, from coordinate 21,977,887 downwards.
TAAGAATTTCCTGGATACTTAACTGGTAATTTCACTAAAGGTAAAGTACTGTACAGTATTTACTTTACTTTTACTTTTATTTAAAGATGCCTTTAAATCATCTATGCATTTACATAAACTGTATTTGTGTATATATACAGTACAGAAAAAGTGATACTTTGTTGACGGAGGATTTTTTTTATTTGTAAAAATGGGAATCATCACAATGTTTAAAGTAAATTTAAACATTTGTAGCTTTAATCTTTTGACCCAAAGACGATGAGCCTTGAGCACATAGGCCTTGGACAGGACCAAGAGGTGGATGGGTGAATGGGAGGCACTTGAAGCAAAAGTAAAGGAATGAGGGAGGGGGGGAAGGACTGAAAAGAAGGGCGGGAAGAAAAAAAGGGGAGTTGAGGTGAGGGGGTAATTTGGGCTGGGCCCCAGTGCAGGTTGAGACAGATCATGTTAACAGGAGCATTCCAATCTCATTCTCCTGCTCCGGGGGTCAAAAGGACCCCACTGCTTGTACTCGACACACACACACTAATGCCACACACAAACACACAGGTAAACGTACGCTGAGAAATAAGACATTCTGGTCTTATTTCCTTAAACCTGAAAATCCTCTACATTGAAACTGAAGACACAGAAATCTCTCTCAGCCTCTTTTTCTCAGCGATATTTGATTGTCCTTGTGTTGCTTTTTAATCAGCTGGTTTCACAGACACTCCCACACAGAACACATAGCACAAAGCCGGTTACAGTCCCTGACTGTACGGTCGGCTAACACAAAAACATCCAAAGTGCTCGGCTGCTATCACGTTGCTAACCTGAGCTGTGACAGAATGGAAATATCGTAGCCCAAAGGCAGGAATGTCAGACCTGATTTCACAGCTAGGATAAGAGCACGTCACTACTGTAATTACTCCGATTCTACTCCCCGTCACTTACAGAGAAAGAGAAGACAATACTTCAGTCGAGGACATCAAACAGATTCTGTATTTAACAATTGCATTATTATTTTTTAAAATAAACTTTCTATCACTAAATTCCAAAAACGTAATTAGGCCTCAAGCAAATGCTGCCCTTTTCTTCCTGCCCTTTGCTTCTTTTCTAAACTCCCTCTTGTTGCCCTGCCATGTGCAATCCTATGGCAGAAAGTGTTTAGTCAGTACAATAGCTGGTGGTGGGGGTGAGTGTGTGGAAAATTAATAGGTGTGGGAGGATACGGGTTATAATCTGGAGAGTGGTTTTTTAAGCATCTTAAAAATTAGCTGATGAAAAAAATCACATACATACAAAAACAAATGGATGTAATCAGAATTAAACAGCTGCAGCTTTAATGCAAAGGGATCGAGTTCAACTCGGGATCCATCCAAACAAGTGTGTGTTATGTGGAGCAGTGCTGAGTAACACTTCTGTAGGTGTCATTGTGGTCTTTACACAATAGGGAAAAGGGAGTAGACTGTTTGTTTGTGTATGTGTGTGTGTGTGTGTGTGTGTGTGTGTGTGTGAGTGTGTGTGTGTGTGTGTGTGAGAGAGAGAGAGAGAGAGCAAGAGAAGTAAACAGACATGATGAGAGAAAGAGTAAGAGAGAGACACACCTGTCCAAGGTCCAGCGTGACGTTCACTTGGTTGTATTCAGTACTGCGAGAAAGGGGAGGACTCTGCCACCATCTCTCAGTTCCATCGATAGCATTAGTGATGGGATGGGCTCGGTTGCTGTCTGCCGTGTCACATATGTCGCAGTACTGGCCCTGAGAAAATGAAAAAAAAAAAAAAAAGATTTTAAAACACATTTCCACCCCACATACGCAGTAGACAGTAATTCTGCACACTGTATCAGCACATGGTGATGTTTTTCATAAGAAACTGCTGCACATCATACAATGTGTTAAGATGTGAAAGAATCATTATTAACTTCCGAGGAGAAAGATTCTCCTGGACTGCCGCGTCTCCTGTAAGAGCATTTCACAACTTGTGCCGTAGAGTCAAAACAGGCTGGAACCTTGTACTTATATATCATATTCGAGTTCAGATACGACAGCTCTCATCACGCCCCAACTTCATGCATGAGAGAAGTCTGACAAAGGTGTTTGTGTTTGATTGCGACAAAAGAGAGAGAGTAAAATAAATGGAAGTGAGTGAGGGGGAAAAAATCCAAAATTTCACTACAAAAAAACAAACAAAAAGATTTAAGACTGATGCTTCTTCTTCTTGCTGAATAGTTAAGGAATTTAAAAGCCTTAAAAAGCTCAACATGAGAACGTTGAGAAGGTCAGGGCCTATGGGTGTCCCTGTCACACAATGATCCGTAAGTCTTCACCACTTCCACTTATTCCTGTTAATCCAGACTTTAGAACAAAATGGAGAATGTTACCCTGGCAACAAACCTCTAGGGAATTACTTCATTACTGGTAAAAAAATTTAAATAAAATGAAAAAAGCTTCTCTGCATTGAATTATGATGCCTAGCAGTCCTTTAACAGTACATGATAGGTTTATTGCCCAGGAATGTTATCGTCTCTTTAAACAGACTCCAGAGGGTATCCCCAGTGAGGATCCTGATGCTTTTAATTAACAGTGAAACCTACATTAGTAGGTTAAAAAAAAAGTCAAAATCCAAGCTAAGTTTCCGTACATCCAATAACAACTAGGTAGGTCAGGAAGTTCAGCTAAAACATATTGTTAAATTAATCCATCAAAGAGCTGTTGTTATGACTGATGAAAATGCTGGAAACCACAGAGTAAGCAAACCTTTTAAAGTTTAATCCCTAACTCTCTTAAACCAAATGACTTTTACTTAATGACTAGTTCAATGGAATATTTAGATATACACAAGTCTAAGAAACAATGCTTTGACTAAAAGATGAAGCAGCACAAAAAGTCCATGTTCCTATTTTTTAATTTTGAGATATTGGGCGTCTGATCATCATTTTATTTATTTATTTATTTATTTATTTATTTAAAAATTAACTCCAAGGTGTTGTACCAAACTGTTTGTTTCATTTGGCTTTATTGGATTCATGCATAATCAATGCATTAACAAGTGAATAAATTAATGCATTACTTTACATGAATGCATTAATTAGTGCAATCAATAACTCCATCAGTCTTTTCTTCAAGAGAAAACTATGCTTATGACCTGAGATTCGTTCTATTATTAAAGTTGGTAAATTGCCAACAAACACTGATTAAAAGAGGATTAATTAATGGATAATCAAGAAGGAATGCGAGAATACACTTCAGCACTAATGAATCATATACTGTATATAACAGATCTAAATATATCTGCCTAAGATGGCCCAGTTATTTATTCCGCAGATCACTTCAGCACGATCTCACACTGAAGAGAAATGGAAGCCTTTAAATGGAGGTGACTTGCTCCATATTAGCACTGCGTTGGATCCGACACATTGAGCTCTCAGGTCCCTGTTCCCTAAGGCCTTATGCATGGACCGAATGCCGCAAATTCCTCAGAGAGAGAAAATGCTAATAGTAACGTTACACCAGACTTTGCATTTTACAATGTTTGAAGATCTCACCAACCTGTTAACCGCCAGACCCCAGGAGGAGCTAGGGATGAGCTAAAGTGAATCGCTAGCTCGAAATGGACACCTACGGTGCTGAATCAACATTTGCAGAGTTCGGTCAACTCTTACAATGGTTCCTGAGAGCACAGCTGGAACTTTAGGAAATATTCAGGAACACTTCCGAAAAAGAGAAACATCCATATTCAATCAAACACATGCACTGTTAGGGACATTCTGATCATTTTGATTCATACATATATTCTCACACATTTCATACTACTTTCCCTAATTTTCTACAATGACTGTTTTTAAAAGCGTTATACAAACCAATTTTATTTAATTATAATGTTCACTGGGTATATATCGATAAATAGTACTAAACAGTACCATCCCTTGGAGCTGGGGTGGAAGCCTCAAGCACACACCCTCTGTGCGAAAGGTGTAACATTAACACTTTGTTCTAAATAGCCATCACAGTCCAACACCATGTACAGTGTGTACTTATTATACATTTCAAGCTGGAAGGCAGATTTTGAACATATGAAAATGTAAGGGTACTCCACCAGGGACAACAACAAGTACAGTTCAGTAACTTTACCCTTTTGCAAAACTTTATGGTGCTGAAATATATTGACTCGAATGAACAAAAAAAGTGTTAAATTATCACTTTAGATGTTTCAGGTCCTGTGACATTACAGTTTATGCATTTAATTGGAAATTAATCATCTATTAGTACAACGCATGTGTTGCCAGATCCGCTCTATTTACTCCGCAGTACACCTGATCTCCTGCTTGTATTTACTCGGAGTTCTTGGAGATTTTGTTACATTAGATTTAAATGCAGTGTACTATGAGTTCCTCAATTAAACAGGAACATTTTGTTTACTTGGAAAACAAAAACTGTGCAATGCAATGGAAGTAAAACAGTTTTCTTGAATAAAGCGCGCGTATATTGAGCAGATTTGGCAACCATCACAAAGCGCAACCTGCTCGTGAAGAAAAAGTAACAGGACCGTGATAAAGTTTGTAGCCTCGTATTTTACACGGTGTGTTTTATGTCTATAGAGAGTAAATATCATTATCCTAAATCTAACCCCCCTCGTCACCTGGATGGTTTGGCTCGGGTCCCCTGATACAGGCCCTCCGACCAGTTTGCAGTAGAGGTCCTGGACCGGGCGGCTCTGCTCGTCTTCTCCACAGGTGGCTGTCGCTGTGATTTTTGTGCCTTCTGCCAAATTGAAATAAGGCGGATGGAGGCTGAATCCGTTCACTCCGTCCGTCGGTAAGTCCTGAGCGGCGGCGCCGCAAACACGCAGCAGGAGAAGCAGAAAGAGCTCGAACTCCGCGCGTCCTCGCGCCATCTTTCACCTGCGCGCGCGGCTGTACTCCGAGTACTGAGAGCTGTGAGGGGAGAGAAAGACTAACGCGGCCACTGAGGAGACACGCCGGTGTTCACACACACACACACACACAAGAGGGGGTGGGGGGTATAGAGAGCGAGAACGCGGACGGTAAGCGGTACTTGTCCTTCTGCTGCTCGCGCGCGCGTGTGTGTGTGTTTCCAATGGGCACCTCTCTCTCTCTCTGTCTGTCACACACACACACACACCAACTTTACAACTACTGCTGCCAAGATCACTTATGAAGAATCAAAGTCAAATTAATAATACATTTTAATGTTTTGCAGAAAGCTGGCTACTAATAATATAATAATAATAATAACTTTATAATCACTCAGACTGGTGTTCTTCACCAGACTCCAGTCTCTGTGTGTGTGTGTGTGTGTGTGTGTATATAGAGTGTGCAGGTTCACTCCTACAGTAGCTTGGTGGGTTTCCTCCACCAAGTACTGCATTTTCCTCTAACCGTCGAAAGAACACTGAAAGCTGAATGGAATTAACTATTTGCTTGCAATGTGTAAGTGTGTGTGTGTGCATGCACTTGTCCCCTGTGATGGGCTGGCACCCCATCCTTGTGCATCCTCACAATATATAAGTGGTATGGAAATTGGATGGATGGATAATAATGTTAATTATTATTAATTAATATTAATTATCACATTCTTAATACGTTTTTTAAAAAGTTAAAAAGATGTATTATTACTAAGACTAATGATTATTAATATTATCATCATTCATTAATCTTCTATACCAATAACTTATCCTGTACCAATCCCCATCGCATGGCAAACACATTACTGGTAGTTCCCAGAATTTCAAAATCTACAAAAGGGGGTAGGCATTTTCATATTTAGCTCCAAAGCTTTGGAATAGCCTTCCAGACAGTGTTCGGGGAGCAGACACAGTTTCCCAGTTCAAAAGTAGACTCAAGGCGCATCTTTTTAATCTGGCATACACGTAACTCATCCCATAACCTCATAATCTGGCATACACGTAACTCATCCCATAACCTCATACTCCAGTACACTTATCCCGAATGGCAACTACGCTAATTCTCTCTATCTGTTCTGTATTTTTCTACCCATCCCGAGGCATCGGGAGATTTTGCCAGCTTCAGTAGACAAAGGCCGACCCTGCGAGGTTCCTGAGGCATCCAGAGAAGGACCAGCTCCAGCTGGATTCTGTTTCATGATGGTTTGGAGCTACACATGCTGCTCCTGTGCTTCCAGTGATCCAGACCTCATCTGCCCTCTGCATCTACTGACTCGTCCCTATGCTGAACTGGACTTCATGTCAGTTTAAAGAATTTCTGTCATATTGAACTTTCACCTGCACAACACACATGATGTCATATCATTTCTATCTGTTATCACCCAAATGAGGATGGGTTCCCTGTTGTGTCTGGTTCCTCTCAAGGTTTCTTCTTATTGCCATTGCAGGGAGTTTTTCCTTGCCACCGTCGCCGTCACCCTTGGTTTGCTCATCAGAGACATTTCATTCATCATTCATTCATCTCATTATTACCTATACACATTTTTCTCACACATACACACTTCCAATTTTTTCTTTTCTAAAAAAAATGTGTTCTTTCATCTTTGTGAAGCTGCTTTGAGACAATGACCATTGTTAAAAGGGCTATATAAATAAAATTGAATTGAATTGAATATGAACAAGAAGCACAATTCTAAACCTATTCAATTAAAATGGCTTTTAACAACTCCTACAACTAGCAATAGCAACTAACTAGCTCTAACACCTCTAACGATAAGGGTTGTTAGTAGTTTACTGTCATCATGTAATTTGTAATAATAGTAGTAATAAAATGATGATTGCGTGTGTTGGGTATGATGGACCCCACTTGGAGAACAATGGCTCTATTTTGTATTATGTTGGTTAGAACCTATGGCAGTAAATGATTGCAAAGGAACTGGCAGAATGTCACTAATGAGTCTACTGCTGTTGGAGGAATCTAAATTCTGTATACACTAAAACGACTATTCATAGCATTACTGTGTAGTCTGCTGTGCTGTATAGAGTCACAGATTATACCATACAGTATAGTTGCCACACAGCAGGCTCCAAATTCCCATATGTCAGCAAACAGTGCTGAATAAAACACAACTTAGAATGGTATTTGTTTTGGCATAAACCTTGAACCAACTGTGTCTCCATGAGCCTCCATTTTGCTAGAAAAGAACCTTGAATAAACTTTTTACAGCACAAATAAGAGTTCCACTGGGACCAACTCTATTATTGCAGCGTTCTCTAACACACCACGAACTTATGCAAGAATTCAGTTTTTTGTTTTCCTCTGCAGTTAGAGGTCTTATACATTCTTCTGCAAGTTATAAAGACACACAGGCTTTCATTTTCCTGTTCACAGCACCTGAAAACTTAATTAAATGGCAGCGCTCCAGACAACAAAGTGATGAGCAGATAGGGGGAGCGAGAGAGACCGTGAGAGACGCAGAAAGAGAGAGAGAGCAGGTGTTTCCCTCTGATTCTGCCCACCTGGATTACGCTTAGACTGCTGGTGCCCCTCTAATTATCAGAGCTGTAAAAAACACATTCATACACACAAACAAAAGTGCTGACGGGGGAATAAGAAGGAACAATACTAGAAAATTATCTGTCCAAGTATTCTCTCTTTTTTCTATTTTCACAAGAATTTTAAAAACTTTTACGAAGAAATAAGCATTAAACATTTAGATAATCCAGTAAATCTACATTTATTTTAAATGCCATCTGTCATCTGTACAGGGATATAAATATACTTTTCAGACTACATGACACATAGTGTGCATTCAGGTGATGGAGCAAGTATCATTTCCACCAAACACTCCACTGTCTCCTCAAAATACTGTGTGTGTCTACATGGATTCCCTCAATGATCTCCATTTCTTTTAAACTTCCAAAACATGACAATAATAGAGGTTAAGCCTATCAAACATTTACCATTTTACTAAAGATGATAATTTTTCCGCAGACAAGGTGCTGTTTAAATACAGCATTGCAAGCCCAATATCGCCATGATGTTCATCTGCATGAGAGTATGTAATCTCTAATCCTCTGCAGCTCTAATCCTGTTTCATATCTTGTGTTCCTGCCAAAGACTCTGAATCCACCACACTGAATTCCTAACTCTCTAAATGTTTTATTAACTATATAAATAATTCACTGTATATAACTTCTGTTGTAGCTTTAGGAGTATAGACATGATTGGCAAAGTCACTCGTTGACACAGTAATGTCCTCTCTACCTCCGTCTGCTAAACATGTGTTGACCTTTGACCTCTGTTCTTAGAGCAAGACCACCACAAGCCTTGGGGGTCAGCTTAATGTTAGAACTCTAAAGTCTGGAGTCAGTCTGTTAATGCACCACGTTCATTCACTTATAAACGTGAAACTAGGCCACACAGCAGAGGAAGAGTTGAAGGGACTGGTATGTCTTTAAGAAGACAATGAGGGAGGCAGAGAATAGCTGTCACGTATTTGTTGAAAGAAAGACAAGTGACTTCAGAGGGCTGAGAGAGAGAAGAGGGACACTGCCCTTTAATCATCAGCAGTGGCTCTCTCAGTTCATTAGTTTACTTCACCGAGTCATGGAACAATGTGATTTCCTGCTTACTGACTTCTTTGACTTGTTGAGAATAGGCCACTAGTTGTCTTGGAAACACCCTACAAGTTACACTCAGTTCAGTCGCGTGGAGTTAATCTCTGTGTTGGGCGAAGGGCAAACTAAAATATACCCACCATCAGTTCCACATAACCATTTGATTCATACACTGTTAGATGAAGCTCTTGGGCTCTTTGACAGTATTTTGGAAATTGCTACACAGAACCTTTAACAGGGTCAGGCTGAAGATTTAACAAGTTTTCCTAAAACAGGTATCATACAGTACATACAATTTTACAGAAATGATTATAAACTTATATTTTGCAGATTCATTATCTACATATTCTATTGAATATTTCCTAAAGTCATTCAGAAAATGATTTTAAATACAAACTCAATACTGATCCGTGCATCAATGCAGCATAGCATGGAGGTGATCAGCTTGTGGTGCCACTAAGGTCCTATTGAAGACCAGGTCACTTTGATAGCAGTCTTCCGCTCATCTTTATTGTTGGGTCGAGTGTTTCTCATCTTTCTCTTGACAATACAGAGAGAATCTATGGGGTTTAGGCCAGGCATGTTGGCTGGTCAATCAAGCCAATTAATATCACAGTCATCCAACCAATTAGGAGTATTTTTTGGCCTTGTGCTTGAAAAGAACATCACCATCCCCATAAAGCTTGTCAGCAGATGGAAGCATCGGTTCATAGACGGTTGAGTTTATAAAACACAATGGACCAACACCAGCAGATAATATCGCATGCCGAACTTCTAACATTTCCGACATTGTCTCTGGTTCAGAAGTGGCTTGATACTCAGAATGCAAAGGTTTTCTGAAGATGTCTGTGCATGGTGGCTTTTGACAAACTGACTCCAGCCTCACTCCGCTCCTTGTGAAACACTCACAAGTCCTTGAATCAGCTTTGTTTGACAGTCTTCACATTAGAGGATAGTTTCAGAAAAGCATTAAGGTCTCGCTTTCTGATCATGCGATGGGGGGGGGGGGGGTGGATGTTGTGCGCGTTCTTATCATGCGACCGGGGGGGGGGGTTTGCGCGTTCTGATCATAAAAATAGAGTAACGAGGCTATTTTTAAAATGTAAGGAGTAGAAAGTACAGATAATTGCTTAAAAATGTAAGGAGTAGAAGTAAAAAGTCGGCTGAAAAATAATTTCTCCTGTAAAGTATAGATACCCAAAATTTCTACTTAAGTAAGGTAACGAAGTATTTGGACTTCGTTACTTGACACCTCTGTCAAAATCTCAAGGATTTAAATTCAAAACTGGATCCTTAAGAATACAAACTTGGCTATGTAGAGTGTCTGTATCACAGTTTGATGTCCTGATAAAATTCACAGTAAACCAAAAATACAGACATGTTGTGTCTTTTACAAAGTTATAATCTGAGCACCTGAACACACAGCAAACCCAGCAGGCCGGGCCGGCGAGAGGCGTGAGCAGACAGGCCTGAGATTCAGATCTACAGCGATAACATAGTGGGGGGTATCCTTCATCTTAGCTTCAGAGGCATGGGGATAAATGCTTTTGGTGATTGCTGATTTTGCATTAAATAAAAAAATAGTAGGAAGAAATAATATGAAGATATTACACAGAAATGACAAAGAAATTACACATGGATTGGATCCCACTGTATGCCTGTAATACATGTTCAACGAATACGTGGCTATTCTCTGCTTCCTTCATTGTCTTCTTAAAGACATACCAGTCCCTTCAACTCTTCCTCTGCTGTTTAGTTGAGTTTAAATTACACACTTCGGCAATCCCACCAACTTAGCTGAATAAATAAATGGATGAATATATGAAAGTGTCAGCTTCTTATGAACTGCAGATAGATTGATGAGTATAAATAATAAATGTTACAAAGAAACATATGAAACATGTTTATATTGAAATATCTCCTGTGCTTAACAATTTATTGGTTATTGTTGTATTTTTGGAGTTTTATGGGAGGTCGGAAAATATTAACATAAATAATAAAATCTCACAACAACTGTTGGAATCCAAGTTAGAGTAGGTAGCGCATCTACTGTATATGACAATTTTGTTGCAGCTAGGTAGGGATCTATGAGATGATTAATATGAAAATAATGATGAGTGTTCAGACTGTACAGAGGTGGACAGACTGATGGACTAAGGAGCTGCTGCATTCCTGCAGCAATGAAAGCAGAAATGAATCTAGAGCACCCCTACTGGCAGAAACAGACACAAATGTTGAAAGACAAAAAAACTTCATTCATTCATCTTCTATACCGCTTTATCCTGTATTTAGGGTCGCGGGGACCTGGAGCCTATCCCAGGAGACTCAGGGCACGAGGCAGGGTACACCCTGGACAGCGTGCCAATCCATCGCAGAGCACACACACACACACTCATTCACACACTATGGTCAATTTAGGAACGCCAATTAGCCTAATCTGCATGTCTTTGGACGGTGGGAGGAAACCGGAGTACCCGGAGGAAACTCACCAAGCACAGGGAGAACATGCAAAATCCATGCACACAGAGACGGGAATCGAACCCGGACCCTGGAGGTGCAAGGCGACAGTGCTAACCACTACACCACCGTGCCGCCAACCCATCAACTTAGATTTTCATTATCAGCAGGTTGTTTGTGTGCTTTTGTAATGTGGAGTGGTGGCTTATTCTAAAGTGTGTTTAAAGAGTTGTGTATAGTAATCATTTAGGCATTAAAATGAAAGATATAGTCTTATGCAAAAGTTTAGGTTGATAAATAACAGATTTTGGTGATTTTTTTAATTGAAAAGATGTTAACACAGTCTCTCTTGGAAATGGAAAAAAAAAGCAAAATATTTTCAGCAAACATTGATGCATAGTTACTTTTTATGTCATAAATTGAACAAAGATAAAAAATTTAAAAAATATTGTGGCACTGTGCAAAAGTTTGGGCACCCTACTCAATCAGTACTTAGTAACACCTCCTCTGGCAGATATCACAGCTTGCAAACGCTTTTTATAGCCAGTTAAAAGTCTTCCAATTCTTGTACTTGGGATTTTCTCCCATTATTCCCCGCAAAAGGATTCTAGTTCTGTAATATTATTTGGTCATCCTACATGCACAGCTCTTTTAAGACCTACTCACACATTTCCAATGATGTTTAAATCAGGGGACTGTAATGGTCATTCCAAAACCTTCAGCTTGCGTCTCTTGAGGTATTTCATAGTGGATTTCGTTTACGATCATTGTTCTGAGGTAGAAGCCATCCTCTTTTCAGCTTCAGCTTTTTTACAGATGGTGTGATGTTTGATTCCAGAATTTGCTGGTATTTAGCGGAATCCATTCTTCCCTCCACCCGTGCAATGTTTCCTGTGTCACTGGCTGCAACAGAACCCCAAAGCATGCTAGATCCACCCCCCCCCCCATGCTTAACAGTTGGCAAGGTGTTCTTTTCATGAAATGCTGCTCCTTGTTTTCTCCAAACATGGCTTTCCTAATTGTGGCCAAAGAGTTCTACTTTAACTTCATCACTTCACAGCACTTGATTCCAAAATGCATCAGGCTTCTGTAGCTGTTCTGTTGCATACTTCTGACGTTGGATTTTTTTGTGATGGGGATGCAGGTAAGGTTTTCTTCTGCTGACTCTTCCATGGAGGTCTTGTCTGTGCAAGCATCGTGCCACAGTGGAACGGTGCATCACCACTCCTGAGTCTGCTAAATCTTCCTGCAGGTTATTTGCAGTCAAATGGGGGTTTGGATTTGTCTTTCTGACCAGCATATGAGCAGTTCTCTCTGAGAGTTTTCTACTTTCCAGGTCTCATCTTGACCCCCACAGTTCCCCTGAACTGCCAACTCTTAATTACATTTCTCAATGGAAACTGCAAGCTGACAACGCTTCTCCATCTTCTTGTAGCCTTCTCCTGCATTGTGTAAGACTTCATTTTTAGAGTCTTACACAGCTGCCTAGAGGAACCCATGGTTGTTGAGTGTCCGCAAGTGTGTGTACAAGAGTGAAAGTATTTGTAAAGCTTTTGAAATTGGCATTTACTAATGACAGCTGTTGCCATGCATCAGATCTAACGAGCTGATTAAGATCTGAAACCTTGTAAAAAGAATCTGAGACTCTAGAACTCTTATACTACTGAAAGCACCTATAGTGGGCATGTGAGCATTAGAACTGGTCCATAGAGCAATGGAAGAAGATGTCCATCCATCTTGTGGACATCTGTAGTGTGTGCATCACTTACCTGGAGTAGAGTTGGTGCCAGGATGAGCTGCGGGATGAAGGCAGTGTGAATCTCTGGGCAGTGTTCTGCTGGGAAACCCTAGGGCCTCGCAATCATATGAATAGTACATTGACACGTACCACCTGCATAAAAGACAACTTCAGTGGTATTCTCCGGTTCTTTTCTAATGTCCATTGTTAAATAGGATATTCACAGGATTATTAAATTGAACTGAATTAATAACATGATAATTTTCAGCATGATAATGTGCCTTGCCACACCTCCAAAAATAGTTTGAGAATGATTTAGGAAACATGACAAAGATGGGTCAATCGAGCTTCCGTGGGATGTGCTGGCCAAACCTTTCCTGTGAAACTCACAGGACTTAAAGGATCTGCAGTTAACGTTTTGGTGCCAGATACTGCAGCATACCTGCAGAGATCTTGTGGAACCCGTGCTTCAATGAGTCAGAGCTGTTTTGGCAACAATAGGGTACCTACACACTTTTAGGCAGATGGTTTGAATGTAATGACTGAATATTGTAGAGATCGATATACTGTATTGATATGACTGTTGTGCTCAAAAATAAATCTTAAAATTCTCTGTCTTTGTTGTTTCATCTAATTAATGTCACGTTCTGCTATGGTGTTGGACTGTGGGCTTGGTGTTGAGGCATAGATGCAGAGGGGATGCAGTGAAACGCAAAGAGTCTTTAATAATCAAACAAACAAAAAGCAAACATGAACATGAACCACGGAGGTTGGCTAAAAACATGGAGCATGCTAACAAACAAGAACTCAAAATACAAACAGACTCGGGATGACATGATCTAATACAGTACAGACATGGGGATACTAACTGGACGAGACAAGACATACTAAACAGCCTAGAGGACTAAACACAAGGGACTATGCATGCAAGGGATAAACAAACACAAGACAGGCTTGGCTAGGTCTATTGGCTGAGCTGCACATTAGCTGCTAAGCTAGCTCATAGCTAATCAGACTAATGGCTACACCAGCCAGTAGCCTGAGACACAAGGGAATGAACAGACAAGGTACACAGCAGACTAGGTATGAAACAGACTAAGAACTCTAAAGGTTAGTGGCTAAAGATGTTAGTACCTAAACAGACTACTAGCTAAACATGCAATGGGGGTTACTTACACAAAAGGGTAAACACAAAAGGCTAATTCTCCTAGAGGCTAATCCTGCTAGGAGACACAGAGACAAAGAGACATAAACTAAATCAAAGCAAATACAAACTTAAAGAGCTCCAGAAACTAAATGCCAACTATAATGAAATCAAACTAAAACAAGGAAACAAAACCCACATAACAGAAATTAATGCTCGACCCAGTTTCCCAGAACAAACAGGTATTTATAAAAGTGCTAATGAGCCTCCTCAGTTCAGCTGAGCATCCACGTCACCTGACTGAGGAGGCTTCTGGGAAACTGAGTCTAGGAACCAAAACTACAACTAAAAAACACTGCCCTCTAGTGGGCAACCCTCACAGTACCCCCCCCCTTAAAAACGCTCCTCCGGAGCGCTAACGGAGGTCCTGGGTACCCTTCCCCATGTCCCGGGTCATTCCACCCGACTGCGACGCCAACGAGCCGGCTCCCCAAGGTGGGTGGGAGGGTGGGCGAGCTTGAATTGCCGCCGAAGCCAGGCACCGGGTGCAGCAGCGGCCTGCACCCGAGGCTGGGTGGCGGAGGCAGCAATGGCTCGTCCTCGGGGCTGAGCGGCGGAGAGCTCATGACGTCGTCGGGTGGCGGAGGCAGCACTGGGCCGATGCCGCAGGCCGGGCGGCGGAGGCAGTGCCGGATCGCTGGTGTAGGCCGGGCGTTGGAGGCAGTGCTGAGTCGCTCTTGCCGGTGGAGCGCTGCCTGCAGCACTGAGTCGCCCTCCAAGTCGGGCGGCCGATGCAGCACTGTGTTGTCCTCACGCCGGGCGGCCTCTGCAGTACTGTGGCCTCCTTTGACACCGGGTGGCGATGGAAGCACGCTCTCGAAGTCTGGCGGAGGGTCGCTGTCACCGCTGTGAACGAAGCTAGAGAGCGTGGTGAGGGTTTTCCCTGGCGAGGTCCTGGCTGGGCTCTGGGGACATGAAGACGCCCCTGCGGCGCGCTGGCGGAACTGAAGCCTCCCCTGAGGCGCGCTGGAGAACTGGAGCCTCCCGTGAGGCGCGCTGGAGAACTGGAGCCTCCCCTGAGGCCCGCCGGCGAAACTGGAGCCTCCACTGAGGCCCGCCGGCGAAACTGGAGCCTCCACTGAGGCCCGCCGGCGAAACTGGAGCCTCCACTGAGGCCCGCCGGCGAAACTGGAGCCTCCACTGAGGCCCCCTCACCTCCAGTTCAGTCCCGTTTTGACGTGGGGCAAGCTGATTATCCCTGGTCAGCTTGCCCAGGTGTTATAGTCCCAGCCCCCCCCCAAAATTTTCTCCCGGGGGGCCCCTCTGCTATGCCTCTTGTTTGGTCGAGCATTCTGTCACGTTCTGCTATGGTGTTGGACTGTGGGCTTGGTGTTGAGGCATAGATGCAGAGGGGATGCAGTGAAACGCAAAGAGTCTTTAATAATCAAACAAACAAAAAGCAAACATGAACATGAACCACGGAGGTTGGCTAAAAACATGGAGCATGCTAACAAACAAGAACTCAAAATACAAACAGACTCGGGATGACATGATCTAATACAGTACAGACATGGGGATACTAACTGGACGAGACAAGACATACTAAACAGCCTAGAGGACTAAACACAAGGGACTATGCATGCAAGGGATAAACAAACACAAGACAGGCTTGGCTAGGTCTATTGGCTGAGCTGCACATTAGCTGCTAAGCTAGCTCATAGCTAATCAGACTAATGGCTACACCAGCCAGTAGCCTGAGACACAAGGGAATGAACAGACAAGGTACACAGCAGACTAGGTATGAAACAGACTAAGAACTCTAAAGGTTAGTGGCTAAAGATGTTAGTACCTAAACAGACTACTAGCTAAACATGCAATGGGGGTTACTTACACAAAAGGGTAAACACAAAAGGCTAATTCTCCTAGAGGCTAATCCTGCTAGGAGACACAGAGACAAAGAGACATAAACTAAATCAAAGCAAATACAAACTTAAAGAGCTCCAGAAACTAAATGCCAACTATAATGAAATCAAACTAAAACAAGGAAACAAAACCCACATAACAGAAATTAATGCTCGACCCAGTTTCCCAGAACAAACAGGTATTTATAAAAGTGCTAATGAGCCTCCTCAGTTCAGCTGAGCATCCACGTCACCTGACTGAGGAGGCTTCTGGGAAACTGAGTCTAGGAACCAAAACTACAACTAAAAAACACTGCCCTCTAGTGGGCAACCCTCACAATTAAATTCTAGGTACGTACATACTCCTGATAAACCAAGATTACTCATGTCAAATCTTTTGCCACCTTTATATACAGCAAGCATGAAAATTCAAGGGAAAAACAAAAAGAATAAAATATAGCATTTTAATATTTAAGAAAATTAAAGAAAAAGCATTATCGTGCAGACCTGTATAATGGGTATAATCAATTAAGTGATCCTGAGTCACCCCAAATAATAATCACCTTTTTTGGTGACATTTCTTTAGATTCATATGACAGCCATTATAAAGGTATAATATCATGCTTTATTTTATTCTTATTGTTTTTCACTTACATTTTCATGGTTGTTATGTATAAAGGTGGGAAAAGGTCTGACATGATTATTCTTGGTTTCTTTCTCTTTTTTACATTGTCATATCAATGTATCTATCGTCACAATGATGCTATAGTTTACACAAAGATTATAAAGCATGTCCAGTATTCATTCATTCATCTTCTATACCGCTTTATCCTTCTATTCAGGGGGACCTGGAGCCTATCCCAGGAGGCTTAGGGCACAAGGCGGGGTACACCCTGGACAGGGTGCCAATCCATCGCAGGGCACACACATACGCACATTCACACACTCATTCACACACTATGGTCAATTTAGGAACGCCAATTAGCCTAACTTGCATGTCTTTGGACTGTGGGAGGAAACTGGAGTACCCGGAGGAAACCCACCAAGCACGGGGAGAACATGCAAACTCCATGCACACAGAGACGGGAATCGAGCCTGGCCGGGGAATCGAACCCAGACCCTGGAGGTGCAAGGCGACAGTGCTAACCACTACACCACCGTGCCGCCACCATGTGCAGTATATTGCTGTTAAAACTATCAACCAGGTGAGGAGTACAAAAGGATTTCTAGCGCTTTAGATGTACCATGGAACATTGTGAAGGTCACCATCAACAAGTGGAGAAAATGGGACACCACAGTGGTGTGCTTCCAAAGGACAAACAACACACAAACCCGCCTAATTACCCGAACCATGTAATAAAAAATATATTTATATTATGATTTCATGAGACACAACTTTTGGTCATGGCTTTATAAGATATATTTGGTGTAAAACTAAGACAGCTTCTTACTATTGGGCCTGGAAATGTTGTCAGGGATTAATGAGTAGCTCCAAATATTAATCAATATTGGCACAAAACCTACAGGCTATAGACATCTGAAAAAAAATCCACCTGCCAATACAATATTAACTCAAACCAATCAGCGTCCAGGTATTAATCACGTCAAATACTTGTCGAAAAGTGAGAAAAGACTTGACTTATTAAAGATCGTTTATCCAGGTTGAATTTTTACATCACAAAAATCTGCAGGACTTTTTATATCCAGTCTACGAGATAACTGACAAATTCATGATCTAAAAGAGACTGAAATAAAAGAGGAGGTGAGAGAAATGGACAACAGTACAATAAAGAATGACAGGAGCACCTGCAGAATCTGTCAAGCATACGTCACTGACAGGAAACGATTACAACCGACCTGATATTTACTTAATACCTCATATTAGTATGTAAACCTCTCTCTCATCGTCTATACCGCTTTATCCTGTGTACAGAGTCGCAGGGGCTTGGAGTCTGTCTCAGGTACTTAGGGCACGAGGCAAAGGACACCCTGAATGGGTGTTAATCCATCGCACTAATGCAAGCATTAATTACGTTTTTGGCAAAACATACCAATCATATATTATCCAGTCATACCACTTACACTGTGTAGAGATGCTGGAGCCTGAGGGAACTCAAGACGGGTTACACAATGGATGGGGTGTAGCCCCACACACACACACACACACACACACAGGCGATAGCGATGAACACTATGACTCTGTGCCACTTTTATATTATATTATATTATATTATATTATATTATATTATATTATATAATATGGCGGCACGGTGGTGTAGTGGTTAGCACTGTCGCCTTGCACCTCCAGGGTCTGGGTTTGATTCCCCGGCCAGGCTCGATTCCCGTCTCTGTGTGCATGGAGTTTGCATGTTCTCCCCGTGCTTGGTGGGTTTCCTCCGGGTACTCCGGTTTCCTCCCACAGTCCAAAGATATGCAGGTTAGGCTAATTGGCGTTCCTAAATTGCCCGTAGTGTGTGATTGGGTGTGTGAGTGTGTGTATGTGTGTGTGCCCTGCGATGGATTGGCACCCTGTCCAGGATGTACCCCGCCTAGTGCCCGAAGTCTCATGGGATAGGCTCCAGGTCCCCCGCGACCCTGAACACAGGATTAAGCGGTATAGAAAATGAATGAATGAATGAATATTATATTATATTATATTATATTATATTATATTATATTATATTATATTATATTATACCTACAAATTTCTAATTTACATATTACTAGTTTTCGTATGTGTATCCATAAAATTTAACATCTTGACGCATAGTTGCTTGTGCTGTTGTAGTGTATAGACCATCAGCACATTGAACTGTTGAGAAGTGGATGATGTTTTATGCATTATAAACCCAAAACAAAAGAACGTCCACTCCCCCCTCTCCAAGACTCAAGTGCCTCACAAGATCTGTCTGCTATCTGGTTTAAACAACCAACCACAACTTCTGTGTAAATTTGGAAAAAGTTCCTCGTATATAGGATATGTCTAGTTCCATTAATAGTTATGTTTTTTTCCCTGTAGACTGACCTACTCCGACATATTCTTTGCGTACATGTAGTCTTTTGCTCTCTTTGAAGAGGAGACGAGCTCTAGCTGAGTCAGTGCACACACTCACCAGGGCCTTTTGTCACACATCCCCAAATCTGCTTTTGTCTCCTTTCAGGTGCACCAGGCTTCAAAGAGAGAGGGAGGAAGAAAAAAGAGGGACAGGAAAGATAGAAGACGTGGTGCAGGACAAGCATAAAGCCCAAATACAACATGTAGGTACCTGCTGCACTACCCAGACATCAAAGAATCCACACAATCTACTTCACTCACATGCACACACGCACACACACACACGCACACGCACACACACACACACACACACACACACGCACACACATGCAATTGCACACATAGATGACTGTGGTGTTAGAATAGATTTGATTTATGCTGCAGTATTTATTCTTCTCTCCACAAATAAAGATGTAGATAAAGTACTGTATAACAGTCCATGAGAATTCAGAGTCTTTATTAGTTCAATTCAATTCAGTTTTATTTGTATAGAGCTTTTAACAATTGTCATCGACACAATCAAAAGAAAAGAAAAGTCAAAAGATTACTATTCTAGTAATAAGATATTAGTATTAATAGCTTATTAGGTGTCTGACGTGGGTTAAATACAAAATAATATAAATAATAGTTTATTTGATCATTTAAACAGTCGTACTATGAAATAAATAACAATGAGACATTCCATTTCTCACTGATGTTGCTTTATAGCCATAGACTGTAGAAATTTAATCTTTTCCCTCAGTATATCATATAATCTAAGAACGCCTTGTTTGTGAATTGGAATACTGTAACCATGGTCTCTGCACCAAGGAAAAACTTGGATTGAAATGTTACTTTTTCAATAGAAATTCTTTTGCTCTGCACACCAACAATGACATTTTCTCACCTGGGGCATGAGTACAATGGAGGCAATAGTGATGGGTCGTTCATGAACGATTCGTTCTTTTTGAACTATTCTTTAACCTGACTCAGTCGCGCATGCGCAATGCATCCCAAAAACCTCCATAAGTTATGTACAGGAAAGAGAAATTACGTTTTTCCATAGACCCTATGTCATGCAGTACGCAGGAAACAGAATTGAGCGTTTCTTCCCAATGAGTCTTCTAGTCCAAGTATCTCAGAAGATATGAGAGGTTAGCTGCTCATTCTGTTTATCATAATATGTCCCTCGCTGCACTGTAATATTTTCATTACTGGAACTATAGCAGAAATGTTTGTATGTAGACGTGTTGTGTGTCTGTTTATCAATAATGTAACATTTTCTTTTATTTCTGAACAAAAGAATGAAATTAACTTGACTCGAAAAAAGATTTGTTCATTTTGATGAACGAGATTCAAAAAACCGAGTCACTAAAATGATCCAAACTTCCCATCACTAGTAGGCAATTGGACCAAAATTCCACAACCCTCATTCCATGCAAAAATGTGCTGTATATGTTGCTTCTGAAATTCCACTAAAATCTGGTAGATTTCAAAGTTATGGTAAACTATCCATATGGCTAACAAAATGTGTAAAACAGAATTGTACTAAATACTCCATAACTTCTGATTTGAACTCTTTTGGAGCACTCTTTGACGTGAACTGGAATAGCGACTGTACCACAAGCCTTCTTACCCAACATCAGTGTCTGAGGCAGCCATGCTCCAAATCTAGTTAAAAGCTTTCCTAAATCTGGGAAATGGGACGTTCAACCAAGCCATATGAGCGTTATAGTCAGGTGACCACAGCTGTTTAGCTGTACAGAGCTGTGCACATCAATCCAAATTGCATAGTAGTGTACTAAATAGTATGTAAATATAGTGTGGTTTTATTTTACTTCATTGTTTTGAATAATAATATGATTTATAAAAAAAAACAATATGCAGTTTAAAGGATTGATACTTCCGGATTTTTCTTTTACACATAGGTGGTACTATAAAAATATTAACATTGCTGATATTGTATGAAAATGAATATAACCCTTTCACACACTGGCATCAACTAATTAGTATATTAACAACCCATGGAGTGTTATACTTTATTATACTTTATTATACTTTATTATACTTTCAGAGATCTATTGCAGCTGTAATTAAATCTATTTTAACACTACATCCATCCATGTGTGCATGTGCGTGTGCATGCACGTGCATGCATATATGTGTGTGTGTGTGTGTGTGTGTGTGTGTGTGTTCATGTGCACATTTGAGTGAGGGAGCTTGCGTTTAGAAGTGTAACAAAATCTAAAATTTTAAATCATGAATTGAATTGGGAATTTTTATTAAAATTAAAAAACAGAATACAAATAGAATCAGCATCTGCTGTAGATATCGCGGTAATATGGTATCGCCCGGTCCCTAGTGACACGCTATACATCTGTATTACACGCTATACAAAAGACTTGCAACCATGTTCTACAAATGGTAACGCTTCCCCTGTCATAGGAACTCAGCTGTTTTCAATAATTAACTTTTTTAAAATTTAATTTAATTTTAAAATAAAAATAAATAAATCAATGTTTGTGTTAGTGTGATGTAGTGATACATTTTAAGCACCAAACAAAAGAATCACAATACATCACTGAATTGATTTTGCTCCCATCTCTAGTGAGTAACATTAGGATTATTTTTTTCTGCTAATCACAATAAATGGCATTAGGTACAAAACTGATTTTTTCAGTCCTTTATGGGCTTGTTCTAGTGTGTTACCTCTGTTGCTATGTGGCCTTCCTTTGACAAACCTGCTACAGACAGTAAGAGACATTATAGTAATGGTGCAGAGCTAATACTGTGTACCAGGTGGCAGCAGAGGAGAACTTTCATACAGTTTTGTAGACTAGCCCGTAAAACATTACTGAAATGTATGTAAGATGAAAAGCAGGACAGATGGAGAATAGACTGAGTTAAGTCGTTCTGTGATCCAGCTGTTCTGCCTCACTGATTCGTCTGTTTAGACTTTGCATGTCGCGCTCTCAATGACCTCAGGACCCTGCTATTAGTGCACTCCTGTAACTGCTCATCAACAGATAGCTCTCTTCCTCACTTTGGGAAACCTGGAGCATTTTTGTCCCATGACTTAGTATTCTCATGTATACATTTCAGTTTTGCAAACCCAATCCTCTGATTTATAAATTTAACTACTGTTATAAATGAATTTTGCTGCCCCCATCTGGAAGTATTAGGCATGTACAGCTTAAAGTGAATAATAGTGTCAAATCTTTAACTCTTCAACAAAAGAATGTTCGATGTCTGATTATGTCATTTTCAGAAAAATTTTTTTTTTGTATTTACTTATTAGGCCTGTGAGATATTTCAGTTGAATCCGAATACATTACATAAATGTTTGTTGCCGAATCTAGTTTGGTCAAAACAGGCATGCACTACAGGTCCTTCTCCAAAAAATTAGCATATTGTGATAAAGTTCATTATTTTCTGTAATGTACTGATAAACATTAGACTTTCATATATTTTAGATTCATTACACACAATGCACTAATTTTTTGAGATAGGGAT
Organism: Channallabes apus; assembly: GCA_030522415.1. Taxonomy (NCBI): domain Eukaryota; kingdom Metazoa; phylum Chordata; class Actinopteri; order Siluriformes; family Clariidae; genus Channallabes; species Channallabes apus. Next base: position 21,955,574 of record CM060117.1, on the reverse strand, counting down.
TTTGGGTTTTCATGAGCTGTATGCCACAATCATCAATATTAAAACAATAAAAGGCTTGAACTACTTCAGTTGTGTGTAATGAATCTAAAATATATGAAAGTCTAATGTTTAACAGTACATTACAGAAAATAATATTTTATTATATATTATTATCAGAAAATAATAATATTATTATTATTAATATAAGGATATTATCACAATATGCTATTTTTTTGAGAAGGACCTGTATATGGGAGACAAGGACATGAACCACAATACATATATTGTACATATTGTATTAATATCAGCAGTGGTGGCTCAGTAGTAGGTTTCCCGCTTATCATGGAGGGTCTGGATGCAGCCACTGGATGCAGTCTGGGTCCCAAGCCCAGATAAATGTGAGGGTTTCATCAAGAAGGGCATCCGATGTAAAACCTGTGCCAAGTTGTGTGCAGATCAGATGATCCGCTTTGGTGACCCCAAATGGTTCTTTAATGGTTAGTAATTGCGAGTAGCTGTGTTTTATCAAATGGTACGAATGTTTTAATATGTGACCTGTTTGACCTCTTTCAAGTCAATCTGCTGAGCCAGTTGGCACTCAGTAAAAAGTATTTTACAGATTAATGATAGAAGCTTGGCTCATTGTTGAGCGTATGTAATTTAATAATTTTATACTTCCCAAGGAGCACCAGTGTTAATGTTTCCATCTGGCTCTCCCTTATAATAAAGCTGTCATAGTTAGTCCTGCTGGAGTTCTGGAGTCTGAAATCATTTTATCACAAATAAAATAAAAAAATAAATTTCTGGAGGTATAAATGTGTTTTTGTATTATAGTATTGGCAATGATGAAATTTAATGAGTCTAATTTAATTTCCAACCTTGCCATTATTTATTTAACCAACATTGTGCCAACATTGTACCAACTTATCTTTGGCCCCACCAATGAGCCAACGTTGGGCCAGTGGACAAAATGACATTGGGCCAGCCACTGATGCCAACATTGGCCCAGTGTTTGCACTGCTGTTGGCCAACCGTTGGTCCTTCAGCAGTGTGCTATCTGGGAAGCAGATAATTTGCTCCTACCAGGATTATGCGGTGCCCATCAATGTGTGAAGAGTTTAGAGCACTCCATCTGTGGTATTAAAGAGGAACAGCAATCGTTCCTGCTTGCACTCTGCACTAAATGTGCATTCATGACGTACATTACGTGACTGTTACCAAATTCTCTTCTCTCTGTCAAGCTACATATGTCACTCCTGAGCTGCCAGTGATCCAGCCCCCCTCTGCCATCCAGACCTGTTCTGACTCATCTCGGTGCCCCGCTTCTGGTTGGAGATTTCGTTACATGGATGATCTGCTTAGGATATGTGTAGTGACTGGGGACGGTTCCACTTTACCATGAAGACGCTCCTGGACTCTGTGGATCTGTGACTGCAGTTACTCCATAGTTCAGGACTGGAGTTTTCTACTGTCTACTTGAACTGAACTCCATATTACCTTAAACAAATCTTCTGTTATATTGAAATCATCTCAAATCATTTCAAATCAATTTGACTTTCAAATGACTGCAGATCAATCCCTGCCGTCTGATATCACCCAAATGAGGATGTGTTTCCTGTTGAATCTGCTTCCTCTCAAGGTTTCTTCCTGTTGCCATCTCACGGGAGATTTTTCTTGCCACGGTCACGCTCCGCTTGTTCATCACGGATAATCTGATCATGTGATCAATGACCATTGTTAAAACGCTATATAAATGAAATAAAATTGAAATGAAAGATTTTAATTTCCTCAATAATCTCTCCTTATATTCCATTTACCAACTGTGAATATTCAGCATTCAGCAATGCTTGAAAAGTTTAAACTTAGTGATGGGCTACAAGTACAAGCAGCGTAGACAACTGTTTCTTTGTCTGAGATGAGATCATATGATTGCCCCCCCCCCCTCTTCATGTACTAGTCCTCCACAAGGCACAATGTCTCAGCTCAGAGGCATTTCTTTTCATAGTGAACACTTTCAAAAATCTTTCTGCCAAAAATCTCCGAAAGCACTGCTCTGTAGCTCTGTTCATTACTAACGTGCATGGATCATATATGATGACTGATTACACTGTGATCAACCCAAACCCAAAGGTTTGTCTCTCACTCTCTAACACAAGGCAGAAGCAGAATGGTACAGGGTACAATATCAGTAGATTAACAGATTGTGATCATCAATACAGTACAGTACTGACAGTTCATTATCAAAAGGACACAGTATTAAGACTTGAGTGTCTCTTACCCTCAATGGAAACAGTATTAGCACTTAAACAAGCTCAGTATTGACGTCAGTGTTAAGAGCGAGCAGCTTGAGCAGTTTATTACCACTGTTGAAAGAATTCTCTATCCTTGGACAGCAATTACAAAAAATCATTGTAGTTGTTTTAGAGTAGAGGTTTAGGCTTCTGAGAGGTTTAAAACATGTTACATTAGCAGACACCCTTATGCAGAGCGACTTACATTTTTATCTCATTATACATCTGAGCATTGGAAGAGCCTTTGCTCAAGGGACCAACACGAACAACAACTTGGTGGTCATGGAATTTGAACCTGGGACCTTCTGTCCAACATAGTCCAACGTTTAACCACTGAGTTACCCCTGACTCCTACCCCACTTCCTTCCACGACTGATATGTTGGCCATGTAGCAGGTGGCTGGCTTATGACAAGGATGATAAGAAAGAGATAACTGGTGGGTGGAGACGAGCAGGTGACTTGGGAAGATTTATGGATCTGTGGATATTTATCGATGTGGGAGTGTTTATGGCCATAGAAGCATTTAGCAGTAAGAGGGTATTTACGGACATGGGGCATTTGTTCATGGGGTATGTATGGGTGTGGGGGAATTTCCCGTGGAGTGTATTTATGAGTGTGGGGAGACTTAATCATAATAATTGCTACACAAGCAAGAATAAAAGAGCAAGAATAAAAGAATAACGTGCCCCCATTAATTTGCTTCACTGAACAGAAAAGTCTTTAACTGTTTTTTGAAACAGTCCACAGTCTTCGAGTTCTCAGGCAGGACATTCCAGAGTCGCGGGTCGGCTGCTGAGGAGACTAGATCCCCCACTGTGTGGAGTTTTGTCCCGGTTGTGATGCATTCATAAGAGCATCCATGGCTGTAGTGCATCTTGTATGTGGTATTTACCGGCTTGGGGAAAGAAAGATCAGGAGAAAATGTTATTAATTATTATGCTATTTTTTTGTTTGCCAAAAGTTGAAGCTGAAAGATTTGGGTACCGTATATGTTGAGAAAGTATCTCGTTTTAAAATCTGATCATGATCAGTTTGAGGGAGTGGACTACACTGACTTGCACACTATATATGTCCAAAAGTTTATGGACACCATGACAATACCCTGGTGTAGAAGAATTCTGTCCTGCACACAGCCCTGATCTTAACCAGCCCTGCCTGTCCTGAGTTTGATCAATGTGTACAATATACTATTAATAGGTACATTAATGCACTATGTTGCACACAAACAGAGCTGCACGCAATCTTGACTACCTGTTTTTTCTTTGATGCATGTGGGAAAAACAGATGAAGAAATGACAAATTTGCCCCACACCAGGACTGCTACAGCAAGATCCCCACTATGTTGGGGAACACCATGCTGTTCTCCCACAGAGGCAATAGAACTTATAACATATGCATAAAAAAATTGAGATTGAGGGCATGAGGTCAAATGATTGACTGACAATCTTGTTTGGAGCAAAATTTTGACATGATGATAAAACATGATGATAATCAAACAGTAATGGAATACGAATAAATGCTTATACACTGTCTGGCCAAAAATAAAGTCATCATTTTATAAGGGTCAAATAATGTGGGGCTGCATCAAGCAAAGAAAACAACTAAGGAGATAATTACTAAGTCAAATTACTGGAACTGGGTTAAGAACCCTTTATTAAGCACATTATCAAAACCTGGAAGGATAATGCTGACCTTTGACCTTAATGTAATGAATGAGCAGGTAATCACATGAGTGGATTGTGGACTGGCCCCCACATTGTGTACTGTAATCTAAGCTAAATGTGATTGAATGAAATCTGAACGTGTGAAACAGTTTTTTGCTCACAAATCATTAAATACATTCAAACTTTCCTTGCAGTTGCGTAGCGTGGTCTTTGGCATAATATGAACGTCAAAACATTACATAACATCTAGTAATGCTCATCACCTATAGGGTTATATTTGTGCCTCATTCCTGAGCAGAAACGTCTTTGCAAAGATACAAAGTCTATATTTGCTTGCTCAAACTCTCTCTCTTCTTTTCAACATTTCAGCCCTGTAGTCCCTCAACGTAGCACAGCATATACCCCAAAACCAGCCAGGGACTGGAGAGCAGAAATTCTGATAGCGGTTACTGTTTATAATCTGAAATACCCAATCAGAGTCGATCTTTTTAGAGGCGCTGTATGTTCTTAGGAGCAGGGTAGCGGTAAAGTATTCAAGGGCAACGGTTTATAAGAGTAGTGACATAGCAGAGAAATATACATTTATTGACAATCCTGTTTATTTTGGTAATGAGAATAGTAGTTTTAGAAGCCATACAAACCAAGTTTAGATTAATACTATGTGCAAATTCTCAGAAAATCTGCACTCAAGAATCATGCAAGCACACAGGTCTAGACATGCAGTAAGAAGGTAATATCACAGAATTATTACAGGGAATCAGGTGTTTCAGTGTTAGGTGTTTTTAGCATCAGATAAGGACAATCAATTCTTTTTGTATCACATTTGCTTAAAATGTACCAGGTTTATATACCTAAAATGTAAAATAAAGGGTTATTGTTTAAAATATACAGTACTGTGTCTTGAGGCTCCACTCACATCTTCGAATTTGTTTCCAAAGAGCCAGACTCTCCTGTGTGTGTTAATGTCATGCAGAACAGTTCTCTGGGCTTCCTGAAAGGACTTTTTGGCTCTCTTCTTTTTAATATTAATCTAATGATTTCATTAAAAATAAATAAAAAAAATCCAACTATACTGGCGATGCTGAATGCTTCGAGAGGGGAAATGAGGTTGTTGCTAAGGTTGTTACATAACCAAATTTTTTTTATTGTTTCTTTGGACACTTTGTAGCCTGTTGCAGTAAACCTTTTGTTTTACTTAAAAAATACTTTAAAATAAAGAAATGAGGGGTGGCTCAAGACTTCTGCACAGTACTATATATCATATTCAAAACAGATAAAGAAATAATTGGGGGGGGGGGTGGAAACCTGATTAGCAGTACAGACATGTAATACTGTTTTATTTGTAAGAAACTGATGGCAAATACAGTTTAAAACGATGAAGTTCCACACACCCAAGTACACAAGATTTTGCACCATAGGACAGTTTAAAATTAGATTTTTTTTAAAGGCGGGGGCAAGTACACAAGCTGCATCAAGCTCACAGTGTAGAAATCATCTCTGTAGATGACCTTGAAGTCCAAGTAATGAAAAGATCAAGATTAAAAGAAGAGCACCAATGCAATTTGATTACTTCCTATTTTTAAACCCGGATACATTACACAGCATTTTACCATCATACAGCACAAACAAACTAGGAAAAACGTTAAGTACTTCTGCTTTGCAAATTTGATTGCTACCTTAACTATAGCATTGGAGTTTGGAGAGTCATCAGGAATATTAAGAAACATGGCCCAAACTCTTAAAAACACTGCACATTAGAATAATCTCAATGTGATGTCAAGGTTACTTCACTTTTGACCAACACAAAACAAAAAACAAACAAAAACCTTTCAGCGAATGTAACCGTTTATTCGCTGATGTTGAAGGATCAGTCAAGGCATTTTCCCAGTAACAGTTGGGCAGTGTTGCATGAGCACAAATATTGGTGGTGTTTGACAGTGGGTACAACAGTGCCAAGAACTAAATGAGTAAACATCTCATCAAAAAAAAAAAAAGTCAAAAACCAAATACATTCCAATAGTCAGGTAATAAAAGCAGATGTGTTGTATTACTGCTACATGAGAATATACAGTTAACACAGTGATCATGAAACATCAGGAAATATATACCCTATTCCAAAAACTGACTATAAATTAATGGATGTGCTAGAACTTTTTTGCATCTGGAATGTACCCACCAATGTGGGTAAAAATAGCTATTTAAAATCTATCACAGCATCTTCGTAGATATGCCAATCTACATAAACATTAACTGATTTGAACATATGCTTTACAGCCAAAAGTATGTGGAAACCAACCAATCACACCCAAATTGATGCCATAACATTGGAAGCACAGAACTGACCTGACCTCAATCAATCCCCGCTCCACATTTGGGATGAACTGGAATGCCGACTGTGTGCCAGCGTTTCTCACACACAGTCTGCGTCTGATCTCATTAATGGTCTTTAGGCTAAATGGGCAAAACCCCCGAAGCCTCTCTCTACAATTTAGAGGAAAATCTTTTCAGAAGATTGGAGGCTACGATAACAGCTGGGGGGGGGGGGGAGGGGTTTCCATCAGTACTGTGATGGACTAACCTTTGACTGTGTAGTTGTTCTATTGGGCTTTGGTTAAAACCTAGTAACTTGCTTTTATGCAAAATTAGTTTTAAATCAGAGGGATAGAGAGAAGACTAATAGTCTGTACCTTAAGCAGTTTCAGTTATCTTGAGTGGGCGAAAAACACCAATGAAATAAACAGAAACGTTCAAATTTTAATTTAATTTGATTTAAACACTTGCCAATACAGAATGTGAATTCTACCAAGGCAGAGATTAAAACGTGTGAAATGGTAAAAATGATACATTAAATATTAAGTAAAAAAAAAATAAAAAAATCTATGCACTCAAAATGCAGAAATGGGGAATATTTGTCTTGCTTGTTCTTAATTTGGCCTCCGAATCCACCATGGTAGTGGACAATGACTTAATGTTTCCCCCCCCCCCCAACAAACAAGTTAAATGGTTGGGTCACATAAGATGCTTTTGTAACCATGTTGTTAATATCAACATTAGAAAAACATCCCAAACGACCACAGGGAAACACATATTGATTACAATCATGGCGATTTGTGACCAATTTTGGAACGTTCATAAACAAAATCAGCCCTCTTTGCTGCAAAACTGACTTCCTAGACTGTGAGAGGTTTTCTGACACACACAAAGACAAACACAGACATCAGACTGGTCTCCCTCCACTCAGTCTATAAGGCACAGTCACAGGATCAAAGCTGGAGAAAAGGTGACTGCTACAAGCCTTTCACAAAAATAATGACATAGGGATAAAATGCAATGTAAACTGATGAAAATGTGGATTTTAAAATTAAACAGTTCACTAATTCTCATCTGAACCAAATGCAAAAACTAAGAGTTTGTATAGGAAGTACATCTTTAAATATGGAAAATGTGATTATAGCATTATTATTATGAAGCACATGCCACCCAACTTGCAGGGGACAGGGGTAAACCCCCTCCCTATTCACACTGTGGCAAAAGAAAAAACGGTGAAAGGATGAATATCAAACAATTAATAAATTTGTAAGTTCCCCTGATGTCGCAAGAACTTTACATGATACTGATTGTTAGAGACGAAATGCTCCAACTCTCCTGAGCCCAGCAAGATCAGCTGAAGAGCCATGTTGTGCTCTTCTCTAAGAAGGCATCAGAGGAGGTTCTTCTAATGTAGCTACTTTAACTCTGTATTCAACCCGAATTACTTTGCATACAGCGTTCATTGAGTCCAAAATGCGTAACATGGTCCGAGACAGCAGGAGGGAGTGAATGTGTAGAGATGAGGGAGGAGACAAGGACATGACTGGATCTAGTTATAGGCATTAGAATTCCTCCTGGTCCTCTGCTTCAGCATCTGGTATGACAAAGCCCTCCTGCAGGAGAAAGAGGGGGGGGGGGGGGGGGTAAAATAAAAATAGTCATGGTTCAGAAGATAATTTAATATTTAAAAAAAAAAAAGAAAACTGAAACTTAAGGTCAGGTCAGCCAGTTGCAGTTCAGATAAATTCAGCTCTTAAGACAAACATTTTAATTACATCAATACTTAAAACTAATTACAAATTAAAATGGTATTCTTTTTTGCTGACAACCATGAAAGGTTCACTTATCTAAATTCCATTCCTCTCCCAAGCTTTTTATCCCTAATTTGGTCATTTGCCAATTGATTCACCCATGTCACATGACAGGTAGCAGTCAGGGAGGGCAGAGCAAACACACTTCCCTCTGAGACACATACAGCCAACCTCGCCATCTTATCAAGTAGCTGCATCATCAAATGCTGCACACAGGGCTGAGGAAACCACTATCTGCTCTTTTACACATACTACATGAGCTCACACACACTGACAGAGTACGCCGTCTCTCCCACGTAGACAACATGGCCAAGTTTGATATTTCGATTCTGAGCCACAGACGAAAAAAGCGGTGTCTGAAAAAAGTTGAGATCTCCTGACTGCGGGTGAACATCTTTATGATGCACAATTTTTAATTGACAGAAAATTTCTATCAGTTAGTTCCAATGTAAACCATTTTAAAGCTTTATGTTAGTCCCAAAAACATGTTTGCTGGAGAAGGGAATGCAATACATACATAAATAAGATAGAATAATCAGTGGTAAACAATAAGCATAAACCTCAATAGTTGTGAAGCATTAAAATGCCTTTTATGCTTTTTTTGACCATTTTGCAAAAAAACAATGTTGCTTTAAAAGCACTGTCCCATTTGCATTTACAATGTAGCTCCTAAAATACACCCAGAGTCACAGCTGTGACAGTATTAGTCTCATCACATACTGCTCTGTACTCACATCTGTGGCATAGAGAATATCCACAATCCTCTGCAGGGTGGGGTCTCCCTCACTCTCCTTCTCCTGACAGATCAGCTCAATATTTCTCAATTTACCAAAGTAAAAGTCTCGCTCCTTCTCCATGTCCTGGATCGTGGACTTCAGCATATTCACCTGAGAAAAAGGAGACATATGTAACTTCAACACAATGTTAATTCGAATGTTAATTGAAAGCTTTGATCTTTAGAAAGGAATGCATACATGTAATGAGTAAGAATGCATATGAATAAAATGTCCCGCATGCTTTTAATTGTAATTTTTTTTGCTCTGATGTCACTATTCTAATACGATTTGACATATTCGTTTTGGGTTCGGTGCATTATTATGACTATTGTTAAAAATTAGATATTAAATTTGTTTGTTTAAACAGTGTCATTTTCTGTTGAGAACATCGAACAGTGAGTTCTCTCTATTACTGCCAGTGTGTTTGCAAGTGTTTAGGAAACCCCTAAAATGATATGTTGTGGGAAAATCTCATCGAAGCATGCAGAAGTTGCTGTAGCAAGACCACACACAAGATTTAACCAGGCACTAAAACAAGTGTGATAGCTTGCCATTTTGTGCAATTGGAGATGTTGTATTTTTTAGGAAATTGGACAACAGTACCCTTTCAGTAAGTTCTGGGAACTTCTTTGGTTGCTAACAATGAATTAAGAGTTGTCAACCGTTCATTATTATTATAGGGTACAAGTACTTTGGGTAAAATGATTTATAAATAAAATGTATTGTTGGTTTAATTCTAGCACAGGTACTCAAAACCACCTCTTGTACAAGTTCTGCCCGTTCATCGTCGCCACCAGTGCCTGGCCTCCGTGCAGAAGTGGGAGTCATCTTGGGTGCTACCTTGGCAACGGCCGCCCTTTGTGGTGCTAAAATAAACAAACCAACAATTATATAAATTGCCAATATTTGCCTCTTTATTTGACTATGGTACAGCATGGAGTACTGTACATTGTGGGAACATAAAGACATAAAAAAAATTTTTTTTTTAAAGCTTAAAGCGCCCCTATTATGCCATTTTAAAAGATTGCTAATATTGCATCTTAAAACAGGTTTTATGTATGCAAGGTCAAAAAAACACTTTAGTTTTCTCCAAAAATAGATTTAATTTACCCCATTTCTAAATGATTCGTAAACAACTCGTGTGAAGCAGTTCAAAGATTCAGTCTGTCTAAACCCCTCCTTTCTGTGAGCCTTCACTGATGTGATTGGTCAGATGACGCGGTCCTTTATGATTGGTCTACCGCTACAGTGTGTCGGAAAACGAAACGCCCATTACCACAACTGAACGACAGCTCTGGAGACCCATCAATACATAGAAAAGATGGCGTCGGTTTTACCGTATCAATTCGAGCCGGAGTCTGGTGATGAAACGGTTGAAGTGGCACATTGACAAGAAACTGTTTCGCTAGCAGCAGGACTGGAGCAGGACGTTTCTCAGTGGTAAGTGTCATATGTTAATGTAGATGCACGGGCGCTAGTGATGTGCATGTGTGTGATGCATTTCTCCCCTCGTGGCTTGCCGTAGAAGGGCAAGGGGCATGCGCACTTCGCGAGTGTGTGATGCATTTTTCACCTCTGAGCTTGCCGTAGCACTACGCAAGTGTTAGAGTTCAGTTTTGGTGAATGGTGGAGAATAAACAGTTAAAAAGGATTTTGTGTGCTCTCGTTTTTATTGTTATTTTAATATTACAAAGTGTTTAAACGAACCCAGCATGAATGCTCGGTCACATTAACAAGAGTGTGGTAACGTTAATTGTAAGATGGCGGGCAAGTTGTTCGCGATGTAGAACGTGGGCGGACATTGTGCAGAAATGTTACGTAGTGACGTGGATCCGTAAAAAAATTTGATTTGTTAATGACTCGTTTAGGCGAATGAGAGCCGACTTTTTTTTTTAATAGACAAAAACTTCATTTACCGTGCACTGTCGGCGTCACAGATAGTGCAGATAGTTTATGTTCACATACAACTACATGACACACTGCATGAAAGATCATATTTGAAAAAGCATGGCAGGGGCACTTAAATATAATGGCGCATGCAGTGGTGATAGATTTTAGTGTCAAACAGTCAGGAGAAAATATCACAATGTGGTAAGAGTCTTTCATTGCGCTCTGCAAAACTTCATGCAAACACTTGTATAAATTTATAGACTAAAAGTTTACCAATTGATTGTTCCAACTTCCAAGCACTGACGGTATAAGAATGTAAAGAACTTGACGGGTTAAAAGTCAAAGCATGTTAAGGTTCAACCAAAGCAACCAACCTGCATTCATGATCTTCTTGGGCTTGTTCAGAACAGGCATGGGTGGGTTGGGCACAGCCATTGTGTCCTGCCCTTGGCGTGCCTCCACTGGGTCATACTCTTTCCCGTCATAATTGGCATCAAAAAACTTCTTAAACCACTGCACAAACTCAAAGTTGTCCTGGAACTTGCCTTTTATCAACTTGTCAACAGGGATGATCTAAGACAGAGGTGATAAAGTGAATTAACCAAGAGAGAAACTACAAACGTACAGACCAAACTAGTTCAATGAAAGAGTATAGGCTGATGGTGGTGGTCAGAAAGTGACAAAATACACTTTTATTTCTGTCGCAGTTAAGCTTGTCCACACTTATCTGATCTTGCAATAAAATGTTGCACACAAACTTCTTCCACAAAGATGAACCTAGCAGCTAAAGTTAATTCTGAAACATGACTGACCTGCACCTCTAACTGCCATATACACTGTATTTTATATATAATCAGAATAGTAGAGCTATAGCAGGCATTTACCTGCCATAACTATAGCAGGCATCAGCCATAACATTAAAACACAAAACATTAAGCACATTATTGTGTCGCTTCCCGAGGCAGCTGGAGGCCCTATTGGGTGCTATGGGTGTCAGGTTGGGCCCTCTATGGGTTGGGTTTATTGTGTTTATGGGTTGGGGCATTCTGTGCTGCTAGACTAAATTGGGATCTGGGGAATTTGGAGACCAGGTCAACACTTCATTCAAAAATATCATGTGGCATGTAGTATTAGTTACTCGAACGTCCTGCAAGACGAACAAACTTTTAAGAACCAATGGTTCTTCTCACTCTCTCTTGCTATGGAATTGTGGGTAATCATCTACCTTGCTTGGTCTCAGTGCACGTACGCCATTTGTATAGTTAATGTATTGTAATGTACTGTTCATTATAACACTGAACGTGTGTGCGCATAAATCATCTTTGTGTTTTATAAAGACTTTTGTTAAAGAATCCTGTTTCTCTCTGTCAAAAAGCACTGATTCCGTTACTATGTGCGGGCGTGAGTGTCATTAGAGTGCGTGTGTGCCCCTCCTCCCTCCTCCTCTCGCGTTCACCCACACACTAGTGGAATCACTCCGTCGCAATTATTTTCAAAGGTAAACTGCAGGTTAATTTGTTTTATGTTTAGTTTACAGCACTATGTATGCAAACTGCAGGTTAATTTGTTTTATGTTTAGTTTACAGCAGCGTTTCTGTTAGTGTGTGTGTGTACACTCAAATGACAGAGATGTTCCTTGTTAAAGAAGTTTTCCGAGGAAACAGTGTTTCTGCTGCGTGTGTGTCCCACACAGTAGCCCTCCCTCCTCTCGCCTTGCATTAGCTTCACACACAAACGCATACATAGTGCATGTGCGCACAAACACTTACCTGTCAAGATTTATTTTTACCTTTTTCAAAGGTAAAGCTCAGGTTAATTTATTTCAAATTGGAGATTACTAACAATTAAATTAATAAAATAAACAGCATGAACCAGGCACTACAAACAACTGCTGAGAGAAAAAGGTATCTAGTGACATAAATAATAACACGGTATGTTTTCAATTTGTGTGTGTGTGTGCACGCACGAAACCATTTAAAAATATTTAAGAGTCTGAAGGCTACTCACTTTGTCAACACCCATTCTCTTGAATCCAGCTTGCAAGATCTTAAAATTGTGAATGTATTCATGCTCTAATTTTGCTGAAAATTTTACTTTCTTCAAAGGCACACAGCCAGGAAAGAGCATGTCCATAAACTGACAATATGCAGCACCTGTAAAGCAAAAATAATTAAGCTATTTAAAACAAATTGATGCTTAAACTGTATGTGCAATAAACAACAAAAGACTGAGTAGCCTGGGCAGACGTGATAATAAAAAATGGCTTTTTATGCAAGATGATATGCTATGCTTATAACAATGATTATAAAATGGTAAAGCATTAATTACAGTGAGTCCAATAAGTTTGTGTTTTCTATACATTATATAAAATGATCAAGTAATACATTCTTTTAATAACGCATATTATGAATGTCCTTAGGTATTCTGAATGTCATTGTCACCATATTGCCTTTACAAGCTGCCTCACCTGAACACAGCAGCTCGATCTTTGTGAAATTCATCTGTAAAGACTCGTTGATCCATGCAAGCATATCATGGCGACTCAGGTTGTCGCTTGTCACTGAAGTGGAGTATACGTTTACAGCCATGTCCTATAATTACACAGAGGCACAGCAATTGACATTAAACAAATCTATACAACATAATATCTAATCAGTACCTGTGACACCAAGGTCTGGTGTTGAACTGCAAGCATAATGTTACTGGAAAAAAAACGAAGTTGAATCACTTCCCGAGGGGTGTGGCTCAGAGTTTAAAGGTAGCATAATCCATGATTCAGACTATTGACTCACTCATTTGATTATTATAAGCTTGTTATAGACTCGTGCCTTTTTGGCATGAGTGTATAAAACATGTCTAAGCAGTAGCTGAGGTGTTACAGCTCTGGGCTACTGCTCACAAGTATGCAGGTTTCAGCACTTCAACTCTGCCACTGCTGGGCTCTTGAAGCATGATAGATGTGGTTTGATTCTGTATCTTAATTTATTTCCTTTTAAAACCAGGAAGTCATTGAACATGCATGTTAACAGTCTTGGCTGATTTCCAGAACACCCAACAGTGTATCAGATATGCCACAGCTCCTGTTAAATCTGAACAGTAGCTTAGCAAGCTGGACAAATAAAGAGTCTAGAAGCTGCTAATAGGTTAGCTGTATCCTAGGCCATAGACTTTCAGCTACCTCAGGTTGGTCACAGGCCATGAAATTTTTCTTGTGTGCAGGAGTGACAGCATTAAGATGCCACTGGAGAGATGTCCAAACACTCATTATTTAGACAGCGCTCTCTCTAATTGTACAGCCAGAAATGGTTGTACGTTTGCACAGAAACTTGGAGTTTGGAAATGAGCATCAGTGTTAGGGTGAAAGATTAATCTATGTGGTCGACTAAAATAGATAAATTAGTCAGCAAACAAATTTATTTGTCAATTGTGTGATGACATCATTGTGCTTGATTCTCATACAAACTGTGAAGGATCTGTGAAGTAACAGCAACAAGGTAAACACATTCAAGATAAAAAATCTCCCAAGTGTGGATACATTTCACTTTTAACTCAATCAAAACAGTAACTAGAATCAGAGGGAAAGACTTTGTGCTAGTGGGGGCGTGTTCGTGGCAAAGCATTACATTGCTTTGTGAGGTCAGGTAAGTAGAAAATAACTCGGAAGAGAACATACAATTAGTTTCATTGTGTTGCTGTGAGTCGGGTTTTTATTTCCGGTTCTTGTAAATTAACCTTTTAAAGTGAAATTCACACACATTTGAGCTGTGCGTGCGCGCGTTCTCCCTTTTGCACATTGTTGTACTCTCCACTTTTTCATCTCACAGCCACACACACACTGTTATATTTCATTGCAACTACTTTGCTTTCCTTTGGATTGGAATTAGAGTCTTCAGAAAAGTCCATTTAAAGCAATTTTTTTTAAATTAATGATGCATCTTAATTAGCTTGCTTGTTAGTTACTCCGTACACAAAACAACCTCAAGCCAAAGGTAAAAGATGATAGCTGAATAAGAGTTAGAGTAATTGTGCCATTTGTAACGATTAATCAATTACCAAAATAGTAATTTGATACAGCCCTAGTCAGCATGCATTTATTTTATAGATTTTTCAGAAGTAATAAAAGGCATATGGCTGTATGAGCTGTACAGAGATATTTCCTGCCCAGATTATTTACAAGTACATGATAGATCAGCATTTGATTTATTTTTCTGCACAATTTGTCATGAAGTTGAAACAAAAATTTGAGAGGTATAGCTATAAAACGTCCATATTGCCTCCCCCCAACAAATCGGCTCATACAAAAAGCCCTAAGACACAAATGTATAATCATGTGCTCCGAGTCTCTTTGAATTAAACCCTGTGTCACAGTGACGGTGTGCTGAAGCAGTTAAAGGCCACGCTGCTGAATCCTGCTCTGGGCCACTGGACTCTGCTGCTCCTCACAGTTAACCGTTTACTGCATCGACCGTGTTAACAATATAATCGCTTACATGTCTCTAATGCGCATTTTATTTTGCGATATTTGTGTTCCTCTTCGTTCTACTGGTGCGAATCTGTGAACGCTAACCTTTCCTGTTTCCCAGCAGCAAATCACACCTACGTGGTTTACGACATAAAGCTAGAAACACAGACATGACTGAGAACATAATCACGACCATCGGCAAAACAGTCTACTTACTGTTCAAATGATTCGCTAAATTAACGAGACTGTTAAATCGTGTTAAATTTAACAGCGTTTTGTCGACCAAAGACCCGACACATCTACCTACCCCGAAAAAGGGAAGTAACGTTAGCACAGACGGCTAACATACAGAAGCTAACTGAACAGCCTGGCTAAACTGCGTTAGCTAATCGTGTGTGAATAACGGAGCTACCGGTTAGCTCACTCGACTAGCAAGCCTCATATTCCTGCTTCACCATTTATCAAGTATACAGTTAAACAAGCTCACTAATCTAACGAAACGGCATCGGGCATCTAGTACAAGGTTTGTTAATAAAAGCGACGGGTATAATTAGATAATACAACACGCACGCGCTGATTATTCCGATTTGATATAACCGCTTTGTTTCATTCC
Organism: Channallabes apus; assembly: GCA_030522415.1. Lineage (NCBI taxonomy): Eukaryota > Metazoa > Chordata > Actinopteri > Siluriformes > Clariidae > Channallabes > Channallabes apus. The sequence goes on along the minus strand of CM060117.1, from coordinate 21,939,778 downwards.
AGCGCGAGCAGCTAGCAACGGCAACTTCCTACACGGACCCGTCTACACGTTCAGTCACAGTCCAGAACACAAACCTTCCTACAAACATATATAAAATAGCTGATATAATCATATAAAACACGTTTCTAATTAAAACGAGATCATTTAAAAAGCGCAGTACTGTATTTATTACCTCCTCTTTGCCGGCGCTCCCTTTTCTGTGAATCTGCGTCGGTTTGTTCAGACAGATGCTGACGTCATGGCGTAACAGTGTGAACCGGAAGTTCTGTGGAAAGACGGTCGCGTGGAGAAAAGCGCGCGTGCCAAATTAAAAGACCTTATTAACGAGCCCCGCGGAATCAAAAGAGCTTTGTAGATCTTAAAGATCTCACTTACTCACCATATAAGCCGCTTTATCCTGCGTACATCCACCGCACGGCACACATACACACACCCTCAGTCACACACTACGGGCAATTTGGGAACGCCAATTAGCCTAACCTGCATGTCTTTGGACTGTGGGAGGAAACTGGAGTACCCAGAGGAAAACCACCAAACATTGGGAGAACATGCAAACTCCATGCACATAGACCTGAGGCGGGGATCAAACCCGGACCCTGAAGAAGGAGAGAACTGGTAGCGTTCAAATAAATTTGATGATTTCCTGGCACAGCTCCGTCCACATATTTTGATAGGGTTGGCATTTACAAAAGTTTAAAGTTGGAATGCCCTATCCATTCCACATCCAGCTTTAATGTGTTTTTGGGGTCACTGACCTGTTGGAACACCATCACCTCAACCACACTGAACATGCATGGGAGAGTGTATCCCAGGTCTTCTCATCCGACATCAATGCCTGACCACACTAAGACTTTTGTGGCTAAACGAGCAGAAATCCATACAGCCATTCTCCAAAGTCTAGTGAAAAGTCTTCCCAAAATGGTGAAGCTTATTATAACAGCAAAGTGAGATTACCCTGAAAAAGCACATATGAGTGTCATTGATTTGGTGGCAACACAATTTTGACCATATAGTATATATTATATGAATTAGTATATATTAATATAGTATATATTATATATTAGCTGTGGTCCTATGCTGGTACCCTTCCAGTGAGGAACTGGGTAGAGATGCTGCATATAGCAATCATGTGCTGTATGCCCATAAAGTGGACATTTGTTATCACTCAAATGACTAAACAATATAGGTGTACCTAATAAAGTGACCACAATAACTTTGAATCATTGATTGTATCCCACAGGTCATTTAAGTAATTTGATTGGTTTGCTGGGGCAGATTAAGTGGCATATGATTTATTTATTCGCCTTGTCTGACTGAATTAGACCAAAAAGTATATGTTTATTATCTACGCTCCAAAGAGTTTCACCACTAGATGCTGCTGTCACTTAATTTAAAAGGAAGCAACATGAAACAGTCATGCCTTGCTCAGGCATGATTACTGTATTCTCTTTTAATATTTCTGACTGCATAGAAAATGAACACTGTACCTTGATGTTTAATTAAAAGAACTTTATTTGCCTTTATTTGGCATGTGTTTGAACTGTGCCTTTCACCGTAATAAAAGACTATACAATGCAAGACTGTTCATGATTTTAATTTTGAAGAGAGCTGGCATTATTTTTCTTACAGATAGTTGTCTCCTTTTAATTCTTTAATTATTTACAGTATGTAAACAAGTGAAAACCTGAAGTCAAATACAGTTACAGCCTCTATCACTCTGCTTTCGTCAGCTTTAAATCAAGCGATATCCGCAGAATGAATGATCTCAGTAAGATGGCTAACATAGAATGTCTTTGATTGGTGATGTAGTGAAACTCAAACTTTAACATGATGTGAATGAATAAATCCCACCATGCTTTAAAAGATCCACCATCCAAAAAAATATATATAATAAATTAGAATAATGTAACCATCTCTCCGGAGACACTAGTAAGTGCAACGGGTACATAAAAATTACTGAGCAGACAAATTACGTCAATCTGCACTGTATAAAACACACGTCTGTGTAAAAAAACAGTATTACATAATAAGCATATCTTATATGAAAGTTTTAGCCTTTGTACAATGCAACATTATATAGACTAAAAAACATTAAATGACTTAGCAATGTATATATATTATATAAAAAAAATGAACCACTTTCTTACATCCTCAGGTGTAGTGAACTGGGCAGGTTAAGGAGTGTAAGATTGTGTCTTTGCTTTGAGTTTTGAGAAGAAGACAAAGAGGAGAAAAACAAAGCTTGCAGACCCCAGTCCAAAAGCATCATGATTAGCGTCCATAGAGAAATAATGAGTTTCTAGTTAGGAAACCGAGACTGTGGCGCTTGCTTTAGTGTTGTCGGCTGTGGGTGAGGGAGTTTTGTGTGCTGGAGAACTTTTGCTGGCTGAAGGAGAATGTTGGGTTCTGGGTGATTGTCCTGATGTTTTTGGTACTAAACCTGCAGAAGCCTCCTCCTCTGGCTCTTGCTGAGATGCCGTGGCTAGAAAATACATGACATGTTTTATTAGGATGTTCACCTCTGGGAAAGATGTTGATTATACACATTCTGTATAATTTATATATTTTATATTGAATATTATATTTGTATTTTCATTGTTACTTTGTAAATTGTAGATTTGTACATTTATCCCAATGTTCTATCCTATCTTTCTGTTTTAAGTCACAGACAGTAGTACAAGTTTTTCACTGCATATCATATGGTGTATGGTGTATGTATAAGTGTGACAAATAAACTGTGAATGGGAAATTTTAATAGATACATAGAGAGAACTCACAATTGTAAAAAGAGGGTTCTTGCAGTCAGTGTGCTATAAGCACGTTGTTAATGTACTAGAGGCTTTACAATACAGTAATTTCCTTGCATTTAAAGTCATTCATTCATCTTCAGTAACTACTTTATTTTGGTAATAGCCATAGTGGATCCATTGCCTAGCCCTGGATAGGACACCAGTCCATTGTCAGGTTCAGTGCATTTATCCCAATTTAGAGCACAATTCTGTGCAGCAGCAAGTTTTACTAGGGTGCAAGAAACTGGGGAATCTGGAGAAACTCATGTAAACACATATAGAACAAGTGAAACTCCACACAAACAGTAAAACAAGGTCAGGCTTGAACTATGGCCCATGGAGCAGTGAAACCTACCACACCATCATGCCATGTTTGCATTTCAATTTGTTTAAATTTATGCAATTTGTCCCTTATTTCCTAAACATTTTACACATTATATTGCCAAAAGAATGCACATGAGTGACCAGGTTGCCCGTGTGAATTGTGCTCATTTAGCCACAATGCTCTGGAGGGTCTGGAGATCCAGTTATTAACAGTTGTATCAAGTGAATATGAGCTCAGGTTAACTCTGCAGGACAGTCGAGTTCTTCCACTCAAACTTTCACAAAACAATGTCGCTAAACTTGTGGAGCTTGATCTTTTCACAAGCTCATTGTTGTGATGGTTTGGGCATCTTAGTTCTCGCAAAGAACGTGTTGATGGTTGTGTGTCCACAAACCTTTGGCTATATAATGTACTTGCTCCACTAACTGTTTTAGGGAATATTTAGGATTTATTAAAGTATAAAGAAAAACATTTTGTTATGGTTATTATTCAAAACAATAAAGTTTCTTGAAATAGGTATTTTTTACATATAATAATTGTGTAATATCGTCCTGAACTATTGAGGAAAAAAAAAAAAAAATCAGCAAAATCTGGTGCATTTTATACCTGACTGTGTGCAGGATTTCATGTGTTCAGGCCAATGTGCTTGTTGGCAAGGATAATCACAGTAGCTGGTGTTCCAACAGCAGTAGAAAATGGCCTCCTTCTTACAGTTGGCACACCACTGCTTCTTCTTCGTTTCATCCACAGCCTGCTGTTTCTCCACCTCCATTTGCTTCTTCACCTCCGACACAAGCCTCTCCCTCTCTTGCTCCAAACTCTGCCTCATCTCTGCCATGGTCAACTCTAGACACAGGCATACAGCAACAGTCATCATCAAGGACAGCCATTGTATAGTGAATTTACCAGTATGTTCAGCTAAACATGTTTGCAAGGCCAGAATACCCAGATTGTGTTTCATCTCCGATAGCTCTTGTTGATGCAGCCACTGGAGCTTCTCAATTTCAATCCTCAACCTTCGAATCTGTATCACAGTGTTAGTGAAAAACAATGACCATTATTTGACTGCCTGAAAAAAACAAAGCTGTATTCATCTATGAACTGCAATGCAAATAAGTGAAAATCACAAAGGCATAAAGGCAGATGCATCGATGCAAACCTCAGCAATAGTGTTTCCTGTAGTGCTTTTGGAAAGGTCGTTGTATATCTCGGTCATTGGTCCTTTAATAGCATCCACTATCTACAAAGAAAAAAAACATTTGATACTTTTAGCATCAATACCAGCAACGGCTGAAAAATAAACAAGGCATGAGCTATGTATTTGTGCTTTCGAATTTGTGCATACTTACTTTAGAAGTGTACTTAGCAATGTCAGCTGCTACATCAGCAGAGGCAGGGGGGATGAGAAAGTCTCCAGCTAGGACTGAACTAGAAGATCCAGACAAGGGGTCCTTTTGATGAACTGGTAAAAAAAATAAAAATCTAATTTTAGAAAAATTTACCCTATATATTTATTTATATGGCATACTGGATGTTCAAACGCTGATCTCTCACTCATTCATCATCTATACCGCTTTATCCTGTATACAGGGGGGCCTGGAGCCTGTCAAAGGCACGTGACAGGATACACCATGGACAGGGTGTCAATCCATCGCAGGGCGCACACACTCACATGCTCACAAACTAGAGACAATTTGGGAAGGCCAATTAGAGCAATCTTCATGTCTTTGTGTTTGGTGGGTTTCCCCTGAGTACTCTGGTTTCCTCCCACAATACAAAGAGAACACGCAAACTCCATGCACACAGACCCGAGAAGAGAATCAAACCCAGAACGTGAAGGGGCCAGGGGTAACTCAGTGGTTAAGACATTGGACTATGGTTCGGAAGATCCCAGGTTCAAACCACACAACCACCGAGTTGCCACTGTTGGGCCCTTGAGCAAGGCCCTCAATCCTCAACTGCTCAGATGTGTAATGAGATAAAAATGTAAGTCGCTCTGGATAAGCGCGTCTGCCAAATGCCTAAAGGTAAAGTGCAAGGTGCAAGGTGACAGTGCTAACCACTACTGTGATGATCTGTCTAAGTAAAGTACATTTTTAGATTTTGGGGGCTTCTTCATTTAGAATCTTATCGGCACAAAGCCAACTCACAATTAGGGAATAAAGCAGACTTGAAGATGGAGTATCATCAGTGGTTGGCTGTTGGTAATCTGAGCAGTAAATACCAACAAACATTGATGCTGATTTCATACATGAACATGAAGTGTGAAGTTCGCATGTAAAGTATATCTTTGCTAATTAAGGTATTGGTTTACATGGTTCGCAATAGCTGACTACACTGTAGGCATATAGGGCCTCTTGGTTTGTAATAGAAAACATATTTAACCCAACATCATTTAGATATTGGTTTCCATGTAGCATGAAATCAATGCCACATGCACTTTTTCAGTCTTGACATGCAATTGGTTCTGATATTAATGTTGGTAGCAGCTACTGAATAGGAGAGGGAATTTATTATGAACACACTATCCCAAAATTCATATGCATTAAATATACCGCACACAAACAGCAGCTCAATTCTCAGAGATTTATGATACACTGATAAAACAATGCTTACAATGTTAAATATTGAAAAACTCTCTCTCTCTCTCTCACACACACACACACACACACACACACACACACACACACTAATATATATATATATATATATATATACACACACACACACACATACATACATATACACACACACACACAGTATACATTTCTTTTTCTCAATGTTGAGTTAACTTTTGAGAATATTTTATTATTAGTATAAGTTTAAGTTAATATAAGTTTTTTAACTCCAGAGTTACTCCAAATCAGCCAGTTAAGGGATACTTAAGCACTTAATCTCCTTAGCATTATGGACCCTCACGTTTCAGTCACTTTTGTAGAGGATTAGGAGTAACCCAAAGAGTAAATTAATTGAATTAATTTACATTTATGGAATTACCAGTCGACTTAATTGCTTAAAAATGATTGATTGAAATTGGGTTGAAGGCAGCACGCTGGCTTAGTGGTTAATACTGTCGCCTTGTACCTTCAGGGTCTGGGTTCGATTCCCGCCTTGGCCTCTGTGTGCATGAAGTTCGCATGTTGGTGGGTTTCACTGGTTTTCTCCAACAGTCCAAAGACATGCAGATTAGGCTAATTGGCGTTCCCAAATTGGCTGTAGTGTGTGAATGAGTGTGTGTGTGTATGCCCTGCGATGGACTGGCACCCCATCCAGCATACCCTATAGCTCTTATAGATATTTATAAAACATAAGGTTTGTACCTTTAGATTTTTTGTCTCAGGTAATCAGAGGAAGTTTCAGTTACCTTTAGCAGACTGTCTAGTCTGGTAGCGCGTGCTGGAGGCATTGTTGGAAGATGATGGACTTTGTGACTGTGAGCCATGTGGCTGCTTCTGAACCTTCTGCATTTGCCACTTTGGAGAGGATGTCTGGATCTTATTCCCAGTCTGGTTCCAAACCACAGATGCCTGACCAGACTGAGCTGTCTCCTTGGGTAACAGAGGGCGCTGTTTCTTTACCACAGTAGAAGCAGAGGAATTTGTTGCAGAAGTTGTTGTTGGTACAGATGTGGCGCTGCTAGATGTGGGTGGTGGGGCGGAGGTGTTGTTTGGTGGCTTTAAGACTGTCTGGGTTGAATCTTTTGTGCTGGGGTTGGAAGACGAAGCAGAAGGTATTGTGGATGGAGAGACTGATGGGCTCGCACAAGCCTGAGTTTTTCCTGAGTGGAGTTATAGAGATACAAATGAGTATTTCTCCTTGAAGTACATCTCCTAATGTTATTGCAATGAGTAGAGCAAATCTTTAAGTGAATTTCCAAAATATAAAGTGTCATCATTCAAGTGTCAAGGATGTACATACTCAGTATATGCTTAAGTACACAAAAAAATAGCATAATGCTTTCAAACTTTTTTCAGTAATACAAGAAGGGAGTTGTCTTTAGCATGGTATTTGTGTTGATTATGAAACATGATAATTGTGTGGGGTTGTTGAACGTGTCATGTTGTGACCAAATAAGAAAAATTCCAAATACTGATGATGATGCAATACAATTATTCTGATGAATGAGATTTTAATGAAATCTCTGGATCTCTCTCTCTCTCTCAGACACTCACTCACCCTTACAAAAAAAAAAAAAAAAAAGAGAGAGAGAGAGAGAGAGAGAGAGAGATCGCACCTTCAGTTTTGACGATTACATTGTCTTTGGTCAAAGTGTTGGAGATTGCTGAAGTCTCTCGCTTTGGTCGCTTCCTCTCTTTTCCTCCATGTTCATCGCCAAGGTCGATCACTAGCTCTCTTTCTGAGTCGGAATCTGCATCCCCAGCCTTTCCCTCACGCCCAGCTGAATGTCTCTCTCTGTGTGACTGTGTCTGTTGGCTTGCCCTGGGCTTTTCCTGGGCTTCCTTCTCCGAACCACCACTGTCCTTCTTTTTTAGAGGAGGTTCCGGGGACAACATCTCGCTGGCATTTTTACTGTTTGATGGGTGTGCAGATGTAGGTCTGGGTCTTTTTTTGTTTTTTAACACAGTGTCCTCATGGTCTTCGCTCTTTGTCTCATCTTTCAGCTCCTTTTCCTCTTCACTCATATACTCGCTGTCACTGGTGTCAGACTTATCCGAATCATCAGAATCACTGTGTTCCACACCTTGGAGCACCGCGGAGATCTCATCAATGCCTAATAAGGTATTAGTATAAGGTGACAGTTTATGTACCGCTAAGAATTAATGCATGTGCTCATTATATACAGTGGTGTGAAAAACTATTTGCCCCCTTCCTGATTTCTTATTCTTTTGCATGTTTGTCACACTTAAATGTTTCTGCTCATCAAAAACCGTTAACTATTAGTCAAAGATAACATAATTGAACACAAAATGCAGTTTTTAAATGAAGGTTTACGTTATTAAGGGAGAAAAAAACCTCCAAATCTACATGGCCCTGTGTGAAAAAGTGATTGCCCCCCTTGTTAAAAAAATAACTTAACTGTGGTTTATCACACCTGAGTTCAATTTCTGTAGTCACCCCCAGGCCTGATTACTGCCACACCTGTTTCAATCAAGAAATCACTTAAATAGGAGCTACCTGACACAGAGAAGTAGACCAAAAGCACCTCAAAAGCTAGACATCATGCCAAGATCCAAAGAAATTCAGGAACAAATGAGAACAAAAGTAATTGAGATCTATCAGTCTGGTAAAGGTTATAAAGCCATTTCTAGAGCTTTGGGACTCCAGCGAACCACAGTGAGAGCCATTATCCACAAATGGCAAAAACATGGAACAGTGGTGAACCTTCCCAGGAGTGGCCGGCCGACCAAAATTACCCCGAGAACGCAGAGACAACTCATCCGAGAGGCCACAAAAGACCCCAGGACAACATCTAAAGAACTGCAGGCCTCACTTGCCTCAATTAAGGTCAGTGTTCATGACTCCACCATAAGAAAGAGACTGGGCAAAAACGGCCTGCGTGGCAGATTTCCAAGGCGCAAACCGCTTTTAAGCAAAAAGAACATTAAGGCTCATCTCAATTTTGCTAAAAACATCTCAATGATTGCCAAGACTTTTGGGAAAATACCTTGTGGACCGACGAGACAAAAGTTGAACTTTTTGGAAGGTGCGTGTCCCGTTACATCTGGCGTAAAAGTAACACAGCATTTCAGAAAAAGAACATCATACCAACAGTAAAATATGGTGGTGGTAGTGTGATGGTCTGGGGTTGTTTTGCTGCTTCAGGACCTGGAAGGCTTGCTGTGATAGATGGAACCATGAATTCTACTGTCTACCAAGAAATCCTGAAGGAGAATGTCCGGCCATCTGTTCGTCAACTCAAGCTGAAGCGATCTTGGGTGCTGCAGCAATACAATGACCCAAAACACACCAGCAAATCCACCTCTGAATGGCTGAAGAAAAACAAAATGAAGACTTTGGAGTGGCCTAGTCAAAGTCCTGACCTGAATCCTATTGAGATGTTGTGGCATGACCTTAAAAAGGCGGTTTATGCTAGAAAACCCTAAAATAAGGCTGAATTACAACAATTCTGCAAAGATGAGTGGGCCAAAATTCCTCCAGAGCGCTGTAAATCACTCGTTGCAAGTTATCGAAAACTCTTGATTGCAGTTATTGCTGCTAAGGGTGGCCCAACCAGTTATTAGGTTCAGGGGGCAATTACTTTTTCACACAGGGCCATGTAGGTTTGGATTTTTTTTCTCCCTAAATAATAAAACCCCTCATTTAAAAACTGCATTTTGTGTTTACTTGTGTTATCTTTGACTAATAGTTAAATGTGTTTGATGATCAGAAACATTTTGTGTGACAAACATGCAAAAGAACAAGAAATCAGGAGGGGGGCAAATAGTTTTTCACACCACTGTATATATGATACGGTATGGCTGTCATACCTAGTTGAGCCTTACAGCTCTCTATGGTCTTATCCAGACTTCTGGTGGGCTTCTTTGGGGAGGTAAGGAGTACAGGTGGGCCTTGCTGCTGCTGCACCGTCTCACTCAGCTCTTTCAGGTCCATTTCTGCCTTAATGCGGTCTGAAAGCACAGCCAATACTCATCCTCACTTTGTAATAACAAGCATCAAATGGCTAGAGGACATAGCTTAAGTACATTGCTAGAGGCGATTGATGATCTTATGACATTTTTTAGTTCAATTCTATTTTATTTGTGTATTGCTTTTTACAATGCACAATGCTACAAACATACTACCGAGACAAAGACTGGAACTAGAACGCCATTTTTGTAAAGCTCACCAAGATTTAGGTTAAGGATGCTGGCTGTATTCTGTGGTTTCTCATGTTTAAGAGGTATTGGTAGGATGGGTTTGGGGCTACCAGTGGTCTTCAGACATGCTGGAGATGCTGTAGCAAAAAAACAACAAACAACAGCAAAAGTGTTTGTTAACATTCTATACTGGAGTACAGGAAATAATTATAATCAATCTACTAAGCAACAACATGTAAGAAGACTATAGGCTTGTGTACCTGTGCAATCCATAGAGTCTTCCCCAGTACTGTAGTGGTTAGACGGGACTCTTGTTCCTTTCTCTGATGCATCCTGCTCAAGGTCTGATCCTGTGTGTACTGAGGAATTGGTGCTCATTGGAGACCTGGGCATATCACTCATCCTGTGGCCGACATTCTTGCCCAGGGATGTCCTGGGAGATGCAGTCATGTCAAAGTTGAACTTAATTTTGTCCTGTTTCTCTGGCACAACTGTACCTTTCCTGGGGTTACTTGGGTCCAGCAGCATCTGGAACATATTGTTGGGCGTATATGCCGTCCTAAATGGAGCGTAGTTAAACACGCCGTGTTTCTTGCGTACATTTTCCACATAAACTTCCATCTCCTGCATTGCACTGTTGAAGATGCTCTTAGTCTTCTTCACAGAAAAGGGAATCTCTTTTGACATGAGGTAGCAGTTGTTAATGGGCACCCAGGCTCTAAAAAAAAAAAAAAAGAAAGAAACAAAAAACTGCTCAATGTGGTTGCAATATATAAACCTGATCCCACTGTCAAACTCCTTTCTGTACCTGAATTGTCTTTTCAGAGACACTCAAGAACCACCATCACCAACATTGAACTTCATTTGCATGTCGATTTTACTAAACTCAGTCTTGTCAAACCAGTTGAAATTAGTATGGAGGTAAAGCTTACCGGTCATGTTGGCCAAAGAAACGTGCATCTACCTGGCCATCTTTTTCCCTCAGAGCTTTAGCAGGCCAGAAAGGAAAACCTTTTAGCTTAGCCCACACCAGAGGATGAGGCTGAGACTGTATACAGCAAAAACAACCATACACGTCCCATTATTTAAAGCTCACGGGAGTTAAATTGGTGCCAAAAAAAAAAGAAAAAAAAAAGTTTGATCTACTCACACATGGTTCACAGAACCAGTTGTCTCTCTTTTGGCAAGCTGACAGGTAACACTCTGGACAAACTTCAATTTCATTCATCTTGAGATAAAACCAGACAATGTATTTCATTGTACATGCTTTTAATAATACACTCAAAACAATGTTTCACTATACCAGTCCTTATGTATAAAACTCACCTCATGTTCACAGATCTTGACAATAACCTTTGCTGTTGCAGTAAGTTTATGATTCCCTGCACAAGACAGACAAACAATCAAATATAAACCGCATAATGTTTTAAATCAAACATTTGAAATAAAAAAAACTAACCTCCATTATAAATAATGCAGTTGTGTAAGATCCATTTCACATCTGCCAAAAATGCCTCAGTGCAACCATAAATCTTCTTTTTGATATTCTGTGGACAAAGCGTTCAGTCACTGTTCAGTCTTTAGATTTTTCTTTACCTGTTGCGTTCATACAATCAAAAGGACTAAGTAACCTTTTCTAAGGTGCACAGGTCCATTGGGTTGAAGATGTACTCCGCGTAGTCAGGATGCTGCTCCAGAGAGACGGGTTTCTGAAAAGGCTCTGTCTATACAGTGAGAAGGTTGGGGATGATTATTAACTATGTACGATCTGGGCAGTTCTACTTAATCTCAGACCCAAAATGATCCCATGCACAGGTTTAAATAACAATCACATTGAATACTGACAATTAGCAATAGGCTTTATTAAGGCCTGAGACATAGATAAATTCCAACCCATTTATCAAAAACACAAATGCTATATTATTCAAAATAAGGCTTTGCAATATATAAAAGCTACATCCTTATTTAAATTAAATGAGACGAAGAAATATTACCCCTGGCTGCTTCATTTTCTGCAGGGCAAACTTCAACAGGTAGGACAGCTGTTCCAGATTCAGCATAGTCATAGCTTTGCTTTGTGTCTCAATGCATTCTGCTACTGTTATTTTCTGAAACAAACAAGAGTTATACTTTTCAGTTATTTATTTGTAAAAAATGTTTGGAATCATGTATGATTTTCGTTCCACTTCTCACGTGTACACCACTTTGTATTGGTCTTTCACGTGGAATTCCAATAAAATTGATTCATGTTTGTGGCTGTAATGTGACAAAATGTGGAAAAGTTCAAGGGGGCCGAATACTTTTGCAAGCCACTGTAACTAAGCTTTCCTTCTATCCACTGTCTCAACTCAGACGCAGGGGATAAACCATTGTCTCTCAGCATATTGTTTGGTTAACCTGCACCATTAACTTTAAAACCATTGAAAAGTCATTACATAAACCCATGTTAAAATCATTAAGAATAAAACCACCTAGATTTTGAGTTCCCCCTGTGCCACTCTGGCCACTCGGGGCATGGCTCCAGGGGAAACCTGGGGGTGTGCTGTGGTGGATGGCACCAGAACATTAAAACCATTGAAAAGCCATTACATAAACCCATGTTAAAAGCACCTAGATGTAGAGTTCCCCCTGTGCCACTGGGGCAGCTCTGGCCCCTCGGGCATGGCTCCATGGGAACTCTGGGGGTGTGCTGTGGTGGTGGATGGCACCAGGATCTTAATGGCACATCCTTTGGGTGCTGTAGGTTGTAGAGTGGGGTCTCCATGGATCAGGGTTGTTTGTCCAGCACAGCCCATGTATACTCGATCATGATCTGAGATCTGGGTAATTTTGAGGCCAGGTCAACAACCTTGAACTCCTTTCATGCTAATCCCCATACACAGCAGTCTGTGGTGCACTGGGCGGTCTGATAAATTTTCAACCAGCATTGTCTTTTTGTGGTTTGTGCTGCCCGGACTTTTTTGTGGGCCTTGGATTAGCTGGTTAATAACTGATAGTCACTGCTATTCAATTCACCTGCTGGCAGTGTTAATGTAATCCCTCATGTTATTTCTGAGGTAGGAATATGAAATTAAGTTCAAAAGCCTAAGGAAATGGTCTTTTAGTGTTTTTTTAGTCCATTACAGATCTTCTTCCATAACCTACACCTTACACTAGTAGTTACCTCACACTCTGGACAGAACCAGTCGCCTTCAGGCTCGGCAGCCAGTTTGAGGCACTTGGCATGGTACACACGTGGACAGAGCTCACAGCAGAGCACTTGGCCCTCACGATGGCACATCCAGCAGTAGAAGTCATTCCTCCCATCCTGTGGCACAACATCAACAGGGTCTGCGGTGAGTGCAGGCTGCTTGACATAGTAAAAGGGACCATGTCTTAGCTCACACTGAAATGCAGGCAAGAGAGACAGAAGCAGCGGTCAAAAACACACTAGGGCAGGCAAGAGGAATAGCAAGGCTTCGCATAGGTCAACACAGCACAACCACAGGCCCTCACTAAACGTAGTGGGCAAAAGCAAGGGGAAGTAACCCTCATGCTGGAGAGATGTAAGAAGGATGATGTGAGAGTATTGGGTACAGCACAGACTCAGAACACAAATCTGCCTCTCCAGGAGGAGGGTTGATTACTGATTCACAAAGCCACAGATACCAAGCATAGATACTGATTGCCAAGCACTAACAGGGCCAGACAACAAAAGATGAGGCAAACGAGTTAATGAGGCAAAAGAATTATTTTTATATTATAATGTTTGTATTAGAAGTATTAGAAATATCTCTTTATTTTGAAAGCGCGTTTTTTTTTTTTTTAAAGAAATGTGATATTCAATTAATTATTTAAGTACCATTAAAAATAATGCCATTAGTTAATTATAGGATGTATACAGATCCTTGGAGTGCTACATAGAAATTCCTATGAGGAGTATACTAAGAGGAGTATAGTGTACCTCTTGAAGTGTATCCCTCTGTGTCGAATTTGCCATGTAAGTATTTTTCTATCAAAAAGCATTTCCTAGTAGGAACTTTTTAAGAAGTTATGAATATTTAACTATTCAACTTCTCACTGAAAGCTTACTTTCTAAGAGTGTAATTCAGTTCTGCATCTGGTATCATGCATGGGGATTATAAAGGCTATAACCAGAATATCAAGGCACTAATTCAAGCAATGCAAGACACATGATCTTTTAAAGCCACAGGAATGCTAGTAATAGTTAGAAACTACTGCAAATGCAAACGGAATATCTATACCTACATACAGTAGGCTTAAGCTAGATAGAGCAAAGGTCACCATGTTCAGTCATGGACGGGTGGAGTCCAGCACAATTTGGTGGTTTGACAGCTTTAAAACACCTCCTATGGCTACTAATTAACTGGGAGATAAATCCAATATTATTGAAATCACTAAACTGTGTTGGACCCCAATCAATTCTATGCACAAACTGATGACCCTTGATCTAAATGGTGCAAACCAAAAAGATAAAAAAAAAAAACTCAGGGCAAAATTCCATTACAAATCCTCTGAACTGGCCATAGCATTAAGAGAAGAGTTTTCCCAAGCTGTAATAAAATTACAGTAGCACAACACTACTATTTCGCATGGGTTGCTAAAAAAAAGTAATAATAAAAGTACATAAAAGAGATTTGCTTACACACTCTGGGGTGCAAGAGCAGCTTCTCAAGATGCATAGACAAATTCAAACAAACTATCTTGCTGTCACTCAGCATTAAAATGCGTTAAGCTTTTTACATGAAATAATTTTTGAATATCAGTGATAAAGACTTAAGATAGGGTCCTACTTGATCTTTATTGGTGCTGACTAAGCCCGGTTTCTTTTTCTTCTTGACACCACTGGGAGATGTGTCAGATGGTGAATGGCCATTAGAGGAGTGAAGCGGACTGGATGCTTTCTGTTTTTGACTAATCAGCGTTGCTTCTGCTGATCCTACATCAGGAACTGTAGAAAACAATACAGAAATCTTTTAAAGATGATGACAATTGACAAGGCAGAGCAATAGAAAGGTGTGTGCGTGTGTGTGTGTGTGTGTGTGTGTGTGTGAGAGAGAGTGAGTGAGAGAGAGAACCCTTTTGGGCCTCTTAGTATGGCCTTGTACTGAAACTGACCCAGTCTTCACCAGAGCAAAACATGCATGTTTTTATTCCTCATTAGGATTAATCGGTCTCTGTGAGGGCAGGTTTGCCACTAAACAATGTGACACACCTCCCTCTTTCAGAATAAAATCCATTCATTTTACCCAGTAATACGTACAAACTAAAATAAACTGCAGTCTGACACATTATTCAGCTCAGCTAAAGCAATGACATATAAAAGTCTTACCTTTTGGTGGTAATGATACCTCCATCCCCTCGACCACATCAGACACTGTCTTCATCTCCTCCTCAGCCAAGCTAATGTAAGAAAAGATTGATACACAAGGGAGAACAAAAAAAAAAAAAAGGCAATGTAAATGTGGGAGTCTCATATGGTTTGCTTCTGAGATAGAAACCAGAGGTGATGCAATTCAATCCCAAGAGTTTTATTGTTGTTGTTCACTGCAGCATTGCCCGACTTCCATACTAAAACACGTCCCCAAAGAACTCAAAGAAACGAACATTTGCATATATGTGAGCTGTTATTATTATTATTTTTTTCGGTTTTGTCTTTCTTTTTTTTTTTACTACTTAATGTAAAGATATCGAGCTGATGTTACACGCTATTCTCTGCTGACCTGGATCTCTCTTCTTTAGGCCAGAACTGTTCATGCACGCTATACCTTTGAGCAAGGCCAGCCACAAGGGTTAATACGTCTCCTAGCCAACGTGTAGTGCTGCACCTTTCTTATAAACAACTTAATCGCTTTGGATAAATAACCACTTAAAGGTTTTGATCAGCATTGAAGACAGTCTCCCAAATTCAGACAGGATCATGCAGACTACAATCAGCTCCTGTCCGCCACTTTTACCAGTGCCTACTAGATCACGTTACCTCCAAGTACTGTTTGGTTTATTTGCACAAACCTGTTGTATCAGTATTAAAATAGGGCTTAGTTACCACCCCGAAAGCACTTCTTATTGTTTGACTGAAAAGAGCAGGATAAGGTGATGTGGTGGTGTTGGAGCATTGTGGCAGATCCTGTCTTTCTTAGTTAGCCTTGTTCAGGCACCACAAGAAAATCCACAGTGGACAGATTAGCATACACCAGCTCAACCACAGAAAGAAAAGGTGGCAGAAGGTAAATAAAAGAATGTTTTTTTGGGATGACGTGGTTAAAGAACAACAAAAAGGGGAAGTGAATCACAAGGCAGTTATAATGCTTAAGATCAGTGATAGAGAATGAAAGATTTCCAGCACTATCACACAATAATCACACCAACTACGTAGAATGACTGAAAATAAAAGAAACAATTTCTCCCATAAACTTTATTTACTGATTGATTCAGGTGTCCAATGGAAGGTGTCCATTCTGTCTTAACCAGAGAACCCAGCATTTTAAATATACATGCTGACTCAAGTATGAGAAAGTGCGTCATGAATTCTTGAGGGAATGCAAGGATGTTCCCTTTGTTTGAACACCGTGTGTAATACACCAGGATTCGCCAAAGAGGATCTGAAGTGTATTTAGGCATTTCAGTCATAATTCATGCAACTACATTCCAGTGGACAACAGAGTAATGGAAAAGGTCAACTGAGTTGACAAGGCAAATCAGGCATAATGCATTACCCATGCCAAGGAGTAAAACTCACCTGATCACTAGCAGGCCTCAACTGTCCAGCTCTTGTGCAACGTGTTCTGTCAAATAACAGTACTACCAACAAAGTGGGATTTTGTTGGTGGATTGGGTGCTTATCAAAAAAATGTGATACGGAAATGGCTGAGTGTCAAAATGCATGTCTTGGCAAATTCTGAAGGCTTGCCTATACTGAGCCTGGTAGGAGTGCCAGCAATATTTTACATGTTTGCAATGGCACCGTTTTTGCAGCCTCAACCTTTTTCCCCCAACAAGATTTTCACTCCTTTCTTTGACGTGGTCAAAAAGTCCACAAGGTGTGCCACCAGGATGGCTAACAGAAGGACCTAGATGAAGATAATATTCAAATAGGAAACCCAGTCCCGGAACTGATCCATAGGCTTGTTAATGTTCATAGCCGAGAACCGAAACACCACATGGCCTTCATTCAGTGACCTCCACAAATGGAAAACACAGAAAAAAAGGGCAAGATCTTCTAGAATGTTCTATGGAGCCAAACGCCTACTCTCATGTCAATAAAGGCCATCCGATCTGCGAGCCCCTCTGAGAAAGGCAGCTGTGAATGTGGAGATAACTGGTCAGAGAATGAGTGAGCCAAGGTCTTTTTTTCCCCTCTCTCTTTCTTCGTTTCTCGCTCTGTCTGCACACAGGAAATGAGAAAGGCTGCTGCTTCCCCTCCCCCAGCGCTGTGCTGAACCTCCCCTCCCCCTTCCCTCAAGGCCTGATCCTGCACGTCCACGCCACAAGAGCTTTACAGTAAACAGGCAGCATAAAAAACTGTCATTATGGGCAACAATCAAGTGCTATGCCAAACAACCAACATCGAGCCGCTGAAAAGCTCATTTTTGAGTGAATCTTTTGGTGGTTGGATAAACTTAAACTTAACGCTTTCGACAAAATAGATTTTGAGTAATATCAAGACAACCAAGTGTCTAATGGAAACAAATGAGAGCTGGATATAAAAGCTAATCAGGGAACAGAACTGCAACATTATTTTTATATTTTGTAACCATTTCCTTTTAACGCTGAAATACGTTGCAACCCCAACGGCTTGTTTCCTTTGTAGACAAAACCACCAGAAATCAGTTTCCTTGTGAGAAGCAAGGCACGCAACATCTGCTGTCCCAAGCGGCACAGTAGACAAATCTCAATCTATGCTTCATACTTAAACAAAACACTTTCTATTTTTAATGAATTTATACAAAAAAAAAAAAACAGTGTCTTTGAACTAACCAGAGTAACAGCGAAGAAATTAGCAGAAAAATGCACAGTCATACCTTTCCTTAATGAGCAACACACACAAATTCTTCATTTGATGACCTTTTTGTTGGAATCAACGATGGTTGTGAAATTTTCCACAACATGCCTTTCTATCATCCCCTCAGGTTGTGTCTCCCTCTCCAACTGGCCAAGGCATAAGACTGGCTGATTGGTTGGTGGGGTAGGTGCCATTCTATTGCCTATGTTTTGTTCATTCTCTCATATCAGATGCATTTTGCCCTCTATCTAAGGCTTACCTTTCCTCAAAAAAAAAAAAAAAAAAGGGTATTGAGAACTAATGTTTGTGTCGAGAGGATTTCCACCATCCAGCTTCAAGAGAAAACATCTTACTGTCTAGTTCAAATTTATATTTTTAGGACCAGTGTGATTCTATCACACCTTCATACATCCAAAGAAAATCCTACAACCATATGCTGTTACGGTAAAGTACTGTGGTCGACCTCCATATAAAATGCCACGCGTAAAATCTACATAATCCATCATTCCATATAGACATTTGAGTCTGTGTCGGTCTCTTCAGTTGGTAAAATGAGAATGTTTCATTAGCGCTGACCCACCCACATGGCTGTGCCAGATGTGGGACACGGAGTTCATGTGCTCTGGGAGAAAGAAATATTTTATATTTCATGAATTCCTTTTTAAATACAGTAATAAGCAAGAAATCATTATCATCTAGTCTGTTATGACAGAATATATGAGAATTTCATGCACATGATGGCCTCAAATTCACATTATTAAGAAGCAATGTTGATTTGAATGAAAATAGATTTGTATCGCCACGTTTGTTGTATTTCGGGAAGATGAGCACCAAAAACTATTTCTATTTAATGTGCCACCATCTTCTGTGCCAGCCTCAGCAGCAGACATGCAGAACAAAGGGCCAGGCAGTCAGATTACAAAAGACTTCCACCATCCAGTCATCCCTCCCCCATCCTACATCCTATTCTCTCCCTGCTACTACAAGGGGGTGTTTAATAGGGGAAAACAGGGCCTTGCTCCATGGCAGTGCAACATTTGACTGCCATTTGTTTTCAGGAATGAGTAATGGCTGCCTGAGTTTTCACCGCAGTCATGTGACATACCCAGGCCAAAGCTCAGGACATGAAGAGAGAAAAAGCCTGTTTTTCCTCCTTAGGCCACCTCCTTCTCCGCCTCCTCCCCTTTCATGCCCTCCCCCTTTTGCCCTGTTTTCAGTGTGAGAGGCCTTGCCAGGCCTTTACTGTAGACTGAAAATAAGTGAAAATGAACAGTGTTAACAGTCAATGGAAGCAGTGAAAGGACAGCATAGAGGAGAATAAAACAGAAAGCTTACCTCTGTGGCTGCATGGCTGAAAACTGTAATGTCAATACTTATGAAACATGGAGGACAATCTCAGCCTTTAGACAAGGGAGGGCTCGCCTCTGAACACTCAGCGCTGGAGGCCTGTGTGTGATCAGAGGCGCGCCGTGACTGGCTACCCTCCCACTGACAGCATGTAAAGCCACAGCTGATTGGTCAAATGGCTTCCTGAGTAATCATCTTTGTTCAGCACTGCCAGAAGCACTCCACAGAAGTAAGACCACAGGGAAAGATATGACTAGGCCTCATATGTTTAAAAAAAAAATACAAAACTGAAAAGACGAGCTATGAAACAAAACTAATCGTAAAATCAAGAGACATGGAATGCGATGTACTGCACCAGAAGCACTGAAGAAAAGCCTTGTTCATTGAGTGAGAGATATGTTGAGCTATAAGTGTTTCGGAAATACCCCAGAATAAACACGCCCAAAGGCTTTTAAGCCATTTCTGTAGTGAAATAGTGAACATGCAATGTAGTTCACCAAATGCGACAACTTCACACCCTGTAATATACTTTATACACATAACATTGTGCGAATTAGCCATGAGTCACGATTCGTATAATTTAGTTGAATTACATTTATATTGGTTAGGTATTCATTAGAATTAATGATGGATTGATTGATATGATTAATATTTTATGTCATGTTAATGGGCTTGCCTGTAAGAACACATCACCGCTAACAAGGAAGAGGAAAATGTTCATTGAGATCACAAGCTCTAAGTGGTCCGGTAACACTACATACAACTCCAACTGAAGTATTTACAATCTTTATATGGTACCATCAAGCTTTAGAAATGTGAAAGGGTGTGGACACCCTAAAGACAGAACTCCGTCTTCACCAAGTATTATTAAAAGTACTTATAAAATATTTGTAGGCCTCAAAATGGAGGTAGAGAAGGTACCCATGGCTTACACAATGCTGATCCCTGGTGGGTGAAAAGGGAATTGACATGGCTGGGGAGGACATGGGGAGGCCACAGTGATAACCACTACACCAGCATGCTGCCATGGTGAGAATATTCATTTGTTCAAGATGTATGAATATTTACACTTAGTAGATTAATATTAAGTGGTATGAAAAGTATTTCCTTTTTTCTTGTTTGTGATACATCAAACTAATTTTATTATTTTTAAATAATAACCAGAGTAAATACAAAATGCAGTTTTTAAACCTAATAATCGGTTGTGTCACTCTTGGTGGCAACGACTGCAATCAAGCATTTGTGATAACTAGCAATGAGTCGATTACATTTTAAAATTCCAATTGAAGTAAAATGCTTCTATCCTGTCTGTCTTTTTCAGGTCATGGACAGTTAAACAGTTTGACTTTGATCCCCACTCTTCTTTGCAGAATTGCTTTAATTCAGCCACATTGGAGAGTTTTTGAGCATGAACGACCTGTTTAAGTCTAGACTTTGACCAGATCACTCCGTGACCATAATTATCATGGTCATGAGAGGTTGGCTTGCTGCTGCCTTTTGGATCATTGTTCTGCTGCATAACCCAAGTGTACTTGAGTTTGAGGTCATAAACTGATTGCAGGCTAGACATTCTCTTTCAGGATTTTCTGGTAGAGCATAGAATTCATCAATTATGGCAAGTCGTCCAGGTCCTGAAGCCCCAGACCATGACACTATCACCACCATGTTTGACTGCTGGTATGATCTTCTCTTTATGAAAAACTGTGTTAGTAATGGAACACATCTTGCAAAAAGTCAACTTTTGTCTCATCTGTCCACAACATATTTGTCCAAAAGTCTTGGGGATAATCAAGTTGTTTTTTTGTTTTTTTTTGCCAAAAGTGAGACAAGCCTTTGTGCCTTTTTGGTCAGCAGTGGCTTTCACCTCGAAACTCTTCCATGGTAAACATTTCTGTGAGGCATGTTGTTCTGGGTTACTGAATTGTTCAAATTCTTTTTATTTTTTAATTTTATTTGATTTTAATCATACACAGTATGATATGAAGTGAAATGCTTGTAAAAACATGCACCCAAACAGGGACTTGAACCAACTGAGCTATCCAGGCTTCAAAGCAATCAGATTACTGTACATGATGTAAGATCTTTTAGTGTGCTTAACTTTGTCAGACATGCTCTATTTAAGTGATTTATTGATTCGACAGGTCTGGCAACAATCAAGTCTAGGTGCAGCAAATGAAATTGAACTCAGCTTTCCAAAAAAGGTGGCCAAATTTATGTTCATTCTCGTTTAGCAAGAGGGAAATAATTTTTCCACATAGGGCAAATATGTTTGGACGTTTTTCCCTTAATGAATGAAACTATCATTTAAAAACTGAATTTTGTATTTACTTGGGTTATCTTTTTGAAATATTAAAATTAGTTTGATGATTTGAAGCATGTGTGACAAATATACAAAAAAGAGAAAATAATAGGATCTTTTGCAACACTGTATACTGTATAGTGTGAGGAGGTTTAACTACAACCATTGAGGTTTAGCTTTATTAGCTTTTTATATTAAAATCTGAGTAATACAATATTGTATGCTGAATTAGTTAAAAATCTTCCAGTAAAAAAAAAAGAAATTAAAGAAAAAAAAAAGAGGTGAAGGTGCAAGAGCTGATAAGGTGTGGTGGTGGGAAGTGTGCTCATGCGATAGGAAGGAGAGGTGAACATTCACTTATCTACAACTGTCTCTCAACTCCACACATAGAGGTAAGTCTTTAATAACAACAACTATTAATAATAATAATAATAATAAGTCTTTAATTGCTGTAGAAAGCTGACTATATGTATACTACTGACCAACTGGAAAGCTCAAGCTTAGGGCTTAAATATTCATATTTTGGAGTACAGGAATGCACAACACAGAGACCAACTTAAAGAAAACTTGTTGGATAGGTGTGTTATAAAATCTATAAAATTGTTTAAAAAACTTTTGGCCTGTATTGTATAGAATGATATATTAAATGTATATATTTTTCTATAACTAAGTCTTAATTAATTAATTCGAATAATTATGATTTGCATGTATTCATTTATATTGGTTGTTTGCATGAATATTTAATAAAAACACAATGAGTGAGAATATCTGAAAAGCTTACAAAACCTATATTTGAATACAGAAATAAAAATCAACTGTAGGTAATGTTTCATCAGTCAAAATACCACTTACTAATTATTCCTTTTTGCCAGTTTAGGAGGTCCCCACAATGCCTCCTGCAGCTGCTGTTGATCTAGGCTACACTCCTCCTGATGGAGGATGGGGCTGGGCTGTAGTGTTTGGATCATTCATGTCCATCGGCTTTTCATATGCCTTTCCTAAATCCCTCACCATTTACTTCAAGGACATTCAGGAATATTTCTCCATCTCCTACAGTGAGATTGCATGGGTCTCCTCTATCATGCTTGCTACCATGTATGCTGGAGGTAATTTGAATCATTTAGAAGCATGATATTCTGGTCCTGAATATTTTGTTTAAATCCAGCCTTAATTATAATCAAATGTAGGTACAGAAGTCCAATTAAAATTTTTTGGCTGTAATGTTGAGATTTACTGTAAAAGCGACAAGTTGGAGTCAAACATTTAAATTGTCTTTGCAATTACTCTCTTACTTGCACACAACTACCATCTGGAGAGTTCATAATACAGTTAATGCTGCTGAATTTTGATCCACCACTAAACACAATATGAAGGTTCAGCAAAACATTCATGTAGTCTATGTCCTCCCGGTAACTTGCCTATGATGTTGTTTGTTCAATCTTGCAACAAATAGTTACACAGACCAGATAAATTCTCAGTAATAGAGTTAAGCAGAAGTGACCTTACTTTCTCTGTGTGCAGGACCTGTGAGCAGCATACTCGTAAATCGTTATGGGAGCAGACCAGTGGTCATTATTGGTGGCCTAATGGCTGGGGTCTCCATGATTGCTGCTTCTTTTGGCACAACCATCATTCATCTGTACATGTGTGTAGGAGTCATGGGAGGTACTTCTATTATCACTTGTCATAATGAATTTGTAAACTACTAGTGAATTGTGTAGGTAAGACCAGTGGGGCCAGTCTTCACTCCACACGTGCATCAGAGCGCTTGGCCACCCATGACGCATCCTTTTACAAGAATGTGACAAGAAAGACATTAAATAATTGAGGAGTTTCTTTTATTATTCCATACAAAGTAAACAAAACTCAAACATGGAAACATGGATTAATTGTCTTTTTCTCTTTCTCAGGTCTTGGCCTTGCCTTTAATCTGCAACCTTCCCTGACTATTATTGGGAAATACTTTCTTATTAAACGACCCATAGCAAATGGTTTGGCCATGGCAGGAAGTCCAGTGTTTTTGTGCACTCTGGCTCCACTTAACCAGTTTCTGTTTGACAACTTTGGCTGGAGAGGAAGTTTCTTCATCTTGGGAGCCATACTCCTCAACTGCTGTGTGGCAGGGGCACTGATGAGGCCTATTATAATAAGAAAAAGGCCACTGCAACCTCAAAACAGTGCGAATAGTGTTTCTCAGGACATTAGCTTAGAGAGAAGAAAACAACAGACAACGCGTACAGGATGTGCATCACACATGAATAAATTCATTGACCTTTCACTCTTCAAGCACCGTGGTTACATTATATACCTGGTGGGGAATGTTGTGATGTTCTTTGGGTTCTTTGCTCCAGTCGTGTTCTTGGCCCCCTATGCCAAGCACCAGGGCATTGATGAGTATTCTGCAGCCTTCCTGCTCTCTATTTTTGCCCTTGTAGACATGGTGGCTCGCCCAGCAACTGGTCTGGTGGCCAACACTAAATGGATTCGGCCCAGAATTCAATACTTCTTTAGCTTTTCTGTGGCATATAATGGAGTGTGTCATTTGGCATGCCCTCTGTTGTCTGGGTATACAGGTCTGGTGGTATATGCCATCTTCTTTGGGCTGGCCTTTGGAATGCTGTGTGCACTGCTTTTTGAGGTGCTAATGGATTTGGTGGGGGCACAACGATTCTCCAGTGCAGTTGGACTTGCCACTATTATAGAATGTGGCCCTGTTCTTCTTGGGCCCCCACTTTCTGGTGAGTCACCTGTAATTCTCGCTTAAGTTGCACATTCAATAAATGCACATTCAAAAGTTAATGCTTCATTAATATTATTTTATGAATCTTTTAACAACAAATACAACTTGTGAACATACTGATTACATGATTTTGACTTTTTCTCCTTTAGGTGCATTGGTTGACATCTTTATGGACTATAAGTACATGTACTACGCATGTGGCTTGATTATGCTGGTCCCAGGACTTTTCCTGTTCATTATGAATTTCTTTTACTACAGATGGTTGGAGGAACAGCAGAAGCAGCAAGATCTGCAAATTGGTTCAGCCAAAGAACTTGCTGCTATAGAGGAGGCTAATGATATTGAGCCAGAAATCAAACTCAGTCAAGAAGAGCAATTTATGCACTTCTCTAGCAAAGACTTAGGTTTTAAGTAGAAATTGTTTATCCATATATTTGGGTAGGCATTTTTTTATAGCTACATTGCTGTGAAAAAGCATATTCCCCTTTCCTGATCTTTAAAATTGTTGTATATTTGTCCCAGAAAATCAAATAATTTGATTGTTTGAATCAGTTAATCAAACAATCTAACAACCAGTTATTAGGTTTAGGGGCAATTACTGTTTCCCATAGGGCAAGGCAGCTTTTAAATAAAAATAAAAAAAAATTTATTTAAAAATTGCATTTTATTTACTTGTGTTATCTTTGTCAAGTAGTAAAATTAGTTTGGTGATCTCCATCAATTAAATGTGACAAAGATGCAACAACAACAACAACAAAAAACTTAAAAAGGGCCAAAAACATTCTGACAACAATTTATATACTATAAAGTGAAAATGATGCATAAGATTGGAATTTTATTAGATTTTCATGGACTCTCCTTAGGCAGCTCACCAAGAACACTTGGTCATTCATGCATATTTAAACGTCACTCAGTCTGAAGCACTGCTCCTTACTGCCAGGAGAAGGAATGAACAGTATAATTATAATTCAAGTATAATTAATCCTCCAGAAAGCAAACTGGCATCCTACAGTTATTTTGTCCATCTAGTTAAATATTTTGATTTTTGATCATGAAGCCATGTGCACGTCTGACCCCTGAAGAAACAACAGTTAACAATTTTTAGTGTTCAAGCTGTGAATGTGCTCATGCCAATTGCCTGCCATGTGGAGCTTAATCATACTTTAAGGTGACCCCACTGTAAACCTACAGTGACTTCTTACATGCATATCTGCTTCTTTAAGTATCACAGTTTGTTTATGCAGTTGTAGCACAGTAGCATGTATAATTGTCTATTGGAACAACTGGAGGCTGGTTTCAGGAACCCAACAACCCATACTCAGTCCAGCAATGCAGTATTGGCTTGAAGGTCTGGATCAATTTCATTATGCTAGCACATGCTGTAGAACTATAAACACGTATTAGAACTATAAACACATCCACATATTTGCTGAACCGAAAGGGGGATGTTAGCTTGGTCAATGACCTGTCAGGACCAGTATGGCCAATTGTAGTGTGTCTCAGTCTCCTTTGAAAGCTTTCAAACCATCAAAAATAGTGTCACTGTCTTTTTCAAATATGCTGACTTGATGGAAGTCTTTAGGAAGGACAAGGCCACTGATTGTCCACCAAAATGCCACAAGGACAATCACTGCACTAAAGGTGAAAGTCATCTCTGCATGGTCCAACATTAGCTCTGATACAGGGATCACTGCTATTTGTGAGGAGTTTCTGCCTGAAATACGTACCCAGATTTAGGGACTAATTATTCAGAGGCTGTAGTCAGTATTATTCATTTATTTATTATGGTTAGTGATTCTTTGTTTGAGAAAGAACTGTAATTTTCTATCTCACAGAATAACAAAACCCAACCTAAAAACATTAAGTGTATTGTTATATATAATATTACTACAGTGATAAGACACAAAATTTTATTCTAAAAAAAAGTAAAAAAAAAAAAACTGTAAAAATTTTGGTCTTAAAAGTCTTGGGCTTAGTTTATTCCAGAAAATCTAAGCTTTCAAATAACATATAGAGTGTGTTGATAGTGTTGATGTAATACTTTTTATTTTGAATCAAATTATAGATCGAGTTTTATGAAAGATTCAGAAAGAAACTATTAACCAACATGTGATTGAATATATCATAACTGCTCCTAAGGCCAGTTTTTTAATCTGTGCTAAATGTGCACTGCTAGTTGTTCTGTTCTTCTTTTGGCTTCTCCAATCAAGGGACTGCCACAGCAGATGATTTGATTTGCATACAACTTGGCCATGGTTTTGGACCATGGTGATGGTCTTCCTGATGCAACCCTCCCATTCTGTCTGGGTTTTAGACCAGCACTGATACCCTGCATCCAGTTGCTGGCTTTGGCTGGGAATCAAAGCTTATACAGTACACTACATGGCTTAGCCACCAATATATAGTGTACTATAGGTTACTTACAGGTTAAACCATTTAGTTCATAGACTCTGAGTCCTTTGACAAAAGTTCCTGTATGAGCTCTTCTTGTTAGTCTAACTTTTACATCTTATACATTTTTATAAAAATCCAGGTACTTCTCTGCCAACTACAGTATACGTATAAAATATAGTCTATGAATGTAATGCATTGTGGATGATTAGGCACAGAATTTAGTCAAGTGATCTGACGTTCCTTAAACAACCATAAACCAAAGTGTTTTTAAGGTTTACAATTTTTAAATATAGGGGTTTTAAATATAAATAAAGAAATGGTTTTATTTAATTCAGTTTTAGTTTTACTGCAGTTTCAGGCAGGATAGGGAAATAAGTATTTGCACTATTGTTTTTTTTGTTGATGTTATTTTGCATACTTTGCATATAGTATATTTCATCCCTGCTAATTATCTTTTGTATTTTTGCTTATAAATATGATCAAGGGCTAATATGATAAATAAGACTGGTGTTTTTTTTTTTTTTTTTTTTTTTAAACCAACTTCACCAACATGTTAGGTTTATGTGCAGATGCTCAGTAATGGAGACTCATTTCATGAATTTCCAAACACAGCGTTCTTATGTTTATGTTGCTGAAGTGAGTGAGCCACTGGAGAACATGTGATTTTTATGAACTACACGGCTAACAATGCCAATTATGCTTACAAAAATTTATGATAATTTCAGTACTCAAAAAAGAGGTCAGGCTAAATTGTTGACAACATCAGCCAACCCAGACATGGCAGTCTTATTCCCTCCATTAGAAAAAGAAGATTACTTGCGGAACAGGATGAGATGACAAGTGAATCTGGAAAGAGAAATGTGCAATGGTTATAAATTATAAATTGCAATAAAGCAAATTTTGCTAAGAGTGAATGATTATTTAAGAGATTTGTTTATCAAGCATTTATAAAGCAGCACATGCTGCTGATATAATCTAGCCTTTAACAGTTTATTCCGACCAAGTAATCTGATTGGACGAGAAGCTTTCTGTAAGAGGTGATATAGAGATATATGAATTACACTAACAATCGGTTGCCAGCATGGGTGAAAGTAGATCCGCAGTACTGGAAAGAGCAGAGAGCAGCTCTCTTCCATTAGTTACATTCAAACCAGTCAGTGAAGCACTTTCAGCAAGAAATGACATCTTAAACACTTGTCACAACAATTGTGTAGAAGTATCGAATATAGTGAATTATCTGCACGGTAAAGTGGCTGATGTTCTTCTCCCAGCAAAGAGATCTGATTGGAAGGTCGGTGGTTCAAGTCCCAGCTCCACCAGTTTGCCATTGTTAACCCAAACCCAGATACAACATACAGTATAAGTTCAGACCACTTACAGAAGTACCACAAGAAATATTATATACAAAGTTCAAATGATAAACCTTTTCTAAATATACAACATACATGTAGTTAAGTTAGAAAATGATTGTACAGCGTGCAAAATAGGCTTGCTAAGGTAGTACAAAAAGTGAAAAGTGTGCGGTATGTTGTGTTAACATAAATAAAATCATGCTGGTTCATGTATTAACATGTAGGTGAGTCGGTCAGATGGATTCTGTGCCATGATTATGAGGCCAGCTGCAGTTACAAAGAAACATTTAAGTTTCAGTCCTAATGGACTGCAGTCTCCTGCCAGAGGGCAGTTTTTCATACACACAAAAAAGGTTGTCTGGGAAGGAGAGGTCACTCACAATCTCTCCCACTCACTTCAAAGACCAGGAATCACACAGTTTCCTGTCTGTTCTTGTGCTTGCCAGTTGAGGCAGTGTACCAGATCGTGATGAAGCAGGTCAATGACTAGACCACTGGTCAAAGACTTCTTCTCTTGGATGGGAAATATCTGAATGCATTCATTCAGATCATGGAGCTCATATCGCTAAATAGGTTATGCAGTAATTCATAAAGTTGTTGAATATTCAATGGAAGCTTCATTGTGCTTACAGGCCCGAGGCGTCTGGACAAGTCACATCCGAACATCAGAACGACTCTCTGAAACTGTAATTGTCCAAGCTCCGCAAGAGTGAGGTGTCATGGGTAGATGCACTGATAGCTGTTTTCTGCAGTACTGTCCCACAAGATTGGTTGTTCTCAGATCATTCGAGATCATCAAGTATCGACCCCAAGGTTAGCCAGGCACAATTGATTTTATGTGCAGTTGAAATACTGTGAGGGGATTAAAGTTCAGTTCTGCTCAACAGTGTGACTTGGAAGTGTAAATCTCACCTGAGAGGCCATGCTATTGTACCAGGACATTGGGTGATAATCAAAAATCATGCAGCTGGACCATTGAAGGGAAAAAGAAACTGGATTCATGTTTCATACTGTAAAATAGTGTTACCTTCAAAAAGGTTCAATTACATGAGTCTGAGATATTTGGATGTTTAGATATCATATTTGTATGCTCAACTGTCTGTCTATTTTAAAACATTAAAATGAGAAAAAAACATAGCATTCAGAGAATTTGGAAGACCGGGGATGACTGACAGACAGTGATCTGGTACATACCTGCACTATGATAGGCAGCCGTTGTCAACTACTCAATTGAAACTGAAACAGGAGGGGGAAGTTAATGATGCTGTAAATTGAGGTTTTTCTATTGCTTATAATTTTTCTCATGATCTGCAATTGTGATTAAAAGGATTTGTGTGCAACAAACCTCAACACTTTTCTCAATTACAATCACAATCAAAGCATGCTTGCTATATTTTCTTCTTTAATTAAAACTCAATCAATATACAGTATTATTAATAGTAAATTGCACACTTAAATAGATCTGCTGACTGATTTATCCATTATTATACAAATGTGGGTGAGGGAGTTATTTTGGAATATCTCATATATAAAGTTTGCAATACTTCTTGCTACAGTATGTTTGAAATTTTTTTTCTCAAGACCGCAAAAATAGTTATTCCATTTTGCTGTCAAACTGTTCATATAGCAAGAAAAAAAGGACACATTTGACCATGATGAAAAAGATAAAAGTCCTAAAGCAGCAGCAAGGCACATGTGAAAAAGCATGTGAATCAGAACGAAACTAGAGAACTTAAAACCTTGACAGTATACATGACAGAGTGAAAAGTGAAAAAAACAAACTGTGGACCTGTGGACCTGCACACTCGCAGTATATTAGACAACCAAACCCAGTGTCTGCAAAAATGTGATGAAAACTATTTAGGACCTTCACTCTTTATTACATTATCTATTTATTTATTTATTTTGGTGAAAAAAACACACTGTATTTGTCTTATTATAATCAGCACATGTTCTGGGAACGAGGATGACCTGCAGTTACTGATACTGAATTGCATATTTACATTACCACAACACAACTGCAGATTGATTTATTCATTGTGACAAAGCTGGATGGTGGATTTATAGCAAGTTGAAAAATAATACAAAAATTCACACTAATAATGACAATTTGGGCATAGTATTTGGGCAAAATAAATATATAAATAATCCTTTAATAATTTATGTGTCTATTAAAGTGAATCCATGATAGTACCTGTATAGATATCACAAAAGCCCTTAATTATAGTAAGGTTTTTCTATTTATAAAAAATAAGTAGAAAAAAACTCCTTATAGTGCAAAAAATAAGTCATATTCTACATCCTGTCACATTTAGACATTCGCTGAGTGTAAAAGACTTGCAGTATACTAGCAAACATGAACATTTTAGATATGGTTGTTCATCCTTTACTGTGTACAAAAAAGAGCTATAATTTCTACACGGCACATATTTGTGTGATATTCTGTACAATAGTCTGTTTAAATGATCAGAATCCAATAGAGATTTCTAAATGAAGGGATTTTTGAATTAGCAAACCTTGTACTCCCCTCATTTGTTTCACATGAACATTTAAATCGAAAAGGTAAAATATATATTTTTAAGAGTTTTAAGAGTCATAGGGGAATGTAAGGTCACAATTTCAGCCATGGGTGTTTGAGACACTGGGCTGCTGTCAGTCTTTGCTCTGGCAGGAACTCCATCATCAGGAGCAGAAGATCTGCGAAGAGAGTTGCTTCTTGAAGAGGGAAGTGATATTTCTCTATCAGGACCTCATACAACCCCCAGGGACGAAGTGTATGAATTCTCTGCAAGTCTCCTGTATCAGCAAGCATAAGACACAAGAAAATAGGAGAACATTTGTTTTAGCAGCACTTTATTTCAAGGGTATTTCCATTTTGCCATTCACAAGCACAGCATAATGTTTATTTATTTTTTTATACCTGAACTCACAATTATGCCAGCCTATAAATAGGACTCAGTAGTTAGTGTCAGTTGCGATATACAGTACATGCTCCTGAGATGTTATTCAGTATGTTACCAAACTTTTATTCTGTCTGACCTAGCCTGTTATTTGCCCTGTTTCAACATATTGACCAATCTCTGCCTTTGCCCTCCACTTTGGATACACCAGTGTTTGGTTTGTTTGCCAGTTTCTGTATTTGAATAAATACTGTCTTTCATCTATCCTTCTTCAGTACACGTACATTATATGTCATCATACCACGAAGATGAAAACATACTTTTATGTACTGTACGTGTTGACGATTTGCAATGGTTTCATCTGTGTTTATTTTACTTTATTTTGAAATAAACCATACAAAGCATTGTGAAAACTTTTATATGTGAGCTTAACCTTAGATAACTTTTTTTTCGAATGCTTCTTCACTTAAAACTGCTCCATTTGCATTTAATGAAGCACCGTTATAATGCAACTTCACTTTCTGAAGCCCACACCATTATGTGTACATTACACTGTTTCAAGTTTGTGATTGTGCTATTAATAATACTAATATTAATATATATATATTTTTTTTTATAAAAAAGGATTTAAAAAAGTAAGTAATATGGTGGGTTAATGGACCACAACTGATACTTCAGCTTGATCATTAGCTTTTGTTTATGTAAATACAAAGTCACATACAGCCTCTAATATTACTCAATGATTTTTTACCCCCCAGTATGCATTATAAAATATTTATGCGGTGCTTATGAAGGTGTTAGGTACCCTTCAGATATTCAGATACACATTTTACTGGGTGTGAATGTAATTTGTTATAATTAAATCCTCTAAAAATTAAATACTGATTGGTATTACATGTTGTCACCTACTGTACTTCCAGTAGTGATCACAAAGCCAGACTAAGGGAAATGCCAAAAAAGAGAGCAAATTGACCTTCTTATGCAGTAATAATGGTGTAAGAGCTGTCTTATTATACACAGTGTAACATTACACAGTAATGTTATATTGTGTATAATGGTAAAAAAGTTCATCATTCTTTTAAAATATTTTAATATTCTAAAAATAAATGTTATCATTTATAATCACTGCTTACTTGCTTACCATCACTGTTGAAATACTTTGATGAATATTTCCCAGACAGAGCCATTGATACAGGGATCTTTCCCAGGAGCTCAATAATATGTGCTAGATGGTCTGAAATGTGAACATTGCTTAATTATTTATTCATTGTTTTTTTTTATTGCTATTTTATATAATAACACTGTATACCTTCTTCCAAAGAGAAATTCCTTCCAGGTTTGGGCTCAAATAGAGGGTCACCTGTGGCAAGCTCAAAAGCCTATTGATAAAAAAGAGCAGAACATTAATGTGGCCTTAAAAATTTGCACTCTATTAAGCTTTTACACATGCCCAAGCATTTTAATGGCAATATTATTATTACAATAAATTGAAGTATAACATATCCCATTACCATCTCATTTATTTTTGTTCACCTTCCATATTTCTTTCAAGGGAAAATTCTGCCCTTATTGTTTTTGTTTATTTATTTATTTTAGTGGCCAGATTTTAACCTATGAACTCTACACTACTGTCTAAGTGCACATTAATCTACTACCACTCAGTCGGGAGGGCCAAAGACTATCATGTGCTTCCTCCGAACCACGTGATGCCAGACGACCGCATCTTTTCAACCAGTTCGCTCTCGCACTATTGGGGCGGCGTAACACACTCGGAGGACAGCGCTATCCGCTCCCTCATCTTGTGTGAGTTTACAGCTTGTGTGAGCTTAAATTCATCTCTACACCACCATAGCTAAGTACTTCCCCAAAGCCTATTATAGTCAAATTTTCTAGCTAAATCGCAGACAAGCCACCTCATACACTCCACGCCCCATGCCCTATATACTGTAACACGTGAAAGGTGTTGAGGGTGCTCTGGTCCATCTGTGGGCATGTCAGGATCGGTGCCTTAAAGCGAGGGTTATACTGTATCAAAGTTTCATTCAGAGTTATCTCACATGATTTGAGTTTAGTTATGATTAGTTGATTATTTAAGCCCCTTGATTTCACTGGGTCTTGGCACTACATCTTTAGAGTACCTATGGGTGATGTAACGGAGGGTTTTTACAGTTCTTATACAATCTATGGAAGCAAGAAGTAACTTACCATGCAGGCTACACTCCAGATATCAGCAGGAGGCCCGTAATCAGAACCAAGCAGAACTTCCACAGCACGGTACTGCTGGGTCTGGATCTTCTCACAGAAATGCTTGTACTGGAATGGGGTGAATCATTTTGTTCCATTGTACGTTGAATTAGAATAGTTGCACTTATTATTATTATTATTATTATTATTATTTTTTTTTTGTTTTTTGTTTTTTTTGTTTTAGATTGGCGGTGCAGTACTGTGATACACAGAATGTATGAAGTCTTACACTCACCACCCAGCAGGAGCTGCCCAGGTCTGTGATTTTCACTGAAATGTTCTCTAGATTTGTGAAATGAAAGAAAAAAAGGATAAAGTTAACTTATTAAATACATTAATGTGGTGGTTAGTTATGTCATGCTCTTTTATACCTGGATTGATGTATGTGGTGTGTTCCAAAGGCTGCTGCCCCAGACAGAGCAGAATGTTCTCAGGCTTGATGTCTGCATGGATGATCTTACAGTGTGTGTGCAGATAGTCAAGACCCTCAAGCACCTGTGAATAAATTCAAGTAAAGAGAATTTAATGAAATCCTGACAAAGATATCGAATGTATTAGAATTAGGGCAAATCATGCTAATAAAACACAGATAATGTGTAAGCTTAAGGGGAGTGGTGGCAAAGGTGGCTAAGGCTCAAGGTTATTGTTTTGAGAAACCGAGGATCTGGTGTTCAAGCCCTGCTGTCGGTGGGTTGCCACATCCCATACTACCCAGCCCCTGCATGCAGTGCCAGCAGCCCAAATAAAATGTGAGTGTCAGGAAGGATATCCGGTGTAAAATTCACCAAAGTTGAGTGGCGATCGGATGGTTCGCTGTGGTGACCCCTTGACAAGAGCAGCCCGAAAAAAAGTTTTATTGTGTAACTTCTGCATGGGGCTGCTCTGACATTCTTGACCAAAGCCAATTTTATTACTGAGCTTTTGATTCATTTTAATGTGTTTTACACTTGTAGTTTGGTTCATTTGGTTTGAACCAAAGTGTATAGTTATACATTAGTTTTGGTTTGCTCGTTCAATGTCCTGGTCCACACTGACGTTCTCAACATCGGTCCAAAAGACACAAAAGAAGGCATGTAGATTATAAATGGTGGTACCTTTCCCAGCTGAATTATATTGAAAACAACACAAGCATGCCTTCAATTAATTAATTAGAATAAAAATAAAATTCAAGCAGTAATCTTTAATCATTTGATCTTTAATCACTCTCTCCTGCATCTGCCTTCCTGGTACGAGAGCACAGGAACATGCATGATAGTACAGGAAAGCTTTATTCAATAACAGATTAACCGCACCAGAGTTCATTTTAATTGAACCAAACATGTCAAGTGTGATCACACCCTTAGTTGTTCAACAGATAATTAGCTTCAATAGTTAGAGTAAACACGGATAAATATATCTCAGTTTCAGCAAGGTTAAAATCCACAAAATAAACATTTTCAAGACATATAAGCTATATTCATTTTAGGACGGATCACTAATATATGAATAACATTGAGAACAAAATGTTCAGATCAAACATGTCATTCTATTGTTTAGACTCACCTGAGTGATTATTCTTCTGACACATGTGAGTGAGAGGCCAGGCTGACCAAAACACACTTGCCAACAGCGCAGATCTGGACCCAACAACTCCAGTACCAGACACACATCTGTATCCATAAGTCAAGCCTGAAAATGCCTCAGTTCACTTCATGCCACATTTTGCTTGCAAATGATTAAAATGGAATGTATGCTAACGTTATGGATCCATGTAGAGGAGAAATGATTAATGAGTCTGCGATCCCTATAAACGATTTGCCTCATGTGGATAGTTGAAGGAGGATTATAGGGTTAAAAAAGGATACGGATGCCATTAACACCAGCTATTTTGAACTCATCCAGCAATGTGTCCTCTCAGTGGGTGGAAGGCAGAGGGACTGCTGGCCTGGAGGTTCAAGAGCAACGGTCATGTTGGGTAGAGAGAGATAAAGAGTGAGAGAAAGAGCAAGAGAGGCTCACACAGCGCAGGAGGGTTAACTCGTCCTGACCCGCCTGCAGAAAGCCAGGCCCACTTTTCAGGATTTTCACTGCTACATGCCTTCCAGACCTGAAACACACACACACACACACACACACACACACACACACGTCAAAAAATTTATGCCCATTTTAGACACACACACACACACACATACACACACACACACACACACACACGCAAAGGCCAATGGAAAATAAATGTATGGCCATTTTAGACACACACACACACGCGCGCGCACACGCACACACACACACACACACACACACACACACTCACGTTATGGCCATTTGAGACACACACACACACACACGCGCACACACACACACACACACACACACACAGATGCATAGCACACGCACACACTCACACATACCTGAGGTCCACACAGAGCCACACAGTAGCAAAGTAGCCCCACCCCAGCTTGGATAGAACCTTATACCTCTTGTTAAAAACATCACCCACTCGTACAGGGTGGTAGCCTCCTGTAAACAATATATACAGAACTGGAGTTGCAGAGGTTTACATACAGTATATATAGTACGTACTTGTGCTGTAAACAGGACATTCACACTTTTACAATCTGAGAAAATGGCATCATCATAGTGAGCAAAATAAAAAGTGCAAACCATCACAATATTCTCTTGGATCTTCCTCCTCTTCTGTGTTATAATAAGGAGCTCTTTTAATATGAGACCTACTTTGGGCACACACACACACACACACACACACACACACACACACACACACACACACACACACACACACACACACACACACAAAAGCAAGTAAAACCAAACGTCATGAACTCTCCTTTATTCGATGTGCTTTAAAATTGTATGAAACTGTTGCATAGATAATTTATGTTGCTCGATTAGGATGCCTTTTCTGTGTATATGTGTTATTTATTTATTTTATTTTACTTTATTTTAAATTAAGTAACTGATTGTTTTGAAGTATGTGTATATTTGACACATTTCCCGGTTTTGTACTGCCATATCCTGCCTTGTCAAGTTTGAATAAATAACTTCTAACTTCTAATATTGGAAATCATGCAACATCTCTATCCAGTGCTGTTGTTCATACAGTACTGCGCAAAAGTCTCAAGTATCCTGTGTTTCTGATTTGCAAACATTAGTATTCCAGCAAAAAAAGAAAATAAAATCTTACAGAAAGATATTAGTGGGCTAGAAAAGAAAGCAGCATCTTTTATGCATGCAAAAAATGTCCTGGTTTTTGCATGCATAAAAAAGAAACAAGTGCAACAGAAGTCTTCAGAAGGTCTGTGGCTGGTTCTGTAGGATGATCATCAACACTAAGCAGCTAATGTTCTTATAAAACTGCACAAATTGGACCAGAAACTATATTTTATATATAATAAATAATGATTGATGTTTATAGTAATTAAAATTTTTTTTTAAAATATGTGCCTAAGACTTTTGCACAGTATATATGAAGGTCAATTAGAATTTTTTTAATGGATTTTAGTGACAGTGTGCTTTGTATTTTCCAACAACATTTCATCATAACTATCTATCATTTTTTTTAGCATTTCGATCTACAGTAACTCTTGTGGGATCGAACCAGGGCTGCGTTTCCCAAAAGCATCGTAAGCCTAAGTAGTTCGTAAAAATGATCGTACAAATGATCTTAATATTACGGTCTGTTTCCCAAAACCATCGTAACTTAAGTAGCACTTGAAAATCTTCGTAGATCTACGAGTGCTCTGGAGTAATCGTACAGCCTTAAGTGCATCGTAAGGAGACAGAATTATGAGGGCCCCTGCTGGACAACCGGCAAACTGCACCTAAAATTTACTTCTCTTTAAAGTCATTTTTCATTTTATTTGTGCGTATATTTTTACTTATTTCTATTTTCTACTCATTACACAATTCAATATACAAAATAAAAATGAAAAAGAAACAAAATAAAAATTACATAATAAAAGTACACGTTGTATATGGACTTTTCGAGGGTACAGTAGTACAAATGTATTTAATAGAAAATATTTAATGTGCTTTAAAGCTGACACAAATAAAGGATGACTTCCTGGCGTGCATGAAACCCAGCCATGTATTGAACATGTCTTGGTTGAGCATCATGAAGTCTCATCTCGACTACATTCTCTTCCTCCACCTCTTCATCTTCCTCCCTGATGTCCAAAGGCATTCTTGCCCTCACTGCAATGTTGTGCAACATAGCTGTTACTGTTATTACAGCACAGCACTTTTGTGACACAAAGAGAGCTCCACTTCCTCTAAAATAATATTAATTTCTTATTTTTGAAAAATTTATTTTCTTAGTTTTTTTTTATTTCAGCCATTTTGCTAATTTCTCCACCACTAGGTCTGTGCTTCTTTAACATTTCTCCTATTAGTAAATGAACGTCAGGTGAAGATAATTATCTTCAAGGCTAAACTTTTAAAATATAAATGTAAGAGCTGAGCGGCGCGGTGGTGTAGTGGTTAGCACTGTCGCCTTGCACCTCCAGGGTCTGGGGTCGATTCCCGTCTCTGTGTGCATGGAGTTTGCATGTTCTCCCCGTGCTTGGTGGGTTTCCTCCGGGTACTCCGGTTTCCTCCCACAGTCCAAAGATATGCTGGTTAGGCTAATTGGTGTTCCTAAATTGCCCGTAGTGTGTGATTGGGTGTGTGAGTGTGTGTATGTGTGTGTGCCCTGTGATGGATTGGCACCCTGTCCAGGGTGTACCCCGCCTAGTGCCCGAAGTCTCCTGGGATAGGCTCCAGGTCCCCCGCGACCCTGAACACAGGATTAAGCGGTATAGAAAATGAATGAATGAATGTAAGAGCTTATTTATTTATGTACTTATTTATTTATTTTGATGTGAGATAAGCAATTGTTGATAAAGAAATTGATAAATAATTCTACTTAAATAATTAAGGTTTCATATAAATATCGAAAATGATGCTGTTAGAACTGTTAGAATTTGTTTTATGCGAGATTGGAGCAAGACAGTGTTTTTACAGAACGACATTTCAAGTTAATTTATGTTTTTAAACTTGCTCAAGAAGAAATTACAGGACTTTTTATGTTATTCGAGTTGAATATACATTCACACAAGTAGAAGAAACGGAAATAAAAACCTAGATGGATTGCTAAAACAGCATGTGCAACAATGACGAGTCATTCTACAGCATGAAATCCAACAGATATATCTCTAACCCTAACCCTAGCGACTCCTAAGTAGCACTTAAAGCAGGGCTACGTGCAATTGTGTTAAGTGCATGTTTGGGAAACGCACGTGAAACAATAACGAACGTTCTCAAAATGACTCGTAGAAAACACTCTTAAGCGCTAAGATCAATCGTTATCGGGAAGCGCAGCTCAGATTAATCAGTGAGCCTTAGGTGCCCATGACCCTGTTGCTGGTTCTTTAGAACACTTTTAGTAGTTACCAACCACTGGATACTGGAAAAAAAAACAAATACCTTGTTTGTCAGACATGCTCTGTTGTCAAGCCATTACAATTGTTCCCTTGTCATTCAGATCCTTTCTGGAGATCTGGAGTCATTCAGATCCTTTCACTTGCCCATTTATCCTATTTCCAACACATTAACTTCGAAAACTGAGTGTACACTTGCTGCCCATGAGATAATTATGAGATAATATTAATAAGATAAACAGCTAATATCACCTGTTAGTGTTTTTAATTTTATGGCTGATCAGTGTATAATTATATATGTATTTGAGGAATTGGGGACAAAGGAACAATAAGAAACATGTCTGAATCCCTGGCCCCCCAGGAACTCCTTTAACTCCTCCTAGCACAAACAGGTGGATGTGGCTTGGAGTGAGGTCAGGACTGTATAGGGATGTGGCAATAGCTTCCAGCTGAGTTCCTGTAATGTGAGAGTGATGGTCGTGAAAAATTGTGTGTACAGTTCCCGTAGACAGATGAATCTCTTCTCGCAAGATTTTCAAGGATCAGACGTTTCACTCGCTGAATATTCACAGGGAGTACTGTAGTAACTGTAGTACCACCTCTGCAGTACCACCTCATCACTGTACTCTGCTTAATGTTTTCTGTAAACTCTTTTTACTCTATCCTGATGGAAGAAATTGCTTCCAGGATGACAGAGTCCCCATACGCAGAGGACAAAGACTCATTGATTGGTTTGTTTAGGATGAAAATGATGTAAACCACATGCTGTCATCTTCATGGTCATCAGATTTCAACCCAGTGTGTGATTTTGGACTGATGCGTTAGACACTGTTCTCCATGTCAACTGAAGGAGCATCTTTGGAACTGATAGTATATTCATACATCAAGTACAGCTCCGGACACTTGACAAATTAGTTCTGCTCTGGTAGCTAATTAAAGGCCAATTTTCCCCCCTTTTCATAGCCTATGTTTTTAGATCATCATGAGCACAGCAGTAAGATGGACACAGTGACTGTTAGTACCAGGCTAGAAAGCATAGCATGGATTTTGGACAGACTACATTTTTTTCTTTAAGTTTAGTCTTACTTAAAGGCAAACTATAGAATAGTAATAAGAATAATCACCAAACAGAACAGTACATTTCAAGTTGGCATAATATTGCATGCAATAAACAGTCTCTACATTCTGTAAATAATTATGGATTTAGTTGTTCTACTGTTGGATCTGTACCACAGATACTGTAAAAACAACACATGCACTATGTGCACTGTTTTTCAAATCATAACCAAACTGACAGCACGTCCCTGTCTCCATTCCAACTCCAATAATAAGGTGATGAGTGAGCAGAATTCTGTATGGTGCATAGTTACAATGTGGGTTGCAACAAGTTTCAAAATTGTAAAATGATTAATTAACACTAACAATATTAACATAACATTCTGAAGATTACTCACTTTTTACTGGAAATGTGAAAGCTGCTGCTGGTCTGCATGATGGTGGGCTTGGACTTCAGGTTCTTATAGAAACTTTGCTGTGTGCTGTGGATTTGTCACTGGGAAATCTCTCTCTCTCTCTCTCTCTCTCTCTCTCTCTCTCCACTATCCACCTCTACCCCCCTACCCCCTACCCCCCCCATCCCCAACACCCCCCCCCAATAATAATTGGCCACTTGTCGGGTGCGTAAATGTACTTCACTCAGACACTAGGTTATCAGCAAGCTATAAACGGTACTGACTTTAGCAAACCAAACATCACAATCCCTAAACACACGCCACACAACAATTTATATCCCATGATGTGTAGAGTTTGGCATGTTGTTGCCAGTCAGTGGGAAATGATATTGTGTTTCTGCATTGTGTGTGAGAGAAGGAATATAGATTCCCCAGTAGAGAGATGAAGCTGGCAGCCTTCTTGGCACAGACCCTCTACCAGCAACCAGTGAACGCTTATTAATGCAGGGAGATTAGGACACAAACAATAATGCCAAACAAAAACAACAACAAGTACTGTATGCACTTGTCATTTAGGTGATATAATGCAACGGAGCAACAAACGAATAAGAATAACATAATAGTTTAAATGTCTACATTTTAAGTCTCATATCCAGGACCACCACCACCATGACCAGGCAGGATGATACCTGAAGATGATTGTATGATTGAATGAATGAATGATTATGTTGTTGAAAAAAAACCCCAATACATTTGTTTTAATTAAAAACTAAAACTTTTTTTAAGCTGACACATAATTGAAATTAATTATTGAGAATCCTGTTTCTCCCTTTTGTTGGTGAGCTTAAATATAAATGGTCTGACCCTAGTGACATTGTTACCACAAATAGAAGTCTTTCACGTGGAGAAGTCTTATACAGTATAGGTTACTGCTATTTCAATAAACTGTAAATACACAGTAAATCTAATGCCTGTTCCACATATTGTTACATTTTAAATACTTTGATCCTCCTGCATTTTTAACAATGATTAAAAAGAATAACATGAATAATAATTGTATACTGTGAAAGTTTTTGTTAATTCAAAATGACTTCATGAAGTATAAAATTCTAATAAAAAAAATAGCTGATATTTTTATTATCCTGAATATTGTACTATAAAGCTTCCCTCATGCAGAAAGCATGCTCGTGCTGTTCGTTCAGCTAATTTTACACACATCAGTTTATCACAAGGTCATATTTTAGTTCAGGGTCCTGAGTGACGTGACCTCACATTTTGATCTCACTGTACTGGAGATTCCTTACATGGTAAGCACACCATCTCCTTTTTAGCCACAGAACTCACACGGATACATTTAGCACATTGATAGAAAGAAACAAAATAGGAAACAGATAATAAATAAATAAATAAATAAATAAATAAATAAATAAATATCTCTGCTAGATGTAAAAGCTACTGATATTTTTTTCAAGTCAAGTGTTCTCTTTTTTTTTTTTAAGTCTAGACATAATGTTGTTAACTAGGGCACTTACACCCTGTGACCAGACTCTCCTGGTTATTCCTAGATCCATTCTCAAGCTGAAGGAGAGTGTGTGTGCATTTGAAGCTACAGTTCCATTGTGGAACAGTCTATCTCTCAAATTAGGTCAGGACTACCCCAGTGAAAAAAAATGCACTTTAGTGTATTACAAATATATTGAAATCCTCTATAATACACTGCTAATATACTAAAAAAAAGTTGTACCATCTAAGTATACCAACATCATGCTTTTACCAAATTTTGGAATTAAACTTTAAATATACTTAAAAATAGGCGGCACGGTGGTGTAGTGGTTAGCACTGTCGCCTTGCACCTCCAGGGTCTGAGTTCGATTCCCCGGCCAGGCTCGATTCCCGTCTCTGTGTGCATGGAGTTTGCATGTTCTCCCCGTGCTTGGTGGGTTTCCTCCGGGTACTCCGGTTTCCTCCCACAGTCCAAAGACATGCAGGTTAAGCTAATTGGTATTCCCAAATTGACCGTAGTGTGTGAATGAGTGTGTGAATGTGCATATGAGTGTGTGCCCTGCGATGGATTGGCACCCTGTCCATGGTGTACCCCGCCTTGTGCCCCAAGTCTCCTGGGATAGGCTCCAGGTCCCCCGCGACCCTGAATAGAGGATAAAGCGGTATAGAAGATGAATGAATGAATATACTTAAATATTATTGTATTATAGTACACGTTCCAAAGATATATTATTGGAAAATATACTTTAAGTGAAAGGCTGGTCTAATTTCCAAAGTATACTTATTTAAACTTGTTTTTCAATATATTTTTGGTATATTTTTTTTTTAATATGCTCGAAATAATCATTGTACAAATGTACAGAAAATATATATTAGAATACAAATTTTAATATATGGTAGTCTCAGTATATTATCAGTTAAATGTAAATGTACTTATATGTAGTGCACTACTCTCTCCTGCGCGTGCGTTTAGACTCGTTTCTGCACGCTGAATCTCTCCCTCGCGCGCGCGATCTCAAACTCGTTCCTGCGCGCTCAAAATCACTTTTGCCGTTCAAGATAATTTATGTTTTTACTCTCTCACTCTTCTGTCCGCTCACTGTCATAAAGCTACACACAAACTGCAGCAGCGTTGTGAACTCTGCGACTATTCCAGCCAACCGGAGACTAGACAGCGCCCCACCAGCCAATCAGAGCTAGAGGCTGGCAGATTCGGACTGTCCGTTCTCTGATTGGCTCCCCAGTTCTCCACTTCTAGTTTGAATTAACGGCTGAAGCTGCATCATCTCATGCGTTAGTTCGTATCGTTATTATTTTATTTCCATTGGCATAAGGTAAATTTAACGGTTTTAAATTAAGTACATACTTTAATCTATAGTTTATATTGTCTAATGTGTTGTTGTTAATGTGTTATGTACTTTGCTTGTGGTATAATGGCTCCGTAGCTCTCGGCCTGTTTTCAGTCTTTGTGTAACAGAATCAACACACCAGGTTTAAACTAATACTGTACCTGTAGATTCTAATACTAATGTCTGTCTGTGTTCACACACCAGGTTTAAACTAATACTGTACCTGTAGATTCTAATACTAATGCCTGTCTGTGTTCACACACCAGGTTATATTTTAGTTTGTGTGTTTGTAAAACAACCTGATGTTTTGTTGAACACAAATAAACTATAGTAGTGCTTTTTTGTAACCTTGTGCAAATTAAATCTGTTGAACTCATGAATAAAGTCTGCCTCATAATTACTGACGTAATGCTTTTCAAAAACATGTTATAGTGTAGAAAATGCATTTAGCATATCCTGAACACTTAATGTACTGGTAACACATTTGCA
This sequence comes from Channallabes apus, assembly GCA_030522415.1. Taxonomy (NCBI): domain Eukaryota; kingdom Metazoa; phylum Chordata; class Actinopteri; order Siluriformes; family Clariidae; genus Channallabes; species Channallabes apus. Next base: position 21,896,395 of record CM060117.1, on the reverse strand, counting down.
ATACAGTATTGTGGGCGGGGCGGCGGGTTGCGACCGTCATGCCTTGCGGGAGGTGTTCTTTTTGTGTTCACCCTGTTTGGGACGTGTGTTTAGGTTAGTGGCTTCGGCCAAGTTTGAGTATGTGTACATGTGTGTGTTATCTCTACGTGTGTATGTGCTGCATTCTGCTACCGTTCTCCAGTTCTAGCTAATAGCTGAGTAAGTGTGTCATTACATTGTGTAGCCACTAAACTCACTCGTCCTCCAAGTTCCTTGCTAGCGTCGAAAAGCGCTACAGTAGTATAGAAGGTTGTGTGTACTGTATGATACAATAAAGTATATTTGTATTGACCACAAAGTGTACTTTTTTAGTATTTGTAATTGGCCAGAAGTTTAACAGCATGTTACTGCTGCAATAAGAATATTGTAGTGTTTTTCGACGCTAGCAGGGATCTTGGAGTACGAGTGAGCTTACTTGCTCCCCAATGCAAATGGCTGGGGAGTAGTTTATTACCACAGCACAAGCACACATACACAGGTCAAGCACACACACATACACACCCCCAACTTGGCCGAAGCCACTAACCCAAACACCCTTCTCTCTCATGGTAGACACAGAGAAAAACCCCGCAAAGCATGACGGTCGTCAGCCGCTGGCCACCCACGCCACACTGCCCCCACCCGAGCTGTGACCGTCCCCGGTCACCATGACGCTCAGTCTTGGAGGCGTGAAGGCGATCAGCGCCGGGGTCCTTTTGTGGAGAAGCACATTGTCCCGGAGGCGGTCTGTCCTCCGCAGAATTCGCTGTCTCGCCGGCGTGCGGCTGGAAAGGCGCAAGACGGTTTCGGTGGAGCAACACTCGCGCCCGCCCCGCCAACCGCACCCGGTAGATGAACTCGGCGAGCTGAGCTAGTACCGTACAGGGGCCCACCCAGTGAGACGTGAGCTTGGGTGAACGCCCTCTCTTCCTTCCGGAACACACCCACACCTGCTCACCAGCAGCAAAGCCTCGCCCCTGGCTGTGAGTGTCCACGCCCACACGCTCCACAGGTGCCCCCACCCGAAAGTCCTGCAGCGGTGCCCGCGAGCGCTGGGTGGGGCCCTTCTTTGCCGTGTAGCAGACAAAACGTTCACTGACCAGCGGCGGCGCAGGTGAAACGACTGCGGGCGATGCTCTCGGCGAGGGAGTAACTCGGCACACGCGCTCTTTACCTCGCTCGCAGTACCGATGACGTACTTTGCTGCCCGGATGTTCACCTGGCGCTCGTCCGACGGCTGCTGGGGTATGCTGTCCCTCAAACCCAGAAACGTTGCATCGCCGCGAAACCCCAGAGACTATTCTGTTGTCTAGCCGTGACGGGTAGCCCTGTTCCCGGCTAGATTCACCTACCGAGTGCCCCCGAGCTGCGGGCGATCGCTCGGCTCTTTCGCCGTGATGCAAAGCAGTTATGGGCTCAGCGCGCTGTGCTGCGCGTAGCGCCTCGGTGAGGGAAGCTGGTGCTGCTAACCTGATGTGCTCCCCAAGCGGCGGCGGTCGAAACCCACGAAGAAAAGCGCGATACGCTAGCTCTTCCTGTTTAGCCGGCTCACACTCTGGATAGCCCCGGCGCGCCAGGCCTCTTAAGTCCATGGCGAACGCGCCCAGTGGCTCAAATGCGCGCCGCTCGCGGACTGCCAGGAACGAGAAAAAACAAAGCGAGGTCGTAACGTGAAAGCTAGAGAAAAGAAAACGCGAGAGAATCGAGGCATAACACACACAATAATCCAGCGATCTGAGCAGCGCGCCGCGCATGCTTATATCGCTGGAGTAATCAGTCAGGGAATGCGAAACAGGTGAGCAGACGGGGTGGAAACGGGGGCGTGAGAGCGCACGTGACGGCTAGACACAAACATGAGCGCGTGGGGGAGTGACAGCGTGGGAAAAAGACAGCCGACAGACCGTGACTCGTGACAGTACCCCCCCCCTTACGAACGCCTCTGGGCGTTAGGACGGGGAGCCTCAGGGAAACGTTTCTGAAAGTCAGAGATTAGCTTGGGGTCTAGGATGAACTTGGCGGGGATCCAGCTTCTCTCCTCAGGGCCATAGCCCTCCCAGTCCACCAGGTACTGAATGCCTCTACCTCGGCGGCGAGCTTTCAGGAGGCGGCGGACGGTGTAGGCTTCACCGCCGTCAATGATACGGGGAAGAGGCAGAGGGTGGGTGGGGGGACTTAATGGGCATGAGATGAGGCAACGTAGCTGGGACACGTGGAATGTGGGATTTATTCGTCGCATCGTAGAGGGAAGCAAAAGTTTGACCGCACAGGGATTGACAACCTTGGTTATGGTGAAAGGGCTGATGTAACGGGGTGAGAGTTTGCAGGACAGGGTCTTAAGAGGGAGGTCTCTGGTGGAGAGCATGACTCTCTGCCCTATCCTGTACTTGGGGGCCTGAGAGCGTCTGCGGTCTGCTTGCTCCTTGTAAGTTCTGCCTTGTCGTAGCAGCGTCCTTCTGGCCTGAGTCCAGGTCCTCCTGCAGCGGCGAATGAAGGCTTGGGCAGAGGGGACGCTGACCTCCTCTTCCTGAGAGGGGAATAAGGGTGGTTGGTAACCCAGGCAGCACTGGAAGGGGGACAGCCCAGTAGACGAAGAGACTAGAGAGTTGTGGGCGTATTCGACCCAGGGCAGGAATCTGCTCCACGAGGTGACATCCCGGTAGGTCATGCATCTCAGGGCGACCTCGAGAGCCTGGTTCTTCCTCTCCGTCTGCCCATTGGATTGAGGCTGGAAACCTGATGACAGGCTTGGGGTGGCGCCGATGAGCTTACAAAATGCCTTCCAGAACTGAGAGGTGAACTGTGGGCCCCGATCTGACACAATGTCCTTAGGCAGGCCGTGGAGCTTAAATACATGGTTGATCATAAGTTCTGCAGTCTCCTTGGCGGACGGGAGTTTTGGTAGGGGGATAAAGTGAGCGGCTTTAGAGAACCGATCAACCACGGTCATGATGCAGGTGTGGCCAGTGGAGGGGGGTAGTCCGGTGACGAAGTCCAGGGCGATGTTGGACCAGGGGCGATGAGGGATGGGCAGGGGTCTGAGGAGGCCAGCCGGGGCCGTGTTGACATGCTTTGATCTTATGCAGACATTGCACGCTGCAACAAAGTGAGAGGCGTCCTCCTTGAGGGTGGGCCACCAAAACCGCTGCTGGGCTAGTGCCAGAGTTCTGGCGGAGCCTGGGTGGCAAGAGAGTTTAGAACTGTGGGCCCACTCCAGGACTTGAGAACGCAGATCGCGGGGAACGAAGAGACGGTTAGGAGGCACATTGCTTGGGCTTGGTCCATGGGATAGGGCTTGCTTGACACTTGTTTCGATATCGAGCTCGGCCACGGCGAGCAGGCAGGGGGGTGGCAGAATAGTCTCACATGGGGCAGGGTCTTGGGTGGTCGTAAATAGTCTAGAGAGAGCGTCCGGCTTGGTGTTCTTAGACCCTGGTCGGTAGGAGAGGGTGAAGTTGAACCTCGCGAAGAACAGGGACCACCGGGCCTGACGAGAATTGAGCCTCTTGGCGCTTCGTAGGTACTCGAGGTTCTTGTGATCTGTCCAGACTAGGAATGGGACCTCCGTTCCCTTTAGCCAGTGTCTCCATTTCTCCAGTGCTAACTTGATGGCTAAGAGTTCACGGTCTCCGATGCCGTAATTGCTTTCAGCAGGAGTTAGGCGGTGGGAGAAGAAGGAACAGGGGTGCAGCTTATTATCCCGGTTGGATCTTTGTGAGAGGATGCCTCCTACTCCGGTGCTGGAGGCGTCGACCTCCACGATGAACTGCCGTGACGGATCTGGGATGGTGAGGATAGGGGCGGAGGTGAACCATTTCTTCAGCTCGCTGAAGGCTTTCTCAGATTCCTGGTTCCAGCAGAAATGGGTCTTGGTAGAGGTCAGGGCTGTTAGAGGGGCGGCGATGGAGCTGTAGCCTCGGATAAACCGACGATAAAAATTAGCAAAGCCTAAGAACCTCTGGAGTTCATGCCGAGAGGTGGGGGTGGGCCACCTAGTGACCGCTTGGAGCTTAGCAGGTTCCATCTCGATGCCCTTGGGGCTGATGGTGAATCCGAGGAACGTGGTAGATGTGGTGTGGAACTCGCACTTCTCAGCCTTGATGAACAAGTTGTTCTCCAGCAGCCTCTGCAGCACCTGCCTGACGTGATGTTGGTGTTCTTCTGGGTTGTGAGAGAAGATCAGGATATCGTCTAGATAGACGAATACGGAAGAATTGAGGAAGTCTCTGAGAACGTCGTTAATTAAGGCCTGAAACACTCCGGGGGCATTAGTAAGTCCAAAGGGGACCACCAGATATTCATAATGTCCAGTTGGCGTATTGAAGGCCGTTTTCCATTCATCCCCTTCCCGGATGCGGACAAGGTGATAGGCGTTGCGCAGATCGAGCTTGGTGAAGGTGCTGGCCCCCTGAAGGAGTTTGAAGGCAGTAGACATTAGGGGAAGGGGGTATCGGTTCTTTATGGTGATGTCGTTAAGGCCCCTATAATCAATGCACGGGCGAAGGGAACCATCTTTTTTGCCTACGAAGAAGAATCCAGCCCCTGCCGGAGAAGAAGAGGGGCGGATGATTCCTGCGGCAAGGGATTCCGTGATGTACTGGTCCATAGCTTGGCGGGACGCTCTGTTGGGTGACAGAGAATAAAGACGACCCTTGGGTCGTCAATTTTTTGACACTTTAATACCATATTTCTATATTTTTGCAATATTTTATTATGCCCTTATGCACAGTTAATTTTACAAATTTTATTAGTTAAAATTATTTCTTTAGTATTTCCTTTTTATTGATTATTTATTTTACGTACAAGATTTTATTTTCTTATTTTCTTTTTTTTAAGGTCACTGGCGGTCGTATAAAAGCATTTTACTGTGTATGATTGTGTATGTGACTAATAAAATTTGAATTTGAATTTGAATTTGGGGGGGGGGGGTGCCTGGAAGGAGGTCAATGGCGCAGTCGTATGGTCGGTGGGGGGGAAGAGAGACTGCACGTGATTTGCTAAACACAGTCCTGAGGTCATGGTATTCTGGGGGAACACAGGTGAGGTCCGATGGCTCCTTTGTGGGGGTAGGGTCGAGGCAGGGCGTAGTGGCGGCGCGTAAGCATGACGTAGAACATGACGGGCTCCAGGCTACGATTGAGTTCCTGACCCAATCGATGTGCGGGTTGTGTTGGATTAATCAGGGGAGGCCTAGGACGACCGTGGCATGTGACCCCTCCATGATGAACAGCGACGTCTGTTCTGAGTGATTGCCGGAGATTTTTAGACCAATGAGAGGGGTTCTGTGGGTGATAGGTGGGAGCGGACTCCCGTCGAGGGCCTGGACCTTGAGGTGGTTCTCCAAGGGCAGCGCAGGAATACCCAGGATTTTGGCTGAAGCCGCATTCAGCAGGTTCCGATCTGAACCCGAGTCGACCAGTGCCTGCACTAGGTGGGTCTGTTGCTCATGGATGAGGAGGATCGGAAGCAGATGACGTTGGTCTGGGAGCCTTCTTGGAGTTTCGCCCTCTAGTGCTCCCAGCTGGACTAGAGGGCGCCCCCCTTTTGCTGGACAGTTCTTGAGCAGGTGTCCTGGTTTCCCACAGTAGAAGCAGGCCCCCTCCACTCGGCGGCGGTGACGCTCCTCTGGTGTGATGCGGGTTCTGCCCAGTTGCATGGGTTCCTCCTGGGGTTCAATTCGTGGAGGTGGAAGTCGCGGTAGAGCTCTGGGTGGAGAAAACCGGGCTGACCTACGAAGACGGAGACGGGCATCTACTCGACCGGCCAGGTCCACAAGCACTTGGAGAGACGAGGGGAGCTCTCGTGAGATTAGCTCATCTTGGAGCTTCTCTGTCAGGCCCTCCAAAAAGACGTCGCATAGTGCTCGGTTGTTCCAACCGCTGGGAAGGGCCAGGGTCTGGAACTCAATGGCATAGTCATAGGCCGAGCGCGAGCCCTGGCGGAGATTCAGCAGCCTTCGGCCCGCCTCTCTGCCATGGCATGAGCGGTTGAACACCCTCTTCATCTCCCTGGAGAAGTCCTCATAATTGGAACAGCAGGGGTCGTGGGCATCCCAAAGCGCGGTGCTCCATTCCCGGGCGCGTCCAGACAGGAGCGTGATGACGTAGGCCACCTTGGATCGTTCAGTGGAAAAGGGAACACTGAGATAGGAAGGAGCGACGGGTGCCTGGATCTCCCTCGTAGGTGGGGGGGGCGGGGAGGCGTGGCTCCTGTTGCGCGTGGGAGCTTGCTCCTTGCGGTAGAGAGAGTTGGAGTCTCTGGAGCTGAGACGTGACGTCGGCGAGAGACTGCTTTGTACTAAGCAGTTCCTGTTGGTGATTTCCAAGCAGGGCACCTTGACTCTCCAATGCCGTTCCGAAAATTGTCAGAAAATTGTCAGAAGCCGCTGGATCCATAACTGGCTGGATTATTCTGTCACGGGCGCAGGCAGAACGGTGTGAATCCAAGCGCGGTTACTGACTGTATAGAGATGTGGGGGCGTGGTCGGGGGCGTGATCAAGGGTCGAAAGCCGTGAGTCCGTCAGCGAAGCGTTCAAAGCAAAAACACTAGACTAGAACCGTAATCAAAAAGGGAAAGCGCGAGGTCAAAACCGGGAGATCAAAAGGGCAGGCGAACAGTCCAAATCGGCAGGCAGAAAATCAGAAACGAGAAAAAACAAAGCGAGGTCGTAACGTGAAAGCTAGAGAAAAGAAAACGCGAGAGAATCGAGGCATAACACACACAATAATCCAGCGATCTGAGCAGCGCGCCGTGCATGCTTATATCGCTGGAGTAATCAGTCAGGGAATGCGAAACAGGTGAGCAGACGGGGCGGAAACGGGGGCGTGAGAGCGCACGTGACGGCTAGACACAAACATGAGCGCGTGGGGGAGTGACAGCGTGGGAAAAAGACAGCCGACAGACCGTGACTCGTGACACTTTTATTGTTTTCATTCTTGTTTTTATTTTAGATTTCCTGTAAGGACTGTTATTAACAGTCCAGTAACTCATAAATGATTTGTCCCAATGCCAGGTGACCAGCATCACTTGATCTCATTCGTCTCTGCTGCTTACATTTCAAACACACTGTTTTCTCTCATTAAAGAAAGAAAAAAAATATCTATAATAGCTCATTGTCAATGAGTATGTCATTTAAACCTACATTTTGTTAGGGTTCTTCCGATTCCGATACATTCATTCATTCATTCATCTTCTATACCGCTTTATCTTGTGTTCTGGGTCGCGGTGGACCTGGAGCCTATCCCAGGAGACTTCGGGCACTAGACGGGGTACACCCTGGACAGGGTGCCAATCCATCGCAGGGCACACACACACACACACACTCTCACACACCCAATCACACACTACGGGCAATTTGGGAACGCCAATTAGCCTAACCTGCATATCTTTGGACTGTGGGAGGAAACCGGAGTACCTGGAGGAAACCCACCAAGCACGGGGAGAACATGCAAACTCCATGCACACAGAGACGGGAATCGAGCCTGGCCGGGGAATCGAACCCAGATCCTGGAGGTGCAAGGCGACAGTGCTAACCACTACACCACCGTCCTGAGCCGATTCCGATACTAGTATTGGAAATGCTGCCAATACCACAAAAAAAATCTGGTATCGGAATCGGCGAGTATTTGAATCCACGCACCGATCCGATACCATTTTCCTAAACATAACCTACAGTAGTTATGCCCGCTAGCTTTGCTTACTTTGCTTACTTACAGTACAGAGTGTCACCCCCCTTTAGGTATGTGAAGGAGCAGGGCCACGGAATCAGGCATGGCTAGTGAGCTATCGCCGCTAATGATCCCGGGCTTCTCCCTGCGCTGTAAAACACAGCGGTGAATGTACATGTAGCTTGGGGTCTGACTGTTGGGAAGCTGGACTTTGCGATGCGGTTGATTTTATGAGAGACACAAGAGCGGGGAGATGTGAGCCCCAGAGACTTTAAAAAGGGGGAATGCCGCCCCTTCGATCTCCGCGAGAGGAGCGCGTGAACGAGCTGCGCAAGCTCCCGCGGCACCTTCACTTCTGCCTCGAGCCCGCCTTCACATCCCTCCCGCCGAAGTGGAAAAGGCCGCAGAGAGCCTTTAACCCTTTCCTTCCCCATTTTTCTAAATAAATTACCCTTTCTCCTGTAAGACCTCGCCTCGTGTCCGTGTTTCATGGTGTCGCCCGTACACTGGGTCGAACCCGTTACACAGGGAGTAGTATCTACAGATACAGATACACACCCAGGTATCGGATCAGTACTCGGTATCGGCCGATACCCTGAGCCCAAGTATCGGAAGCTGTATCGGGAGGGGAAAAATGGTATCGGACATCATTTCTTTACATCATCTCTACATCATTTTACATTTAAATACATAATGTTATAGTCCATTCACATCAGTGTTTGATATTGTAGGTTGTACATCCTGACAAGATTTTCTGCTCACCATAGTTGTTAGGTGTTACCATTACCATACTTTCTCTCATTCTATAAGAACCAGTCTCACCTTTCTCCTCTGATTTCATCAATAAGGCATTTGCACCTGAGCTGCTGTTCACAATTTTTTTGCACCATTCTTTGTAAACTCTAGAGATTGTTGTTTGAAGATTTTTGTTGTTTTTCCGAAATACTCATACCAGCCCAAAACATGGTGCCAAGATCCATGCTGCGGTTGAAGTTACTGAGATCTCATTCTTCTATATACTTGATTTTCCTATTTGATGTGAGCATTTTCTGAAACGCCTGTCGTATTGTATATTGGCAAGATTTTATGCAGTGTGCTGGTGCCACATGATTTGACAATGAACAGGTAATAAGCAGGGCTGAAGCTGTTCCTAATAATAAATTACAGTGTATGTACTTATGTATGTATGTTCAGTCCATTTGTGCATTCAGAACGCACCTTTCAGATACGTGCTGATAATTATTGTATACAATAATTATCATCACTATTATGGTAGTGCTATAATAATTTAGGCTGGTCTGGCCGACTTGACATTGAACTATCTAATATATGTTTGATCTACACTATATAGGCAAAAATATGACAACTGCATTGCCTTTTTGAATGTCAACTTACAGATTTAGTTTCACTGTTGCATCTTCCAAGGTTTTCCACTAGATTCTTCAGCATGGGCAGGGAGATTTGCTCATTCAATAACAAGAGCATTTGTAAGGTCTGACACCAGTGTTGAGTGAGGAAGCCTGGGATGCACACAGCTTTCCAATTGATCCCAATCGTGTTTAGTGGAGTGTTTCTGCTCCAAACTTGGAAAACTATGACTTTATGGAGATCGCTTTGTACACGTTTGTTACATTTTCATTCTGGAACAGACTTGGGCATCTTAGTTCAAATGAAGGAAAATTCAATCCTATATCATACTATAAGTACAGCCTGTACAATTTAAGGCTCCGGGCTTCATGAGTGTGATAATCATGTGTCCACAAACTTTTAACAGGAAGCAGCAGATTATTAAATAAAAAACAGACTCCTAACAGCTTTATTAAATTGGCAGTCTACATACATAACTTCAACTTAACAGTTCAGAAAGTGTATGGCTTATTACATCACTATTTAACATAAAAGCCCAGGTAAAAAGGACAGTGTGAATATATATATGGTAAGCAAAAACAGCTCAAAATTACTATATGGATAAAGCATGTTTTACAAAATAACACTGTAACTTACATATGTAGTACAGTGAAATTAAGACATACATTTGTAAAAACAAACAAACAAACAAACAAACAAAGCTATTAATTTCAGTCTTGGAGTCCAGAACAATTAAAAGGGGCTCAGAAATAATTTTACAGGAATTTGGTCTTTACAAAAATCAACTGCTAGCAGCTAGTCAGAAACAAAATAAATAAATAAATAAAGCAATGTGGCACGTTCAGACAGTAAGCAGGGTTGACACAGTGGCTGCTTTACACATTAATGGACCTGTATGTTCATCTCTTGTTCGTTAAAAGCAACAATGAAATACATACAAAGAGTTAAAAGATGACAAACAGTTCATGCATACGAAATGATCTTAACTATGTCATGCTGTGCTTTACATGGATCCAGGGATATATCATTTGATTAATTGCAAGTAAATTCCAGTTGAAATTTTATTTTCATTTTCATATAAAACTGCACAAAAGTAGAATATTCAACAGGTCAATAGTATTTTAAGCCACGAAGAGAATGTGGATAAAAATTTCTTGTAACTGAGCCTTTTGGCATGTGTGTGTGTTACATGGGGAAACTAGGCTATTAATACTGAACGGTCAATGCCGAAATTATAACTGGACCAAGGAATATTAACTAGAACTACAATGCATAAGAACAACAAACTATAATATGACATTAAAACTTTGAAGATAACTTTTTTCTTTCTTTTTTATGAGAAGCAAATGGATATCATCATGCAGTGCGGAGTAACCGTGTACTTTAAGAGCGTTATGGCACAGAGCATGAAAAGTACAGTGCAATGTTATATAGGTTAGTATTCAGAAATTGTGCTCACCCTAACAGTTATGCATAGCAATGTTGTGGACATGAAGTGACACCAACTACATTACATTTTCTTTCTAATGCTGTTATTCCTTCAAAAACCTCTTTTCAGAAGTAGTGGTATTTCAGTGGGCAGTCTTTGTTCCATTACTTCTGATGGATACAGTAGTTTCTTTCTGTTTTTTCATTTTTCTGTTTAGTGCATTTTATCATCTTACATATATTTCTTGACAATATATTGCCATTAAATGTCCTTTTATATGTGCCAATGCTTCTTCCAAACGAAAAAAGAACTTTATTTACCTTCACTCTCATTTGCGTAAGTGATGAACACATTTTCTATGCCCGAAACGTTAACAATATTTTCTGCTTTAACATTATGTAAAAAAAAATTAATGTAGCTTATTGTACATTGTACACTATATTAAACATCAGAAAGAGGAGGTGTGATGTCCAAACTTTTGCAGTAGCTGTTGTCGTCAGGCTCATCACTTTAAGCACTGAGCACTTGCATGTGTATATTTTGTTGTTTTTACTGACCGTTAGAAATGCACATGAACTGTGCAGTACCAATACATGCAACATGTATAGTTTTATTTCAAACTTTTCTGTGTGTTATTGTACATTAAAAAGTCAATAAATGAGGCTTATTGTACTTTTGTACTGTAGGTACATAAAACGGATGCTAGGGTTCTTGAAAAATAAACCATATGTGCAGTGTTTTAATAAGACATTTTTTTTTTTTAAAAGGCTAACAAGGAGTTAGGACATACCTCAAAAATTTGAGGGAAAAAAACACAATAAGCTCTTAAGTGCAATGAAGAAACTTACAAAAAAAACAACAAAAAAACATCATCTTAAAATCTTCTGAATGCGTCCTTAAACAGTCTCATGGAGATGCAGACAAGCCTGCTAGCATATTACAAATATGAAGTTTCAGTAGTAAGCAGGTAAGCAGCAATAATCCAGCTGGAACTACTTTCAATTTGAACAGACTAGATTTGTTGGACGGGCGGCTGCAGTGAGATTCGCTGTCCATTAATAAAGAAGGTTAACACTCAGATATCATTGTAGTCACTTCCCACAGAAGTCCCCATCTGTGCGATCATGTTCCTGGACGTCTGAGCGCTATCTCTGTCCTTCACTCTTGTTTCTTTTTCACTCTCCTTAAATTTCAGCCTGAATTAGCAGGTCAAAGGTCAGTAACTTTATTCTCCACAGCTGCTGCAATCTGCTGAAGCCTATACCCCAGCTGCATCTTCTGAGCAGTCAAGTCTTCCTCTAGAGCAGCGATTATCTGGTAGTGGGAGAGAGAGACAAAGTGAAAAATTAATGTAGTTAAATCAATTAAAACCTGGAAATTATAAAGTTCTTACTCAAATTATGTGAAGGATCATAAATGTTTGTTTAATGGAAACTTGGACGAGGCTAGCTCTGCCAGATACACTGCACTCGTCTATGTGCCAAGGGGGAGGCATTGTAAATATTTTTGAAATTAATATTTAATTTTAATGTAATATATTTTCATATTCTAATATATAGTTTTGTCTTAAGATTGGTCAGAAATCATCTTTCAATGATATGTTTAAATTTCGTACATAGGAGGACCCGAAACAAGTCTCAAAAAAAATTTCTGTCTGAGCAGTTACGTGCCAGAGTACGGCACAGCATCTAGCACTTTATTGGACGAGTTTAGCGTTTTTTTGCCTCATGAGGTGAGCGTGGCTATACACTTCAGTCAATATAGCCAAACAACATGATATTTTATCGTGTATATACAGGGTATGCGGAGGCACAAAAACGGTAATGTACATACATGTATTAGCCGCCAAAATCCTCATAAAACAAACAAAATTGCGAAAACGAAAAAGCAGGTCTTACAATATAAAAATTTTTACTTCAAAGATACATTTTATGTTTATTCTTCCTGTGGGAAGTTTAAAACCAGTTTGTCTGATGTTCTGAAAATGTGGCCCTATTAAAAAGAAGTAATGTGAATCACCACTTTGAGATAAAACACATTAGAGCAAACATATCCACAGCAGTCCAAGGTAAGGGCATGTAAAATACCTGAACTGAGATCCCAGTGTTATGCACTAAAATCTAAATGTTAAGTAGAAGTGCAGTTATGAGCCAGATTACTGTATGTCCCAGCATCATGCAAAGCTGGCTGCACAGAATTTAATGAAACGTTTACCAAACTTCGATATCTGCCTTAAGTTTAACTTGCACCATAAGTGAAAACAAAATGTTGAATAAAAACGTTGCTATAAACAGTTGTGTGCCACATTTAATAATATACAGTACTTTAAATAAGCTATATATTTACTGGGATTGTTTAATATATTTAAAACTGAAATAACAGCGCAGTGAATTTTAAAAGAATCTCTATCTTTTAAACATCTTTATCCAATCTACTTTCTCATTTGTGATTCATTCTACGATTACCGAACAGAGAGTGTATTTGGCTGACGACAAAAGAAGTACAACTTAACCTTACAAAATTTTAGTCTATGTATTTATAAGTTAGGCATATAATATCACTGATTAACTAGTCAGCTTACTTTTAGCTTTAACCTTTTAACTATTTCTACAAACTATTGTGCCGTCAATGATGAGAACTAACACTAGTTTTAGATATTTTACTGAATGTCAAAGTTAGCTAAACTTAATCAAGTACTTTTTCCTCACTCCCTGCCCATCCAAACCCTGCCTCTTCTACATCAGACGTCATTGATACAGAGAATGAGTTAACTAGGGAAAGTTCTCAGGTAAAGTCACCCAGCACTCATTAACAGAATCCCATGGTATCCTCTATTTGACATCACACCTTAAGTTGATCTGAAATGATTTCACTAACTCGATATAGTTAAACTGTATTTAAACTGACTATATTCAAATATATATAGAATACATACTGTATATAATACTATATATTGAAATCTGTTGCTTTGCTGTTTGTTGTTGTTGTTTAATTGTTGATATATTGCTCTTTATCCTCCGGATTATTTGGTTAAAACAGACTGGATGCCAATGCTATCCTACCTGATCATAATATTTGTTGATGTACTTGTATAACTCATTCAAGGCCACTAGATGATTCACGTCACTTGAGTAGTTCTGCAAAGTCAAAAACGGAAGTATGAGACAAATGACAAATCTGAGCTAAAAGAGCAAATAGTCAGACACAGATAAACAGATCCACGATGTAATTATTCATTTTATGTTTTTTTGCTTAGTAACCATTTAGCTTACTGGCAATGACTCAGAATTCAGACAAATTCAATTACAAAAGTAGTATCTATTAAATTAGAAAGAGACAAGAGTTCACACGTACCCTGGACAGCTCTGCCAAAACAGAGTTCATTTCTTGGTCACTGGCAGTAATGTTATGCTTTATATCTGCATAATACCTGTAGAAAAATAAGAATTCCATCAGTACAAAATTAGTTAATTAACATATTAATTCATATCGGTCATTTTGGGCTTAATTGTACTTGTTGATTGCATGAACACTGGTTTAATGCAGGTGCTGAATAATGCTATTACTGTATCAGAAATACTACCATAAAAAGTTGCAGCCTTAAATATATATCCTGAAATTCTTTCAATGGCTATAGATTCATTTAGGAGTAATCTAACAAAGCAAGACTTATGCCAAACCTAGTGAGATGATGGAAGTTTATATTTTGCATAGTTAAGATTTTTTTCCCAGGTAAACTTTTGTAGCCAATTAAAAGAAGGAAAATCCGTTTATTACATTAAAATTTATTTAATAGCTGATCATTTCTAAAGGATTAAGAAGTCTTTATGAAGTTGTCTTGTGTTTTGTGAGGTATTTACTTTTTTTCAAACCCTACATGGCAAATTAATGCAGCTCTGTTCATAATGGTTTCAAGATGCAATATGGGACAGATTGCCATTTGAGTTGACATTTTAAATAAAAAATTATGTTGCTATTTACATAGGGAGGGCTATGCATATTCAGCTTATGCCAGTGCTTAAGGCTCTTCCCACTCAGATTCTACAAATGATCTGTGCATAGTTCATGCCTTCAAATTTACCAGATTTCTGAGTGAATGTGTTTGGAACTGGGTTTCAATCATATTAAGCTCTTGAACCTTAAAAATTATGGGAATATAAAGACTGCAAATTTCAAATGTAACATAAAAACGAGACAATGAAAAAGGAAAAGAAACTAATATCATGATATATTTAATTCTGGAAATGAACATCTAATATGAGTCTTGAATTTCAGCCACATCATTAAGTACACCTACAGTAGCTAGTACTGGATTGGATCTCCCTTTGCCTTCAGAACTGTTCATGGCACAGATTCAACAAGGTGCTGGAAACATTCCTTAGATATTTTGGTCCTTAATGACATGATAGGACCATGCAAGTGCTGCAGATCTGTCAGCTGCAAAAAGCTGATATTTTCTCTTTTACAGACCATTCACTGCAAACCCTAGAGATTGGTTGTGTGTGAAAATTCTTGTAGATCAGCAGTTTCAGATACTTGGACCAGCCCGAGTGGCACCAACAACCATGCCACATTGAAGCTAATTAAATTACCTTTCTTAGCCATCAGGGATTAAAGTGAAAAAAAATCTTCTGACTGAACTTTTTTCAGGCCAAGCTATACAGGCCAAGATATAAGCGGGTATAAACATAGTAAGGGCCCATCTGATTGGTCAAATTTGGACACACAAATGCTTGGGAAATAAAGTATTTATCGCAACTCCTTGCGATATGGTTATCGCGCATGCCATTATCGCGATAACGATATTTTTTTGATATATCGTGCAGCTCTAAATGACATCATATGAGATCTGCTCCCCTATTGCATGATTTCTGCTTATGACAGCGAGGCCAGTGAGCCGTTCCTGAGACATGGTTGACCTCAGGTATGTCTTGATTGACCTGAGTTTGGAAAAGCTCGTCTCTGCTTGAGCTACAGTCACTGGCAATGTAAGTGCAATCCTGAGAGCAGTCCAAAAGTTGGGGTAGATCTCAGATAGATCCTTATCGTGCAGAAAAGTGAGAAGCTCAAAGAGGCTCATGGTTTTTGATGGCAGTCATTAGACACTTTATTAATCTAATATAATCTAATCTAAGGGAGGAACAATTAGCTCCTTGGTTAATTTACTGCCTCAAATTATAAGCTTTGTCACGTAACAGACTTATAGCAAATGGAAAATGTCTTTTAAACTATCTACACATATGTAAATTAAACTGGCTATTTACAGTATACTGTAAATATATCATAAATATATTGGCTAAAGCCAACATTAACATAATAAACAATGGAAATAAATAACTGTACTTGCTGCAGTCTTGCTGCAAAGCATAAATTTGTGGTTAAATTTTGTGGTATTTAATAGAAACCATTAGAATTTCTGTGATGGTTTGTAAATTAGGCTTTTATTGTGTGTGTGTGTTTTTTAGCAAGGTAAGCATAGCAAGCATCATAAGCAAGAAGGCTAACAAACCTAAGAGTTAATGTTATACCACTAATTAACATAATGACATGAATAACTTAATCATACAGAGAGAACATTGTTATATTCCTTTATCTTTTATACGTTTCTCCTCATCTTCTTTTCTTTTTTTTCTAAATTGGGCCCCTGACAGTTTTGGCCTTTTTCTCTCCATCGCTGTGTTTACTTTATAATCGACGATTCGACAATCAGCAGATTTCCCCCAACGCTGTCACTCACGACCAGAAGTCAAGACTAAACCAGTTCACCTCCACAGCATCATCGCTTTTATTATCTATTTTTATTTGCCATTTCACACAATTAAATACATGAAAAAAGGGCAAATTATTGGTGTGTGTTTATAATATTTTTGAATGAAATGTGCGTTATTTGTAAGAAAGTCAGGTAGACATAATTTAGCCCCCTTCATGTCCACTTCATTTGGGAGAGGTGAACTGTACTCTGCGCCCCCCCCCCCCCCCCCCCCCCGTCATCCGCTCTCCTCTCTGCTCAAGACCCCCCCCCCCCATCTCCGCTTCTCCGCGGCTCATTCAGGGGCGGCTCGAGCGCAGGTAGCACAGATAATAGAAAACAGCTTAGCGGCACAGATTATTATTTTTTACTCCAGGTTCGTGTGCAGCCCCCCACGTGACATAAAAAAATGCCGCCCTGGCGGCTGCCCACTTCGCCCTACCCTACAACCGCCACTGACTGTGAGCGACAGGTCATGCTCCGCTATGAAAGAACATAGGCGCACTTTTACATCGCGCACACGGTCGGCCACAGATGTGTGAATCTCCGTTGTGGTTCTTGTCGCAGCAGACAGGGAGCATGTGTACTGTTAGAGCACGAACCGCAGCATTGTGACGAGCTGCTGACTGATGGCGAACTCGCACTTTGTTTTGCCATTATTGCCATATTGAAGATTCCTGTGGCATACTGTGCAAAGACACATACCTGGATGTTTGATTTTTTTAGTCCACGAACTAAAAGGCTTGCCATTCTCCCCAATTTCGCTAAGCCAAGCCCATCTCCATTTATTTATTTTTACACTTTTATCAATCTCCGAAACATCGGAGCCTTCCTGCATTAAGTGTGTCCATGCTATCTTAAATATAGTTATACCTCAGCCTGACATGTAGTTCTTCAAAACTAAACCAAAACCCGGAGTGGATTCATACCGGAGTGATAACAAAACGCTTAGAGTGGAGAGAGGAACGTGCAGTCGCTCCACTCCAGGCTTTGATCACATCCTCCTCAGCAGGCTGAATACACTGTCTTTCCTTAATTTAACACCCATGTAAGCCTATATATACACAGCACTAACATTATGAAAAGTGAATTTTAAACATTAAGGACAGGCGGAACAGTGTGATTGACGGAAATCCGTCGTAACGACGGAGAACTTTAATCCCTGAGCCATTCTGATGCTCGGTTAGAACTTCATCAGATCGTCTTGACCATTTCTAAATCCATTTAGTTTTGAACAGTTTGAACAGTTATAACTAATGAAGTTGCTGTATAATATATAATGCTATGTGGACTATATGCTATTTTATTATGCTTTTAACTGACTATGCTTTATTAATTCAATTTGCTGCTTTTTAAAGAAAGCAATAAGCTTACCATACTCATATGCGTATAGTTCATTATAAGTACAATTTTTGTCCGTGAAAATTTGGGAAGATCTCCTTGACAGAAATTGCCTCATTATTCCTACAGTTATGGCTGTTCTTACACTTCTGGTTATAGGGACTTCTGGTCCCTTGGTTCTGTACTCTGCTCACTGAGAAAGTTGAAGCTAATCTAATTCAGATAATGTCTCTGATTAAGATGATGTCTGTGTACTCTTACCTTGAAAAAAAACTACTTTCCTTGAGTTTCAAGGGGACAATACTGTTAATACTGTCATGTTTATGTATTTATTACTGATCTACAAATTATTTGAGTATATTTATAGCATTAAAAATTTAAAACATTTGAGGTCAGAATCACAAAAAAGTCAGAAAGACTTTTGGGGACTTTCACATTCCATTCCAAATTAAAAGAATAGCAGAAAACATTCACCTTTCCACCATCTGTTTGTAGCGTGGGATGTCTCGAGCGTACAACAATTTATTAATTGGAGAATCCTGTACAAGAAAGTACAAATTAAAAACAACAACAAATAATAATAAAAAAAAAAGCTATGTCTAATATATTCCGTTCTTTTGCTTCAGTTTGTTTAAAACTTATCCTTTTGATGCTACAATCCTCCCTGATTGGCTTATTACCTTACCCTGCCCAGTTTGTGGTCAGCGATTGTACAGGAGTCCATGAAGGTCTGAGCGATAACAGACAGCACTGCATCTACATTGTCTGAGGTCGGAACATCAAAGATGAATTGTGGGTTCTTCAAAATATTGATCCAGAACCTCAGTGGGAGACTGCAAAGCATTCATACACAAAGTCGAATTTGTCAATGTCCGTTTATTTTTGTCACAGTGTGACAGACTCATGGCCAAAACACAAAATTGGTGCTGATTTAATTTCTTCATGTTATACATATAGTACAAACATTGTGTGTGCCAAAGATGTTAATTCTAAAGTTTATTCAACATGGAAGTGATCATTCTTGCTTCCCTAAAAATTTCAACTTGCTAACTTCAGCCGTTTTGGAGAGATGATTTTATATTTTAGTGTTATAGTGTCTTGCTTCAAATTGTAATAATAAGGATTCATATTTTGTATTGATACTAAAATTGGTGTAAGCTTCTAGAAGCACTTGACCTATAAAAACTGTTTCTGGTTAAATCCTAAAAAGCTAAATAATTTTTGTGTCCGTTACCAATTCAAATTCATGCTGCTACTTAACAATTTAGCATTTTAGAATAATACACTTTTCAGGTTTGTCTTTTCATGCAAAATCTAAACTGGCCAAGTTCCATCTGAATGACAGTTAAGATCATTGAAAGATTTGAGTTCAGAAAAGTTGTGAACACTACATAAAAGTGCATGAAATTGTATTTAGCAAATGTGTGTTTTTTTTTTTTACAGTATCTGATAAAAATATATAAATGTGTATGCATATTCACAAAAGAAGAAGCAAGAAGCAGGAGATAAGAAGTATTCAATATTACGATCCCATCTGAGAATTAACTTTTTCTCCAAGGTGAGACAGTTTTTAGCCCCAATACCAATTTTATTCCTGCTAACACTAATATATTATGCAGCAATCACCTGTTTGTCTTCCAGATGTGGATGGTTTCAGGGTCAGTAATATTATGATGTGCTGCTTGGGCATCCAGCAGATCAAAGAAATATTTCACAGCCAGAGGAACTGGGCGACTGGTGCTAAGAATCACGGTGAACAAATCGTCTACAAATTTTTGCAAAGTGCCCTGCAACACAGAGACTCATGTTAGTGTATGTATGAGTTGCTACATATTAAATAAGTATGGTACCTTTAAATAGGGTTACATTTGGTTGCCTTCCATGACATGTTTAGCGCATGTTAGCAGGTTGTTTGTTTGTGTGCGTGCATGTGTACACCTTCATGGACAGCAGGCGTGTGAGGTAGATCTCTGGTATGGCCTTGGCTCGCTCTCGCTCTCTTTCTCTCATACTTCCTCGTCTGTTTTTGGACAGTTCTGGCTCTTCACTGGCTTTCTCCAGATGCCACAATCTCATGCCATCATCTTCCCCATCTTCCAGCATCGGGGTTTCTGACAAACAGACAGACAGACAGGCAGGGAGTATGAAGTAGAGTAACTTAGTTATGCTATAATATTTATATAAATTGGAATGCCAGAGCAGTGTATTGGAAGACTCACTCTCTCCTGGTATATAATCATGGCTGTCACTGTGGACATTTTTGGACTGTCGTGATACAAGTGCTACTGTGGCACCATCGGGAACCTGACACAGTAATCAGAAACAATGTATTTTCAATACATAGGATTTCAAAACAGCAAGTTTATCAGCTCTTAAACTATAGTCATTGCTAATACATTAAAATTTGAAAAAGTTTAGGGTGACAATTAAGATGAAGCTTCAGTTTTGAAGATTTCTGTGCGATATTTTATGTTTAAATTTTTAATATGTTAAATTTGTAGAGTAAAATTTAATTACTTAAAAACTGAAACTGCCATTAAAATAGTGGATTACATCTAACTGAGAATGAATTGAGTTTATAATGTATAAATCTTTTAATATAACATGTCAAATTTAGACATAACATTACATTAATAACAAAGAATGGACCTTGTAATGTTGCAAAGTGTTAAGGCGTTTCCATGATCCCTGCACCACTGACGTCAGGTCTTCATCGGACAGGATTAGTTGTCCTGCCGTCCCAGCTCTCCACTCTGTGTTAGCAATGAAAAGGACATAATATAAACTTCTCCTTCTTGAAGACACTGAACAACAAAACAATGCTGATATTTAATCTAAGATTAATCTAAGATTTTACAACATGCTAAAACATCACAGCAAACTTTCTTAGTTAGTATTTGACATCATGACATGTTACTAGAGATGAGAAAAAAATCTAAGCAGTTTTGATTCCTCTGAAGTCAGTATGGCGATACAGTACTTGAATCAGCACAATCACGTATCTCACACTGACTCCAAAATATAAAAAAATGTAAATAAAAAATTTTGATGTTTATAATAGAGATGAAACGATCAATCGGCTAATGACCAGAATTGGCTGGATTTCAGTTTGATTGGCCGTGACCAGTTGATCAGCCTCAGATATAAACAATTCTATTCCGAGCATAAGAGCGTCCAAGCCTCTTTAAATTAGTCTGAAACCCCTTCATTATCGACACTTACACTAGTCCTAAAACACTCTGAATGCTAATTAGTAGAAAATCACATTCGTTATAAGCCCCACGTGAGAAGCCACACCCATGAGCTCACTGTCAAGTTAAGTTTTGAGACTTTGGAGGCATTTGAGGAGGTAAAATTGTGCCATTTTAAAAAATAATCCTAGTTTCACATATTTTCATCCTATGTGATAGAAGTGAAGTATTTGCTAAGTTTGTTTATCAATAATACTTATGGCAGAGGACAGAGATGCCTGCTGCACATTTAAATGTTTAACTCTTGTATTTAAAGTTAGTTTTTATTGCTTAAATGCTCCACTTAGTTTTTAAGTTAGAAAACAAAGCGTAAGTAATAAAGCATAAGTGATAAAGTGAACAAGTGATAAAATGTTATGAGGAACAGGGTATATTTTTATTACTCTTTAAACTTTTTTTACAGGCTTAAAATTGGGGAAAAAATGATATCAAATTAGAATATTTTTTAAAATTGTGATACTTACAGAATCACAATTTTAATTAAACCGGAACTTCGGCTTTGGGTTAATATTATATCGGGTGGAGACTGGTGATTTCCATAAGTACTAGTTATGGTACTGTAGCTGACTTGTCAAAAGAATATCATTTTGTTTAAGCCCCAAGTGTATATTAATTAAAGTATACTAATTGATTACCTAAGTGCACTGAGTCTGTGGAGGGTCTCTGAGAGTATGTTGTGCCTTTAGATGTATGCTCCAGGATCTTCTCCTTCACCTGTGTGATGGTGTCACAGTCCAACACTTTTACAGGAACTGTCTGAGACTCGTTTGTTCCTCCACTGGTTACCAGGACATTTAGTGTCTGAAGCACGATTACAAAACAGGGTGTGGATGTAAACAATGCTTTGAAGCACATTAACCTGTTTCAAATCGCTTATGAATAGTAAAAATAGCTTTGATAAAATAATTTTCTGCGCTTCTATATATGACTTTGTGCAAATAAACGAGAAAAACATGTGACTATGTTACTACAACCTTTACACTTTGTGCATTTCTTACCACGGTGTGGTATTCCACATCATCACGCAGCAGCCGGTTGTCATTAAGAGTATATTTGGCTTTGCTAGTTACAGCATCCACAGGGCCTTTCTCCACCTGGTGTTTTATGGCTCGGAATAACATATAGAAAGACTCGCCTGCGGACTCCTGTGTTACATAAAGAAGGTGAATGAAATGCAATACACAGCTCACGATACTGTATGAAGAAGTTTCAATCAAAGTAAAAACTTCTGAGACTTCCATGGAAGGCACGTGTCGTCTGCTCACTGACACCCAAGCCAAGCCGGCCTTCATCATTTTTCCAGACTATACTTTTGTCACTATATATTGTCATTTTAATTGTATATACAGATACACTTATTTTGTTTTGACTATACAGTTGTATTTGAGAAATTATTTCTTCTGTGTTGTTGCTGACTCATCTTTCTCTATTTTTCACCGTGTATTCTGCGGTGAGTGAAACAGCGCCTCCCTAAATGTTACGTGGTAAATGTGTGGTGAAATTGTGTACTGCACTTCAACTGTAGACATTGAGTCATGTCCGAAAAAGGAAGTGCCACCTTGTGGTGCTATTTGGTATTACATTTGGTATCACATTACGTACTAAATTTCTGACTGTCACAGTATATTGGATAGTGTCTGAATTAAAAAAAAAGGTGAAATATCTAGTGCAGAACTTATCAATGGTTTAGGAAAAGCTGCAGATAGAATATAAGTGTACTACAATGGACAACGATGAAATGAGATGACGTAACTTGTTCTTCGCAGATAGGCGACACAAAAATCAATTTGACTTTCTTTAATCAGTTTGCTGAACTTAGAGCTGCATAT
This sequence comes from Channallabes apus, assembly GCA_030522415.1. Lineage (NCBI taxonomy): Eukaryota > Metazoa > Chordata > Actinopteri > Siluriformes > Clariidae > Channallabes > Channallabes apus. The sequence continues at coordinate 21,873,745 of CM060117.1, read as the reverse complement.
TCCTTAGAAGGAAAGTGTAAAGTGGTTACTCAAGCAGAATGTCTATGACTGCCGCGCAGTCTGTCGCGGCCAAACGGCAACAGCCAAAATAAATCAGGCGTAAATTGTGAAATGACCGCCGGGTGGCGCAAAGGGACATTTTGCAAAACAGCTGCAATTATTTTTGTTTAGATAGACTCTTATCTGTCTCTTGTTATTATTACAAAAACAGCACAAACAACAGCTCAAGGGCTTGTAAAAACGTTTTTATTTTTAACGGTATAAATGTCAATTTTGGAATCTGCAGAAGCTCTGTGGTCCGAGCATAATGTAATAATCTTTGTATGATAAAATGACTCGTGGCATGAATCTACACGAAGCGCTTCAATTATTAATAATTAAAGCTGCTCACATCGCGCGCGCTTTAATTTTTTTAAAAGGCAGCATTTAATCAGCAGGTATATATTTGTTCTCTGTTGTTTTTCTGGGGTACTGATTTTACATTTTGTCTGCTTTGCATATGTCGCCCCTCTTTATGATAGATTATGACTGAAACAAAACTGCTCGTGTCGGCTCATATCGGGAGCATTTTGATCAAAGGGGAGATGAAAAGTGAAAAGTGAAAGTGTGTACCAACATCATAACACAATGCATGTGTGTGCGAATGGCTGAAATGTGGTTGTGAATAAGCCTTTTAGTGAATGTAAAATGTTCGCGTGAACCCGCGGCGTGTTCAGTCATGTATGCTCCAGTAATCCACGTTTGATTTTTTCAGATTTTTTCCCATTAGTTTATATAAAAGCAGACATTTCACTTTCTGTAAGCATATATTTTTCACGTCTGTGAGGCGAGTATACTGTACACGGAGTTTCGGTTCATTTTCTGACGCGCTCAAGTTCACAGAAACCGATAGCGCTGTATCCCTGTTTGCTTTCATTATTTTACAAAATCATAATGTTTTGTCGTCATTGTGCGTGCACTTAAATAAAAGTAGAGTCTTATAAAGCCTTTGTAGCTTATATAGTTTTATTATATACAGTGGTGTGAAAAACTATTTGCCCCCCTGCTGATTTCTTATTCTTTTGCATGTTTGTCACACAAAATGTTTCTTATCATCAAACACATTTAACTATTAGTCAAAGATAACACAAGTAAACACAAAATGCAGTTTTTAAATGAGGGGTTTTATTATTTATGAAAAATCCAAACCTACATGGCCCTGTGTGAAAAAGTAATTGCCCCCTGAACCTAATAACTGGTTGGGCCACCCTTAGCAGCAATAACTGCAATCAAGAGTTTGCGATAACTTGCAACGAGTCTTTTACAGCGCTCTGGAGGAATTTTGGCCCACTCATCTTTGCAGAATTGTTGTAATTCAGCTTTATTTTAGGGTTTTCTAGCATAAACCGCCTTTTTAAGGTCATGCCACAACATCTCAATAGGATTCAGGTCAGGACTTTGACTAGGCCACTCCAAAGTCTTCATTTTGTTTTTCTTCAGCCATTCAGAGGTGGATTTGCTGGTGTGTTTTGGGTCATTGTCCTGCTGCAGCACCCAAGATCACTTCAGCTTGAGTTGAGGAACAGATGGCCGGACATTCTCCTTCAGGATTTCTTGGTAGACAGTAGAATTCATGGTTCCATCTATCACAGCAAGCCTTCCAGGTCCTGAAGCAGCAAAACAACCCCAGACCATCACACTACTACCACCATATTTTACTGTTGGTATGATGTTCTTTTTCTTTTACTTTTACGCCAGATGTAACGGGACACGCACCTTCCAAAAAGTTCAACTTTTGTCTCGTCGGTCCACGAGGTATTTTCCCAAAAGTCTTGGCAATCATTGAGATGTTTTTTAGCAAAATTGAGACGAGCCTTAATGTTCTTTTTGCTTAAAAGTGGTTTGCGCCTTGGAAATCTGCCACGCAGGCCGTTTTTGCCCAGTCTCTTTCTTATGGTGGAGTCGTGAACACTGACCTTAATTGAGGCAAGTGAGGCCTGCAGTTCTTTAGATGTTGTCCTGGGGTCTTTTGTCGCCTCTCGGATGAGTTGTCTCTGCGCTCTTGGGGTAATTTTGGTCGGCCGGCCACTCCTGGGAAGGTTCACCACTGTTCCATGTTTTTGCCATTTGTGGATAATGGCTCTCACTGTGGTTCGCTGGAGTCCCAAAGCTTTAGAAATGGCTTTATAACCTTTACCAGACTGATAGGTCTCAATTACTTTTGTTCTCATTTGTTCCTGAATTTCTTTGGATCTTGGCATGATGTCTAGCTTTTGAGGTGCTTTTGGTCTACTTCTCTGTGTCAGGTAGCTCCTATTTAAGTGATTTCTTGATTGAAACAGGTGTGGCAGTAATCAGGCCTGGGGGTGACTACAGAAATTGAACTCAGGTGTGATAAACCACAGTTAAGTTATTTTTTTAACAAGGGGGGCAATCACTTTTTCACACAGGGCCATGTAGATTTGGAGGTTTTTTTCTCCCTTAATAACGTAAACCTTCATTTAAAAACTGCATTTTGTGTTCAATTATGTTATCTTTGACTAATAGTTAACGGTTTTTGATGAGCAGAAACATTTAAGTGTGACAAACATGCAAAAGAATAAGAAATCAGGAAGGGGCAAATAGTTTTTCACACCACTGTAGTTTTGCCCATTAATCTGACAACACCTGTGGCTCACCAAAGTTTTCTGACTCACAGCCAGAGTTTTCTGGCTATGCGAGTGTTACACATGATAAAATATAAAGGCTCACTGTGTTAACATTTACTTTGCTTAAATTCGATGGAACTAAGAAACGCCTATATTTTTATTTAAGTTCTAAATTTGTACTGTAATTTTAGTACTGTGATTGTAAATCTGTTTAATGTTTCACTTTCACGTTTCACGTATTTTATAAGGTTTTTGCCGGCGGTGGTACAGCGCAACGGGGTGCTGGGATGTAAAAATGTAATTTGTTAAAAAGTTTTCATTATATATTAAAGAACATTATGATGATCATAACAGCCTACTGCATGTAATTCTTATAATAACGCAAAAACACAGACATCTGCTGACGCAGTAGCACGTCCTGACAATGTTTGAATTTTTCTGGTCATTTAGTTTCGTTTATTTCAGTTAATAAATCTGCTACAAATTTACAGAGCACAAAATATAAGATGACACAAAACCCTACACACGTAGCTTTTCTAACTACACATGATAAAATCTAAAGGCTCCTGTGTTAACGTTTACTTTGCTTAAATTCGATCCTAATAAGATTTACTTTTATTTAAATTCTAAGTTTGTACTGTGATTATGAATTTGTTTAACTACAATGTTTCACTTGATTTTATCCGCTACTACGTGTAGCTCTAACAGAGTTGTGGCTCATTAATCCTTGAGAGAATGAACTGATGCCCGAGGCGTCGGTCTGTACTATAGTTATATAGCGCCACTCAGCGGTAAAAGCCAGCAAACGCACAAACCCAAATGTCGCCACCTCGAGGCGTGGCGGTAAAACCAGAATACCGCTTGAATACCATCTGTAGGTGAATATGTGGAACCTACCCTGAGGAATGAATAAAGACAGATGGACATCCAGTTGGTAAGCAGCTTCTCTACCACTGACTCAGTCCTGCAACACAAGTGAAGAGCAGCTGAAACGCAGGGTGTGGTGCCAAGTCTTCTTAAATTAGAGTGTTTCTAATAGTAGCAGACTTTATTTTGTAACATTTGGACAGAATCTTATTATTTATCATTTTTGTAATCACGTTGGCTCAACACGGACTATGTGAGAAGCAAGGTGGGCTTTTAAGGATGGCAACATAGACTTTATCTTGACAAAGACACTTGCTGCTTAGTTTATGATCATGATTCTGAGCACTAACCTGCGCAGCATGAGTTTGGGGTTTTTGGTGGTGTACTGCTCCACCAAGTGACTCATCAGAGTTTTCAAAATGTCTGTGAAATACTCCAGCTTTTCGTGCAGTGCCACTGTAAGGAGCGAGGCCACGTTTGCACGGTCTCGTGGAGAGAATGTCCTCTGGCTCTCCAAAGTGTGAATGAACTGCACATACACACCAGCACATGCATCACTATACAGGAATTCTTTCCTATATTATAATGTCAGCTTTGAAAATACTGTGTAGAGGAAGTTACCTTGATGAGGAACAGCTTGCTGTTCAGTAAATTGGAGAGCTGGATGAGGCCTTGCTCTACCGTCTTCCGGCGACAAGCTGGCACATCCAGGTCTCGCTTCAGTGGTGACTCCCGGTGGCCAGGGAAGAATATTCTCTCTGCGTAATTATGGTAGTCAAGGAAGGGAATCCCTGATCCTACCAAGTCACTAGACATGTCCATCATCTCTGTCATCAAATCTATCAATAAAGACAATATTTAGATTTATAACATTTACAACTCTGCCAACATTTCAATACATGTACTGTATATACAGTATACATTGTGCAAAGATTACCAGTGAACTCCTTTTTGCAGCGATCTCGCACGCTCGTCTCTAGGTTCTCCAGCTGAATCTGAACTTTCTTGTAATCCCTCAAAGCCTGTTTACTCTTCCTCCTTATGAACACACATACATACAACACAAACATGTGTATAAGCATGTACACAAAACCATCACCTACCATAAGAATTGACCACACTTAGCCTAGTTGTGTTTTGTACCTGTATATAAGCAAGATGACCAGTACAATAAGAGCCACGATTGACGAACCAACTCCGACGCCCACCTGAGCTTCCAGAGGAAAAATGGCCTGGCCCAGAAAGTCATACTCCACTTTTCCCAGTGAGAAGTTCAGATTCCCCATCTGTACCTAAACACACATAACACAGGATGCGCTGTAATTGGAAAAATATATTCTACTGATTTGAAAACTCGAACTGTTATTGTAGACAAATGTAAAGTCATTCATGTGAAATGAAGCACATTCAAATAAATGAATTTTCAAACAAAATTTAGCACTGTCACAATACACCTCCAGGATCTGGGTTCAATTCCAGGACAGGTTCCATTCTCGCCTCTGTATCTGGAGTCTGCATGTTCTCCCTGCACTTAGTGGATTACCTCCGGGTGCTCCGGTTTCCTCCCACAGTCCAGACACATGCAGATTAGGTTAATTGGCGTTCCCCGTAGTGTGTGACTGAGTGAATGAGTATGTGAGTGTGTATATGTGTGTGCCCTGCAGTAGATTGGCACCCTGGATGGTGTGTACCCCGCCAATCCCAAGGTTCACCCAAGTCTCCGAGGATAGGCTCCAACCCCTCGCTTATAACTCACTGCGTATTCTAGTGAAGCAAAAGCAAAGAAGATGACTTACTGTGAACTCCAGCTGATGATTTTTGGCTTCTCGTATCTTTTTGGCAAACATTGACAGCTGCTTAGCAGAAGGCTCGCAGTAAAGGTGGTTCCTGGTCAGTGTTTTTACAGCACACACCTCTCCTCCTATCAGAGCCACAACCTCCTTCTCAGACATGGCCAAATTCAGATTCTCTCCCTACACAAACGTCAAATCCCAGTTATATGTTTTTACTTAATTCATATATACATTTGTGGTACTGCGCAAAAGTCTTGAGCCACCCATTATTTGTTCATATTTTGTTTCCAAAGAGGCACTTTTTGTATATTTAATGAAGTCTTTAGGAATACACAGATCGGCCATATCATGACCACCCGCCTTACAAAACAGTAATGTGCTGTGTATTCTAAATCCTTTCTATTGGAGCCAGCATTAACCTTTTCAGCAATTTAAGCTACAGTAGGTCTCGGAATACATGGGCCAGCCTTCAATCCCCACATGCATCAGTGAGCCTTGACCACGCATGACTCATCGCCATTCACTGATTTTACTTCCTTAGACCACTTTTGGTAGGTCCTGACCTCTGCTGACCAGGAACATCCCACAGTGGAGTTGCACTGATCCAGTACTATGGCCATCGCAATCCGGCCCTTGTCAAAGTCACTCAAGTTTCACTGATGCACATGGGGAGCAAAGGAAGACCTGTGTAGTCTGATCCAATAGATGAGCAACTGTAGCTCAAATAGTTGAAAATGATTATGGGTTAATACTGGTTCCCATACAAAAGTGACAGAACACACAACATAACATTATGACAACTCACGTAATATCGAGGTGTCTATAGCATCTATAGCACTTTTAGCAATGGTCATGCATCCTTTTTTTGCAAAATGAGGATGCATGACTATTGCTTAAAGTGCTATACAAATTGAATTGAATTGAACTGAAAACTCAATATTACATTGGTGGTCATAATGTTATGGCTGATCTGTGTACTTTAGTTCTCCAGGCTTCCTGAAAGACTTTCTAGCTCTTACTTTTGGCAAGTTTTTGACTCATTTGCAGGCCAGTCCCTGTACCTGACCAGTTTCAGGGCAATGTTTTTTGTTAACCCACACAGTGTGGCATATCATTCAGGCATAAAAAAACAAACATCTTACTTAAGGCATGAACCAATGAGAAACGGATGCTGATGATGACAGATGATCAGGCCGATGATTAATATACTGGTGATGCTGAATGCTGAGTAGATGGAACAGAAGTTTGCTGCTGTGTCTAAATTGTGTTTTTAGTCACTTTGCATGCAGTTGCAGTAAAACATCCGTTCCCATTTAATTTAATATAAAGAAATATGGGGTGGCTCAAAACTTTAGCATAGCTCTATACAGTAATAAAACTGTCTGAAAAAGGAAAAGTAATAATATCTGCTAATTACATTATATTTTAGTACAATCTAATGTGTATTATCAGTTGAAAATGTAAACATTTAGTGGGAAAACAAGGAGCAGTATGTATTCCAGCTAAGTCCACTATGTGTGAAAGATTATGAACAGGTGAAGAACAGTTGAAAGTGAAGAACAGGTGAAAGATTATGTGTAACCTCGACAGAGATGATGCTTCCAGCTTTGTGGCGATAGGGTTTGCTGTGGTCTCCCTGGTTGACTGGATAAAGGATGGGGTTTAGCTCATAAGTGAAGGTCTTGTTGGTGACTGCCTTGAAATTAAAGCGGAGGTTATCCAGCAAGAAATGGACACTAACAGTGGCATAGCGAGCCTCAGGACCCAGTGCAGGTGTGGTACACAGGAGCAGAGTGGAGTTGTTGATTACACAGTGGTTCTCTGTCTAAATCAGAAAAACAATTTACCTGTAAATGGTCTGCAAACAAAGACATTGTTGTTGACAAAGATATAATCAATTTCTGTATTATACTGTATGCTTATGAATTTACAGTGAAGCCTCGGTTTATGAACATAATCCGGTCCTAGGTTCTGGTCGTAACCCGATTTGGTGGTAGACCAATTCAGTGTTTTCCATTGGAATACATGTAAATAGAATTAATCAGTTCTGCATCACTATGCACTATATTCAACTTTTGATGTATTTTGTTTATATCACAAAATATCAAACAAAAAACCCTATTTATACAAAAATAATACAGCACAAAATAATAATAAATAAATAAACTGTACAGGAAATAGCGCACACTTCATTTTTACATGTACTGTCCATGCACCTTTCTTAGGGAGACTCTGACATGAAGGATTGGAGGAGAAGAAGATGTGTGTGGACAAGGTTAGCGTGTGGAAGGAGAGACCCCTTCCATAATACACTGGGTAATTCTCCTATCTTTCTTTTTTGTTTCTTGGCGTCTGGTTGGCAGAGTTCACAAAAAAATGGGTACACACCATCCAGGGTGCAGTTCACAAAAAACATCTATCAAGAGACATTTTTTTCTTCTGCGCTGCACAAAAAAAGACACCATGCTATCGCTACCATAAGATGTAGCACTCTTCGCCACAATTTTGTTCGTACGATACAAGGCAAAAGCTTAGACGTCACTCCACTTTGCACAAAATTCTTGTATCATGTGGGCGATCCACGACCGTGGACTGAGCAAAACTGATGCTGGCCGACGCACTCGCGCCTTTGTTCAGCTGATAGTGGAAGCTTGAGATGGCAGTTTGTGGATCATGCTCCAAGGAAATGTTTGTGAACACAGACAAATTTTTTTGGTCGTAAACCAAGGTTTCACTATATTGACAAACTCTATGCACTTTGAATCACAAGCCTATCTACGCACACATTTATTAAATCCATACCTGCTTAATATCACATATGCTATCTTCAGGACAGTGTGATTCCGGAACAATCCGCCGCTCCCTTTTGAGAGGCCAAAGTCTGTCGTCACTCTTGCCACTTGCCTGTCTCTTGCTTTTCCTTTTTCTTCTTTTCCTGCCCTGAAGTTGTGAACCTAGAGGGGTCAGGGTCACTTGGATGCGAGGGTCCTGGACAACGTCCAGGTTTTCACCAGTAACTTCAATCACACGACCCCCACTGAGCAAAGAGAGAGAAATAAATAAATAACGTTTGATCATGATGGAGAGAAAAGTGGGGGTAGCAGTATGTGATTCTGGGAACCTGTGAGCTAAAGAGGATTATCTAGTTTTAACTAGATTAACTTTAAGTCCTGCAGTGTGTTGGCTGGGAGAGTTTGGCTTCAAAGAAGAATGAGTGAAGAGAGTTTGGGATTTAGAAACCTGTTCACATTTTCCTTAAACTTTAGTTTAAGGGCAAAACTAAATCTAATAAACAACAAATCTAAGACCCTTTTCAGACTCCATACCTGCTTCTTAGTTCTGGGAGCTAATAAACTGGTGCAGTCATACAAGGAGGAGGACAAGTTGTGGTCAGAAGTTAACATACAGTCATCATGAAAATGAATGTCATGGTGATGTACAACATACAAGTTTAACAGATGAAACCCTATGAATTTGGAGCAAAAAGTTTCATTTATTTTGAGTTTTCAGATATCAACTCAGGGTCAATATATGCACATTTAGGTCATTCATTAAGAAGTGACGAATGTTCCACAAAAGGTCTTTTAATTGGCCAAACCCAAGGCACAGATCTGTTATGAACTGTAATCTGTAGTTCTTTGTGTAGAAACATAATACAAATCATACTAATGGGCCTTAGTATTAGGCAAATACAACCTCAGATGAACAACAAATACCTTTTGTCACTGTGCAAATGTAGTATGTATTCAACAAAAACGTAGCCAAAATTGTATGGAAAGGGTTAATAAACTATTTCAAAGTTGATCGTTCTACATCGAGTTCATCGTTCTACACTCAGAAAGATGTGGAAAGCATTCAAGACAATTGCTGATCTTCTTAGGAGTGGATGTCCAAAACACATTTACCTCATGGTCAGACTGTGCAATGCTCAGCGAAATGGCAAAAAGAACCAAGACTTTCATCTCAGACCCTACAGGCCTCACTGAGCACATTACAGTAAGTGTGTTTATAACGGCTTTAATCTGAGATGCTGTTCATTGGTGATTTTTGAGGCTGGTAACTCTAAATGAACTTGTCCTCGGCTAAAAGACTTATTTTTAATGAATGTGGTGTCGTATACCTGAGGAAACTTGCAGTGGGATCAGCCCCGCGGATGATTGGGTCTGGAGTATAGTTATAGAAAGTGTCCTGTAGATGGCGCTCTGCTTTACCAAACCACACAGTTACTTCATGATTTCCTGTTCTATTACTGCCACTGGTCACACATGCAATTTGCTCATCATCCAGTTCTGGAGAGCTGCAAATTCAGTATTTGATCAACACCATTATCAACACCATGGCTTTAAATGACACAATTGTGTTAAAGCTAACATTGCTGAAATGTCTACAATAAAGTATAAATATGAATAATTAAGCAATCAGTTAGAGCAAACTACTTGAAAGAGTTTATACCTAGCTAAGATGCAGGGCACTCCACCAATCAGAATTCTAATCTCATTAGACGGGCCTGTTCGTAGATCTCGCCCCTCAATGGTGACTGAAGAGCCTCCTGAAATTGGACCTTTCAGTGGGAACATTCTCAATAGCACAGGGTCCTGAAATGCAAAGATAAGGTTGACTGGTGCATATCATCCAATTAATTCAGATCTACTTATTTTACTGTCTGTTCTGTTGACATTTTTACTTTCATAAATGTAATGTTTTTTTAAAAAAATGTTCATTTCATATAAAGTTTGTTTAAAGAAAAAATCCAGTATGTCAAAAGTTCATTGTCTCAATATATTTGCGATAAACAAGTCCGACCAAGTATTGAGTGCATAAATTATCATACTTTTTAGATGTTAGCGCACATTTTGTGTTGCTAATCTTTTTTTTAATTCCAAAAAAATCTAACCTGTAATCAAAATGATTTAAAGAAACTCAAAGTTGAGGTGTGCTTTGATTATTTATTTTTTTAAATTTATAATTACAGAGTAATTAAAGTTTCTAGGATTTAAAGCCAAAGCTGGATCCCTAAAAACATTCCATTAAATTAAGTAATCATCAAAATAAAACAAAAACATGCTTGATATATTTCACTTTATGCCCAACGTTTTGAAGTATATTACAACAAACAAACTTTTCCATGATATTCAAATGTTTTGAGATGCATTGTAGTACACATACTGAATCATCAATGTAAAAAATGTCTGCCTTTTAGACCTTAAAAAGCAAAACATAAAACAAATAATAACTGCTGAAATAAGTAACTGATAGAAGATGGAGACTTTATTATATCAAGAAACTAATATAAAAATTAAGCTTACAGCCTGATCTTATTGAATATATTATATGTATATCTAAGTTTGGAAACTAACTCATTGCATTTTTGGAGCAACTTAAATGGATTTTTTTTTTCCCTTTAAGGGTTTATGGCAAAACCTTTAACACTAAGTACATAATAGTATATAGTAGACAATGGTAATGGTATAGAGTACATAATGGTAAAAGTATATAGTAGGCAATGGTAATAGTATATAGTACATAATGGTAATAGTATATAGTAGACAATGGTAATAGTATATAGTACATAATGGTAATAGTACAGTATATAGTAGACACTGGTAATAGTATATAGTACATAATGGGCTTTGTGCTGTTTTGTCAAGAAATGCTCTTCAAGAATTTGCTCTATAAGTCCAAATTTCAATACTGCAGAACTTAAAAAGAGCTCGATTTTTAATTACCCACACAAGACACATTTTCCAGTTAAAGATTATAAATAGTAGCCTGTGGAAATTATCCAATCTGGCAACATGACTCATCTTATATAGTGCCATTTCCTACACTGTAGTGATTAGTAGACTCACTATTCCCATTAAGTCGTATGTCTGTACGTCATAGTCTTGTGCGTGCCTATCAGTAAGTCTTCCTCAAACGTTTCTAGGGCTAACCTGATATGATCAAGTATAAAAAACATTCGTAACGCTACAGTAGATGAGTTTTTTAAATCTTTTATAGCTCATTCTCATGGACCTAAACATGTGATAGTAAGTCTAGCCTGTTAGAAAATCTATGGAGGGAAATGTACCTGGTAGTAGAAGTCCTGGATAGATTTTCCAATTCCTCCTCCTTTTACCTCCACAGAAACGTGTCCTTTTCTCTTACTTCCACTCGATGTGGTCTTACACACGATTCTGGTGGGATTTAATATTGGCCTGACATTATCTACAATAAGCATTAAAATAAGATACAGTGGAACCTCAGATTACGAGTAACGTGGTTTATGAGTGTTCCGCAAGACGAGCAAAGATTTTTAATAAATTTTGACTTGAAAAACGAGCATTGTCTTGGTTTACGAGCAGCGAGTATCATGCATCACGCATGCGCTTCTTGTTTTGACGCCGAGCGTCACGCGATCACAACTGAGCCAACAGTTTTTCTCTCTCTTGTGCCGCGGAATTGTGGGTAATCATCTCTTACTGGTATAATCAACATCCGTGCATGTGTGTACTGTTTACTATAATGCTGTGACCCCGTGTGTGTGTGTAAAACATATTTTATTATGTGTTCGGAAGCTTGTGTATTGTTTCTTATAACACACGTGTGTGCGCGCGAGTGAAGCAAAAGACTTCTCAATACAGAGGTTAAAAATCCATTTTCTTCTTCAGCTCATTGCGGTGTGTGTGTGTGTGTGTGCGCGCGAGCTTAATTTGACACTGTGCCGGCTATGTGTGTGTGTGTGTGTGTGTGTGTGTGTGTGTGTGTGTGTGTGTGTGAAGCCCCCTTCACAAACACACACATGCGCACAGAAATTAAGGCGAGAGACACACACTCTGCTCTACACAGAAACTCTGCTCTGTCACGGTTCTTTTCAGATGTAAGGTGCTGGTTCATTTGTTTGTTTGTTTTACTTTACAGCAGTGATTCTGTTAGTTTGCGCTCACACGAGTGTCATTAGTGATGTTCATTGCTAATTTTCAGATAAAACAGTTTAGTGGGAGAGCGAGGCTGATTTATGACCACTGTTTACGGAAGTGTAGTCCAGTGTGGGAGATGCATTGTGGGTAATGCAGTCCGGTGTGTGTGAACGCGAATGAGAGATGTAGGCTAGGATATAAAGCCTGAGTTTTGTTCTTCAGTAGTTTTTTTTGTTGGATTTAAGTGCAGGATCCACCTGAAAGTTTGTACTATAGCCCGAAAATGCAGAAAATAATAGAATGGGCATCGAGCACTTTGTCCATCTCATCATTACACGAGCATGAATTAACGGGCTGTTGCGCTGTCACGAGCAACATTAAAATAAAGCGGAGAAGCTTTAATAATTTGAAAGAGAATAATAGTCTTTTCGTTAATGTGTGTGTGTTTAATTCAGACGAACAAAATTTTTACTGTGTAAGATGAGAAGGGGGAGACAGGAGGAGCTGAAAGCAAGAGTCTCCACTTACTCTAGCCTCACACACACACATACACACACACACACACACACACACACACACACACACACACACACACACACACACACACACACACACACATACACACACACAGCGCCTGCACACACACAGCGCCTGCACACACACAGCGCCTGCACACACAAACGGAAACACTTATCTGTCGGGATTTAATTTTTACTTTTTTGAAAGTTAAAGTTCAGGTTAATTTCTTTTATTTTTACTTTATATTTTGTATTAATTATTTTATGTATTTATTCTTTGGGCTGTAGAATAAATAATTTAAGTTTCCATTATTTCTTATGGGAAAATTACACTTGGTTTACGAGTGTTTTGGAATACAAGCCCGCTTCCTGAACAAATTATGCTCATAATCTGAAGTTCCACTGTATAGGAAAAAAGAGAAGACTATATTTTACCTTGTCGAGATCTCATATCTTGTGGGACTAACGATGCAGGGTACGCCCGCTACATAAACAGAGTGCTGGATGTCCTCTGCTCTCTGGCCCAGGTTTGATCCTGAGATAGTGATGACAGTACCGCCCTCTACTGGACCAGACCGAGGCTCTATCTACCACAGAAAGCACAATATTGTGTGAGGAACTATGGGAATTCTGGATAAAAGCTGGTCAAAAATGGATAAAAGCTGTATATAGATGGAAAACTTATAAACCTTAACAAATACGTAACACAAGATTATAAAAAAATTATAATAATTAAGCTTTATTAAACATAGCACATATACAGTACGCACCCGGTGTATGTGAGGTGCAGGGCAGGTGTGCTGGATGTGATCTCTGCAGGAGTTGTGGAAGACGCAGCTGGACTGAGCTCCTTCACACCACACGCATCCGTAACCCGGGTCTGCTGTGTGACAGCGGCTGCAGTCTGAACGGCCCACCGAGCAATTATACAGCCTCACTGAGAATCAAACATATATATACTTAGTACATATACACACATCATAAAAACCGAATCACTCTAAACACAAGATTGAGTTGAGTCTTCATTGCATCATGGTAATGCATAGCGCATTAAGTAATGTTAACGTAGCTCGCGTCGATCTTACCATGTAAGCCCTGAGGACTGTCAATCTGAAAAGTGCCTCGTCTCCTCACTGTAATCGCTGCATTGTATTTTTCCACTGCTGCTGAGTAGGAATACTGAAACACACACTTTGATGTCATTTGTAGTCCATAAAAGATAAATAGTGACATATTGAACTGAGTGTATTGGTTGGAACTGTATGAAAGACCTGGTGGAGTTGGCACGTGATGTAGAACAGGAAGGGCTCCGATTCATCCCTTTTGACAAATGCAGCCACTACAACAGACCTTCCCTCAATGGCTAACACACACTCATAATCCATCCTGAGATCCTCTTCCTGCGAGTATACAAACAAACACACACACACGGAAAGTTTCACATTATTATGACTCTTGAAAACAATGTTTGAAATTGATGTTTGTACTGTATCTCATGTTACCCGGTAGAGGTGCAGGTTGCGTCCCACCAGTGTGATCGGTCTTGCAATGTTTACAGGTATGAGAGGAGAACCTTGAACTCTCTCCACACATGGACAGGAGTAGGAAGCTTCACTCACCAGTGAGTCCTCATTACCCTGTACAAAGCCAAGTCAAATCATATCAACTACTGTCAAAAAGCACTAGCAAACATGGACTGATTTGAAAGTTATGGTTCATTTTGGATTTAGGATACCGACTCACCAGGGGGGGAAAGTCAGCTGAATCGGACTGGTAGTCCACTTCTAAAGAGTGAGGAATACTGGTGAGCACACGCATTGTCTGTCCATTCCCAGATAGAGGAGAAGATGTAGACACTGATGATCCAGTCTCAAGGGATGGATCATCAAACCAAAGGTTCACCCTTTGAGAGGCAGGAATCGTTTTACTTGACAATCCTGATTTGATAGGCCCCACCAACAGGGGAGCAGTGACCAAGTCTGCAGCTGCTTGTTTATAGGACAGATCATCCATGTCTTCACCATTGCCACCAGGAGTCAGTATTGACACATTTACCTTCTCTCCACCTACTGTGCTCTCTTTATGTAGAACCTGGGCTTCTTCAAGTACAGTTGTTGCCTGTTGGGTTGTATGTTGCAAATTATTCGGCAGGTTGGAGAGGGTTTTTTCAGCTGTTCTTGGTATTGCAGTTAGCTCTGGAATGGTGGGAGGACTCACCAAAGCAGTGTACATGGCTATCATTTTGTGTGGAGCAGATGCTTTGGTAGGCTCTGGAGTAAATTTGCCAAAGTCTTTTGTTGTGAAGGGAGCAGAGGGCAATGGATTGAACTTGTGGTCATAAGAAAGAGGAGATAAAAACACAACATAGAGATGAGTGTTTAATGAGATGTAAAAAAAAATGTAATAAAGATAAACATTTGTAAACAGACAAATCTGCAGAGACTCCCTTGATATCGACATGGACATTATAATAAAGAAAACATTAAAAGCAACTGTTTGCTAAAGGTTACAGCTGGCCAAATCAAACTTGGACTAAATATAACTACTGTATTTCATGACATTAACTTACATGCTGATTATATATGATCCCTCCTTGGTCGCACGTAGCCTTGTGTGAGCAAATATTCTGGTGAACGCACCAGTTACATCCCCAGCGACTAGTCACACACCTAATACATCTGCATAGCGAGAACATGGATGGAGAAAAAAGGTTGAAAATTAACTTTGGTTAAGAGCGGAGGAAAATGATATCCAATACACCAAGCAGAAAGCCAACCCACTTTCATAAAGCCCACAGAGGCTCATACTACTTGGCAACCATTAAATTATAGAAATTCAAGCCTATTACTTCCCGGACCTCAATGCTCAAATCAAGGCAACGTGAGTGGTATCTAAAGAAACAGTGCGTGTTTGCTGGGAATTACTGGTTGAGAATTCGAAAGCCGGAAATAAATATGGTGTCTAGCCTCAAGGAGGAATGTACAAAGCAGCTGCTACATCACCAAAGAGACATCTGTCACTGAGATGAGACCGGGTCATATTCTCTGTTACTCTCACTGCCTTGACGTTCTTGAATGCCTAATAATCTCCTACTATATGCCCAGAGTAATCAGAAAGATCCTCAAAGAAATGTCAACAAATGCTGCATTATGTTGGGAGTCATTTCCTAACACTAGTCAAAGGCTCTTTGATCCACAATGACCCTCCAGCATCTCTGCTCATTTCATCTTGGGTATTGCATTCTCCAAAGCTCCACAACTGAAAAACTCATAACCACACAAGTCACTGATCAGCCACAGATGTAGATCTGTCTCCTTGGAGCATGGCTACATAGGGCGCGGGGGGTTGCGAGGTGGGGCCACCATGGATCTGACTTGTTTGCCCGGCACTCACCATGCATCTCATGGATGCTCAAACGGATTGGGATTTGAGGAGTGTCAGTGTCGAGCTGAGATGCATTGGGTGTTCTGGTGCCTTTCTATAATCGCCAGCATTGACTTTATTCAGCAGTTTGCTGGGATTTAATTAGTAATTTGATTCATTGTTGATCAGTTTACTTGGATTTGAGCTAAGATGTAATCGTTTCATGATATCTTCACTGTTATCCAACTAACTGGATTTGCAAGTGTGCGCTTGAAGTGCATCTTGCCTGATCATAAATTAGAAAAATGCCAGAATAATAGGGTAATCAAATGTTAAGACATATTGAGCTCATTTGTGTAATGAGTTGAAGTGTACTCCATTACTTAACTACAAATTAAAGACGTTTAATTTGGTGGTGGAGGTGGTGTTAATGTTATGGCTGATCAGTATACATACTGTTAAAATGAGCTCAATATGTCTTAACATTTGATTACCCTATTATTCTGCTATTTTTTATTTATTTATTTATGATGAGATAAGTAATTAGAATTACATATGCACAATTACACATTCTGATAGACAGACAGCAATCTATACTACTTTGCATGGACACATGAATGTATTAACGCTGAGACATCTAGCTAAATTAAATCACAGGAAGGCTTGTTTATTGTAATAGATTTTTATTCAATTTAATGCAAGTGTAAGGGTCAGGCAAGATGCACTTCAAGCGCACACTTGCAAATCCAGTAAGTTTGATAACAGTAAAGATATCATGAAAAGATTCAATCTTAGCTCAGCATCAAATGAGATTTGGAGTTACAGAACTGAGCTAGGAGTAACGAGATGAGAGAGGAATGGATGGCCAGAGGAAACTGACTGAGAAGAGGTGTGGCTTGCTGGCATATTGTTTTTACTCTATTATTTACTGTAAAGTTAAGGTCTGGCTAACTCACTTATACGATCTTAAAAACATGCTTCAATTTCTAATATCTAATGCTGGCTGGAGAAGCAGGTTTACCATCTAAGGGTTTTGCTGTAGCCTTCATTTAATATCATTTAAAATAAGTACATTAAAAATAATATATTCTAAATTGGTATAACCACATACACTGTAAATGCACTCTAACCTACAGTATGAGTGCACAAAACATAAATATCTTTGCTTATTGTAACAACATAAAGATTGAGGAACTTACGGCATGGTGTCTGATAGTCGCTGCACAAGAGAACAGTCATAGAATGTGAACTCATGAACTGTCACAGTCACATTCAGGAAGCGAAGAGACAGATTGATTGACACTGAATCTGTCAGGAGAGACAAGTAAATAAATAATAAATACTCCTACTAAGCAACACAGCTTAGACCTTGTTACAAATATAGACAAATAAAGCTTTGTTGTGGCTGGACGTTCTTAACATCATTTTCCAATTACATGACTGAAATCAAATCTTATTGCAATATGCCCTTGGGAAAATAACCGAGGCGCTGCCTGAAGACATTTAGTGAAATGGTTTGGAGATTTTATCTCCTGAGCAGGTCAGTCATATTTCGGTGGGGTATTTTTATGATCAATTTATATATAAAAATTACTTCCATTATTTCCCATTACATTAGACAAAAGCCATGAGCTCCTGAGTGATAAAAAAAAAAAGATTGGATTTTGCCATTGCTGGGACACCAAGAAAGCTAAACTGGCCCTTCTCCCTCTGAATGTTTTCTGCCCCTGTAATATAACATGAGCAACAATTCTGAGGAAGCACAAACTATCTTTTACCCAGACCTGGTCTGTGGGAGAACTATCTAGTCAGGGAAAACTGGCACATGACCAAACTGAAAGAAAAAAAAAGGAAGGAAGGAGGAAAAACCACTTGGGATGACCATTCCAACCACATTCACTTGTTCTTGTTCTTTTGCATGCTACCATTAGGGGTTGCCACAGGGAATAATCTGATCCCTATGGTTTGATACACGTTCTTTGCCGGATGACCTTCTTGACACAACCCGCCTATTTTGTATTTTTAGATTTTTTCATCAGAACGAGCAATCATGATGCCCTGCAGCCCCAGTGGCTGGGATGTGTATAGTGTGGGACATACACTTTACAGCATGAACCAAATATGTGGATACCTGACCATCACTCACCTTTATTTTGCTTTCCCCAAAATATTGTCACAAAGCTGGGAGCACACAACTATATAGAATGTTTTATATGTACTGTAGAATTAAAATTTCCCTACACTGGAACTAAAGGGGACAAACCTGTAAGTATGTTTCAGTATGACAATACTGGTACACAAAGCGTACATGGTATACCAAAACTGGACTGGAAGAACAAAGCCATGGACCCATGATCATGTGGCTGAATGGGAATACTAGTGTCAAGTTTCATCATCAGGCAGAATTTTTTTCCAGAACAGTTAAGGTTATTATAATTGCAAAGACGTGACTAAACCTGGAATGGGATATGTGTGATAGAAAAATCATGAATGTTATGATCCAGGGTCCAGCTCCAAATAAGATCTCAATATGATTAACCACAAACCAAACAAACTACTCCTATACTTGGAGGCCCCACCCTGCAGCCCACAGCTCCCAAAGGATCGTCTGCCAAACCTAGGCATTGTTAATGTTTTGGTTGATCAAGAAGGAACATTGTTATGATTTTCACACGATTTGTAACTGACATACAACATAATTTTTTTAGCAGTCAAATAAATTGCACAAGAGGTTGTGACTGTAAATAGGACTGTTGCTCTACTGTACAGTATGTATGACGTATGGATCTGCACTACATCCGAGCTGACTGCTAACAATGAATGCAGAAAATAAGAACTGTGCCGACTGAGTGTCCTACCTTGTCCATGAGGTACACGAGGCACCATGTGGGCTGGCGGAGTGAGGCAAGTGACATTAGTTTCTTGAACAATCACAGCACTTTCTGTCTCCTCAAAGAAACATGAGTACCCTTCCCCCTCTGCTAGACTGGGCAAGCCTGGTATACTGAATGCCACCTATAGAAACAACAGAATATGAGCTTTTTATGGATATAAATAATTATAAAAAATAATAAAGAATATTAATGTTTAACTTTGTGCTAGTATACAGTTAATTAAAGAAATTATGTCTCGTTTGCACAAACACATACATTTTTCTGTTCATTGAGGCTGATGTTGGATTGGGTTAGAGACTCCATCTCCAAACACTTTTGGTTCATATCAAAACTCCAAAGCCAGTGGCCTTCCCTCGAGCCACGACTACAGTCAGAACGCATACCACACCTATGAGAATGCAAGGAGAGAAAATCAATTTTCTTCAAATTAGCATACAACAAAAGTAATTGTTGAATGATTTGAAACTCACTTGCCGTCCAGGACACACCAGCCACAATAAGGATCTTGAGCTGTAAGACAGGACTGGCAACTGATGTGTTTATCACACTCTGCCACAGGCCTTTTCTCTACCTAGACACATACAGACCGAGCTGAATGAACAGATCATACTTAAAAATGATTATTTATTTACAGTTATCCAAGAGTGGCATAAACGACTCACAGTATTGCTCGTCATGATGAAAAGATATCTCTTGGAAGAGTCGAGCCTTAGGTCTCTGTTAATAGCTGAACCTGGCTGGATGGGAAGACTGGAGTAGTTCTTCACTTCTCTGGTGGCTCCCAGGAAAACCTAGTGATAACACATCACAGCTAATTCATACACTATAAAAGCATGAGGAAGCACTTCCTGAAGCAGCTGACCAGCTATTAATATGTGGCCAAACACATAGCAAATTATACTAATTGCCAAACAGTACACATACGAAATGTTACACTTAAAATCTTATGTAACTAAACAAAGTGTCTTTGGGGCTTTCCGAGCACATCCCCTGCCAAGTTTCAGTTTCAGAGAAACTGAAAAAGAGAACAGCAACAAAATACATCCGCAAAAGGTCCTTAATGCCTCTTAAATCACATCAAGAGTGGAGTGGATTTCAGGAAATCAGATTACTGGCCTGAGAATCCCATCAGCGAAGCAGGTGACATTGCTAAGTGTGTCAGACACCTCATTCTAAAGAGCTGCACCGGCGCGTGCGCACTCAGGTTCGGTAGCTTTAACCAGATTAGCATTGACTAACTGCCAGTTACCGTAGGCTGTGGGAAAAATCATACAGACTTACGGTACAGGTCTATGTCAGACTGACTAAGACTACAGTATGGGTGTGTTTGTTCAGGAATTGGAGCATCTTGCATGAGGCATGTACTGTACAAATGTGTATATGTCTGAGTTCCTACTGTTATAGAATGACTTGCTTAATAATGTTTATCATTAGCATGTGAGTTAAAATAATGTCCCATAATTATTTGATCTATTGGTCTTCTTTACTTTGGCTAAGTATCCTGCATTACAGAGAATGCAATTCATCTGACTGAACAGCAGTCCTACTGATAGTTTTGCCATTAAGCATTTCATAAACCCCAATCATGGTGAGCCACGTTCCCTCTACATCCTTAAAAATGTGGGTGAACACAGAACATTTTGTACATTTTGGCAGGAACACAGTGGAAACTGGTAAGGATTGTATCACATATACATTACAGCACAGTGAAATTCTTTCTTCGCATATCCCAGTGTAACTGGGGTCAGAGCGCAGGGTCAGCCATGATACAGCGCCCCTGGAGCAGATAGGGTCTCAAGGGCCGTGCTCAAGGGCCCAACTGTGGCCACCTGGTAGAGATGGGGATTATTGTTGGTACAAACAGTAAAGATTAGATGATATTCTGACTGAGTTGTTATCAGGATGTCACTGCATCATTGCTATGTCAATGGAGTTCTTACAATGAACTCTTCAGGTTACTGCTATATGACCATGCCAGGTCCATGCCACGTTTATGGCACCCATGCAGCAGGTTATCGCCTTATCTATTGCACAAATTAGAATTAATTAGAATTAGAATTGGACCCAATTCCTCACACCATCATTTTGTGATGAAAAGAATGTTCTGTTATTTATTGCAACCCACCTGATGCAAAGTAGTAAGAGTGTGATAAGAGCATGATGAGATTTGCTCGAGAATAGTTATAACTCGGTTTAATGAAATGAACCAGGTGAGCACATGATCATGTTTGGTGATAGAAAATTAGTGACATAATAGACATAATAGATGCATTGATAACCTAACAAGGACATGGCTAGGAAGGAGTACAGTATGAACTTGATAAATGCGTATTTTCCAATTTCGACCGCAATCCCACTGGGTTCTTCAATATTTTTAGAATGCAATGAGAACTTCATATTCACTTTGTTAGAGTGTGACGGGGGCATAAAAAGAGTGATGCAGCAGAACTTTACTCCTATAGTCTTTACGGCTCTCCGACCGCATCATTTTTATGCTCTGCTCACTATATAGAAAACTTTCTATAACAACAGAAGTGTTCCTGCAACTGAACAAAACTGACTTATTGATATGGGAACTTTGAGCACAAATTCGCATACTTTTGCATCATTCTAGACTGGATTCTCTTAAAAATATGTCATTGTCCTTTGCTGGAAAATGAGTGATTTTGGTTTTAGCAGCTGAATTCTATTACATTTATTATCTAAAACATTTATTATGTTTTCTGAGTGGAATCTTCTTTAAAGCCAACAATAATGATGGGTCTTTATTAAACTGGACACAGGACATTCATTTAAGACTAAGCAGGACTTAAAGTAAAAAGGAAATGAATTGTAGTATGAATTCCAATTCCTGTCTATATATATGCTTGTAGAATATGCTTATAATCAAATGTACTATTTAAGTGAGATCTACAAAACGATATAATATCTGCCTCATTTATTTACTCATGCCAATAAAACAGTAAAAATATCTAATTATCTTATATAAATGAGTACAATCAGCTGTCCAAAATACTGTGACCACATGGTATGTAACTTTATGCTGACTCTGTATTAAATACCTTGTGTAGATTTCCTTTCGAATCTCCCAAAAATACGATGGAGTGTCCCTCTCGCACACTGACAGCCACAGCAGTAAAACGGACAGAAGGATTCTCCAAAACTGCTTCGGCTTCCACAGGCTCCAGGCTGGCCATTGGACTCGGGGTGTGGTCTGAGCCACAAGGATAGGTTCTAAGCGTGTCCTGGAAGCAATGATACAGTAGAATGATTTGTTCAATCATTGTTCATTTTTATTGGTGGAATATTTTGGCATCTCCCTCCCCTTCTATGGTACTAGGACATATCTAGTAAGGTTAACAAAAGTTTTGTACATTTAGAGAATTTTCTTTAAAAAAAAATTTTCTCACCTTGGGCAAGTTGGCACAGCGGGATTTGACCTCATACTCTATATACGCTACCCTGGTGCCCTCTCTCTGACCATCTTGTGTGTAGCACAAGTCTCGGGTGCCATCAATCCACTGGTCAATTTCATCCAGGTTGTAAACGCAAAGTGCTGATTCCTCACTCGGCTTATTTCCCCCATTTAATGAGGTGGAAAACACTGCCATCAGGACTTGCTCATCATCCATCTCTCTGCCCACCTGTGCTGCCAGGAGGATGTTGTAGTTTTTCCCTGTTAATTGAGAACGGCACGCTAGCGGAACTTCGATGTAGGAATAGTACGCATGATCATCCATGCACATCCGTGCAATGTATGTTTTATATTCTCGAGAAATGGCTTTGAGGTTGCGTCTGAAGAATAAGAAGTAGACATGCTTGTGTCGTGCAAAGTTTAGTATAAAATTGTGGTCGTACTCTGCCAAGCGGCTGGCTACACCCAGTTTAGCCGTTTCCTCAAAGGAAAAGATGGGCTCAGAGAAAAGCTGGCGGGTAGAGATCGGTGGAAGGCTACCCCTTCCTACATAGCCCCTTCCCACATATAGCAGAGGTGGAGCCCCATCTCTTGGTCTTGCAATAAGTCCAGTGGTAGAGATGGTTGGGTCATTGGCAGCCACATACTGAGTGTCCATTGGTCTCTCGGCAGAGAACAAAACTTGGCTGATATTAGTAAGGCTGCGCTTCTGGCACGTACCCTGATGGACACTGCCGCATGTAATGAGCTGGAGGGAATAGGGATCCACCATCAGTAGCTTGTTGTGGTTACTCACTAGCCGGGCAAGGGGGCAGTTCTCTCGAGTTACAGGGGGAAGGCAATCCTTACTGTCTATCACAGGACCTGTAATCTCTTCCACCTCCAGACGCAAGTGATCCAGTCCAGACAGCTGGTAAAGGCGATCCTGCGCACCAATGTAAACCGTGCCCACGGTAGGGTCAGGATGTAGGGCCAGGTGTTGGAACACAGTGCCATTGGATGAGAAGCGTAGATAGTGGCAACATACCAATGGGCTTCCCAAAATGCCCAGAATTAAGGAAGAAAGCAGGGTGGAGACAAGTGCCATCCCACAATGCACTGTAAATGCACTAAACACAAAAACAGGAAGAACAAGTAAAGCATCACAGATGGTAGCAATTACAGTAGTACTGGTCTACAATCTATGTTAATAGCCCTAAAATGTAAAGGACACGTAAGAGACATTTATACGGTATAGATACGGTAATGAAGAACACTAGTTATGATCATAACCATAATCAGTTGATAATAAATGCTGTTTGGAGAACTGTTGTAATTTCACACAAGAGGTTGTGCTGAATTTTCCGCACAGCTGTGATATCTTTGGGACAAGGCCTGCACCCTACTGCTACTGAACAACTGCATCACAACCATGCTGATACAACAGCACTCCCTCTCAGCCCAGATGGACTGATATTGCTTAAATAAGTAACAGAGCATGCCTCTTCTTAACTAAAAATCTGGTCAGCAGTGGTCTACTGTGACTGTACTGTACATGCTTATATGTTAAAATATTAAGACATTCATACCATTGGCAGGAAGAATAAGATGGAGTGGCTTCTGTTCTTTTGGTTATCATGTAGCACAAAACATGTCCATGATTCCTAGATAAGAACAAAAATCTTTCTTAAAATGTTGTTAATGTAAAAGGCATTAAAGAAAATAAAATACTACAGATAAATCATCATGAAAGTGTTAAAATGCTCATTTCATCCCATGTTTTATTGCTTTTCATCAATTAGATGTGATGACTAGCAGCTTAATAATGTAGAGTACTTCATCAAGTAATCAACTGATGGGGCTGTTTTTCCTTCACATTGTCCACATATCACTTTCTCCAACGATCTCGCTCATTCTTTTGCTTTTCATCACGGACTTTGCTGAGTTAATTTACCCTGAAATATAATATTTGATCACAACCCCACCAAGTGTTTTTTTTTCAGTTTTTTTCCCCTTCAATGGTGAGGTTTGTTTCTGTTTCACTGATCATTTAATCGAATTTTGATCATGCTATCACTTTTAAAACAAATGCCACACGAACTAGTAAAGAACTAGTAAAATAGACAATACAAAGCTACTACCGAGGATACCCTTTCTGCCCGGTCAGCTGACTGGCTACAGGCTAAACGGCAAGTATTGTGCAGCCAAGGGCAGGACTGCAGTGACATACAGTACCACACCAGAGTTACAGAGAGGAGGGACAGACACTAATGTCCGTTGTTGAAAGCTTGGTACCGACTCCGCATTTGATAGTCTAAATAGAGTGCCACGTCTCATTGAGCATGACAATGAACATGAGAAGTTGCCACTCTGGGTGATTAAGAAACCTTTTTTATTATTCCCGGAGGACAATGTGACCATTCACCATGTGAAAGAGTGTTGAGGCGAGTTTCACGCTGTGAAAAAAGGCTTTTCAGCTATCAATTTAATAGCATTAGGAGCTGGAATGGAGCTGAGTTGTCTTCAAACTACTAGTTATTGCAGATGGACACCATTTCTGTAAAAAAAAAAAAAAGAAAGAAAGAAAAAAATGGCAGCTGCTTACTACTTGGAGCTACAAAGTGAGTGAGAGACAACAATAGCAGAAGCCCAAGACGGAGACATCTACGAAGAGAGAGAGAGAGAGAGGGAGAGAGAGAGAGAGAGACTTCGTCTAGACAGACACTACTAGAGTATACTCATCATACAAGTATTTTTCCAAATCGATGTCCCCAGTAGTCTAACTTACTCTTCTGGTCACTAGTGAAATGTTGAAGATCATACAAAACACAAATACAGCTTAGAAAATTATCAATAAACATACTGGATTGTAAGAAGATCTAGAGTCAAATGACATCACTGTACATTTTCTTATTTAATATCCGCTGATCAGACATAAAATTAACACCACATACTGTAACACATTTACACATTTATTAGCATTGATTAGCGATTACATACTGTACCAGTAAACTGGTGATAAGATCACAGGCACCCAAGGCTCACACATGCCAGCAGCCCACAATGCAGCACAAATTGCAGATACAAGCAGGCAAAGCCCCCAGGACCTTCAAACCCCACAGATCCCATTCCAATTGGGCATCCGTGGGATGCACCGTATAAACAAATCTAATCCATGGAGGACAACCCACAACCAACATCAGCCAAAGAAACGCTGCCAATGTTCTGGTGCCTGACACCGTAGCACACACCCAGGGATCTTATGTAGTCATGCCTCGAAGGGCCAGATTCGCCCTGGTGTCAAAAATGGGAACCCAAACCTACAGTATGTAGTTATAATGCTAATGTTTTAATGTTTAAGCTGTTAGATTTACTTCCATGGTATATAGCAACTTAACATTTACACAAATTATGTCTTTGATCAAAATCAAAAACAAAAATGACAGTATACTTGGTGTACCAACTACAGAGAAGTAGCCCCATATCAGAATGCTTCCTCTTCCACTTCCACTTCACTGCAGGTAAGGTGTTATTGGGTTCATACACCCAAACCCTTCCTCATCGAAACATGCAAGATAAATTACTGGCAAAGTTCCAATTATTCCGGTGGCATGGTGGTGTAGTGGTTAGCACTTTCTCCTTACACCTCCAGGGTAATTGAGTTGAATGGAGTTTGCATGTTCTTCCCATGCTTGGTGGGTTTACTCCAGGTTTCTCCTATAGCCCAAAGACCTGCATGATCACAGGGGGCCTGAAGCCAATCTCAGGGAATATAAGGCAGGGTACATCGTGGATGAGGTGCCACAGTGCCATCATGGCACAAGCACACACACATGCACAGACACAGAAACAAGTTGGAGACATAATTCAACCTACTGTGTTAGTTTTTGCATTGTGTTTTTGAAATATCTGGAGGAAACACAAGTACTGGGCGAACATGCACTCTCAACTCACATCAACGGGAGTGAGATTCGGTACCCCAGGCTTGGAGGTGACAGGCAACGGATAACCAACGTGTCACTCAATCAAATACTCTTTTATAATATTAACCCAAGGAATGGGTTGTGAGCTTTCACCTTCAACATGATTGCTTCTTGATGCATGTAAAAGTCTTTTGTAATGGCACCAAGGCGCAACTTGTAAGAAAGTTTTTTTTTCAACAATCTGCATATGTTTATGATTACCTATACATACTGTGCCTTTTTGTTTATATATTATATATGCATTATATTCGCCAAATGTTTGTACACACCTGGCCGTTACACCCACATGTGCTTGTTGTACGTCCCATTACAGAGTTTTGGAGTGTGGCTTTGTTTGCCTATTCACCCTTAAAAGCATTAGTGAGGTCAGTTGGGTGAGCAGGCCTGAGGCAGGGTTCATCCCAACGGTGTTCAGTGGGGATCAGGTCAGGACTTTGTATAATTTGGGGAAATTATATTGCTACAGCATACAAAAGCATCCTATAAAACCACAATGTACAACTCTGGCAACCGACATTTGGGTGTGGTGATAAGGTTCCCACAAACTAATACAATTTGGCCATAAATTGTATTAGTGTGTGTGTTTGTGTGTGTGTGTATGTGTGTGTGTGTGTGTGAATTTGAAATAAATATGAACACTGTTTTATAAAAGAGAATATTTATTTCCCCTCATAGTGATTTTTCAGTGAACCCTACAAGCATACGTAGGTGAGCTTTGGGTGCCCATGGTCCTGCTACTAGTTTAACTGTGTACTGTATAATCGATAATCAGTGTTAATGTTCTGCAGTGTTAATGGTATGACTGATGTTTCAGGTTTTCAAAACTGTAGTGATCCATTTTTGTTTAATAACAAAACCAGCAATTACCAACAATTTAATAATACATTTGAGAAGCGTAGAAGAACAAACGTTAATGATCAGCGACTACTTACAGTAATATCTGTAAGCGTTTAAAAACCTTCAGAGGAATGACAGCAATAACAGATACACAAATTAATTAGAACTATTGTGAGTCTGGCCAATCTAAATGGTTTCAAGCTTGACTTGTCTCTAGTTCTCAGGCTCTTCGAGGCATCTCAAACGTCTACGCAAGTCCACATATACAGCGTTCCCATGACAACAAGACCCTTAGCACTATAAACGGGGCCACCTCTGAACCCAAAGGTTAGACACAGAATGGGAACATGCACCATAACACAGAGGGGTGTGTTTCTGTCAAAGGGCCCCTCTCTTTCTCTCTATGCCAGATGTTTTTGTTTTTGTGAAATTTAATAAAGTTACATGATATGTGCATAAAATATTAAGATATATAAAGTATATGTTATACAAATGCTTGCTTCTGGTTTTTCGGAGAAGTTGTTTTTAGTAGAATAACTTGTAACGTTCGGCTGTGTTATTAAAGCTAGTTATACTGCGTCTGGGTCGTGAATCTAAACACGGGTTTATAAATATCACTTCCGGTATTGCGCAAGCGTAGCAGAACAAGTGACGACGCAACACAATTACAATTACCAAACCAAACCAAAGTGTAAAAGTGAGTGAAAAACAAACAAACACACAAACAAACAAGGTGCACCAAAACCAATATATACAATGTTAAAGTTAAAAATTAACAGAAGTTAGAAATTTCTCACTCCCTTAACCACACTCACTCAGTGCCTGAGCCATGGCAAATCATCGAATAAAAGCGCTTAACAAGCAGTTAACAAACTATTTTAGGAAAACTACACCTACAGTAGAAAACCCTCGATTCAGATCATTGCACCATCTTGGTCAATAATTTTCTTTCTTTTTTAATTTTAAACCTAGTGGAGAAGCTAATTTTTTATATTTTGACTACACCAGCAAATTGCAAATGGGCAACAAAAGATATAAAGTTGGCAGCAAAGAATAAATGGGTATTATTATTATTAGTACTATTATTATTAGTAGCAGTAGTATGATTAGCAATGCTGCACAATTAATTGCATAAAAATCCAAATTTGGATTATATGGCAGGATGGACCTGGCAAATTATTTACTGGCAAAAGGCTGCAATTTATTACATTATTTTTTGTAGTTTTTCAGTATGTACTGTACCTAATTAGAATACAGTATATATATATATATATATATATATATATATATATATATATATATATATATATATATATTTTATACTTATATTTATATTGACTTGATGAGATAATTTGTGCCACTATTTGCTGTTAGCCATGATTAATATATTTGAATGTAAAATTGTCCATTTATTAGTTATATATCACAGGTTAAATTGCAATCACAATATAGTATGTGTCAAAATAATCATTATTCAAATGTTTACAATTTTATTATTATTATTATTGTTCTAGCTGTTGTGTTGTTTTTGTTGTTGGTGACATTGTTTATACTCTGGATGCAGTAAATAGATATACAGTGGTGTGCAAAACTATTTGCCCCCCTCCTGATTTCTTATTCTTTTGCATGTTTGTCACACAAAATGTTTCTGATCATCAAACACATTTAACTATTAGTCAAAGATAACACAAGTAAACACAAAATGCAGTTTTTAAATGAGGGGTTTTATTATTTAGGGAGAAAAAAAATCCAAACCTACATGGCCCTGTGTGAAAAAGTAATTGCCCCCTGAACCTAATAACTGGTTGGGCCACCCTTAGCAGCAATAACTGTAATCAAGCGTTTGCGATAACTTGCAACGAGTCTTTTACAGCGCTCTGGAGGAATTTTGGCCCACTCATCTTTGCAGAATTGTTGTAATTTAGCTTTATTTGAGGGTTTTCTAGCATGAACCGCCTTTTTAAGGTCATGCCACAACATCTCAATAGGATTCAGGTCAGGACTTTGACTAGGCCACTCCAAAGTCTTCATTTTGTTTTTCTTCAGCCATTCAGAGGTGGATTTGCTGGTGTGTTTTGGGTCATTGTCCTGCTGCAGCACCCAAGAATGCTTCAGCTTGAGTTGACGAACAGATGGCCGGACATTCTCCTTCAGGATTTTTTGGTAGACAGTAGAATTCATGGTTCCATCTATCACAGCAAGCCTTCCAGGTCCTGAAGCAGCAAAACAACCCCAGTCCATCACACTACCACCACCATATTTTACTGTTGGTATGATGTTCTTTTTCTGAAATGCTGTGTTAATTTTACGCCAGATGTAACGGGACACGCACCTTCCAAAAAGTTCAACTTTTGTCTTGTCGGTCCACAGGGTATTTTCCCAAAAGTCTTGGCAATCATTGAGATGTTTTTTAGCAAAATTGAGACGAGCCTTAATGTTCTTTTTGCTTAAAAGTGGTTTGCGCCTTGGAAATCTGCCATGCAGGCCATTTTTGCCCAGTCTCTTTCTTATGGTGGAGTCTTGAACACTGACCTTAATTGAGGCAAGTGAGGCCTGCAGTTCTTTAGATGTTGTCCTGGGGTCTTTTGTGGCCTCTCGGATGAGTTGTCTCTGCGCTCTTGGGGTAATTTCGGTCGGCCGGCCACTCCTGGGAAGGTTCACCACTGTTCCATGTTTTTGCCATTTGTGGATAATGGCTCTCACTGTGGTTCGCTGGAGTCCCAAAGCTTTAGAAATGGCTTTATAACCTTTACCAGACTGATAGATCTCAATTACTTTTGTTCTCATTTGTTCCTGAATTTCTTTGTATCTTGGCATGATGTCTAGCTTTTGAGGTGCTTTTGGTCTACTTCTCTGTGTCAGGTAGCTCCTATTTAAGTGATTTCTTGATTGAAACAGGTGTGGCAGTAATCAGGCCTGGGGGTGACTACAGAAATTGATCTCAGGTGTGATAAACCAAAGTTAAGTTATTTTTTAACGAGGGGGGCAATCACTTTTTCACACAGGGCCATGTAGATTTGGAGTTTTTTTTCTCCCTTAATAACGTAAACCTTCATTTAAAAACTGCATTTTGTGTTCAATTATGTTATCTTTGACTAATAGTTAACGGTTTTTGATGAGCAGAAACATTTAAGTGTGACAAACATGCAAAAGAATAAGAAATCAGGAAGGGGGCAAATAGTTTTTCACGCCACTGTAAATAGATGCAGTAAATAGACATAATGATTAAAAAAAAAACAAAGATGGCTTATCAGGTCCTTTTCAACAAACCCAAGACAAACCCCCTCGATGCATAAGTGTGTACGACGCTTAACTCATGCTTTGTTACCTTTTGGTTGTGATACATCACAGTCTCAGTCTTTGTGGGTAAGAGTTGAACAACATAGCAAGTTTTGATTTCTTAATGTCACATCACTGTTTCTTATGAAAATGCTCCAGATCTGTGGAATTGTATTGGGATCATCTCTGCGCAGCTGTCCTTCCAAATGTTTTGGATAAAAATTTAATCTGGGCTTTGACGTGGCATTTTCTTCTGAAGCCACTCTCTATTTCACTTGAATTTGTCCTTTGAATCTTTTTCATGCTGTAAGGTGACCTTTACTGTCACTTACTGTATTTGTGGAAGCAGGTTCGGCATACGAGAGATCAAGCCAGGGCACACACATATACACTCACTCACACACTCATTCACACACTACAGGAAATTTGGGAACGCCAATTAGCCTACTCTGCATGAGGAGACTGGAGTACCCAGTAGTGTTCTTATTAATCAATTAACGAAAATTACAAAAATACAGGACTTTTATCAAATATGCTGGCATTAACAAAACCCAAGAACATGAAAGGCACATCACTCAGTATACTAAACCAAAAAGTGTATTATACAAAAACAAAATATGATGTATCTACAACTACAGTATATACAAAATATTTTGCTGTGTATGTGAATGGATGTATAGTCCTTTATACTGTGTGAGTGTGTGCGAATATTGCACCAGCCTTATACAGCATGATGTATCAGCCTTATGGAGCATGATGAGGAAAAAACACTCTCAACAAAAAACACTGAAAAAAAATCAAAGTTGTAATCCAGCTTTGATGTATGCACAAAGAGACCGAAGGATTCACGTTCTTACTGTATGCAGCCCTGGGAAAAAACGGGTATATGCATCTAAACAACAATGGAGCATTGGCTCCCAGCTTCTTATTGAATATGGGCAGCTGACCTCCTTGCATCCCTGGGATTCCCCTCATGATTTGGAGAGAAAGTCTTGTGAGAGTAAAAATGCGGAATCAAAACAATTGATGGAGCAATACATCATATGGGAACAGATTATAAAGTATACATCATATAAAAAATTATCAGCAGATTTATAAAAACTCATTATGTGACTGTACTACATGTTATACAGTATAGGAAGGCATCAAGAGAAAAACAGAGACACTGTCAGGTTAATTTTTAAAGCAGCACGTGCCAAAAGAAATCATAAATTAAAGTTAAGAGAAGTCTTTTCCACTGCAAATGTTTTGATTGTTGTTATATGCAAAAATATAATTATAGTGTTAGAAATTTGTAATATTTTTTGGGTGTCTGGAACAGATTATTTGCATTTACATTATTTGCTATGGGAAAATGTTTCGCAATACGAAAATTCACCTTCGTATGCCGAGGTACCACCGTATTGGATTTTGGTCCATATTGACATGACATTATTCAGTTGCTGCAGATTTGCTGGCTGCCCATCCAAGATGCAAATCTCCCATTCTACCACATCCCAAAGACGCTCTACAATTTTTTTTTTTTACTTGTGATTTATATTCTTTATTCATATGCTTCTTATATATCTTGTAGATATGTCTATGTACTGGATTGAGATCTGGTGACTGTGGAGGCTATTTGAATACAGTGAACTCGTTGTCATGTTCAAGAAACCAGTTTAAGATGATTTTAACTGCGATACATGGCGCATTATCCTATTGTAGAAATAAAAATATCCCCCACAACCTTACATCAACCTTACACCATGGCACACCAGCCTGATCTGTTCATACAAAGCAAGATGGATCCATGCTTTTATATCCGTTCATTCACTCATCCATAACGCTTATCCTGTGTACAGGGTCGCGGAGGGTCTGGAGCCTATACCTTGGAGTTGGAGTTGACTTAGGGTACAACTTAGGGGTACACCCCCTGGACATTGCATGGCACACACACAGACACACAATAACACATTATGGGCAATTTGGAAATGCAAATCTGCATGTCGTGGAATGAGGAAATCGAAGTATCTGGAGGAAACACACCAAGCATGGGGAGAACACACAAACTCCACCCCCAAACCAGAGGTGGGAATCAAACCCTCAACACTGTATGTGTGAAGCCATAGTGCTAACCACTACGCCACCATGCCACCTGTTTTCGTGTTGTTTTTATTAAATTATCCAGATTTCTGAGCAGAAAGTGAGACTCATCAGACCAGGCAATAGTTTTTCAATCTTCTCTTTTACAATTTTCTTGAGTCCATGCAAATTGTAGCCTCAGTTTCTTGTTCCTAGCTTATAGGAGTGGTTGAGCTGACAAGGTACCCAGTGTGGCCTTCTGGTGCTGTAGCCCATCTGCTTTAAGGTACGATGTTTTGTACATTCAGAGATGCTTCTTTGCGTACCTCTGTTGTAATGTGTCGTTATTTGTGTTACTGTTGTCTTTCTCTTACCTTTAACCTGTCTGGTCTTTCTCCTCTGAAGTCTGGCACAACATTTTTGCTCAGAGAACTGCCATAACTGTACATTTCTTTTCAGACCTTTCTCTGCAAACTAATGGCCTTGATATTGTTCCATGGTACATTTAATGTTTAAGAAATTCTGTGCATATCGTCTCAGGAATGCCTTTCAACAACAAGAGCCCATACATGCTTTGTAAGCTTTTGGCAAACAGCAGCTTCAATAGTCAGATGAATTCAGATGAATTCAGATTTTTTCCTGGCTTGCAGAAGATGCTTCACTTAGTCTGAAAGTTAATTCATTTATTATGATATTTTTTTTAGAACCAAGCAACTGATCATTAATGCGTGGAAGGTTTTTTTGGTTAGGAGATATTTATTTAACATTTATTTATTTAAGGTTTCATGCTTTCGAGCATTTTAGTCTTGCTTACTCTTTATGCTTTCTTGGTAAAATGATGACAAAGCACACCCATATGTAGTTGTTCCCAAACCTTTTTTCATATAGATCAAAGCACACAATTGTCTATAATGACTTTAGATGATATACTGTAGCATTACGATTTCCCATCTCTTGAATTAAGGAGTCCAAACATGTTCCAACATGACAATGTCTCTGTACGCAAAACAGGTGCTTTAAAGACATGTTTTGCTAAGGTTTGAGTTGAAGAACTGACCTTGTCTGCATAGAGCCCAGACCTCAACATCTTTGGGATGAAATGGAACATTAACTGCACTGCTGGCCCCCTCACCCAACATTAGTGCCTGACCTCTCTAATGCCCTTGGGGATGAATGAGAAGAAAGCTGTTGGAAGCTGATAGGGCAGCACTGGGGGGGACAACTTTGCAGTGGGGTGACATATGGACATGATCCTTAGGTGTCCACTGACTTTATGGCCATCTAGTGTATACTTAGTACTGTTCTGGCAGTATTAGATTCGTACCTGAAATTATGACAGAGTCAGCAGGCTAGACCTGTGCACAGACCAACTGTAGATTGCAAATATGGATGTCGTTGATATGAAGCATATGCCACAAATAATCATGTTTATTTATTATAATTTTGAAGACAATCTATTTTCAATCCATAGTTTTACACACAGGATTTCCTTATGTGAAACCAAGAGGCGTGTTAAATATTTAGCTTTTTTTACCTATATTAAATTATAGTTATACAATATAAAAAATAATAACATTTTCTGCTTAACAATAACAATACCAGCAAATGCAATAATCAGGCAGAGACTATCACTGAAGTATGAGAGATATATCTAAACACATATGTATATTATGCTAATATCTAACACATATTTAGTATCATCAATAGAAATACTCATAGCATCTTTTACTTTCCTTGTGCATGTGCTAAACCCCATATCCATACTGTATATACATATACTGGACCAAAAGCTAAGCCCAGGTTAAGTCTAAGCCCATGATTTTCTTACGATAAAGTTAATGCTGAGCCAAATTTATGGTGATTCCAAGTCCTAACCCTAGTTCCTGTTTTCATGGTGAGTTTCAAGTTATGTGCCTATCCAAAAAACCCTAGTTGGTAAGACTTTGCTAATGCTAACAGCAAATCTTTGCCTTGGTTACCTTTCTTTTGATTTAGGTCACTAACTAATATGCTATAAAAAACTTCACCTGCCCTTGCATCCCACCTACCCTGCTTTCCATCCCAGGTATCTAATCTCTCATTAACAAAGTGTTTCTTCCAGCATAACTATATTTTATGCAATACATGCCAATGAACCTAAGTAAAAGAGTGCTTTAACATGAATGTAATGTCGATGTGGTTTTGACCTCTCATCACAATAAGGAAAATCATGAAAAAGTGGGGAAGGAATGAAAATGGTGCTAATTATACCAAATATCAGCTTTCAGCAGATTTTCTCTTTTTTTAAGATTAAAAAGGTTTGGAATTTGTAAGAATCTGTAAAAGAAAAAAAAAAACAAAGCTTACAATCCACTACTGCTGCTTTCATGATATAGTTCAGTAGACTAAAGTCCAATGCTCCTTTACAGGAACAAATATCGTCAAAAGAGAATAACTAGACATGACATACAGAGGCGAGGCACACCTGCTTCTTAAGCATAAAAGCTATTTTAGCCCTTCGCCACTGGCCCCACGCTCACAGCTATGGAGCCAAAAAGTGGCCAGACATCCAGGGGAGTTTTGCCAAAGCAAAGTGCTCTCGGGGCTTTTCAATTATTCAGCATGGTCTCTTTCTATTGGACTCCAACCAGTCATTGTCCACTGTGTTCAGTCATGCTTCAACGGTCCCAGTTGTGAGTACAGGTTAATTAAACCGTCAGATGAATACTAGATTTTATTCCACAAATGTAATCGGTTTGTTATTTAAGCCAACAAATACATTTTATTTAAGATGAGTTGATATTAAAATTTAAATTAGCTGCTTACTCAGCTTTATCTCAACCTCAGAAATTTAAATAACTTCTTTGCTGCTGACATGAGCAAAACTACAGCTGGTTTTCTATACTCAAATGGAGTTTTTGTATAGCCATGACGGAGTGTATACATGTTAGATGTTGGTGGAGTCAACTTCAAAAAACCGTTGAGCAGTTGAGCTTCAAAACCGTCCTACAGAAACTCTATGGGTGGAGAATCTCTGGTTGGAGATTCCAGCACCACAAAAGCACATTGATGAGGCTGACAGTTTGCCAGGATGACAAAACCTATTCAAAACATTTATTTGAGCTTGATACACACAGGATCCCACACTGAGCTTTTGTGGTTTTTCTTTTTTTTTTTTTATGTGTTAGCAATCTACGGTAGGATAAATAACAACTGCATGCATGAATGGTTACGCACTGTGTCTGTGCTGGTGACACAAACTGCAATGTTGAAGCCATAATTACTGCAGAATATATTTATACCAAGGTAAATGAACAGTTTTAAATTGTTGGTATAAACCTCCCTATTCTTGCAGTTAGCAAGGTGACTAGGCCATGAGTGGGATCCGCTGTGTAAAGACAGGTTAGCCTATAGGTTAAAGCGACTATGTGACTATGCAAGTATATTTGAATGCAGGTGAATTAAATGCGGATGACTTTTTCCAAACCTAAAGAGAGAGAGCGGTATCAGAAATTCATATTTTCAATAACATTATCAGCACATGAGTGAAGGAAGTGAAGGAAGCAGTATTGTTGTTTAGAGTGATTTCCAGGTTCAGTATGAAGCTGTTGAATTTGCAGTATTTTTGACAGCTATTCGTTATTGTCTGGGGAGAAGTGCAGCATGATGTGCTACAAAGCCTTATAATGACTTCGTTCCTGTGCCGACTTGTTATTAAAATCTGTCCCAGGTGTTCAAATCATGAATGGACAATCGAGAAGGATAGGATCCTCACACCTGCTCTAATGCCCTGCAGTCACACAACATGCCACTCGGTGTGTTTCATGACAAGGATCTCTCCAGACCCTACATAAATTTTGCAAGCTCCAGACAAGTTTTACGTATATAATGAAATGGGGCTGATCATAAATCATGAATAAACATCCTGGTACAGAGAAAGACACATAAAGAAAGATAACCAACGAGAGCATGACTTAATAATAAGCAGTCCCTCCGATTTCATTTCAAGTGACTACGGCATGCTTTTGAAAGTACTTCCCCGCAAAAAGAATTATAGACTATTCAAGTCAATAAGTGTGTTCATAAATCTGACTCTTGACTGTCTCCTCAACTCATTTTCTTCTTGGCGTATCACAGATCTCTACAAGATAAATATCTGCAAGTCTTAGAGGCAGTAAGTATGCTATGAGACAAAGATAAGCTCACATGCTTATTCATCTGTCCTGCAGATAAAAATGCATACATTAACACCCACCCAGAGCGCCACAACCCTGCACAAAAGCCCCTCTCTCTCGTGCCTGTGAAAGAGACTGAGAAGGCTCTTTGTGGCTTCTGGTTGTCTTGACGACATGCTCTGGTCCAGCAAGCAGAGGGACTCTATGGAGGCAGGCTCCATTTAGGAACGACTAGTTAGATCACCGCCAATATGAAGGAACACTACCTCCCGCTCTACCGCTGCTAACACAGGCGCTCCTCCCTGTACTAAATAGCAACTTGAACTGTAAGCCTGAAAACAATTCCAAACCATATATTTATGGATAAATAATGTGACATGTGATGTCACAGTTCCTATAAAATAGCAGGTTGGCAGCATGCATCATTTTTGCTACAATAGAGCACAAACTTGTGATTGTTGAAATAGAAAGCCAGAAAAAAAAAACATTTGGAGTGCTGCAGGAAAGTAAAATCCATTAGCAACTCCAATTAGTAATTAGGATCCATTAGCAACTCCAAAAATTTCAGCACATTTTTATTTGTGGTAACTTGATTTTTTTTTGAGAATCTACATCAGGCATGATACTTACATAGTTTCAGGAAAAAGTGGAGAAATTACACATAAAAGACTTGAAAATGAAATTAAAGCCAACTACGTCTTCGTCTTCAAAAAATTTAACAGTATTCAGTCAGTGTAATTTGCTCTCATAGTCCTATGGGGTCTATGATGTGGAGCAGCCACTGTGATATTTCCTCTCTAGCTGATTGTACTGGCCTAACCTACTGACCCACTGATGGGGAGTGTAATAAAAACGTGCCAGACGTTCCAATTCCCTCTGCGACCAGGATGGCAGAACGCTTTCTGCTGTTCGAAAACGATTCTGAATTTTAAAACATTGATTCCTGCTCGTCACAATTTCATAGCTGAAGTTTTAGCAATTGGTTAAAACATTCTAATACTTTTCACATTTAACACAGCATAGCTCATTTCTTAGTGGACTTTAAAGCTTTGATCCTTTTTTTTTTTATCTGTATAATACCTTTGAGAACTGACCTCATTTTACATCAAGACTAAAGTTAATACAGTAGTATTAGATTTATTTAAGACAGGTACATAGGGTAAAGTAGGGGAGAAGCAACACACATTATTCTAATTCGATATGAGACAATACAATGGTGTCTCAGTCTAGTACATAATAAAAGAAATGATGTGCAATACAATGCATACAAATAAAATTTTATTAAACATAAGCTCTGAAATTTCGTTTCTTGAAAGCAAGCTGGGCACCACGGTGAATTTAGTGTTTGGCACTGCGGCCTCGCACCTCCGGGATCTGGAGTTTGCATGTTCTCTCCGTGCTTGGTGGCTAATTGGCGTTTCCAAGTTGCCTGCAGTGTGTGAGTGTGTGTGCTTGTGAGCGCTCTGTGATAGATTGGCACCCTGTCCAGGATGTACCCCGCCTTGTACCCCGAGGCACCAGTGACCCTTTATAGTATAAGTGGTACAGTGAATGATTGAGAGTGAGAACGAGTAAAAACAAGTTCACTGGGGTGCATGAGCATTTCTGTTTCATTGTTTAAGAACGATCAAAAATTTGCATTTAAACCTCAAACATTGCCACAGAACTGTGACTGAAGGGGGCCGGGTTACATATTAGATGTTTCTTATAATATTTTATTTTAGATACTTATAATTTATTTAATATATATTTTATATATGCCCTTCGATGGATTGGCACTGTCCAGTGTGTACCCCGCCTCGTGCCCTGGGTCTCCTGGGATAGGCTCCAGGCCCCCCTGCAACACTGTACACAGGATGAAGCGGTATAGAAAATTAATGAACTAATGATTTAATGAACATTTCATATACAGCTCTCTGTAGCTCATGCTTTTTATATCCTGATTTGTGTGTGTGTGAGTGCGTGTGTGTGTGTGTGTGTGTGTGTGTGAGAGAGAGACAGAGAGAGAGAGAGAGAGAGAGAGAGAGAGTGGTATTAGCAGCAGCCATTATGTTAGCAGAACATTAGTATCTCTTTGTCCTGATTAGAGGTACAGGAAAGTCATTTTAAACAATTGTACAAAATGAGGGCTTGATTAGGTTTACATGGCTATTACAGTACAGGTCACCTAATATAAGTGGTATTTATGATGAATAGTAAGGGCAGGGAAAAACAAAAACCTCAAAATATGGATCATTTGATCTCGTGATACATATTGAGTGGACTGCTTTACTTTTATTTTAAAGCTAAAATATATATATATACATAACATAAATCTTCATTTGATTTTCCTTTTTTTTTGCATGGGCAGGGTTTGCACACAGGTGTGTGTACATTTTAGTCACTGAATCACCATGTTAGCGGGTACCAAACACTGTGACTAATAAATCAACAGTATTCCATCACAGAGACCTAAAGTTACTGTACACAAATGTTATCAAAGTCATTAAATTCATAACAGGCAAGAGAGGGGAAAAATCATGCATTAGACATCTCCAAATAGAAACACTGCCATAAAGCTGTGAAAATGATCAAGATACAGTTCATGCTTCGCTAACATGTAAGATACAAAAAAAAAAATAATTTGGGCTGATTGGATGTAAAATTAAGGTAAAATGTGTAGCGTGTCCATTGGCTGTTGGCTTTATGCTTTTAGTCTAAAAATCAGTTTGCTTTATTAATGTATTTAATATGATATTCACACATTATAAAAAATCCAAATATACCATAGATCTTTCTTGTGGGTGTTGAGGGGTGTGCTAAAGCACCCCCAGGCCTCTTCCTGGCACCGCACATGTCTATTAACATAGCAGCCCAGAGTGCTACAGCGCAGCATGACACGTGTGACACACAACCAGCCAAATAGGGAGTGGAGATCATTCTAATTGGCAGTTTCAGATAATACATCATGCAGCCATGTTCTTTACAGGAACAACCACAAAAACACGTAATCTCATAAATCTGTGCTATTTCAAAGTCTTTTTTGTATAGTTGGTAAAAAAATTAATAAAACGAAGTTTATCATAAGTTTATCAAGTTGTAAAAAAAAAAAAAAAGGATACGTCCTCATGCACAGCACGGTGGCTTAGTGGTTAGCGCTGTTGGCTTACACCTACAGGTCCTTAGTTTGATTCCCACGTTGGGTCTGTGTGCATGGAGAGTGCATGTTCTCCTCCCGCAGTCCAAAGACATGCAGATTAGTCTAATTGGTGTTTCCAGATTGCCCGTAGTGTGTGAATGTTGACCGGACGTCCAACCTTACAAAATGGGGACAAATACAATGGTCACCATTGGCTTCCAGTTGGACTACAGAGGTTCCTAGATGGATGGATACTTCACTATCCTGAGCTCTATGCATGCTAATGCTATAAAGCCATACAGTACAGTATATATATATATACACACACACTACCGTTCAAATTTTTAGATCACTTTCTAACTCCATGATGGTTCCTGATTTTTATTTCTTTCTACATTGTAAAGGAATGCTGAAGGCTTCCAAAAATGCATTAATCTCCTTTGAACAGTTGATATTGAGATGTGTCTGCTGCTTCTGCTCTGTAAAGACTTCATAACGCCTCTAATCTGAGGTGCTGTTAATTGGTAATTTTTCAGGCTGAGAACTCTAAATGAACTTCTCGTCTGCAGCAGAGGTAGGTTTTGGTCTCGCCCTCCTGGGACGGCCTTCATGAGAGCCAGTTTCATTATGGTGCTTGACGGATTTTGCAAATGCACTTGACAATACTGTTCTTGCAAGAACAATTACAGAAAGGCTGACCTCTGTGTCTTAAAATAGCAACTAACTGTTGTTTTTCCTGTTGTTACGTAGTTATCTAATTCCATATGTGTTATTTTATAGTTTTGAAAAAACAAAGAAATTTGCAAGTGATCTAAAACTTTTGAACGGTAGTATATATATATATATATATATATATATATATATATATATTATGCTGGCATGTTCTGAGGGCTACCACTGCAAGAACCTATGGGAAACACTGCTAATGAATAGCCTTTAATATTTAGTCAATTTTATTTGAATAGCGCTTTTAATAATGGTCATCAAAGCAGATTTACACAATTATCAATTTGTCTTGAAAAATGCTATATGATGGGTCATACTGCCACACTCGATAAAAAAAGGGATTATCAAATGCTCTCCTTAAACATAATGATGATGGAGAGCTGTGTTCCTTAATACCCAAAGTAATCTTGAGATCTTTGCGAGACAGAAGAGCGTGATCAAAAACTTCGGCTAAATAACACTTTGGCTACATCAGCAAGTCTAATGAGCCCATGGAGACAAAAGACCTGTCTCTCACTTATCTGTATTGTTTGATCCGTTGCCAATACTTGTTGAGAATTCATGCAGAAGTAATCGCTTCCAGTGGAGGAACACACCAGGCCCTCTGATTTATTTACATCTTCTCCTTATCAACTGAATATGAATTGAAAATAAGTGTCTGGTATTAGTCATAAGAAAAAGAACTCAAATTAAACAAATGTCCTTCAGGATTTGGCATCACGAAATACTCTGCTTTGTGTGCTTTCCTTGGCATGCAGCCAAAATGAACAGAACCAGAACAGAGCATCTGCGCTTCGACGAGAAAAAGCCCATACATCCACTGTACAGTATGTCTGTTAAAACGCTTTATCTATAAAATATTCCGCTTTACACAGTTTTACTGACCATCTTGTTATTTTTTTCCCCTCAGTACGTTTAGGCTCCAAAATCCTTGTTAACCTTATAGGGTAATGAGTTCACAATCAACGTTCTTTGTCAATGACTGCAATCATCTGAACGTGGTTAAAGGTTTTGTCACTTTCTCCGTTGGGAAAATCGCTAGGAGGAAGGGTCACCAACCTTCTGTTCCACTTTTGGAGGATGGACAAGTTCATTTGAAAGATAATGGCCTACAAAAGAATATGTGCATTGTCCTCTGTGCAAATGAGATGGACAAACATAAGTTTTGCGGATGAGAGGTCAGCAGTTGTCAAACGCTTTATAAACTACTGCTTTTTCAAACATCCACCCATTCACAAATAGCTCAAAGTATGCACACACACATACACACATGCACATACACATTACCATTTTCAAGTATTCTATCTTCACATCTACTGACAGGAAATGGTTGGTGTTCAATGGCTGCCAAGTTGAAAAGCTCCAGTGTCACTGACAGTGGGCATGAACGTGGGTCTGGATGCAGGCTGCAGAAGGAACAGCGCTAATGAGTAGGTGGAGAGGTCTGCAGGTGGTCGAAAAGAAGACATCTGTCCGTTTGTTTCTCTCCCTGAGTGATGGCAGAGGAATAAAAGGATGTGGAACGTGAAGAGGTGACAAGTTCCGCTTGGACGGAAAGACAGCGAGCTTGGAAATGGGAAGTGAAATGAAGGATGGGGGGTGGGGGTGGAGGTGTCTTTGAAAGACTGAGCAGATGCTGTCCATCATGCCACATGATCTGGAATCGGCAGTAAAGACAAAGGGGCACGCCTGAGCATCTGCATCTGCCTGTCAAACACACATGCCAGGTTTGGACTAAAAAATATCTAGTTAGTCATGATCGGATAACACACTTTGATTTTCAGTTTTTCTTTCTGTTGTGTCTGCCCTTCACGGATGTATAAATAAAGAAAGAAAGGGAAAAAAAATCATTTTCTTTTTTATTTGTCAGAAAGAGCATGAATTCGACAACCAAAAAAACCCATTTCATAATGGTGGCTAATGGCTTATGGAACCCTGCAGTTTGCTTAATTGAAGCAATCTTTCCAAATTCAGAGATTGAGAGATGTAGAGCCTTAACTCCTCAGCTGGCTGGCGTGGCCTCGGGAGATCACAGAAGAGAAGGAGAAAGGGATGGGGTGGGTGGGGTTGGGGGGGGGGGTCTAAGGAAAAGCAACCAGGCTTACCCTTCAACATCAGTGGCAGCCAAAAAACAGCTCTAACACCTGGGAACCACATTAATGATTAATATGAGTGGAGTCGTGCTCAGGCCAAGTCCCAATGGGCCGTGGGCACAGAAACACACTGTTTAGTCCGTGAGCCTCCGGATTTCTTGCTCGCCAGACCACAAGATGAAGAATACATCACAGCTAAGACTCAGCATTCTCCACAGAGACTCAGCCAAATCATTTCTCTTATCACAAGAAGCTTTTATTAGGGATCATTTTTAATCCAGACATTCAAGCAAGATATTTGCACACACACACACACACACACACACACACACACGTTTGTATTAGGGCTACACAATTCTTGCTAAAAAATATTTTCCAACCTAAACATTAATTCCACAGAAACTAATGTTAATAATAATAATAATAATAATAATAATAATAATAAATAAATAAATAAATAAATATGCTTATGCTTGTGCTTTTTTGACACTAACTATGGTAGTACTTCATCATTGTATGCGTTGGTTTATAAAATGATCATTTGTGTTTGTTTAACCTAAATGTCACAGTGTTTGAAATAAAATACATAGTTTACATTATAAAATGAATTTCTGTCAATCTTCACATGAGTTCTACTATTATTCTCTATAACCTTCAATC
The DNA here is from genome assembly GCA_030522415.1 of Channallabes apus. Lineage (NCBI taxonomy): Eukaryota > Metazoa > Chordata > Actinopteri > Siluriformes > Clariidae > Channallabes > Channallabes apus. The sequence continues at coordinate 21,830,479 of CM060117.1, read as the reverse complement.
TGTTCTCAGGGTGTCCGTGTAACAGCTGGAATCAACGAGTCAGGTTTAATCGACTAATATAATAAGTTATAACCTGATTTGCAAATGACTGTCTCTGTTCAGACAGTAATATATATTTTTGTTTTTAGTGTGCGTGTGTGTGTGTGTGCGTGTGTGTGAGAGAGAGAGAGTTTGTGTACCTGTATGTGTGTTTGTGTGAATGCTCGTACATGTAACTGCCTTTGCAGGTGAAACATGTAGAAAATTCTTAAAACTTGTTAAAATAATAATCATACAAACTAACACATGTGGTGCAATATGCAACAGAAGAAAATGCAATGGTTTGACACAAGAGCATTGAGGGGATCAGAGAGCAACAAAAGGAACCAATCAGAAACAGGTCATCAAAATGTACCACCGCCAGCTTTAGGTCAAGTTTTTGGCAATAAAATAATAGTACAGTATACTGCTTCAACTCCACCAGGTAAACTGACTAGTCTGTTTAGGTCTGCCTCCTTGTTACACAACAGTGGAACGCCGTTAGTGAGGAACAGAGATGAGAGAAGCAGTTGAGTTTTATGACTATTAAGTGAACATGTGAATGCATTGTGATCTGAATGAAGGGAAATAAACTGTATGCTAGCGAATCGCTGTCATTTAGAAGTGAGATCATGTACGTATGAACCAAGGTATTTTTTTCAATTAATCGTCTATTTAAATAATCTTTTATTTGATTATCTTTTATCTTTTTTAATGTTTTCTTTTCCTGCTACTTGACCATGCCCCTTCACCCTTCACCACAACGTCCATAATTGCCATCCACCATCTTTAAGCTTTAAGTAATAGTTATATTTTACCGCTGCAACTTTTCCTTTTCCTTAGTTTTAGATTTCGTTTAATCAGGAAAGTCCATTAAAATACATAGTTTGTAATGATTTTATTTATCTTAATTTTTTTGCTTGTTAGTCACCGCAAGCATCAAACAACCTCAAGCTACAGTTATAATCTGATAGTAAAATAAGAGCTATTAAGTAATTGTGCCATTTGTAAACCGATCAATCTATTAATTGGCTCAGTAATCGATAGATTTATTGATTATCAAAATAGTTATTAGTTGCAGCTCTACTGGCATCAATTATAAACCAGTAAACGTGTGACAAGATCATGGGCAGCCAAGGCTCAGCAATAATTATAAATAAATGCCTATTTGATTCATTTGTTGTTGGTTCAACTTTAAGTCAACAAAAATACTGTATGTAAATTTGGCTGTTTTGATAAAAGATCAATTAAAAATAACAATGTCTAGGACACAAAACCTAAGTTCAACCATGTTCTATACGTTTACAGTATAAGTAATTAAAAATTACCCAGGGACAGCCAAAATGTCATGTAGTATTTTAGGTTTATTCAGATGCCATTATTTGGTGTGATGCAGTTATCAAACTCTATATCAGTGTCATGCACACTCAGCCGCGACCGGCACTAGGACCCGGAAGTAAGACGGTCGCGAACCTGAAAGCATAAAGGTAAACAAGATGGCGCCGCACATCGCTCTGTCATTGAGTTATGCCCAGATCCTTTCGGAATCGTTCCCGTATCTGTGAGTACTCACTTTCTTGGCTATCTTTTCAGACTGAGTGTGTGTTTATAGGACTAGGGTTAGATTGTGTCTTTCCTTTGCTCATTGAGTGTGAGAGTCCTTATAACAAAGCGCGTGATTATCCTGCCCGCTCGTGTTTATCCGCGTTTGGGTTTACCATTCACGCTACAGGGCTAACTGCTAAAGCTATCTGCTCATCCCGGTTTGTTCGTGACAGATAGCACGATCATCATTCTAGTCATCCCGGTTAGTCCGTGACAGAATGACAGAGCCACGAGCAGTAAACCCAGCGGATTACGCCCGCCTCCGCGATGTGGTTGACCAGCATGCTTTGCTCATCAATACGCTAACCGCGGAGCTCGGTTCTCTGCGCCGCAGTGTCCAAGACATCGCGGCCTTGCGCCGCGAGGTCGCGGAGCTTAGGCAGGAGAACGCGAGCCTCCGGGAGGCGGTTGGTGGGCTGGCTAGCTGCCCGCCCGCCGCGGCGGTTGCGGCGCCGCACCCCCCCCCCCCTTCTGACGTTTTTTTAGCTCTTCCAGATAAATGGGATGGCACGGATGGGAAATGCAGTGTGTTTTTAACATCGCTGGAACTGGTGTTTGAGTTCAATCCCACCAAGTACTCCACCGACCGGCTGCGCATTGCACTCCTCGTCTCGTTGCTATCAGGGCAGGCAGCAGAGTGGGCCACGGCAGTCCTGCGCGCAGACACAGACACCGCGCACTCCTACAATGAATTCACCCACCAGCTCAAGTTAACCTTTGAACATCCTGCAGGCGAGGTGGAGACCGACACAAAGCTCTACCACCTGCGGCAGGGAGGACTGTCCGTGAGTAAATACACCGCCGAGTTCCGGACACTCGCCATCCAAACCTCCTGGGGAGACGCAGCCCTCCGGACGTCCTACTTCGAGGGGCTGGCTAATCGTTTCAAAGACGAGCTAGCCGGACGAGAGCTCCCAGCCACACTGGAGGGGCTAATCCAGCTAGCCCTCCGGATCGACCAGCGCCTCCTATCCCGTCCGAGGCCAGCACCTCGAACCCTGCCGCCACCACCCACGTACGCCTACATTGCACCAAGACCACCAACCACCGTCACCACCGCTTTCCCTGGACGTGTCGGATCTCCACCCCCTGCCGTGGTTGACACCGGAGCCGGGGAACCCATGCAGCTAGGGCGCGCCTCCCTGACCGTGGCGGAACGCGAGAGACGTTACCGCGAGGGACTGTGCGCTTACTGCGGATCAGCCGCGCACCATCGAGCGACCTGCCCGTCCCGTCCGGGAAACGCCCAAACCCGGTGAGAGAGAGGAGAGACTCCCCGGGTATCATCCATCTCTCCGCGACCACCGACAACGCCGAGACTCGACTCACGGTCCAGGTAACCCTCCAGCTTGGCCACAAACGGGTCAGAAGTGCCGCGTTCATCGATTCTGGTGCCGCGGGTAACTTCATTGACTCAACGTATGCCAGAGGATTGGGGGTAAAGATAGAGGCGTTATCCCAGCCAGTGAAAATCACCTCGGTCGACGGGCGGCCCCTCTCATCCAGCCCCATCACCCAGCAGACCTCACCCATCACTCTCATCCTCGGCCAACATCAGGAGTCTATCCAATTTCACCTTACACCCATCTCCTCTCCACCCATCATCCTCGGCTACCCCTGGCTCTTACAGCACGACCCACTCATATCCTGGTCTCAGAACCGAATCCTTCAATGGGGGCCGACCTGCACCGACTTATGCCTACAGGCCCAGGCTGGGACGTGTTCCAGGGAGTCCGAGGCCCCCGACGTCGACATCCACGCCCTCCCACCACCATATCGAGACCTGGCTGAGGTGTTTTGCAAACGCCGGGCCAGCCATCTACCACCTCACCGACCTTACGACCTAGCCATCGAACTCCAGCCAGGCTCCAGCCCCCCCCGCGGCCACCTCTACTCCCTTTCTACCAGCGAGACCCAGGCGATGGAGGAGTACGTCGCCAGCGCCCTGCGAAATGGCACCATCAGACCCTCTTCCTCGCCGGCTGCCGCGGGGTTCTTCTTTGTGAAGAAAAAAGGGGGCGAACTTCGTCCGTGTGTCGACTATCGGGGGCTTAACAAGATTACCATCAGAAATCGTCATCCTTTGCCTCTTACCAACTCAGCCCTGGACGCCCTCTCTGGTGCCACCATGTTCACTAAGTTGGACCTCCGGAGCGCCTACAACTTGGTGCGCATCAGAGAGGGTGATGAGTGGAAGACGGCCTTCATCACCCCCACCGGACACTATGAGAGCCTGGTCATTCCATTTGGTCTCTGCAACGCACCCTCGGCCTTCCAGTGTTTCATCAACGATGTTCTCCGGGACATGCTAGGCCGATGGGTGTTCGTCTACCTAGATGACATTTTAATATACTCACGCACCCCCGAGGAACACACAAAACATGTTCGGGCTGTCCTAAAGAGATTGCTCGCCCACCAGCTGTACTGTAAGTTGGAGAAGTGTGCTTTTCACGAGCACTCCACCACGTTCCTGGGTTTTGTTATCTCGCCCCAGGGTGTGGCCATGGACCCGCAGAAGCTGGAGGTTGTACGTCACTGGCCCCTACCCAGGACACTCAAACAGCTCCAACGCTTTCTCGGGTTTGCGAACTTTTATCGTCGCTTTATCCGGGGCTACAGTACAGTTGCAGCACCACTCACTGCACTTACCAGGCTCTCCAACCATTCCTTCCAACTCAACCCTAACGCCATCTCAGCTTTCCACCGACTCTGTCACCTGTTCACCACCGCCCCGATTCTCCTCCACCCGGATGCCAGCCAACCGTTTGTTGTGGAGGTGGACGCGTCGGAAGTGGGCGCCGGCGCTGTTCTCTCACAACGAGGTCCAGACCAAAAGCTACACCCCTGTGGCTTTTACTCCAAAAAATTTAACCCCACTCAGCAGCGATACGGAGTAGGGGACCGTGAACTGTTGGGCATAAAGTGGGCCTTGGAGGAGTGGCGTCACTGGCTCCAGGGTGCCAGTGAGCCATTCATTGTCTGGACGGATCATCAGAACCTCATCACCATCCGCAATCTCAAACAGCTAAACCCACGACAGGCACGGTGGGCCTTATTCTTCGAACAGTACGATTTCCATCTTTCGTACCGCCCGGGGTCAAAGAACACCAAGGCTGACGCCCTCTCCCGCCAATACGAGCGAGAGGCGCCCCGGGCGGAGCCCGTGCCTGTCCTTCCACCCACCCGGATCATCGCACCCCTGCACTGGGATATGGAAACGAGGGTCCGCCAGGCACTGGCCACCGAACCCGCACCGGCAGGTGTGCCGCCCGGGCGGCTCTACGTCCCCACTCAACTCCGGCCCGAAGTCCTCCAGTGGGGCCATTCTTCACCCGTCGCGGGACACCAGGGAACCCGGAGAACCCTCACCTTCGTGGGACGGGCCTTTTGGTGGCCTTCGATGAGGAGGGAGGCTACTGAGTTCATCCGGGCGTGCCCAGTGTGCGCCAGGGCCAAAGACTCTAACCAACCAACTCCGGGGGAGCTCCAACCACTTCCAGTCCCTCGTCGGCCCTGGTCGCACATTGCCGTCGACTTCATCACGGGCCTGCCGATCTCCGAGGGAAAAGACGTCATCCTTACCATCGTGGACCGCTTCTCCAAGGCAGTGCACCTGGTGGCCCTCACCGGACTCCCGTCAGCCAAAACCACAGCAGAACTGATATTGGAACACGTAGTCCGATTGCATGGGTTCCCTAAGGACATCGTCTCGGACAGAGGTCCCCAGTTCACCGCCCGGTTCTGGAAGGCCTTCTGCCGTCTGATCGATTCGTCCTGCAGTTTGTCCTCTGGCTACCACCCCCAGACGAACGGTCAGACGGAGCGAACCAACCAACAGCTGGAGCGCTACCTAAGATGTTTCGTGTCGGATCGCCAGCGCTCCTGGGCCCGCTACCTCAAGTGGGCCGAATTATCACACAACCTTCACGTCTCCTCAGCCACCAACCTGAGTCCATTTGAGGTGTGCTATGGTTTCCAGCCTCCGATGTTCACTCACCAAGAACCGGAGGTTGATGTACCATCGGCCCAACAGTTGGTTCGCCGGTGCCGGCGGCTATGGCACCAAGCCAATCTCGCCATCCGACGCACCAACGCCAACTATGTGGCCCAACACCGCCGTCGGCACCCTCCGGGACGATTGTACCACGTAGGTGACAAAGTGTGGCTATCATCCAAAAACCTCCACCTGCACACAGAGTCAAAAAAGTTATCACCAAGGTTCATCGGGCCATACCGCATAACTCTCAGGATCAACCCTGTCACCTACCGGCTCCAGCTGCCTGCGGCGCTCCGGATCCATCCTGTCTTCCATACCTCACAGCTGAAACCATTCACCACCTCACCCATGGTTCCACCCACCCCCCCTGCTCCTCCCCCCCGAATCATTGACGGCGGTCCCGCCTACACCGTGCGACGGATCCTCGACTCGCGCCCTCGGGGCAGGGGCACCCAGTATCTGGTCGACTGGGAGGGCTACGGCCCCGAGGAGCGGTCCTGGGTTCCGGCTCGCTTCATCCTCGACTCCGGGCTCATTAGGGACTACCGTCACCGGGTATCCTCCACCCCTGGACCGTCCGGAGTCGGTCCTGGACGGGGGGGTACTGTCATGCACACTCAGCCGCGACCGGCACTAGGACCCGGAAGTAAGACGGTCGCGAACCTGAAAGCATAAAGGTAAACAAGATGGCGCCGCACATCGCTCTGTCATTGAGTTATGCCCAGATCCTTTCGGAATCGTTCCCGTATCTGTGAGTACTCACTTTCTTGGCTATCTTTTCAGACTGAGTGTGTGTTTATAGGACTAGGGTTAGATTGTGTCTTTCCTTTGCTCATTGAGTGTGAGAGTCCTTATAACAAAGCGCGTGATTATCCTGCCCGCTCGTGTTTATCCGCGTTTGGGTTTACCATTCACGCTACAGGGCTAACTGCTAAAGCTATCTGCTCATCCCGGTTTGTTCGTGACAGATAGCACGATCATCATTCTAGTCATCCCGGTTAGTCCGTGACAATCAGTAAAATATTGAAAGATTAACGCATTAACCCTTTTGTTAACATGTTTTGTTGGTCAGTTTAAAAGAGATAAATCTATTGAAATAGGATTTTGGAGTAGGTTCCTCCAAGGTCTGAAAAACAGCTCTTGTCACTAAAGACTGGCACAGATGGAAGTCTTTAAAGACACAACATCTAGACTTTCCACCATTAACCTAACTGCCACTATCTGTGAAAGAGTGATCTCTCAGAACTCCCAGCTGGCGCTGTAGCAGGGGATATGTTAGTGCTAATTACTATTAATACAACTCTGAATCTCGTTCCACATTTGTGCAGGATTTCAACTACATTGGTCCCTGCAGCAGCAGTTTCACACGACGTTTTATGTCAGGTGCACTAAATGTTCACCTTCACAGCTGTGCAGTACAAAATGTATACAAGAAAATAAGGGAAAGGAGAAAAAAGATTTATACAGAATATTCTGAGGATATTGGGCAGATTGTTACATATGCAGTTACAAAAGTAATATGTTCTGTAGTGGTTATCTCTTTAGGTCAAGTATGGTGAGCTCTGTTCTATTCATTTATCTACTCTATGGATCCTCAAATGGCTTAATTCTTTTTGCCTCATTTACAGTAGCATTCTTATGCTTTTTCTGTCTTCCCATCTGATAAGTTTTGGAAACAGCATTAATGTAAATCATTGTAGTAATTCTTCAACTCGAGTGGTATTAATATGTAGAGACATATAGGCCAAATACTACTAAAGTAAAAGTAGAAGTCCTTCATGTAAAGCTCAACTTGTGTAAAAGAACTCAAATTATAATGTAATTACTGTAAGTATCAAAAATACTGAGCATGTATTAGCCTTTTTCTTAGTAAAAAATCTCTCTATCTCTCTCTCTCTCTCTCTCTCTCTCTGTCTCTCTCTCTCTCTCTCTCTCTCGGTCTCTCTCTCTCTCTCTCTCTCTCTCTGCTTCCCTGGTACCTGCTGTTTCCGTTACTGTCTGCCATCAGCTCCACTTCTGATTTCGAACACCTGTAATGTTATTAATCGTGTCACAAAGGAATCATAATTGTCAGCAGGTGGCAAAATAGCTGCTTCAAATACTACACACCACTTTGGTTATGTAAAATGATGCCATACAGTACATATTAAAAGTACAAATATTTCATTGTAGGATGTAGTAGAGTGAAAGTAAAAATTTATTTATAATAAAACTACTTACAGTATGTAAAAGGCAGATATGTAAAATATTTACTTAAGTACAACAACAAAGTAAATTTACTTGGTTACTTTGGTGAACACTGTGTACATATGGAAAGTTTCACTTTTCTGAACTAAAAACATCAAAGTTTTTTTTTCTGACCTAATGTTTTCTGTTTTGCTGGTTAAGCCCTATCATTTCAGGATTTAATTACTGTACTCGGGAGGTTTTACTTTTCTTGATGCAGGTCAATAACGTGACTCTTCTGAAACACAGTCACATATTTTTCACAACTGTGGTTGTTTAATGAGATATTCACTACAGCAGTTACGGTTACAAGAATGATTACTAAACCATATTAATCTCTGCTGCAATTATACACGAAGTACATGAGATAAAAATGTAAGTCGCTCTGGATAAGAGCATCTGCTAAATGCCTAAATGTAAATATAAATTATACAATGAAATAAAAGGATTTGCTTATATAAATCAAATTGTGACATTTTTGGGTGGACAATGCACTTCCAGTAAACATAAAACCATCAGCTAGGTTGCCATTCACAAGGTCTACTTGGTGATTGTACAAATTCAGACCCCAGTTTTTCATCAGAAAAGATAGCAGTAGAGGTTCAGTGCCACAAATATGTAACTAGTGACAAGTAATCCTACAGCATAATAGACACAAATTCACAGATAACTCACTGTCTCATTGTCTATACCGCTTTATCCTGGGGGGTATTATTTCAATGGGGGGGGGGGCACAGGAGACTTAGGGCACAAGGTGGGGTACACTGCCAATCCATCGCAGAGCACATGCAAACCCACACACTTATTTACACACTAGGCCAATTTGGAAATGGCAATTAGTCTAATCTGCATGACTTTGGACTGTGGGAGGAAACCGCAGCACCCGGAGGAAAACCATGGGAATTGAACTTGGCCAGGGATTGGACCTGGACCCTGGAGGTGCATGTCGGCACTGCTAACCACTACACCACCGTGCCGCCATTTACAGATAACTGAACATCCAAAAAAAATAATTTTATTTAATAATCATATTTAAAACTTTATATATGTTACATATAAAATAAATGGGTAAATTATTTTTAAATTATGTAAAAGTTGCATAGTGGTGACACTTTCGAATTGGGGGTCAAGTTGCTGTAATCTGAGCATTAAATCGCATCCATTTCTATAGGTCTGTTGTGTGTATAACATCTATCTCTGTTTTGTAATGTTATACACTTGTAATGTTATTTTTTATGTAAAAATGATAAGAATACACAAATTGCCACAGACTTCATGACTCACTTCATAGGAAATATTAGTAGTAAATCAGGCAGTTAGTAACATGTCTGCATTAAACTTTCAATAACTTTTAGTTTTCTCATCTGGGGTCTAACAGTTCATGGAAGTCATGGTTGTGATATACAGGTATGCCAGATTTCCCACTAGGATTCTAGTTGTTTGGCTTCATAGCATCTGCTGAATGTGTTCTATCTGTTTGAATCTCCTCTTCATCAGCAATAATAATAATAATAATAATAATAATAATAATAAAGAAACTTAAATCTCACTTTTTGAGTCTGTCTGTGAAACTTGTTTCCTTTAATTGCACCCCTGCTGCTTGATGCAATGAGCATGAAAAGGCAAATTAGCATGAAATACTTGATTATCATGAAGCTAAAATATAAAGGTAGTATACAGAATGAAACCTATCAAATGTTAAAGAATCAAACAATTACCTATATTGTAATTAGTACATTTCTAGGTATATTGTAAGCCTAATTTTCTCAATTCTAAAAATTTACTGTATGAAATACCGGTGGCCTGAATGACCAGAAAGATATCTTATCTCATGCTAGTTGGTCATGAGGACCAACTTTGCTTTGACTTGGTTTTCACCATATCTACAAAATCAGTCTTCCCTGGTGATAATCAAGTTCACACACAATTGAATAACCCTGAAATGACATATTGACCCACTTTTCCTCCGCATTTAAAAAAAAGAAAAATTTTTTAATTATATCACATATCCTTCCTATGCCACTGCCCAGTGTATTCCTTAGACTTCTGGCCCATGCCACTCACTGCTACCTACTGTACAGTGTTGGATATTTTTCCTGCATCTAATCCTAGGAGCTCGAACACCCTCTGTCAAAGACGAGTATTTGGCAGCCTAGTGTTCAGAAGTTTGGAATTCCTTACATGGTCTGGTTCTCCTGTTTTCAGTAATTACTTACATGCCATTAGACTCAGCCCATGCGTTTCTCCTTTTCAATGGAATTAAATATTTTCCCCTAAGGTCGAGTCGAAGTTAGAGGCTAACTAGATGTGGAACATGTGGATGGTCAAAAATGTCCACCATCTTACATCAAATTCCTCAAACAGACGAAAGAAATGGAATGGAATAAAAAGCTCAAATGCATACGGAGTTGTCAAGTTGCATCTAATTATAAATAAATAATCTCTTTTTCATTTTCATCAGCTTGATCATTTTATAAATTGTAAATGCCGTTAAATGTTTAAATATAAAACTTTTCCTGCTAGCATTAAACTAAGTGGATTGTGTCCATTGATGAAACTGTAATATAGTGTCAGAGGTCAGACCCCCTCTAGTGGCATGTGACATGCTGGTTAATGGGTTAAAGCTGAGAACAGATGCAGCTGTCAAGAGTCAGAGTCAGGCTGTGGCCATGTTGCACTTCTGTTACTCATCATACATGAGGATCCATATTTCAAATAGCTGGCATACCCCAGTTAGGCCAAGAGTGTATTGGTGCAAAGTGTTAAACCGCCCCTCACCCATTATACATATTCTTGAACAGGCAGACACAAAATCATTTATTTTCCCGGACAGCAATACATAAATATGGAATTTAATCTGATTCGTATGTGTGGTTTAGATAATAACTTATTCTTCTCTCTGCCTCTAACAGAACAGGAAATTAACGTGAGTACAAATCAGTGCACTTGATTATTTTTAGCACTGCATTTCCCACTTGGTGTGGCATGACACAGCGGGTGTCTGTGTGTGAATGCATGTCTTTCAACATGGGACACACATTAGTTTGCAGTAGTATATCTGTTCACGTGAGCAAAATTGTAACAAAGAATGAGCAACAAACAAGACCATTCTAATGAATTTATATCTTCATCTGGCCATTTTGGGGGGTACAGGGTGATGCTGAAAAGTTCTGTAAAACAGCAGCTGATAGTTCTACACCCTGTCTGCCTTATGTCCAACTTCACAGACCAATAAGACATGCCTTTCTAGCAAATTCAACACTTAAGCTCAGCTCTAAGAAAACAGTTATTTATAAAGAGCGCCAGAAGACAAGCATTAGTATACTGAACAAAGCCGAAGTAGTCATGAGCTGGTTGAAATCTATATATTTAGATTAAATACAGAATACTGAAGATGGGTTGAAAATGCCACCATAACGAAAATAAAGGCTTGATAAAATACAAAATAGCACACATAAATCCTACACAACACCATTAGGGTCCTGGCAAGAGTAATTTAAACAAAGGCTCAAATATATATATATGAGCCCTGATGAGCAAGATGAGGTCGATGGTGGCAAGGAAACACTCCCTGAGATGACAAGATGACCTTGAGAGGAACCGGACTCAACAAGGATCCCATCCTTATCTGGGTGGTATCGAATAGCAGGGATTGATCTGCAGTCATACAATGCCATGAAAAATATTTGCCCCGTTCATGCTTTTTTTTCCATATCACCAACCAAATTTTAATATTCCACAAAGCTGACTAAAGAAAACACAAAATGAGGTTCTTAAATCATGATTTCATTTATTAAGGAAAAGAGCTATCCAAACCTACCAGGCCTTATGTGAAAAAAAGTAAATCATGAATAAACTGTTGCAGTAGCACTGTTGCTTTGCACTTGCAGGGTCTTGGTTTAATTCCCCCTCTTCAGGGTCTGTGTGGATGGAGTTTGCATGTTCTCCCTGTGCTTAGTGAGCTTCCTCCAGGTACTCAGGTTAACTCCCACAGTCCAGATACATACAGATTATGACATTCTTGAATTTTCTGTAGTGTGTGAATGAGTGTGTGAGCGTGTGTATGTGTGAACCCAGCGATGGCTTGGCACCCCATTCAGGTGTACCCCACCTTGTGCCCTATGTTTCCTGGGATAGAATCCAGGTCACCCGCAACCCTGCATACAGAATAAAATGGTATAGATAATGAATGATGATGATAAGATGAATGAACTGTAATTTTTGGAAAGCTGAGTCGAATTTTACTTGCCGCCCCAAGGCCTAATTACTGCAAGACCTGCTGAATCAAGAAATCACTTAAAATAATCTGTCTGACAAAGTGAAGCAGGCTAAAAGTCCACATCATGCCACAATCCTAAAAATTCTAAAACAAATAAGAAACAAAGTAATTGATATGTGTCAGTGTGGAAAGGGATACAATGCCATTTTGAGCTTTGGGACTCCAGTGAACCACAGCGAGAGCCAATATCCACAAATATAGAAAACTTGGAACAGTGCTGAACCTTCTCTACCAACATTACTGCAAGAGCACAATGACGGCTCATCCAGGAACTTTACATAAGAACTCAAAAACAACATCTTTAGATCTGCAAGCCTCACTTGTCTCAGTTATGGTCAATGTTCATGATTCAACAATAAGAAATAGTGCAAAAATTTAGACCCATGATAGAGTTCCAAGGTGAAAGCCACTGCTGATCAAAAATCTCACATTTGCCAAAAAATATCTTCATTATCCCAAGACTTTTTGTCCACTGATAGGACAAATGTTGAACTTCTTGAAAATTGTGCATGCATTTCATCTTGTGTAGAACTAACACAGCGTTTCATAAAAACAAATGCTGACTCATTTAAGTGTGACAAATATGTATTCATTCATCTTCTATACCGCTTTATCCTGTATTTAGGGTTGCGGGGATCTGGAGCCTATCCCAGGAGACTCTGGGCACGAGGCAGGGTACACCCTGGACAGCGTGCCAATCCATCGCAGAGCACACACACACACACACACACACACACACACACACACACACACACACACACACACTCATTCACACACTATGGTCAATTTGGGAATGCATCTGCATGTCTTTGGACTGTGGGAGGAAACCGGAGAACCCGGAGGAAACCCACCAAGCAAGGGAAGAACATGCAAACTCCATACACACAGAGACGAGAATCGAGGCTGGCCGGGAATCGAACCTGGACCCTGGAGGTGCAAGGCGACAGTGCTGTGACAAATATGTATAAAAAATAAAAGAAACAGGAATGGGGCAAAAACTTTTTCATGGCCCTGTACTGTTTGTTAGGAGGCTGGAAGTTCAGTATAACAGGAGGGTAAATATGAAGTCCATTGGAGGCTCATGTACACAAGCGTGGATGCTTGGGACAAGCATGGGACTGTGCTTCCCACAGTTGTAAAAAGTGGATATATGAGCTACTGGCCAATATTTTCCAAACTCTCTCATCAACAAGACATCTGCAGAACTACTAACCTCTGGATGTTTTTTTTTTCTCTGCGTAAAATCTAAAGACTGCTGTGCGAAAAATCATCTTAGCCTGACACAGACAAAATGGCTGAGATTAATTAAACCCCACATGCATCATTCTGATGTGAAAAACTGAAGTGCTTGACCTGTATCTGCATAACTTATCGCATTGTCCTACAAATTGGATAATTGCATGAATGAGCAGGTGTTGAAGAGTTGGTAATAAAGTGCCCCTTGAGTGTTTACTATTTACTTTGTTTCAGGTGGCTAATTTATTTTCCCCCACTGTACTACTTGACGCTGTAAATTATGCAGGATATTTGCTCCTGATTCATACTGCCTTAATGCGGCTTTGTCGGAAATGAAATCATAACATGCTATAGCAGAGCTACACAAATGTTTCTTTTTCCTTTGATTGGAATCCTGCCGAAATTATCTGTAGAGAAATGCTTCATGCCTGTGTACTGTTCTAGTCTGTATTGTTTATCACATTTTCGCCTGTTTAATTAAATTTCTGAGCATACAGTAAGGCTATTCAGTTAGATTGGTGTTGTCACTTAACTGGCGGGCTAACTTTTAAATGCATCATTTGTTAATGTCTGCGTCTGTATCATCGGGTGCCCGTTGGTGTTATCTCCGTTAAATCCTGTAATATTAATACATAAAGACATTAAGGAGCAGCTGCTTAACTTTCAGCTCCTTTGTTAGGAAAATGCATTGCTGCATCTTACAGTAGCTCCAGGTTGTTCTTGTGCTCCTGCTGAATTGCCCCTAGGTATGAATGTGGTACCCTTTGATGGATCGATGAATGGCTCCACATCCATCACAACCCTGACCAGGATAAAATGGTTACTGATGAAGGAAAGAATGGAGTCATTCAATGACTGACCTAGATTTAGGGCTACATGTATGTGTAAGAGTATTTAATGTTTTGGAATACTGTTTTATCAAGAAGAACAAAACTATGACTATAGATTAGATCACACATCCTCACACATTTATTTGGATAATCAAATGGTCCTTTGAAATCTTTCATCTGATTGCCAAACATTTAAGCCTCACTGTTTGTGAAGCTTGTTTGCCATGCAAAACCTCACAAGCCTTTGGGACATTGTGTTTCTCTGAACAGCAAAAGCCTGATAAGCCTCAAGAGTTATTTTCCACGGCTCATTAATATCCAGACCAACTAAATGAGGAATTGCTAATGTCCAATTTGACAACATCAACCACAAATCACTGCCTTTATATTACAGCAAAAAAATACAATAAATCAAATCGCAGACCTGTGTTTATTAATTTGCTTAATTGCCGTCTTTTTTTTTTTTTTTTTACCTTGCCAGAGGTTTAACCTTGACAGTTTTTTTTCGTCCATAGAGAGCAGAAACAAATGCACATCACAGTGCAGCAGCTACTGGTTCCCACACAGATTCTCTAACTCAAACCTCACCCTAATATCTCATCATCATCACTCCCACAGCATAGTGATTTTTTATCAGCATTCAACATCAAAACCAACGCCTAGCTGGAGTAAAATTGGATTACTTTATTATTGTTTAAAGCAGCTTATATGATATGTCATCACCTCAGCTACAAAAAACCTGCAGTGCATAGTACCTACTTTCTTCTCAAATTGAAAACAGTATTGAGAACTATGTTCACATTACCAGCCTGAAGTAACTCAACACTATTTTTTTAAGCCTAATGTGACACAGATCGGATTATTAGGGCTGTCTGAATGGACAAATTTGTTGTTTTTCAGATCTGAGCGGCTTGTCAGCTGTGCTGTGGCTTAGTTGGTTACAATGCCAGCCTAGTAAACAGGAAGAGCCTGAACTCGAATCCCAGCAGTTTGAAGGTCTGGGGTTCAAGCCCCAGCACTGCCAAGCTGGCACTGTTGGGGCCTTGAACAAAGCCCATAACCTTGTCTGCTCCAGGGACTTTGTATCTGGCAGACCACGCGCTCTGACACCAACATCTTAACTGCGATATATGAAAAATAAAACATCTTGCTGTACTGTAAGATACATGTAACAAATCAGTGAATCTTAGTATTGTTAGTGGATCTAAGTCACAGAGACATACTGTGCAGTATCCGATATGTGATCATGCGATGTGAATGAGAACGGGCAGAGGAATTCATGCAACGTTTACACGAAGAGGGCTTTCTGAAGTCAGCACCAGCAGCGTGGTGTTGTAGGAACAAGTATATACTTAACAAAATATATCAATAAGTGAGAGGACCAGTAGCTGGACTGGGTTCTGATCACACCTGGTAAAGGATAAGCACAACATTTCCCCGGATAAAGTGGTTAGAGTTAAGGCTAAAAAATAATACAAATAATAAATTGAATTGATATGGTGTATTCGCCATGCACCGATACACTTGCCAGTCAGCTCTGACATGCTTGCACATATATATATACACACACACACACACACACACACACACACACACGTTCACAGATGATGTGTTGAATGATCTCTGGTTCATTCACAGAAAATGTACAAAGTACGTACATGTCATGTCCATCTGTTACTACATCAAAAGAGAATGAGCCAGGGAAAACAATGAAAGGGAAGTTTTTACAGACAACCGGCACTGGGCCATAGGAAGTGTTGCCATATAAGGAATTAAGAGGAAGAGGGGGAAGCCTTTGAATCAAAGAAAGACAGACAGACAGCCAGACAGAGAGAGATAGCAGTGTTTGAGACTTAACACATTCATATCAAAAACACTATCAGGAAAAATATTTTTACATTTAAATTTACTGAAGATGAACAAATGAATGAATGAATGAATGAATGAATGATTTGACATAATACCAGTTGTGAGCATTGGAGCTAAAATACAAGCTAAATAATTTTTTTCCGACTTTTGTGTTAATGAAAAATGTATTCATATACGTTTTGTCAAACCTGCTTAATTATATCAAATATTTCTCCAGTGACATACCCATGTATGTATAACAGAATGAACGAAAAAAATTAAATTTTATTTGTCAAATACACAACCATACACAGTATGATATGCAGTATAAGCATTTCATTTCATTTTTTTTGTTCTTTTGATATTCAAAAGACTCAGTTCAAATGACAAAAACCGACTCACGTTAAATGTGTGCGCTTCTTTATTTAATTCATCTGTAAGTGAGGGGAACAAATGGCACACACACACACACACACACACACACACTCACACACACACAGTGCAGCTGAACATTCATATCCATTACACATTAAAGTGATGGGTGTGAACACACATTATCAGATTTCACTAAGTGACAGCAGGAGGAATGAAGTTTAAGTAATAAATTGTGTATTTGTGCCATTTTAGCTTTAATAATGTCTCGAATGTCAAAATTCACTTCATGCCACCCAGAAGTGGCACTTTCTCCAAAACTAAATGCTTCATAATCAGCTCTCAATCGGAGCAAAGTTACATGTGCTGAAGATGACACAGTGCACCTTGAAGCTGTGTAGAAACCTCTAGAAAGGAAAGTTGCCACATTAACTGTAAATATTCTAGTGTTTGATGTCCTTAAGCTCCTCCCTGAGGATTAATTCAGACAGTCAGTTAGACAAGCCTCATTCAATTCAATAGCGAGTTAACTACTAATAATAACAATAACACAAACACCTGAATCTAAATATAAATCTGTGCCTGGTGTTACTGCTCCAGAAAGTGTGTGTGTGTGTGTTTTTCTTCCAAAGTATAAAGTCACAGCATGGTGTATTTAAGTTGGAACTAAAAGCCGGGGCGTCAGTGTGGCCGCTGCTAATGGCAGGAGTTTACAGAACGTTAAGAGAGAGAAAAACAAACAAACAAACAAACAAACCATAAAGTCATCTTAGAAAAATAACTTACCGATAAACAGGATTCTGTCCGGAGTTGCTCTCAGTTAATCCCAACTAATCCTGACAGCCGAGCGGTGAAACGGATCAGAAACACAGATCTGCTTTATCACTTTGTTACTTTTCCAAACTACAAACCTGCAACAAAAGCCAATCTCGACTGTTCAGCAACGCGGAGAATACGAGGAGAGCAGTGTGCATGGACTCCTCCTGCTACATGGAATGATGTGAATAACGGCAGGCAAGCTCTCATCATCATCATCATCATCACTCTCATCATTGTCACACCGCCGTTACTTGTCCGCTACTGCCCCCCTGCGGTCAGCAAAGGCAAATCACAGGCTGCAGGACTACTGTATACTGACGCCCTTGTGTTTTTTTTGTTTTCTTCCCTCAGTAGCTGTCTTAAATGTCCTAACAACGCGTATCATCATACACTCACTGTCCATGTAATTAAAAACACAATAAATGTTAAATAAATAAAGAAATCTAAATTAATAAATATAATGTCCAACTTCGGCGGCGCGATGGTGTAGTGGTTAGCACTGTCGCCTTGCACCTCCAGGGTCTGGGTTCGATTGCCCAGCCAGGCTCGATTCCCGTCTCTGTGTGCATGGAGTTTGCATGTTCTCCCCGTGCTTGGTGGGTTTCCTCCGGGTACTCCGGTTTCCTCCCACAGTCAAAAGATATGCAGATTAGGCTAATTGGCGTTCCTAAATTGCCCGTAGTGTGTGATTGGGTGTGTGAGTGAGTGTATGTGTGTGTGTGCCCTGCGATGGATTGGCACCCTGTCCAGGGTGTACCCTACCTAGTGCCCGAAGTCTCCTGGGATAGGCTCCAGGTCCCCTGCGACCCTGAACACAGAATTAAGCGGTATAGAAAATGAATGAATGTACAACTTTGGGAGAGTCTGTGCTTATGATTCCTATTCTTGGCTGGCAAGCATGAAACCTATTGTTGTCCTCTGCTGTTGACCTCTGTTTTAGTGGTGAAAAGTGATTATATTCATTACTATACACTATATGGACAAAAAAGTATTTGGGCAAACCTGTTAATTATTGAATTCATGCCTTATCCCTAGTGAAGGGAAATCTCAATGCTACAGCATACCAAGACTTCTTGGACAATGCTATGCTTCCAACTTTGTGGCAACAGCTTAGGAAATGCCCTTTTCTATTCCAACACGACTGTGTCCCAGTGCACAAACCAAGGACAATAAAGACAAAGATTGATGAGTTTGATGTGGAAGAACCCGACTGGTCCGCACAGAATTCTGACCTCAACCCCATCAAGCACCTTGGGATGAACTTGAAAGGAACATCATGAATGCTATACAGAATGAATGGGCACGCTTTCCCACAGAAACACTCCAAAATCTTGTGGACAGCCTTCCAAGATGAGTGGATGCTGACTGTTATAACTGCAAAAGAGGGACCAACAATGAAGTATATTTATTTGGATACAATGTCATTTCAGATTTGCCCAGAATATCAGCAGTTTCTAAAAAATATTTAAATAGAGCCAGCTTTAATGATACAGTACCAACAATCATGGCACAGTTAAATTTGCAGAGCTCTCACATTCTCCATTCTGATGTTAATGTGAGTGGTAATTGAAGCTCTTGAATATGAAGGCGAACAACTGTCTATTTATCTATTTTTTTATATATTTTAAACCTGCATTGTCTTTTTCACAGAAGTATTTCCTACATTGACAACAATATGTGACTGCCTGATAATAGTCGTGTCAATGGGCATTCCTTTGAAACTAAAGTGACTGGTGCAGAGCTTTTAATGTTTAGTTAATATCTCATAATATATACTGTACGCTCTACCTCAAACACAAATGGTTCCAAACTTTCATGTTAGCAAACATGCCCACTTTGGCCCATCATGTGTTCTAGCGTGCTAATATTCATGTCAACACAGTGGCTTTAACTATGTTTAAATTGGATTTCTACTTAATATGACATCAAATATTGCTAAAAAAATGTTTGAGCCCAGTGATTTTTTCCCTCCTTTTTAAGTGCAATGTCTGCTATTTCAATTAAAACATTTGCTTTTGAAGGTGTATTTTTAAGAACATAGAGCTACAATACTGTAACACAGTCTTTGATCCAAGTTTTGTGTTCCACCCTTCTCCACTCTACACATTTACCAGATCTCAGTTGCAGTTACCAGTCTCGTCTGTGCATTATATTATCCAATGGAAAAATTACATTTCCATTCTGCATCAACTAAATCATTGTCTTTCAATAGTCCAATTTGAAACAGGTGGGGGGAAGCATTCAGCGTTCAGCTTCAGGGTCTTTAATTCGATTTTGAGTTCATGTAAATGTTGGTGTCTATATTCTCCCTGTGTCTGTGTGAGTTTTTTTTTCTAGGCTATCTGGTTTCTCACACCAGTGGATTGAATAAGATGAATTGCTCATAGGCGTAAATGAGGCTGTGTGCCCTGAGACTGGCATCCTATTCACTCAGTATTTACGGGATAGACTCTGAATCCATCATAACTTTGACAAGGAGAAAACAGTTACTGAAAAGAAAAATCAACAATTGCTTTGTTAAGATTCATTTTAATATGATGAAAATGACTGGAACTGCTTTTAGTGTTCATATTAGCAGGATCTGGAACGCACTCCCAGTGTATATCTACCAGGCACCTTCAAAAACTAAGTTTAAAAACATTTATATAATTAGCTTTTTAATTAAGCAATGCATTATTTTAACCATTATGATATTTTAATATTTTATTTTCTGTGATTACCTATTTTTATTTATTACTATATTTATTACTATTATAAGTTTATATATTGTATTTGTAGGTTGTGTTGCATTATAAATGTTTTATTAAATGTATCTTTTTGTTATATGTTTTATTGTAAAGCCGAACTGCTTTTCAGGTAGGTGCTATATAAATAAAGCTATTATTATTATTATTATTATTATTCATTCATTTCATCTTCTATACCGCTTTATCCTGTATTTAGGGTTGCGGGGACCTGGAGCCTATCCCAGGAGACTCTGGGCACGAGGCGGGGCACACCCTGGACAGCGTGCCATTATTATTATTATTATTATCGATTTTATTGTTGTCTGGTGCTTCTAGAAAACATTGTATGTTTATAATCCAAAACCACAATCATGACTAACCCCTCAAAACAAACAAAATCAAATAAACAAACAAAGCAATAGCCTATGCACTCCATAGGCTGCAAACTTCTTGGTAGATCGGAATCCAGGGATTTTTTTAAGGTATGGAATTGTTTCTTACTACATTTAGGTTAATTAAAATTTGCTGCTGTGACCCCCACCCCTAAATAAATAAACAAATAGATAAATAAATAATACGGTTCCGTAGCAGACTTATACAGAAAGGGGATATAAAGTATGGAGAAATATACTGTATGTGTCTGTAGAAATTAATGATTTTGAAGTCAAGTTTTTATTAAAGATCTCTTTTGTTGTATTTACAGTTACTGGCCAGCAGTGGTCTCAAGAGTATTCACATTCATTACGTGAGTAGAAGTATAGATACTAGGGTTTAAAAAGACTTCTTTAGAAGTTGAAGTATCAACTCAAGCTTTTTACTCAAGTAAAAGTGTAAAAGTACTGGTTTCAAAACTACTTAAAGTATAAAAGTAAAAGTAACGTGAGGGGGAAAGCATTAAGGATAAAAGCGTAGGCTGTGCCACGGGCCCATATGTATATTACTGTACACTAACACGTCATAAAAAAAAAGAAAAGAAAAACGTGTTGTTGTTTTGTTGTGTATTTTAACGGCCATAGTGATTTGGGATACTGTATATGGCAATTGAAAAATAATGCATTTTAGTACAATGCAAATACATTAAAAAAGCATATATGTGTGCTACTGAGCAT
The DNA here is from genome assembly GCA_030522415.1 of Channallabes apus. NCBI lineage: Eukaryota > Metazoa > Chordata > Actinopteri > Siluriformes > Clariidae > Channallabes > Channallabes apus. Next base: position 21,809,414 of record CM060117.1, on the reverse strand, counting down.
TAACATGTTTTATGGAGAAGACTACAGTATATGATTAAAATGAAGTACTTTAATGGTGCAAAAACAAACTTCAGAGGCATGTCATCAGTAACCTTTATTGGAATGTAAATGTACATCCAGCTTAGCTGCAGGAATCTGTGAAGGGCAACATACAAGAAAATTAGTGTACCCAGGGCAGGCTTGTGTGTGTGTGTGTTTGTGTGTGTGTGTGTGTGTGTGTGTGTGTATATATATATATATATATATATATATATATATATATATATATATATATATATATATATATATATATATATATACAGCATATATCATTCCTGTTATCTTCCTGGTGCTGTTACCTTCCTCACTGGTGTTTGTTTGTGACATTTCGAATCTTGAGTCTCTATCACGGACAGCTTCGTCTACTTATCACAACCTTATCAACCGAAAATGCTATTTTATTCAAACGTCCTTGCTGGAGTGTGTGACATAACATCATGTGCAGGTGCGATGGATCGCGTACCAACCAACAGGGTGTCGGAATGGTATGTTTATACTTCTCATCTGTAACGTCCTTCGGTATAGAAGAAAATAAAGATCACATAGACAAACGGAGTTGTTAGCGAATGTGCCGTTTACTTTTTTGTTCTCTCATGCGCATGCCCAGTGACCGATTACACACGCTTAGTTACCTCGTCCCAGTCAGGATGCTGAACAGAAAACTTGGAACAGAACTACATGCAAACACTACATCATCCAACCACAATCAAATTGGCGCGATTTATCCGGATGTTTTTTTTTTGTTGTTTTTTGAATGACAAGCTGAAATAAAATAGGAGTAACGAGGCTATTTTTAAAATGTAAGGAGTAGAAAGTACGGATAATTGCTTGAAAATGTAGGGAGTTAAAGTAAAAAGTTGGCAGAAAAATAATTACTGCAGTAAAGTATACTGTAGATATCCAATATTTCTAGTTAAGTAAGGTAACGACGTATTTGTACTTCGTTACTTGACACCTCTGCTCTATATGGTGTTTTGAGCAATGTCAGCTAAAAAAGCTAGCATGTAACTTTGATATTAATATTTATGTCTATACAAAAGAATAACTTTTAACACGGTAGTGCCTAAAATGCATTAAACAAAATCCCAGAAATAATTAACACTGGATACGAAAGAGACCGTATACTGATTAATTTATCATGATTTTGTTTGAGTGTGTCCACATTAAATGTTCAGACTCAGATGCATTTTAAAGTTTTACATTGTACAGTGTACAGTGTAATCCACTGATTTTAATAGTCAAGATCACCATAAAAGTAAAAATACTGATACTTAACCAGAACAGAAGCATTATCACATTTATTACCAATTAATAGAATTTAAATGATGCTTTTTTGGGGGGTTGACAGCCATTTCTATATGGTGAATATGCTTGAAATGAGGAAGGATTAATGAGTAAAGAAAAGCGAGATTAAAAGTTTAAATAGGCTGCTTGTGTGCCTAGCATCTTTGATCTGTAGCTACTGTATGTGAAACCTACACTTTGACCCTTCATGACAGGCTCCATTTATTCCTGCAGGATTCATCAGATTTTTTACACACCAAGGCCATCAGCACTCATCTGCAGTATTTGGAATAACACTTTAGTGTGAAGAACATGCACAACCACGCTGAGGTACTGTAGTATCAGTAAAGATGACATTCAGTGTCAATGTACCAACATTTTACTACAGCTTTTTGGTAAGTTTCTGGCTAGTGATACCAAGATTTAGCAAACTACTACTATAATTGTCAATTCGGATTAATGCTCATGCCTGCTCATGGAGATCTTCAGTACTCCTCTCAGTTCAGGTCTAAACAGGACTGGAACTGGCTTGTGATTACTGATTTACAGGCCAGGTTTGATCCATTAAAAAAAACGTAGCAGACAGGAAACAAAGTACCAAGGGAGCTATTAAAAATATTTAGGTCGTTATACATGATATGGACAAACGTAGTTGCACAAATCTGCAATGGCATTGTATCCAAATACATAATATGGGGTTTGTCCCCCCTTTTGCAGTTATAACAGCTTCCACTCTTCTTGGAAGGCTGGCCACAAGATTTTTCATGCCTGTTCATTCATTCAATTCCAGTTCATCTCAAAGGTAAGGTTGAGGTCGGGGCTCTGTGCGGCCCAGTCAAGTTCTTCCACACTCAACTCATCCAACCATGTCCTTATTCCTTGCTTTGTACACTGGGGCAGAGTCATGTTCAAACTGTTGCCACAAAATTGGAAGCATAGCTTCGTCCAAGACGCCTTGGTATGCTGAAGCATTAAGAATCATTAATAATCAGGGGACTGATTGAGACACCTGCATTCAACAATTAAGAGGTTTGACCAAATACTTTCGTCCATATAGTGTATATTTATTAATAATGTCCCATCAATCCCTATAAATGTAGCAATATAATATTTTGAATTCTGAACGGCGCCATAGTTGACACGTGGTGTCAATCTTCAGTATTTCTCTTCCTCATATACAGTAAGTAGGACGCCTGTGTAGGATACAGGGAGCGGTTGGGGAATGTGAATGAGACCACGTGACCGTGTTAAGGTGCGCGCGGAGGTGGGCGTTTCTCTAACCTGCAGGAGCTCAAGGCCCTCGGAGCTCACACACACACACACACACACACAGCGCTGAGCTAGAGCAGGCTCATTGGTAGCATATTGTTTTTTTAATTATTATTACTATTATTATTATTATTATTATTATAAAAATTTTTTTGCATGGCTTCCCCGCTGAGAGCGGGTTTCCACCGACTGGAGGTCCAGAAAACCTCGTGGGAAATCCCGGACCGATACACAACATTAAATCCGGTTGGCTCCGGGGCATATGGGACAGTATGGTAAGTGTGTGTGTGCGAATTTAAAATCTAGTTTATATTACTGTATCATACCCAGGATATAAATATAAGCCTATAGCAAACTGTGATTATGTTGACTGCTGAATGTGCAATACTATAGCCTTAGGCTACGGTTAGTCACACGCTCAGAGTAAGCTTTTACTTTTTCTTTATTCCCCCTTTTTTCCTTTCCATCTTTCTTTCTTTGGAAAATAAACATGCTTGGATGTTGTGCCGCTTACCAGAGGAGCAACAAGTCACAGCAGGTAGCCATGGGGGCGGCAGTGACGTCACCAGTGGGCATCCCGTTGTTTGATGAACATCATCAGTTTATTAAATAAACACATTTGATTTTACATTCCCTTAAATATGCTATACATGTTGTCATATACTTCCGTTAACTTCACAAATACATAACACATGTAACACTGAAGTTACAGGTGTGACAAAAGGGCATCCCCTAATTGTTTTCTGGTTTTTTTTTCTTCTATAATTAGAAAGCTGGCTTCATTCTGTAACTCGAATGGTAACATAAACTTGTGTTATTTTGTGCAGCTATGGATCCCTGCACAGTCGAGCTGGTTGCTGAAAAATATCTGCCATCAGCTCACACCCATTTTCTCTCTGAACGTCCCTCACTCAGACGTTCCCTTAGATGCCAGTAAAACAATTATTCTAACTACGTATCGTCCTTATCATATATGTGTATCTAGCTCTGCTATTGACCAGAAAACGAAGGAGAAGGTGGCCATTAAAAAGCTTTACAGACCATTCCAGTCTCTGATCCACGCAAAGCGGGCCTACAGAGAGCTCCGACTGTTGCGTCACATTCAACATGACAACGTAAGTCACAAATTCTTACTGAACTCACAACAAAGCTTGTTAATACTTTAGTAAACATGTAATTACCTGAAATTTATACTGTACATTATATTTACATGAATTATAAATAAGAATGTTAATTGTAGAAGGGTTTGTTCAATAACGCAATAACACAAGCAGACTTGAGGCAATAATGCAAGCTTAAGTGAATAAGGCAAGCAGATTTGCCTTATTGTAATCAGAAATGCCTAAGCTTATAAAAAATTTTAATAGCCAAGTTAGCTTTAAACAAACACATACATACACTGTTTGTTAAGAGCATGGATAAGTTATAGTTAATGGTTCCTACCAAAACAGCTGTCTTGACATGACAGGAATTCATGAAATATGCATCAGCTCCTTGCTTAATCATTGCTTAAAGAAGCACTGAAAAAAGTTTGCCAAACATGTTTGGTGTTTGGTAAACAGTCCAATTGTTCCAGTGTTTTTGTGCTTTCTTGATAGAAGCAGTATACTACACATGCAGTGTACACAAAGTACCTCTGTCTGGTTACCATTCCTAAAATATAATTTTATATACAATCCGTCAAAACCGGATTATTATTGGTTACTCTGATGATAACTACGGAAAATATTTTAGTTTTATTTCAGAGGTCTGTGACTTATAATGATAGGCTGTATTTAGAAAGTTTTACTTTCTAAATACAGTTTGCAGTCATTTTCCTGCATCGTTAATCTCTTAAAATTGCAAATACCATTGGTAGGTCCAGATTTTTTGTTATTGAATATTAATAATTATTAATTTTGTTAACAGCACATCTATTACTTTCATGGTAATTACTGAATACTCTGAATAATCAACCAGGATTAATGGGTTAATTGTTTTTTTAGAATACTAATTTTTATTAATGTATGTATTATTGATTGTTCAAAAAGGTGATCTGCCTTCTGGATGTTTTCACACCTGACTCCTCACTGGATAAATTCCAGACTTTGTAAGTAGCAAGATAAGCAGATCTCATACCTGAGCAGAAATTCTCTACTTGTCGTGACAAGTTAAATAGCTGAAAAGTGTGTGTTTGTAGTGTGTTGGGGATTTAGGGGTGGGGGTAGAGGTATACATACTGTATATGTGCAGGCTACAGAAAGTGCTTTCATGTAAAATTCTAGTTCTTCTTCTTGTTGTTAGTTCTTTTTCTTCTTCTAATGTATGAGTTCTAGTTTCTGATTGTATAATTTCGGAAGAGTGAGTTGTCACGAATGTCTAGGTGGAATTTTGATAGTGTGTTCTGGCAACCCTGGTGAGCACTGAGTGATGAGTGAAAAACAATGAGTTTTCACCCAATAATGAAAAAAAATGCCACACCGCTGCAATAAATCTGTATTTTGCACTGTGATGGATGGAAATGAACCATTTTAACCTGAACCTTGTGTATCAGAGAAAAGTAATTTGCCAAAATAAGTAAAAGTCACAAAATGAAAAGTGGATTTATCACATTTAACTGATACAGTATATACGACTTGCACGCTCATAAGCACATTTGAAAAAATCTGTAGAATTTTGGAATGAAGCTGTGAAATTGCATTTACTGTATTGAGTACTTTCAAATGCACACTCATAAGCGCATATTAAAAATGGTCAGTACCATCTGTTAAATTTTGAGATTTACTAATTCTTTTTCATGGTATTTTTTTATGATATAAGGGCATTTTACATTTTAAATTCAAAGGGGCATGTCTTCTCATTCCGTGGGGCGATTGCAATCAAACAAAGCCTACAGTATGTTACTTTTTACCTATAGAAGAAGATAAGATAAGATAAGAATATACTGTATATTAATGTGTGTGTGTGTGTGTGATTTCTCAGCTATTTGGTAATGCCTTTTGTGGCTCAGGACCTTAGCCACATAATGAAGAGGCAAAGGCTCACTGACAAAGTCATTGTCTATTTATTCTACCAGTTACTCAGAGGACTGAAGGTATTCAGCTACTTTTTCTATTTTTTTATATTCCACTGTTCACTATAGCAAACCAAACAACTAAATGCTTATGGTCTTTGTTTGATTTTAAAGTTAATAGTAACCAATTTTTTTGTCTTTAGTATATTCACTCTGCTGGAATCATTCATCGGGTATGAACAAGACCCCTCACTTCCTGATATTAGTTATTACAATGCTTGGAAATCAAAATTTTCTTGAATCCATCCATTTTTCTATTCATCGATGCAAGTTTATATACATTTATATAACAGTATAGTTTTGTGTTGTGTAAAAGGATACTGTAGTGATATTATTAAAGTGGATTTATATCACAGCTCTATTGAGTTCTCAAATCTAATTGTTCAGATTTATTTTCAGTAACAGCACAGTTGGGTTGGCCGTAACTCAAAATATAACGTAGAACTTTAGAATAATGCCATATAACCTGTTTTTGTTAATTTTCCAATAATACCATTCCCTGTTGTGTTTTATGTTTTTTTCCCCCCTTAGTATAATGCACAACATTGTCAGTTTCTTAATTTATAATATATTTTATTAGGATTTGAAGCCAAGCAATCTTGCTGTTGATGAAAACTGTGAGCTAAAGGTAAATGATGCATTTTCAGAACGTTAACTTGTAGGATGCATTTTTGGTCGAATAAATGCCTGATGTAATAAATGAGCTGATGATTTCTTTTTCTGTTTCTCCCAAACACTTATCCTGACACACAACCACAGATATTGGACTTTGGATTGGCAAGACATGCAGAGATGGAGATGACTGGCTATGTTGTAACTCGGTGGTACAGAGCTCCTGAAGTCATTTTCAACTGGATGCATTATACTCAGACAGGTAACTTTTGGTTCCTTTACAGTATCAGTCAAAAAACTTAACACAACACAAGACCAAAACTTAGAGGAAAAGTTCATTTAGAGTTACCAGCCTAAAAAAATCACCAATTTACAGCACCTCAGATTAGAACTGTTACTGTATAAATGCTTTTTACAGTATAAGTATCAGACACATGTCAATATCAACTGTTCAAAGGAGATTATGGCATATGTTTGGATGCCTTCAGCATTATTTTACAATGAATAAGAAATAAAAATTTGGAAAGATCATGGAATAGAAGGTGTGTCCAAACTTTTGTGTAGTTTGGACTGGTAACTGGTGTAAACTGGTGTAGTTTGTGTAACAACTGGTAGTGTAGTTGTTGTCTGCTCATCAAAAATATATTAGTTTAGACAAACCATGTGCCGAGTTCCAGGAAGTTTCCGCTTTATTCTGTCAGAGTAAGTAATATTGTTATCTTTGATATGATACCGTCATAATCTTTATCGAAATGTTGCCTAATGTAGTAACATAATACTGTACAAGGTAGAAGCTTGAAGTCTGTACAGTCAGCTGTGGTCAGCATCCCAAGTGACCTGAATTCTGTTTTGTGTGCAGTTGACATATGGTCTGCTGGTTGCATTCTGGCAGAGATGATCACCGGTGAGGTGCTTTTCCCAGGGAATGATAGTATCCTTTTTTATTTTACATTTGCATCTCAGTGGACAACCTTGTATTTTTTATAACATTCTGAATAATAGTAATAAAAATAATAATAGTTGATTTTTTCTCTAAGTACTACATGGTGTCTGAAAAATCAGGTTTCAGTGGAAATAAATTAGGCAGGCAAGTTGATATGAACAAATTGAGCAGAATCAGCAAAAATATACAGGAGCTGAAAGAATTTATAGCATTTCTTGTGAATAATAAATTCATATTTAAGTAGCCTGTTTGAAGACACTTCAACATACTTTAAAAACATTTGAAAACAAAAGAATGTTTTTATTTAGAATACTTTATCTTAAAAAGCTATAAAAAAAACTGATTAAAAATTACTAAAATAAAACTTGTAAAAAGGTTTACAGACCCCAACAAGACAAATAACAAGAATAGTAGCAAACAGAATAGAACTGATTGAATGAATCCATCCATCCATCCAGTAGATAATATGAACACAGATAAGTGAAATGAAGAGATGAAGATGACGATTGTGTTTGCTTTACCTCAGGTATTGGGACAGAAAGTAATAATTATTGCCTAATTGTAAAATAACTTCTAGTGAAAATTTATTAAAGTAGTTTCTCAATAATGTTGTAAGTGTACAGGGTTAGAAATGTAGCTAGGCTTCTTTTTAAAACTCATATTCTAGATTTATTACACATAGAGTTTATTTATTTATTTATTATTATTTTGATGATTTTTTCCCTGAAAACTCCAGTATCTTAAAATACTTTCTGGAATATTTTCTAAGGAAAAAAAAAGGATTACAGTATAGAAATGTTTAACTTCTGAAAAGTATGTTCATGCACTCAATAATTGGTTGGGCTCCTTAAGCTCAAATTTAGCTGTGTGGCATGACATGGAGGTAATCAACCTGTGCTATTGCTAAGTTACAGTAGCATCATTTTCCCCTTTACAATGCTCTTTCATGGAAAGAGCTCTAAAGGTCCTCTATGGAGTCTAGGTCAGGCAAGTTGGCTGACCAATGAATCACAGTAATTCTGTGGTCAGCAAACGAGTTAGGCACAGTTTTGGCACTGTGGGAAGTTCTGTTAGAAAAGGAAATAGGCATCTCAATGAAGCTAACAGAGCATTTTGGACTTTGAAAGTCACAGGGACTAACATCAGCAGATGACATGGCACACCAAATCATCACCACGTGTAGAAACTTCATACTGGACTTCAAACAAATTGGATTCTACAGTGGTCACCTAATCGGAGCGTCGTATTTACCGTCGCCGCCGCATTTCGGCATGTGCATTTGCTGGCTTTTACCACTGAGTGGCGCTATATAATTACAGACTGACGCCTCATGCCTTAGTTCATTCTCTGCCGCATTAATGAGACGCGTTCCATTAAATAATACACGTAGTAGCCGATAACATCAAGTGAAACACTGTAGTTGACTGAATTCATAATCACAGTACTAAAATTACAGTACAAATGTAGAATTCAAATTAAATCAAATCTTATTAAGATCAAATTTAAGCACAATAAATATTAACACAGTGAGCCTTTAGATTTTATCACGTGTAATTAGAAAAGAAGTGTGTAGGGTTTTATTTAAATATAAATTTCTAAACCAATGAGATCAAATAACACCAAGTTATTATTATAACAGGCTTACTTCGTCACTTATCTAGAGCTTGCTTTCAAAGAAGTCGAGTGGCTTATTAACGTCTCTGGAGTGCATTGTCTCTAAGTGCCTGCTTGGTGTAGCGGTTAGAGCACTCAGCCAGAGATCTACAAAGCGCCGGTTCGAATCCTGAGGGATGATGTTTTAAAATTGTTTTATTTTAAAACTAAATAAAATGTTTTAAGTGCGCTTAAGGTAGAGTCTTATAAAGGCTATGTAGACTTAGTTGTATTATATATTTTTTGCACATTAATCTCCTCATCTGTTAGATCTGTTTAGTTTTTTTTTTCCTGCAGGCACAAATACGCAGCTCCATCCCTTTCCCGCCTATTCAGGGAGCCTACGGAGTGAGCGATTAACCATAGTCGAATCGATTGGTGTGCTCCCAACTCACGTTACTCGTGAGTCGGCCTATTCATGCCGGCTGGTGATAATTAACGTTAATATGATCTTGGGCTTGCTCACGATGCTCAACATCTATAAAAATAGCAAAGTATTGTGTATAGAGTGATACAAAAAACTATCTAACGCATGTTATGACATGTAACTCGCACGCAACCAGTTTGTATTCTTTAAATTTAGGGGAGTGCCGACTCCGTGTGTGTGTGTGTGTGTGTGTGTGTGTCATTATACTGGTGGCTTATTCAGTGAAACGAGGCTCAGCTGAAAGATGTTAGGCACATCAGTCACTTAACCCCAAATAAAAGGTATTTCTGAGTGTTCTTATATAGTTGTAAAATAACAAATGTACAAATGGTGCGCACTGAATATTAAACCTATACCAGGCACAATGTTTTTTTTTGTTTGTTTGCTGTTTTTTCTATAGTATGCTGAGCAAAATAAAAAAAACATTGGTTAGTTTTTGTTTAGAAAGACTGTTTGTATTTGATTATTTGTATTATTAAAGAACAACAGCACAAACAACAACACAAGGGCTTGTAAGAAACATTTTTATTATTTTGACAAGAGTTAAATTTGTAACAGTAGAAGGCATCCCAATTTAAATATATAAATAACCAAAAAGCAAATTGAGTAAACTATCAGAATAAAAAAAATAGAATGAATCATTATTAAAGAAAATTATAATGACCATAACAGCCTACTGCATTTAATTATTTATAATAACGCAAAAACACGAGTGCTGATGATTTACAAATACAATATTTGTTAATTTAATATAAAGCTGGTATCGTTATCCTCCTTTTTATTTTCCTACGTAGTCTAATAAAGTTTTCCAGAGCGCGGAGAATTTTTGTTGTACTAAATAATATTTAAGCCTGTTATAATAATTGCACGTGTATTCTATATGTTTTCAACTTGGTGTTATTTGATCTTATTGGTTTAGAAATTTATATTTAAATAAATAGTAAACTTGGCCGATTTCGTTATAATTTTGTTTGATGAGTGGGGCTTGAAAATTCTCTTGAAAAATATGGTCATTTATTTCAGTTAATAAATCTACTATAAATTTTTTTTTTACTCATTATTGTACAGTACACATCAATAGCTCTGGTTCAGGATTTTCATGTTTGTTGTGGAAATTACCATCACTGTTGTATTTACTGCGATGAATGAAAATGTCACTTTGCGCCACCTGGCGGCCATTTTACGAATGACTTTGAAATACAACTGATTTATTTTGGCCGCTGTTGCCTTTAAACGGCGGTATGCGCGGCGGGATGGTTAGTCCGATTGAGTAACCACTGTATGCCTCTCCACTCTTCCTTCAGGCTCTGGAACCTGATAACCTTCTGTGGCTTAACCTCCTTGTGGAGGGTTTCTCGTTGATTATCTTCTGGACAAATTATAATCGTGTTTGCGTGTATTGAACTAGACCATGACTAGACATGGTATTCACAGCCAGGCCCATAAATTTTGGAACAAAGATATGTTTTTTTGGCATTTGGCCTCTGTATACCACCACACTGAATTTGAAATGAAACGCTCAAGACTTTCAGTTTTAATTCAAGGATTTTGGCAAAATGTGGCATTAACGATTCAGGAATTACAGGCATTTTCCTACACACACACACACACACACACACACACACACACACACACACACACACACACACACACATTAGGGGCTCATAAATCCCTATTCAAGCAGATAACATCCCTGGAGGTAGTTCTTAGTGTTGCATTTAAATTTGGTAGCTGTTCACTTTAACACATACATAAACGTATCAGAGAGATTGCAAAACATCAGGACAACAGTTTGGAAAATTCTTAAAATAGAATAAATTGTTATGGCCTACGCATGAATGGCTGCCGATGGAACTGGATCACTGGTAATAATTGATGACCTGACTGCTGATAAAAGTAGCAGGATGAATGTTAAAGTGTACAGTATAGTGCTATAATCTGTGACAAAAGACAGGCAAATGCTGGAGGCCACTTCATATTGCAGATGGATAATGACTCATTAAGAAATAGTGAAAGCTACTACCACACTGCACTGCTCTTTACTGATCAAGTCAGGCACCATATAATATTTTGAGATACTGGATGTTTGATTTTCACGAGATGTAATGCTGTACAGTATAAATCATTCAAATTCATATAAAAAAGGTTGAAATATTTAAATTTAAATGTAAGAAATCTAAAATGCGTTTTTTAAATATAAGTTAAAGAATATATGTAACTTTTTAAATAAAGTTATTTTAAAAATTCTTTCACATAATATTAAGTTTTTTTGAGACATTTACTGCATCATTATGCACAGATTTATATTTCCATCGGATTAGATTATGGGCTTGCGATTCACGTAAGCCAAAGGTGATGAAGCTCTTTTCCCCTAAGTTGCCCCTATTTTAAACCCTGTCTACAGGTTCCTTAATCCTATTACCTAGGTATGGACCAGCTGAACATGATCCTCCATCTGACGGGAACACCACACTCATCACTGGTGCAGAAGATGCAGAGCAAAGATGTAGGAATCCATTATGGTTAATTCAATTGCCAGTAATGTTTTTGAGGATTATTTCATTTTAAAGTTTGATTTCATGATATTAAAGCTGTACTGTAATCCACTCTGTTTTTGAAAAAAAAAGAAGAAAAAATTTAAATTGACTATTTGCTTACAGGCAAGGTCATACGTACAGTCTCTCCCAGTCCAGAAAAAGAAGGTTCTCAGAGATGTCTTCCCATCCATGGATTTAAAAGGTCTGTATGTTCCTCTCCGTTATTATTAAATCAGCTGTTGGGATGAAGGACAGATTTTTAAGAAAACAAAACAGAAAACAGAAGTTTAATTTGTGGTGATGTTAGTTATTCAGCCATTGTTACTGTTATCACAGTCCTTGTACACTAGATGGTGTCCAACAAAATGAAGTACAAGTCCCTGCTACATGGTTTATCTGTGTTTGGAAATTATTGCATAAATTTTTTATTGAATGGTAAAAAAAAAAAAAAACTTCTTGTCTAAGAAGTTTGTGAGTAGAGTAGTAAGATTCCATTAACTAATATTTTCTGCAGTAGTTAAAATGGACAGACAATAAATATCATAATATTTATAAAGTTACTTGTATACAAGTTACTTGTTCAGTACTTCACATGATGTATTAATTTACATATATATTATATTTATATTAATTAATTAAAAAATAATTCATTAAGTATTTAAAAATGATTCAGTAATTCATTAATTCATTAAGTGTTACCATGTACTAAATGGTTTGTGTATAAAACGAGCTCTATTGGCTAGTCCATAGTTGTAATGTAACTTTTTATATGTCAAGCTCTTGATCTGCTTGAGAAGACTCTTATGTTGGACCCTGAAGCCAGACTCACAGCTAAAGACGGACTGTCTCACTCCTATCTCTCTGAGTTTCACGACCCAGAAAATGAACCTGAGTCCCCTCCTTATGATGACTCATTTGAAAGTCTGGAACTGGCTGTTAGCGAGTGGAAGAGTAAGGACACATATACACACATGCGCACACATGCATGCACAGACTGCAGCAATCATTTATTGGCTCCATAGGTTTTAACTGAATTATATATATATATAACACACATACTGTAGTAATACCTAAATAATCATATATATAATTATGTAAGTCTATTATATAGACTAATTCTGGTGTGTGTCCCCACTCTTTTGTCTTACAGGTCTTATACACATGGAAATAATGACATTTGACCCTGACAATCCAAGACAAACTGCAATATAACACCTTATAGGATCTGGGAATATTTTGCTGTAAAAAGTTACTAATGGTTAAGCTACACGTTATGCAACACACCAGTAGCGATGGGATGTGAGTTTATTTAATATACCGTCTAGAGGGCGATATTTGACCTCTGTTTCCATCTGTGTGATTGCCGTAATAAAGATCTATTTTTTTTTCTTTTTTTTAAACTATTTCAGAAAAAATAAACCCCTGCATATTCATTCGATGGAAAATATTGCAGAATTTAGGAAACCATTGGACCTAATTATGTTTTTTGTAAGCTGACTGTAAGCTCAATTAGAGACTACAGCTTGTCTTTCCCCTGCACAGTTGTCGTAAATCCTGCTCAAGCCCTTTATTGTTGTCAACCCAATGGTCACATTAAGATGTTTAAAATTGGCAGCATGTTTAACGTTATCATTAAGGTCATATACACGTCAATTATTAAGCCATCTTTATCACTATTTGGGGAGGCTTTTGTATGTACAGTAAATGGTTTTATTATGGAGTGTAAAAAATTATCAAATTCAATAAAAAACAAGATCTAAAGCGGTCTTTTAATGTAAAGCTGTCTTTAAACCACATTAAATAATATTGTACTCGAATCAGACAATAATACTGTTTGAACTGTAAAGAAATGGGAGTTATACGATATTATTTCTAAATAATTTTTACTAAAATAATTAAATTTTTTATTATGATTTTTTTTTTTTACATGGATTAGTTTGTTTGAGGGACTGGGTGAGTGACCCGATGTGACCCCACAGGGCCTATTAAATTACAGATGTAGTATTATGTAAATATTTTAAATGTGTTTTCGGAGTATTTTATTGCATTCTCCATAAGAAAAAGCACTGTCTGTAGTCTAGTAAGATGCAGAAATTTGCTGCCGGATAAGAATTGCAGATAAACGGCTTGGCCTTACATGATGGTCTTTTTACATTTATTTCATTTCATTTCATTTCAAAGAATAACAAATTATTATTGTTCAGCAAAACTGAAGCACTAAAAATTTCTCTAGAACAGTGTTTCCCAACGCCTAGTGGGCTGCAAGACACCATTTATAAATAAAAAGTTTCACTTTTGTTATTAGGTTTATTTCCCATAAATAATTTTTGATTAAGTATGTATATTTAAAAATGTACCCAAAGCTATTAAAACAAAGCCATGGGATTTAAACAACATGATGTTCTTCTCATTTGTCGATCAGAGTTGTGATCAGAGTAAAAGTTTGAGTCGGCCGCATTCTTCACATTCGGCTCCAAGTTTGGGAATGGCTGCTCTAGGCTTTGAACCATTACCCCAAGCAACTCTTTAAGGTTTTAGGGTACCCTGAGAACTCCTTTGAATAGCGCTTAGCTGTTTTTGATCTTTTTGCAGAACAACTATTTTATGCAAAATAGCTTAAGGGAGTTTATTGTAATATTATCATAATCACTCGTTGACCTTGCAGAGCGCACGTGATATTACTTTTTGATCTTACATTTGCAATTGCAGTTATTTATTTTTGACAAACGCTGTTATCCAAAACGCCTTTTATAAAAATAATTACTAAGAAGTACTTTTTGATATATTTTCACACATCTCTCTGGACAAATGTTTGCGATTAATGCACTACAGTGATCAAAACACTGCAAACACATAGTGTTCAAAATAAACTCTCTGCTATAACATTTTTGCTGGGATTCATAAAGTTCCAACATTTTGCAAAAATGTATTAAAAAACTGGCGGCACCACACACCCCTGGGGTTGGGGTTTGAATCTTACCTGATTATCTTATCTTATCTTACTGAATTTATTAGTTTTTTCTGAACTTGGTGGTAGAAATTCTGTCCCCAGTTCCCAAAGTGATCGATTGGGTGCCTGAGTTTGTGATTGGGTCCACACTTCCAAGAAATAAAGATGTACAGTACAGTAGGTAGACTGGATCCATAGTGTTACTGTAATAACAGTTGCTCTCCCCTGCCTCTTCCCCTTTTTTCTTCAAGAACTTTAATGTCTTCTACCTTTGCTTTTTAAAAATACACTGGTTCTGCTGTTACGTAAACCAAGTTGCTGGTTAATGTTCTCATTGTGTGTTGTGTTTATGTTGTGATGAGCTAATTATGTTGAGTGCTTTCTCAACATGTATAACAGTGCTAGAAAGGAAAGAAAAAAAATCTAACCATTAAAGGAAAGTTGTAAAGGCTAATATTATTCAGGATTTATAATACAGTATTCTTGCAATCACGCTGCTTTTTTACTACCTTTCTGAACCAGGACAAACTTTTAAACTTTTTAAACTTTTTTTTGCAGTTGGGCACAAATATGTAAATGTTTGCAAATCGCAAATGTATGATAGAGCTTTGAAAACACAAATTAAAAGAAATATTTTGTAATGCGAAAAAACATACTGTACTTGGCTTGAAGCAGTCACTGTAAATAACAAATCCATGATCATATGAAATAAAGAAAAATTGTCAACTTAAATATTTAACAGCGCAGCAACAGAAAGAACACTTAGGTCAGATTATTGTTAATCCAACACACTCATTGCTAATCTTTAGGTAGATATCTACCAGGTTGTAATTTTCAGTTTATTTGTATTGCCTTAGGGTGTTTTTTTATTAGTCTATTTTAATATAAGGGGTTTCAGATCACAGCAGGGTATGCATACATTTCTTTAACATTTTTGTCTCATGAAATCAAAGCGGTCCCAATCCACTTCATATTTTGCTTTATAGATTAAAAGCAAAAAACAAAAAAAAACCAATACACCATTACTACTACTAATAATAAAACTATACTTTAATGCCTTTGTGTCTTTCTAAGTGTGTAGCGTTTGCATGTTCTGCCAGTGCTTGGAGGGTTTCCTCTGTGTGCTCCTGTTTACCCACAGTACAAAGACATGCATTGTTGCCTGGCATTTCTAAATTGGCTGTGGTGTGTGCTTTTCCCTTGCAATGGATAAGTATCCCATCCAGTGGGTTCCCTAACTTGTTTCTTTGGCGTCCTGTTACTGTACACTGGGTAAGCATCATGGAAATTAAATGAATACACCTACTTCTGCTACTACTAAAATAATAATAATAATAATAATGATGATGACAGAGATCATTCCTGGAGAAAGCGAAAACTGGTGGAACAATGTTGCAAAATTGTGGAAATGGATCAGTCGTTGCTCATATGGTTCTTGAGATATGATGAGATATGAGCCTAAACTCTAGTTGTGTCTTTACAGATTGTGTGTGTTTGTGTGTGTGTGTGTGTGTGTTGGGTTGGGGTTGGTGGCGTGACTTACACTGGTCCACAGACAATGTAACCCAACCTCTTGCCTTCACTTTACCGGCTTTTTATGTACTGTTTCTGTACTGAAGGTTCTATCTGGGCAATTGTGCCATAGGAGTTTTCAGTTTATGAGAGAGAAGGACTGAGTTTCACTCTAAAAATTGTGGTCACTGGAGGACCTTTGTAGGTGAAAATTGTCAGAGTGAAAACTTTATGCATTTCAATGGAGAAAAGGGGTTAGGCGCTGGTCTCAAACAAATCCTCATGATTCCAAAAGGGTGCATTTTATTTCACCATTAGATTATTATTATTTTTTTTAGAGATAATAATAATAAAATAATAATAATGTATTGCTATTTTACAAGTAGGTCTTTTGCATAAAACCTGAAGTTGATGATTATGCACCAAAAACCTTCCCTGTATTTTCCCCAAAAGTCATACACAATGATACACAGTTGTGTTCTAAAGGCATCATGATATGAACATGGAGTGGCCTTTTCCTACAGCTGGATTGCTTAAGAACAGTTTAATGATATATGTTTATGGGTAAATATGTGTCGACTGCATTTGGTTAAGAGTCTTTTTCCTATCACATTCCCTTCAACACAACTGCTAAGCAACTGAATTGTATCAGGAGTATTTTAACTGTCAGAAGAAAAACATTAATAGAACCACAAATACACTCTTACAAATAATTACATAATCACAGGTTGAATCAGTTATTTAAACTAAACTTGTTTATCTTAACTTTTAAAAGAAATACTTTAGATTTTTTCTTAAGTTATAGCAAGAGAATAACAGGTAGCAAAAAACACAAGCATCTGTTTGTCTGTCTTTAATACTTTTATTCTTTACACACTTGACATCATCATTCCATTCTGTAAATATAAAGTATCCACTGTTGCACTGAGATAATATGCTATGTGTAAGACACATGAAAAAACATTTGATGCCAGTGGATTCTTTATAAACACATATAGCAGGGCTGGACTTGATGAATGGGGTGAGTGGTGGTAGTGCTGGGGAAAGAGTGACTGAATTACATGTGTTCGTGTTGTGTGTGTGGGTAATAAATTTTTTTTTTCTTTTTTTGTTTACTAAAGCAACTCAGAAGGGTGGACCTGGAGGTAGTCATAGATGGACTGGGTGAAACGTTGCTTAGAAGAGGCGGGAGGAAGATACTGTAGAGGAACGAGATAAAGAATATCCACTACCGCCAACTCCACTCAAACTGTATCCAGAGCCAGCTCCAAATGCTCCACCTCCAGCACCACCACCACCACCACCAAGGACCAGGCCACCACCCAGCCCAAAGCTACCACCACCACCACCTCCTCCCACACTAAGGCCAGAACCCCCGCCGTAGCCAAGTCCACCGCCAAGTCCACCGCCAAGTCCACCGCCAAGTCCAGCGCCGAATCCGCCTCCGAAACCACCGCCGAAACCACCGCCAGATCCTGCAAAAAAAAAAAAAAGAATCATCTGAATTTGCTGATTTGTGCAAAAAAATTAGTTAGTCATATTAAAAAAAAATATATATATAAAACATACCACCACTAATGGAGGTGTCCTGAATATGGACTGTTGTTTTCCCACCACCAGTTGCAATCCTGTGGATGGAATCATATACTTTAGAGACAAAGTAATCATCTGATTTTATTTTAAGGCTTGACTCTTTACTTTTCTAACTATTTATTGTAAACATGCAGCTGGTAGATCTACCGCATGACTGTTTCATCAATCAGACTCAGCAACGGTAATCACACGATTCCGTTTGGCCATCAGACAGCACATTTTGGCCATCAGATGGCATACTCCGTTTTGGCCATCAAACCTTCAACTAGTGTTCTATAAATTTATCCTACCTGCGAATCCGTCCTACATACACTCGCTGCGCATGCGCAAACAAAAATTCTGTGTCACCCTGTATATATACTGTATATATATATATCTGTATATATACTGTATATATATATATATATATATATATATATATATATATATACAGTATATATACAGGGTGACACAGAATTTTTGAAATGCGTATTGGTAGCCATTAGCAGGTGGTAGCACTGCGGGTTAGTGACATTTAGCAAGTAAACACTCCGCCATTTTAGTAATCATGGATCAGTGGAACTTACTGTAAATAAAATTTATTTCTTTTATCACTTCTAATTTTATTGGATTGTAAAAAAGTTCCCTTTTTTTGTGTCACCCTGAATATATATATGTATATACAAATATATCATTATTATCATTTGTAAAAAAAAATTAAATAAATCCGACATTACGATTGAAACAGTTACTTAGTACTTGAGTAATATTTTCACCGAATACTTTTTTACTTCTACTTGAGTAATATTATTTTGAAGTACTGCTACTCTTACTTGAGTGCATTTTTTGTCTACTCTACCCACCTAATCTCCTCTCCTTCCAGGAGTTTCTTGTAGGTGGCAATCTCAATGTCCAGGGCCAGTTTGACATTCATGAGCTCCTGGTATTCACGCACTTGTCGTGCCATGTCCTGCTTAGCTCTCTGCAGGGCTTCTTCTAGTTCCTTAATACGTTGTTTGGCATCACTCACTGCCAATTCTCCTCGTTCCTCAGCCTCTGCAATCTGTGACTCCAGGCTGGCCCGCTACAAAACCAAGGAAAACAAAGAAACAATCTTCAATTAAGCCAGTCACCTGAGATGCATGTATTCACCATAAAAGCTAAAACAATAGTTCACCTGTCCCTTGACTGCCTCAATTTCATTCTGGAGTCGTGTGATCATGCGGTTGAGCTCTGCAATCTCCGTCTTGGTGTTGCGTATGTCATCACCATGGGTGCCAGCAGATACCTTCAGTTCGTCAAACTGGTAAATGAGACAAAGAAAAGCGCAAACTCATTGAATCTTTGAATATGTTACAGTGCATTGTTTTTACTCATGACCAAAGTCTTGCACTTACCTTCGCCTTGTACCATGATTCAGCCTCAGCCCGACTGCGATTGGCGATGTCCTCATACTGAGCACGGACCTCAGATACAATGGCATCCAAGTCCAGGTTGCGACTGTTGTCCATCTCGACAATAACTGATGTGTCCTTGATCTGTCCTTGAAGCTCCTGCAGCTCCTGAATTTGTAAAGCACCAATGTGAAACATTTAACAACACCTGAGATATTGCATTAAATAATAAATGCAGTCGCCACACAGAATTTTGATCACATTACAGTAAGAAAATATAATTGGATAATTTTCTTACCGCATCGTAGACAGCCCTGAGAAAGTTGATCTCATCCTGAAGTGCATCAACTTTAGCTTCAAGCTCAATCTTTTGCATGTAGGCTGCATCGACATCCTGTTGAAATACAGATGTGGTTTAAGATGATGTTTCAACAATGAAGTAAATCTGGACAATAAAATAATAAATGCGCTTGCCTTCTTTAGGACAACAAATTCGTTCTCTGCAGTAGCACGCTTGTTGATTTCATCTTCATATCTGCAAATTTAAAAACAAAAATATAAATAAATATATAAAATTTTGTAAATATGAGACACAATTTCATCTGCATCAGCAGCAAACTACAAGCTAGATAATTTACTTGTTTTTAAAGTCCTCCACCAAACCCTGCATGTTTTTCAGTTCTCCCTCCAGCTTAATTTTCTCATTTCCAAGGCCATCCAGTTGTCTGCGCAGATTAGCAATGTAAGCCTCGAACATTGCATCAATGTTTGAGCGTGATGTGGTCTGCTCCTGAAGGAGGCTCCACTTGGTCTCCAACATCTTGTTCTGTTGCTCTAGGAAACGCACCTATAGAAAGGGTAAACCCATAAGAAAAATTATTTTAACCTTTGTAAAAGAATTCATGATTTCTAATGGGATTTTAAAATGATTAACTCCTTTGTGCCCATAAACAATCTACAATCCTTAATATAGATGTAATTAACATAGATCCAGATAAAACTTTATTATTTTCCTCAGGCCATGTTCTTTCTGGTGTATGCTTTTTGCACATTCCCAACAAAGCACCTTGGCAATATTTCCAGGCCTAAACAGGCATGATGAGACACTCCTTGCCGCAGGGGCACAGGCCTATACTGACAAGTACCGTGGTTGTGGGTTTTAAAAGATAAAAGAATGGCATTTGAATTCTGCATAGACATAATAATATGGATATTATAATAAAGGCCTTAGGGTTTCTATAAATGAAGCGTCTTTCTATTATGGATCCTCCGAGGACCACAGAAAAAAGGAAAAAAGGATCGACCATATTGTAAAACACTGACATTGTATTTAAATTACAAGTCTGGCTGCATGCACAATTCTGTCTGCAACATTCTGTGCTTCTGCAACTCCCTTTAAGAGAGTATTTCTAAATTAAATAATGTTGCAACATCCATCCAAACCACACATTCACCCAAAAGCACACCCACCAACGCCCTCATAACACACCCACACCCAAACACCATTGAAATACAGTACATGTTAAACTCGATCCATACACTCATTTGGAGTGGCCTAGGCTAAAATCTCCAAGCTAAAACCTTGCTGAATGCAGAAAAATCTGACAATCTAAGATTTGTGGATGGCCACCTACATTTCTGAATTTTAATGTAAATTAATATCATTTGAATAGGCACCACTGTGTAATTCCCCAAGTTATATTTTACAGAAAATAAATTTTGTAGACATGTGCATAAGAGGGTGAGGAAGTAGAAGACCCACCTTGTCAATGAAGGAGGCAAAGCGGTTGTTGAGTGTCTTGATTTCCTCTTTCTCTTGTGTCCGAACGAGTTGGATGTTGGGGTCAATATCCAATTTCAGTGGGGTAAGGAGGCTTGGGTTGACTGTGACAGCAGTGATTGTGGGTGGAATAAAACCACCAGGCCCGAATCCTCCTCCTCCTCCTCCTCCTCCTCCTCCTAGATGAAAACCAGCACCTCCACCAATACCAGCACCTCCACCAATACCAGCACCTCCACCAAAACCAAGACCTCCACCAAGACCAAAACCAGGACCTCCACCAAAGCTACTCCCTCCACCTAACCCACCATAGCCTCCTCCATAGGATCCACCACTGCTGCCCAGACTGAAGCCTGAGCTAGCAACAATGCCGCCACCACTACCACCGCCAAAGCCAGCACCACCACCACCACCACCACGGCGGAAGCTAGCGCCATAGCTCATTCTGGAGGAGCTGGGTGAAGTATAGGACTGGCTGGAGAAGTTTCTCCTCACAGTGCTACCTCCACCTCCTCCAAAGACACCTACAAGGCCGCCACCTCCAAAGCCAGCTCCACTACTTCCCCTGGAAGACATTGTGGAGCTCTGGAAGCTGATGCTCATGGCTGCTGGTGAGAGAATGAGAAGGCGGAGAGGGCTAGGGCTAGAGAACTTACTAAGAGGATGGTCCCTCTGAGTGCCTTCTCTGTGGAGCTGTGCAGCATTTAAAGTCCATTCTGGGGAAGGAGGAGTCACACAGTTCCTTTCACTCCGCCTCTGGTGCATCCTCCCCTAGATCCCCAGTGCAGGTACTGACTCAACCTGTATCATGTTCAACAGGGAAGATGGTTTATTGGAAGAGGAGGCTTTGACACACGCTGTTGCATACATACAGTACACACTGGAAAATGCTGTCAATATAAATTCTCTTTAATCTTAATAATTAAAAATTTCAGGCTTTCATGCAAACATACAGTAACATCAAACAGCTGAAGTGCATGTAATCAAGCTCTTGAATCCAGTCTAATGTCCAGTAAGACAAAACCGGTTTTTGTACACTGACGCAGGTATTCTTCCCCACTACTGAGAACACCAGGTAATTTGTTGGTTTATGAAACAGTTCTTGAGAGTATTAATTTTTGTGTTAATGTTACTTTATGTAATAGCATTATGATATCTACAAGGTAACTAGATAACATACTGTAATTCCAGTATACGACAACCTCCAAACATACAGTATTTTTCTTGTATCTACAGCAGACTTTTTAAGTTAAAAAGTTGCTGAGATATTATCTATGATCCTCTACAAGAGAGTAAACTGAAACACAACACCATGTTGTTTGAAGTGGCAAAATAAAATGTGAGCAAAGTATATAACTAAGTAATTATAACTAAATACTGGTACATTAAGGTGGAAGGAAAAAATGGGTAAGAGTGTTTACTTACTCAAAGAAAAACCACACCTTTTTTTTTTTGCAAAGAGACATGGAAGTCTCTGATGATTCGACTTTAGAATAAAAAAATAGAGCAAAAGCAGGTAACCTATACATAAGTGAATATGCATATACTGTAGGCATGCATTTGTACACATTTATATATACATTTATATACAAACACAAATGTATGCTTTATGCTACTATTAGGTTATAATATCAGAGCAATGTATTATTTTGTGATTTCCTTATGTGTTTACCTTGTAAAAACGAAAACGATCACACCGGTCTTTTTGCCAACTTTAAATTGGTCACCTTGAGATTAACTGAAGCACCAGGTTATGTGTTAAACATAACAGTAGATCATTTTTACATTGTTTATGGCCCCAAGGTACACTGTGGTCAGTGTGTGTAATTAATTCATGGCCCTCTGTATGACAAACATATGTAAGTGGACATTGCACATGTTGAGCTAAGTCATTATTATTATTATTATTATTATTATTATTATTATTATTTATAGTTATAGAAGTTAATAGGAGAAAGGGGCAGTAATGGCTCAGGTGTTTGAGGCCTTTGGATTGCAAATTGGAGGGTTGGGGATTGGAGCCCATCCACTACTGGTGTCACCACAGTTGGATCCTTGGGCAAGAGCGTAACCTCATGCCAAATGCAGTCACTGCATGCAAGAATGGGAGGGTGACAGGAAGGGGATCCCGCACAAATAAAGTGCCAGAACTTACATATCAAACACCTAATTAAAAAAACATTATAATAATTTAAATTTATTTAAAGACCATTTAAAGACCTGAGCTCAGTGAAGGTCTTCTCTTTGAGATAGTCTTACAAATCAGCACACTAACAACACACTAACTCTAACACAGTAACAGTAACACACATTGTTCAAACAGTAACACACATTGACACTAAACTAATTACACACCTGTTCTGGACTAAAAATCAGAGGGTGCTATACACACACCTACGTATGCTTCACTAAAGCGCAAGGAAATACTGCAATACTGAGGAAAAAAATTAAACTAAGCAAAACAATTACAAAACAATGCATCATTTCTTTTTCACATAATAAGCAGCAAATCCTCTCTTCTATTTGAGTTTCATCTGAACATTTTTTGCCAGAGTATCGAACGAAACCTGCTGCCTACTTAAATCAGTGGGTTAAGTTTGAAAGCTTAAGCAATATTTTGTGGGAAATTTTGTGTATATCAGAGTTGAGTTACACAAGTACTTCAGTTTATTTTCTGGGAGTGGCACTCAAGTTATGCAAAGCATCTGCCTGTAATTAATTCCTTTGAGCTTGCTTGATATTTCTTGAATCCAAAATGGGGTTTTTCAGGTTTCTGATACCCCAGCACATACCGGAATATGTAAACAAGTGCCTAAGGG
The DNA here is from genome assembly GCA_030522415.1 of Channallabes apus. NCBI lineage: Eukaryota > Metazoa > Chordata > Actinopteri > Siluriformes > Clariidae > Channallabes > Channallabes apus. The sequence continues at coordinate 21,785,571 of CM060117.1, read as the reverse complement.
CTTTCTGACCATACCCAGCCCTAAAGAGATTCTTGTTGCTGGTTGTTATAAGAGAAAATGTAATAAATGTACATAGACAATCCCTCTATCTTGTCTTTAGGCTGGAGGTGGTGATATGAGGGATAGTCTGAAATTAATTTTAACACTTTTTCAGAAAATGTTAACCAACCTTACTTGTTCTTAGATGCCTGGATGTCTTGAGCAGTAGCTTTCGCTTTTAGCAGTAGCATTTTTCACCCAGTCTGAGGCAAGTGAGAGCTTCAGTTCTTTTATGAGCTCCTGGAGGAGTCATTATTGTGCTCTTGGAGTCAGACAGTCACTCCTGATATCATTCATCACCGTTCCAAGGTTTCTCCATTTGTGGGAACTGACTCACACTATAGTTCTCTCGATTCCCAAACCTTTAGAAAGGGCTTGATAACACTTTCCATCAGACAATAACTTTTTCAATAGTGCCAGATAGGTTTGGACAGTCTTTTTCCCCCCTTAATAAATGTAATTATCATTTAAATATTGCATTGTTTTTACTTATTTACATGTTCCAATCAGGGCAAATACTTTTCTCATGGCATAGTAGTTTCTCTCTGCTGGGGATAGCTTTCTGGAGAAAAAAGGTCGAAAGAAATTCAGCGTGGCAAAATTTTTTTTTCTATTTTTTCTATTTTTTTCATTTTACGTCTAACAGCATTTTAACAAGATGAGTAAAAACTAACCAAATTTAATGTTTTACATTGTGTGTTGCTTTGCAACAGAAACTTAAAGATGAGGAATTTGTAAAGCGTCTTGTTTTCAGTGATGAGGCCAACTGAAATGATGTCCACAAGCACAATGTTCACATTTTGGGGAAAAAAATTCCCCATGCTACAGTTGAGCACATGAGAGACTCACTAAAAGTGAATGTGTTGGAACTGAACTAGCGACTTGACGTGTGTCGTGTGCATATTGAACATTTGTAAAGCTTTGTGAAATCAGTTATAAAATGTTTAGAACATCATCAATGTACAAACCGGATTCCAAAAAAGTTGGGACACTAATCAAATTGTGAATAAAAACTGAATGCAATGATGTGGAGATGGCAAATGTCAATATTTTATTCAGAATAGAACATAAATCACGGAACAAAAGTTTAAATTGAGAAAATGTATCATTTTAAGTGAAAAATATGTTGATTACAAATTTCACGGTGTCAACAAATCCCAAAAAAGTTTGGACAAGTAGCAATAAGAGGCTGGAAAAAGTTAATTTGAGCATAACGAAGAGCTGGAAGACCAATTAACAGTAATTAGGTTAATTGGCAACATGATTTGGTATAAAAAGAGCTTCTCAGAGTGGCAGTGTCTGTCAGAAGCCAAGATGGATAGAGGATCACCAATTCCTACAATGTTGTGCAGAAAGATAGTGGAGCAATATCAGAAAGGTGTTACCCAGCGAAAAATTGCAAAGACTTTGCAGTTATCATCATCAACTGTGCATAATATCATCCGAAGATTCAGAGAATCTGGAATAATCTCTGTGCGTAAGGGTCAAGGGTGTAAAACCATACTGGATGCCCGTGATCTCCAGGCCCTTAAACGACACTGCACCACAAACAGGAATGCTACTGTAAAGGAAATCACAGAATGGGCTCAGGAATACTTCCAGAATCCATTGTCAGTGAACACAATCCACCGTGCCATCCGCCGTTGCCAGCTGAAACTCTACAGTGCAAAGAAGAAGCCATTTCTAAGCAAGATCCACAAGCACAGGCATTTTCATTGGGCCAGGGATCATTTAAAATGGAGTGTGGCAAAATGGAAGACTGTTCTGTGGTCAGACGAGTCACGATTCGAAGTTCTTGTTGGAAATGAGGGACGCCATGTCATCCGGACCAAAGAGGACAAGGACAACCCAAGTTGTTATCAACGCTCAGTTCAGAAGCCTGCATCTCTGATGGTATGGGGTTGCATGAGTGCGTGTGGCATGGGCAGCTTGCATGTCTGGAAAGGCACCATCAATGCAGAAAAATATATTCAGGTTCTAGAACAACATCTAGTCATCTCTTTCAGGGAAGACCCTGCATTTTTCAACAAGATAATGCCAGACCACATTCTGCGTCAATCACAACATCATGGCTGCGTAGGAGAAGGATCCGGGTACTGAAATGGCCAGTCTGCAGTCCAGATCTTTCCCTTATAGAGAACATTTGGCGCATCATAAAGAGGAAGGTGCGTCAAAGAAGGCCCAAGACGATTGAACAGTTAGAGGCCTGTATTAGACGAGAATGGGAGAGCATTCCTATTTCTAAACTTGAGAAACTGGTCTCCTCGGTCCCCAGACGTCTGTTGAGTGTTGTAAGAAGAAGGGGAGATGCCAGACAGTGGTGAAAATCGCCTTGTCCCAACTTTTTTGGGATTTGTTGACACCATGACATTTTGATTCACCCTATTTTTCCCTTAAGATGATACATTTTCTCAATTTAAACTTTTGTTCCGTGATTTATGTTCTATTCTGAATAAAATATTGTCATTTGCCATCTCCACATCATTGCATTCAGTTTTTATTTGTTTAGTGTCCCAACTTTTTTGGAATCCGGTTTGTACATCATTTACAACAGAACTGTCATACACACTCAATCTGCGCCCGGCACTAGGACCCGGAAGTAAGACGGGCGCAAAACCAGGAAGTATAAAAGAGGTAAACAAACGATGGCTTACCGCTCAGTCATTGAGTTCGGCCCATGTCGGTTAACGTTGTCGTTACAGCAAACCGTGAGTACTCACCAGTTGGTTTATCTGTCTTTTGCTATTGTGTGTGTGTCTATAGGACGCGGGTTAAATTAGTGTTTTTCCCTTGCTCCGCTTTTGTGAGAGTCCTTAGACTAAATCGCGTGGTTATCCTGCCTACTCGCTTTTTTCCGCGTTTGGGTTTATCCTCCACGCTACATTGGGCTAACCGCTAAAGCTACGTCTTCTGGTCACCTCAGGTTAGTCCATCTTTGACAGAATGACTGAGCCCTCCGCGGTGAACCCAGCGGATTATGCGAGCCTTTGCGACGTTGTGGATCAGCATGCCGCGCTAATCAATCAGCTAACCGGGGATCTCGCTTCTCTCCGCCGCGAGGTCGCTGAGCTCCGATGGCGTCACTGCTCGATCGCACGCCGCGAAGGCCGCGGCGCCGCATCATCACCCCTCCCCCCCCCTTCTGATGTTTTTCTTTCTCTACCAGAGAAGTGGAACGGCACGGATGGGAAGTGCAGTGTATTTCTGACAGCTCTCGATCTGGTGTTTGAGTTCAATGCCACCAAATACTCCACCGATCGTCTCCGCATTGCTCTTCTCGTCTCGTTGCTCAAAGGGCAGGCAGCTGAGTGGGCCACGGCAGTTCTCCAAGCAGACACAGACACCGCCCACTCATACAATGAGTTCATCCACCAACTCAGACTCACCTTCGAACACCCAGCGGGCGAGGTGGAGACCGACACCAGACTCTACCACCTGAGGCAGGGAGGATCGCCCGTGAGCCGCTACACAGCGGAGTTTCGTACCCTCGCCGTACAGACCACGTGGGGCGATGCAGCGCTCCGGACGTCCTACTACGAGGGCCTGGCTTCTCGGATCAAGGACGAACTAGCCGGGCGAGAGCTTCCTGCGACCTTGGAGGGCCTGATCCAACTCGCTCTCCGGATCGACCAGCGCCTTCTCTCTCACCCGAGGCCAGCCCCTCGCACCCTGCCGCCTGCACCCACCTTCACCATCACCACTCCACGACCCGCAGACTCCGTCACCTACTCCGCCCCTGGACATGTCGGTTCTCCACCTCCTGCCATGGTTGACACAGGAGCCGGGGAACCCATGCAATTAGGACGCGCCTCCTTGACCGCTGCAGAACGGGAGAGACGCTTCCGCGAAGGACTCTGCTCCTATTGCTGGTCAGCCACACATCACTGGGCAACCTGTCCTTTCAGACCGGGAAACGCACAGGGCCGGTGAGAAGAGAGAGACACTCGCCGGGTCACCTCCATCTCTCCGCCATCACCACCAACTCCTCCCATCTCACGGTTCAGGTACACCTCCAGGTTGGCCACAAACGGGTCCGAAGTGCTGCGTTCATCGACTCCGGGGCAGCAGGTAACCAGAGCAGCCAGGTGCTCATACGCCAAAAAACTGGGGGTAAAACTCGAGGCGTTATCCCAGCCCGTTCGCATCACATCTGTCGACGGTCGCCCCCTCTCCACCAGCCCAATCAGCACCCGAACCGAACCCATCACCATCTCCATCAACCAACACCATGAACAGTTAAAATTTTTCGTCACCTCCATCTCGTCACCACCCATCATCCTTGGTCATCCCTGGCTGCTCCAGCATGACCCTCTAATCTCCTGGACCCAGAACCGGATCCTCCAGTGGGGCGCGACCTGCAACGAACTATGCCTACGGGCAGCGGCTGGGACGTGCTCTAGGGAGTCCGAGGCCCCCGACGTCGACAACAACGCTATCCCCGAACCATATCAGGACCTGGCGGAGGTCTTCTGCAAACGGCGAGCCACCCATCTTCCTCCACATCGTCCCTACGACCTCGCCATTGACCTCCAACCTGGTATGGTCCCACCCCGCAGCCACCTCTATTCACTCACCTCCACCGAAACTCAGGTGATGGAGGAATATGTGAACAACGCCCTGCGCCAAGGCACCATCAGGCCATCCTCCTCACCTGCCGCCGCGGGGTTCTTCTTCGTGAAGAAAAGAGGCGGTGAACTTCGCCCTTGTATCGACTATCAGGGGCTCAACAACATCACCATCAAAAACCGACATCCCCTGCCTCTTACCAACTCAGCCCTGGACGCTCTCTCTGGCGCCACTATCTTTACGAAGTTGGACCTCTGGAGCGCCTACAACTTGGTGCGCATCAGAGAGGGCGATGAGTGGAAGACGGCATTCATCACACCCACTGGACACTACGAAACCCTCGTCATTCCGTTCAGACTGTGCAATGGCCCCGCCGCTTTTCAACACCTCATCAACGATGTCCTTCGTGACATGCTCGGCCGGTGGGCATTCGCTTACCTGGATGATATTTTAATATATTCACGCACTATGGAAGAACACACCCAGCACGTCAGAGCGGTTCTCAAGAGATTACTCGCCCACCAACTGTACTGTAAGTTGGAAAAGTGCGCTTTTCACGAGCGCTCCACCACGTTCCTGGGTTTTGTCATCTCGCCCCAGGGTGTGGCCATGGACCCGCAGAAACTAGAGGTTGTGCGTCATTGGCCCCTACCCAAGACCCTCAAGCAGCTTCAACGGTTTCTCGGGTTTGCGAACTTCTATCGTCGCTTTATCCGGGACTACAGTACAGTTGCCGCCCCCCTAACCGTTCTGGCTCGTCCTTCATCACTTCCTTTTCACCTCAACCCAGCCGCCATATCCGCCTTCCAGTCACTTTGTGGGGGACCACGAACTGCTGGCCATAAAGTGGGCTCTGGAGGAATGGCATCACTGGCTCCAGGGCGTCAGCGAGCCATTCATAATCTGGACAGACCATCAAAATCTTATCACCATTAAGACCATCAAACAGCTAAACCCACGACAGGCGCGGTGGGCTCTCTTTTTCGAGAACTATAACTTTCACCTTTCATACCGCCCGGGGTCCAAGAACACCAAAGCGGACGCCCTCTCCCGACAACTAGAGGTGGACCTTCCCCGGGCGGACCCCGCGTCTGTCCTTCCCTCTTCCCGGATCATCGCCCCCCTGCAACTGGACCTGGAAACGAGAGTGCGCCAGGCACGAGGTACAGAGACCGAACCGGCAGGTGTGCCACCTGGACGACTCTTCGTGCCCGACGTGATGAGACCAGAGGTCCTCCAATGGGGACATTCCTCCCCAATTTCAGGCCATCCGGGCACCCGACGATCCCTCCAATTTCGCCAGCGGGACTTCTGGTGGCCGTCCATGATGAGGGACGTCCAAGAGTTCATTCAGGCATGCCCAGTGTGCGCCAGGGCCAAAAGCACCAACCAACCATCCCCAGGAGAACTACAACCGCTCCCAGTCCCTCGACGGCCCTGGACGCACATTGCCGTCGACTTCATCACGGGCCTGCCGGCCTCCGAAGGAAAGGACACCATCCTCACGATCGTGGATCGGTTCTCTAAGACCATGCATCTGGTGGCTCTCGCCGGACTCCCGTCAGCAAAGGAGACAGCAGAACTGATATTAGAGCACGTAGTCCGTCTGCATGGGTTCCCCAAGGATATCGTCTCGGACAGAGGGCCCCAGTTCACAGCCCGGTTCTGGAAGACCTTCTGCCGTCTGATCGACTCCACCTGCAGTCTGTCCTCCGGATACCACCCACAGACTAATGGTCAGACGGAGCGGACCAACCAACAACTGGAGCGCTATGTGAGATGTTTCGTGGCGGACCGTCAGCGCTCCTGGGCACGCTACCTCATCTGGGCGGAATTGTCACACAACCTCCACATCTCCTCTGCCACCAACCTAAGCCCATTTGAGGTATGCCACGGTTTCCAACCATCCGTGTTCAACCACCCAGAGCCGGAGGTTGATGTACCGTCGGCCCAACAGTTGGTCCGCAGATGTCGGCGGCTCTGGATTACGACCAACCGGGCCATCCAACGTGCCAATGCCCACTATACCCACCAACATCGCCGCCGACATCCTCCGGGACGATTATACCACGTAGGTGACAAGGTATGGCTTTCCACAAAAAACCTCCACCTCCACACCGAGTCAAAGAAACTTTCCCCCAGATTCATCGGACCATACCACATCACCCACAGAATTAACCCTGTCACCTACCGGCTCCAGCTGCCTGCGGCGCTCCGGATCCACCCAGTATTCCACCTATCCCAGTTCAAGCCCTTCATCACCTCACCCATGATTCCACCCACCCCCCAAGCTCCTCCTCCCCGGAACATCGACGGCGGTCCCGCCTACACCGTGCGCCGAATCCTCGACTCGCGCCCTCGGGGCAAATACCTGGTGGACTGGGAGGGCTATGGCCCCGAGGAGCGATCTTGGATCCCGGCCCGGTTCATTCTCGACCCAGAGCTAATTCGGGACTACCGTCACAGGGTATCCTCCGCCCCAGGACCGTCAGGAGCCAGTCCTGGACAGGGGGGTACTGTCATACACACTCAATCTGCGCCCGGCACTAGGACCCGGAAGTAAGACGGGCGCAAAACCAGGAAGTATAAAAGAGGTAAACAAACGATGGCTTACTGCTCAGTCATTGAATTCGGCCCATGTCGGTTAACGTTGTCGTTGCAGCAAACTGTGAGTACTCACCAGTTGGTTTATCTGTCTTTTGCTATTGTGTGTGTATCTATAGAACGCGGGTTAAATTTGTGTTTTTCCCTTGCTCCGCTTTTGTGAGAGTCCTTAGACTAAATCGCGTGGTTATCCTGCCTACTCGCTTTTTTCCGCGTTTGGGTTTATCCTCCACGCTACATTGGGCTAACCGCTAAAGCTACGTCTTCTGGTCACCTCAGGTTAGTCCATCTTTGACAAGAACGTCACCGGTAATGTTTCTCTTTAAGAAACTTTCACCTCCCTTAGAGTATCGGTCGAAATTTTGTGTGCAGATATCCAAAAACTTTCTTGATGCTGCACATAATCTTCAACAAATAATGAACCAGATACATCCTTAGACCACAAAAAATTAATAACTGCATGCTGCTTTTTCTTTTGTGCAAATCACATTTGTCACTGGGGAGACAGTAGCTTTGAACCAAAAGTGCTGATAAGACCATATGGCCAAAGAAAGAGAAAATCAAACAGTTAATTTACATTAATTTATATATCAATTAATGTACAGGTAAAATTTGTGTGACATGCCTTAAAAGCTGTTAAAGGGAGCCATTCTGAAGCCTAAATATAAATTGTTAAGTTAATTTTGGGGAAGAATTTTATTATTATTTATTTTATTTATTTTTTAAGAGGATCAAATGTAGCAAGCCAAAATAGCAAAGACCTTTAAATCATTGGATTTCAGTGGTGAGAATTTGGTATATTGGTGTACCTGCCACAGTAATTTTATTTAATTACTGATCACATGACAAGGTGTTCAGTAAATATTGAATTTGCAATAATTTACTGCTACCTACCTTTGTTTAAAGTGAACAGTTGTTTCTCAGGAATAGAGTTAATGTTTTGGAATTTTCATTTTGTCTGCTTGATCGTTACCAGAGACTCCTGAATGTCCAGGTATCCAACAGAAAATTTAAATGATAGTTAGGATTTCCACGATTGTTGGGTGACCTGTTTTTATATCCCTTACATCCCTTAAATCCATTATATTAAACTGCAGAAACCACAATTATTAGATGAAATTAGATTAGATTACTTTTATTGTCATTGTATAGTACCGTATACAATGAAATTTGAATTGTTACTCTGTGGTGCAAACAAACAAACAAACAGGTCAGGGAGCTCAGTGCGGATGATGCGCTCGGCTGATCGCACCACCCTCTGTAGAGCTTGTCTGTCCTGCATGGTGCTGTTCCCGAACCAGGTTGTGATGTTTCCCGTCAGGATGCTCTCTATGGTGCAGGAGTAGAAGTTCCTGAGCACCTTGGAGGGCAGTCTAAAGTCTCTCAAGCGTCTGAGGTGGTAGAGACGCTGCCGGGCTTTTTTCACCACGGTGTTGATGTGACAGGACCATGACAGGTCCTGCGTGATGTGAACACCGAGGTACTGTATCTGAAGCTGTCCACTCTCTCCACTGGGCTCCTGTTGATGACGGGGGTCTGGTAGTTCCTCTCCTGCTTTGTACTAAAGTCCACTATCAGCTCCTTTGTCTTACTGACGTTCAGGAGGAGATTGTTCCTCTGGCACCAGTTCTCCAGATTTCCAATCTCCTCTAGGTAGTCCGACTCATCATTGTTGGTGATCAGTCCGACCACGACGGTGTCGTCAGCAAACTTGATGATGGAGGTGGAGTTGGTAGTGGCCACGCAGTCGTGGGTGTACAAAGAGTACAGCAGGGGGCTCAGAACACAACCCTGGGGGGCTCCAGTGCTGAGAGTGAGTGTATCTGAGACATGACCGCCCATCCTTACTGCCTGTGGTCTGCCAGTCAGAAAATTGGAGATCCACTGACATACAGTAAAGATGAGCTGAGTCCCAGGTGCTCCAGCTTGGTGGTGAGTGTGGAGGGAATTATGGTATTAAAAGCAGAGCTGTAGTCGATGAAGAGCATTTTAACATAATTCCCTTTCCTAGTGTCCAGGTGAGTGAGTGATGTGTGGAGGAGATGAGAGATTGCATCGTCTGTGGAGCGGTTCTGACGGTATGCAAACTGTAGTGGGTCCAGTGTGTCGGGTAGTGAAGAAATGATGAAGTCTCTGATAAGGCGTTCAAAGCACTTCATCACTACTGAGGTGAGGGCTACAGGGCGATAGTCATTGAGAGAAGCAGGATGAGGTTTCTTCGGGACAGGAACAATGATGGACTCTTTGAAGCATGTGGGGATCACCGACTGAGATAAGGAGATGTTGAATATCTCAGTGAACACAGGTGCTAGCTGGTCTGCGCAGGCTCTGAGAATACGGCCTGAGATGCCGTCTGGTCCTGCTGCTTTCCTGGTGTTCACTCTCTTGAAGGCTCTCCTCACGTCGTGCTCGGAGATGATGAGCATGTTCCCGGTGCTGGCAGTGTCTTCCTGTCTGCAGCCGCTAGCGCCGCTAGCATTAGCGCCGTTAGCATTAGCGCCGTTAGCGTTAGCGCCGTTAGCATTAGCATCGCTAGCGTCTTTAGCTGCAGCCTCGAAGCGAGCATAGAAGGTGTTGAGCTCGTCTGCCAGAGTCGCGTCTGCGTTCGTCATACCGGATGTTGGTGCTTTATAATCCGTTATTGTTCTCAGTCCCTGCCACAGGCTCCTAGAGTCACTCTGTTGAAGCTGTGACTCTAGTTTTCTCCCGTAGCGCTGCTTCGCCTCTATCACCGCCTTCCGGACGTTATATGATGCAGCCTTGTACGGTTCCATGTCCCCCGACGCAAGTCCCATGTTGTAGGCACCTGTGCGAGATCTCAGAGCGTCGCGGATGGTTTTATCCACCCATGGCTTCTGGTTGGGAAACGTTCTGATAGTCTTTTTCTCCACCATATCGTTTGTCAGCTTCTCAATAAATCCCACAACCGCTTCCGTAAACACGCTGACGTCATCATCGGAGCTGTTTCTGAACATGTCCCAGTCTGCGTCATCGAGTGCGTCCTGTAACGCGGCCACTGATTGGTCCGTCCAGCGTGCGACCTCCCTCTGAACAGGAACTTCCTGTTTCAGCCTTTGTTTATATTTTGGCATGAGGAACATGGCGGCGTGGTCGGATTTACCAAACGCTGGACGAGATTGTGCCTTGTAACCGTCTTTGACCGTGGTATCACAATGGTCCAGTGTCCTTTCGCCCCTGGTGGGGCAGGTGATGTGCTGATAAAAGTTCGGCGCTGCGCGTTTGAGGTTGGCACTATTAAAATCCCCCGCCACAATGAGCGCAGCGTCCCGGTGTTGTGTCTGGTGCTGTGTGAGCGCCTCATGCAGCTCGCATAAGGCCTTGCCTGTGTCTGCTTGAGGAGGGATGTAAACGGCACTGATTATGACCGATGTGAACTCCCGTGGAAGATAAAATGGACGACACATGATGGACAGTAGTTCCAGGTTTGGTGTGCAGGAGCGTGTAAGAGGAACAACGCTTGCGCTGTTGCACTAGCTGTTGTTCACCATTAAGCACACGCCGCCTCCCCTTGACTTCCCCGAGTCCCGCGTCCTGTCCATGCGGTGAACCGAGAAGAACTCGGCTGGTTGTATGGCGTGGTCTGGCACCGCTGGGTTCAGCCATGTCTCGGTGAAGCAGAGGAGATTGCAGTCCCGAATGTCTCTCTGGAACTTTATCCTGGCCCTGAGGTCATCGAGTTTGTTCTCCAGTGACTGGACGTTGGCGAGCAGGATACTAGGCAGAGGTGTGCGGTGTGCACGGGTTCTCAGCCTGTTCCTCACCCCAGCTCGTCTCCCTCGAGGCCTCCGCTTTGCGTCGCGTCCATTGTTCTCCCGCAGGTTCTCACTCGGCCAGCTCGGATCCGGAGTTAAAAACGTCGATTTGTGAGTACATTGTATACCAATAGAAACAAGAGTGTCTCTATCATACCTAATGTACTCGATTTTAAAACACTGAAAACTAACTTAAAGAACAAAAACAAAGAAAAGGTGGTCGGAGCAGTCGTGATGGCAGCCGACCTCACCGGCGCCATCTTGGAAACGAAGATGAAGTCAATGAAGAGCATTCTCACACAGCTCTCTCTCAGTGTTCTAGATTGTTCAGTGTTGTCTGGGTTTGGTAGCGATTGAGTCTTCAATGGTTGAGAAATATAGATTGTGACTTAAAGTGGAATGGTACGTGGCTAATGACAGGAAAATGCTTTCATGAAGCCTTGAACACTTGAATGTATTGGAGTTGGAGAGAGAGAGCAGATTGTCATGGTCGTATTGGCCACAGGGTGGGTAAAAAAATAGTTCAGCTTTTTAGTATCTGCATTTACTATATTGTTGGTGCTAATTTTGTACAGTATTTGCTTATATGTTTTATCCCTTGCCACACCTTCCATGGCTTTCAATCCTCCTCTTATGGGTTTTACTGTAAATTCCTTACCCAGCTACCATTACCAATATTCACAGCCCCTATGATGTAAACAGCATTGATAATTATTACCCTAACCTTTCAGGAAAGATAGAATGGGCTGCATGACTAAGGGGGTTTCAAGATCAGGACACACTGTAAAAAATAAATCCTGAAAATAGTTGTTGGAAAAAAGAAATATATGTTGGGCTAATATAATGCTGGTGTCAAAAAAGAAAAATATGTTTTCTCAATGATTGTATAAATTTCATTACTCAACTACGAAAGTTTCATCAAGGCAACGAGTATAACTGTGTTCATGAAACATTTAACTGCACACAAACAATTTTATGTTGGACGAACAAGAGGGACCTCTGCGCATGCGCAAAAGCGTTCTTACAGAATTTTCGAACTTCCCGCTATTTCCTCCCGAAATGGTGAGTACTTCATGGAAACTAACTGTCCTGCAAAGTAATCAGCAATTTTAGCTTTATAACATATATATTATCCAGCAGCAAGGTTTAGAACATTATATTTTCGAGTGTTTATTTATATAATTTGGAGTGTTACAGTAGTTATCTGGCAATGCACTCGTTTCAGCTCCTAACGCATTTTTTTTTCAGATGGTATGTACATTGACATTAATGTTAATCTATGAAACCGCTAAAGTTTACTTACGTTACATGCATTTTAATCATCTTAATGACTGATAATTTCAAAGGCTATTTGAAAAAGACGGCACGTTAGTGCGCCACTGAGGGAGCTTAATGTTCTCACTCCTTTCATCATTCATTAACCTTATATTGTCTGAAAACAGTTATAATGGCTAAACGGACATTTTTTGTCTAGGATTTTTAATGGTTTTGAACTACAAACGGTTACTTAATTAGTTATTCATATATTTTTCTTTTTCTATTTCAGGTATTAGGGAGAATATCTGGGAAACAGTGCTTACTGCATCTGCAAACAATCTTGGAGCTTGGCAAAATTATTTCACAACATTTATAATTTTTTTTTATCTTAAACCATTTCTGAGTTAAAGTAAATATTTTATTTTCAAATAAGCCACTGCACGTTTTTACTTAGAAATATCAGTATGTTTTGTTCTACAAGGCAGAAGTCTATTTATCCAGTATACTGTTTTGACTGAGTGTGATATTAGTAAGCTTTGTAACATGAATGTTAAGGGCACAGTTTCATTCTTGCATTTTGGAATGTTATTTGCATATTTTGTTATAACAATGCAGCAGTTGTTTATTTGTTGAAATAGAGTAGCTGGATTGCACTTAATCAATGTTGATAGTCTTTAACAGGTGTTTAAAGTTTACATTAAAAAAATATTCAAATTTAGAGGAATGTGTCATGTTATTTGAAATGTGGCTACAGTGAATAACCTACTCACGTAAACTTTAAGATGTTAATTTTATAATTATGCAAGCATAATTTCCAATTCAAAATGTACCTTTCAGTCAACTTGGAACATTTAATTGACACAACATTATATTTCAATTTGAGACTGCTTGTTGGCCTAACTAGGCATGTTTATTCAGCATAGAACATTTAGTTGACAGAATGTTTTATTTCAATTTGTGTGTACATTTAGAGGTAATCAGCACAGCAAAAACAAAATAGTTTATACAACTTAAATTGAGCCAACTAAAAATTTTAGGTGCAACAGGTTACTAGAAATTTTTTAGTTGGAGTAGCAAGAATTTTTTTACAGTGCAGGAATGGTACAGTAGGTAACAATTCTGCACACCTGTCATTGTAAAGATACAGTATATGTACAGTATATATACAGCTCCCCGTCTCTACTTTTACCTGCTAGTAGCTAATTTTTTTGTTATATCGTTAAGTTTTAATTGTTTTGCAGCACACCGCTTTTAGCCGGCATTAGCATTGCTAGCCCGTTAGCCCGGCTATCACGTTTGTTTGTAAAGTTTGTTTACGCTTCTTCACACCGATTATTTTCCGTGTTTAGACACCATGTCGGTTGTGATTCTGCCTCTGAGTGCAGGTGAGGAGACATTGGAGCTGCACTCGGTGGATTTGGAGCTGGAGGCCGTGGAGAAGGTGATCCGTGAGCTGCAGGTGAAGTTGGCCCGGCTACAGCAGCGGAAAGCCACGCTGGAATCGTCACGGACCGACGCTCACCTGTCCCAGGTAAATTCTCGGTGTGACACAATCTCTCCGACAACCTCAACCCCGCGTGTTTCTCTGCCCAGGTCCAACACACCAAGGACGCAGCCCGCCCAGTTTTCCTACACCCCGGGCGCCGGGATACCACGGACCCTGGATACAGCAGCAGCGGAAGAAGCACGCCAAGCCCCGGGCGAGGACCTCTCCCCCTCCACCACCACCTGTCTTCGACATCTCGACCCGAAACCGCTTCGCTCCTCTCCGCGAGATGGCACACGACGTCCTGGTCATCGGAGACTCCATCGTTCGTCACGTGCGTGCTACCACGGCTAAAGGTAAGGTGCACACACGCTGTTTACCTGGTGCACGTGTTCTTGATGTTGCTGCACAGGTGCCTGCTGCCCTGAGGAAGAACATCGGAGCTGTGGTTCTTCATGCCGGCACGAACGACACCAGGCTGAGGCAGACGGAGATCCTAAAGAAGGAATTCAGGAGCCTGGTCGAGAAGGTCCGCAGCACATCACCCACGACAAGGATCGTCGTATCTTGACCGCTTCCCACATTTCAGCGAGGAATCGAGAAGTTCAGTAGATTATTTGCCTTTAATGAATGGTTACAATCTAGGTGTCGACAACAGAAATTACGCTTTGTTGATAACTGGAATGTTTTCTGGGAGCATCCTGGCTCTATCACACCGATGGCCTACACCCTAGCAGAGCTGGAGCAGCGGTCCTCTCTGACAACATCTCCAGGACACTACGAACCATCTGATTGGCGGTAAGTCATACTGTAGATTCCAAACATATTAGCCACATCACAACTCACCGTAGTGATAGATGCACACACATAGCTTGTCCTTTAGAAACTGTGTCTGTTCCCCGAATACTGAGAAAAAATAATAAATTTGTTAAATTTGCCCGAAACAATCTGATAACCATAAAACCATAAAAAGGCAAAATAAGTAGTCAAAATCCACCTCTAAAGTTTGGACTACTCAACATTAGATCCCTTGCGCCTAAAGCACTTATTGTTAATGAAATTATCTCAGACTATTGCCTTGACGCACTCTGTCTCACCGAAACCTGGCTTAAACCAAATGAATATTTTGGTCTGAATGAGTCTACTCCGTCAGGATATTTCTATAAGCACGAGCCCCGTCTAATTGGTCGCGGTGGTGGTGTCGCCACTACAGTATCTACAATGATGTACTCACTGTTACTCAGAAAATAAGGCCCAGGTTTAATTCATTTGAAGTGCTTATCATTAATGTTGCACTAAATGAAATACGTAATAAACCCTTGCTATATTTTACCCTGGCCACCGTGTACAGACCCCCGGGCCATATGTCGATTTTCTTAAAGAATTTGGACATCTGCTATCAGACCTATTGGTTAACTCTGACAAAGTGTTGATAGTAGGAGATTTTAACATTCATGTACAGTAGATGATGCTAACGACACTTTAGCACTCACATTTATGGATTTACTAAATTCCTTTGGGGTGAAACAAAATATAATTGGAGCAACTCACCGCTTTAATCATATGCTAGATTTAATTATATCCCATGGTATAGAAGTCTCTAATATAGAGATCATACCTCAAAGTGATGATATCACAGATCATCACCTCCTGACATATACTCTACCCGTAGAACAGATTAGCTGTGTCTCCCCACGTTATCAATCTGTTAGAAATATGAATCCCACTACTAAAGACAGATTCACAAGTAATCTGCCGGATCTGTCCCAATTTCTTATTAGACCCCTAAATGCAGATGATCTAGATGAAGTGACTAGCAGCATGGGCACTATTTTTACCAGTACATTAGACATTGTTGCTCCCATCAGATTAAAAAAAGTCAGAGATAAAACACTTGCACCGTGGTACAACAGTCATACTCGCGCCCTAAAGAGAGCAACCCGTAACCTCGAGCGAAAATGGAGGAAAACTAAATTAGAAGTTTTTCGAATTGCGTATAAAGACAGTATGTGCAGCTATAGACAGGCTCTAAAAACTGCTAGGACTGAGCATATTAACCAACTGATAGCAAGAAACCAAAACAATCCCAGGTTCTTATTTAGTACAGTGGCTCGCCTAACAAAACCTAAGATGCCCGCAGAGAGTATCCCATCACAGTTTAGAAGTGAAGACTTTATGGACTTCTTTAATGAAAAAATCAATAATATCAGGAAGAAAATAATGGAGTTTCAACCTCTAATAGTATCTCACGATCCAGTTCAGCCTATAGCTTCACATTTAGATTTTCAGTGCTTTACAGGTATAGGACAGGAAGAGCTGTATAAACTTATCACCTCGGCTAAATCAACAACGTGTCTGTTAGACCCAATCTCAACCAGATTTTTAAAAGAAGTGATGCTTACGGTTGGAGAGCCACTTCTAAACATTATTAATTCTTCATTACATCTAGGTCACATCCCTAAACCTTTCAAGTTAGCAGTTATTAAGCCGCTTCTTAAAAAATCTTATTTGGACGCGAATGAAATAACAAATTACAGACCGATTTCAAACCTTCCGTTCATATAAAAAATACTAGAAAAAGTAGTATCAGCTCAAATTTGCACATTCTTGCAGGATAACAACATCCTTGAAGAATTTCAGTCAGGTTTCAGGCCCCATCATAGCACAGAAACTGCACTAGTTAAGATTACAAACGACTTGTTTTTAGCTTCAGACCAAGGCTGCATCTCATTGCTAGTCCTGCTCGATCTTAGTGCTGCATTCGACACTATAGATCATAATATTCTCATAGATCGCTTACAAAATTATATAGGTATTCAGGGACAGGCATTAAAATGGTTTAGATCTTACCTGTCTGATCGCTACCATTTTGTAGATCTAAATGGAGAACCGTCTGGTGTAATGCCAGTGAAATATGGGGTCCCACAAGGGTCAGTTTTAGGACCCCTGTTGTTCTCAATATACATGCTTCCCTTGGGTAACATCATTAGAAGACATGGGATTAGTTTCCATTGTTATGCTGATGATACCCAATTATATATCTCAACTAAACCAGACGAAATACCTAAGTTGTCTAGATTAACTGAGTGTGTCCAGGACATAAAAGATTGGATGACCAATAACTTTCTTTTATTAAATTCAGATAAGACAGAGATATTACTTATTGGCCCAAAAACCAGCACACAACAGCTTTCACAATTCAGCCTGCGCTTAGAAGGATGTACTGTTACTACCAGCTCAGCAGTAAAAGACCTGGGCGTAATATTAGACAGTAACTTGTCTTTTGAAAATCACATTTCAAATATCACAAAAACAGCCTTTTTCCATCTTCGAAATATTGCTAAACTTAGGAACATCTTATCCGTATCTGATGCAGAAAAACTAGTTCATGCATTCATGACCTCCAGACTGGACTATTGTAATGCATTACTAGGTGGTTGTCCTGCATCCTCAATAAACAAGCTTCAGTTAATCCAAAATGCAGCTGCCAGGGTTCTCACTAGATCCAGAAAATATGATCATATAACCCCAATATTATCATCCCTGCACTGGCTACCTGTTCAGTTTAGAATAAATTACAAAATAGTATTACTTACATACAAGGCCTTAAATGGTTTAGCTCCCACATACCTAACCAGTCTTCTGATGCGCTACAATCCACCACGCGCCTTAAGATCACAAAGCTCCGTACTTCTGGTAGTTCCCAGAATTTCAAAATCTACAAAAGGGGGTAGGGCATTTTAATATTTAGCTCCAACGCTTTGGAATAGCCTTCCAGACAGTGTTCGGGGAGCAGACACGGTTTCTCAGTTCAAAAGTAGACTCAAGACGCATCTTTTTAATCTGGCATACACATAACTCATCCCATAATCTCATACTCCAGTACACCTATACCGAATGGCAACTACGCTAATTCTCCCCATCTGTTCTGTATTTCTCTACCCATCCCGAGGCATCGGGAGATTTTGCCAGCTTCAATAGACAAAGGCCGACCCTGCGAGGTTCCTGAGGCATCCAGAGAAGGACCAGCTCCAGCTGGATTCAGCTTTATGATGGTTGGAGCTACACATGCTGCTCCTGTGCTTCCAGTGATCCAGACCTCATCTGCCCTCTGCACCTACTGACTCGTCCCTATGCTGAACTGGTCTTCATGTCAATTTAAATAATTTCTGTCATATTGAATTTTCACCTGCACAACACACAAGATGTTATATCATTTCTATCTGTTATCGCCCAAATGAGGATGGGTTCCCTGTTGAGTCTGGTTCCTCTCAAGGTTTCTTCCTAATTCCATCTCAGGGAGTTTTTCCTTGCCACCGTCGCCGTCACCCTTGGCTTGCTCATCAGAGAAATTTCATTCATTCGTCTCATTATTATCTGCACATTTTTCTCACACATCCACACTTCCAATTATTTTCTTTTCTATAATAATAATAATAATAATAATTATTATTATTATTATTATTATTATTATATTTATTTATTTATTTATTTATTATTATCATTATCATTATTATTATTATTTATTTATTTTTTTTTGACTTTCTTTAATTTTTGTGAAGCTGCTTTGAGACAATGACCATTGTTAAAAGCGCTATATAAATAAAATTGAATTGAATTGAATTGAATTGAACTTGAGATCTGGATGAAGCTGTTTGAAGCAACCAAAAACTGCAATTTTTTAAACATTTTTGTGATGTCCTTGGCATGACATGCTACATAAGGTACTGGTTTAACTACAAATATATTTTTTTTTATCTCCTTTTAATTATTTTCCAAATTTAATTACTTACCTATATATTCATTTCCACATTTATTTACCTCCAGAATTATTTATTTCTGCTTTTTCTTCTGTATTCCTTCAACCAACCTCTGGTTCTGTAAAATAAGTTCAACATGGGGATGTCAAAATGACCTTTAAATGACCATTGGCCGGCTCCAAAAGTTCCCATAGCGCCCCATGATAAAATGTCCAACTTTACAAGTGTATTAAATATGTTTGTAGTCTAGATTTACCAATCATAACAACAGTACTGTGATTTTGTTCAATTTAAACTTATCAATTAAGATGATAATTAATCATTAAAATTATGCACAATTGGGGTGCAGGCAATTTGCATTGCATATGTCAAACAGATGTGAACCACTTTAGCTATCCAGCTAATTGTTTTTGTTGTAGTTAAAATTAACACAAGAAATTTTGGATTCCACAACAAGGTATGAGTTTTAGTATGTAATAAGGTTTGTAGGCTATGAAAGAAGGAGAACTTTCAAATGCAAAGTAACTTTAAAATATAAATGAATGTTAGCCACCTTAGCATGTTTGCTAAGCTAAGCTAAGCTAAGCTAGTTAGTTTGTGAAAACAAACAAGGCAAGTATGCATGTTCCAAACAACAGACAGGCTCCATTTCCTTCTGCCCATTTGCTCATTTCTGGATTAACAGTGTTTAGGCAGAGACAGCTAGCACAAAGATGATGAGGACCAGAGCTCCGACAATTGCACTCCAAAACCCTTCTTCAAAAAACCCATGGGTGACGTCACAAAGGGTTTATCCAGTTCTTACTGTATTAGGGTTGTTCCGATTCCGATACTGGTATCGGAAATGCTACCGATACCACAAAAAAATCTGGCATCGGAATCGGCGAGTATTTGAGTCCACGTACCGATCCGATACCATTTTCCTAAACATAACCTATTTATGCCTGCTAGTTTTGCTAGCTTAGCTTACTTACAGAGTGTCACGGCGTGCGCCTGTGATGGGCGTGCGTCCAAATTGATATCGCACCTCGCTCACTAGTTAGGCGGCCTCCCCCCACTTTAGGTATGTGAAGGATCAGGGCCACATAATCAGGCAACGGCCCATGAGCTATCGCCGCTAATGATCCCGGCGCTATAAAACACAGTGGGGAGTGTAGCTCAGGGTCTGACTGTTGGGAAGCTGGACTTTGTGACGCGGTGGATTTTATGCGAGACAGTGGCACAAGAGCGGGGCGATGTGATGTGATGCTAGGTCGGGCCGTAACAGGAGTGAAAAAAAAGAAAGAAGGGGGTGAGACCAAAAGTGCGTTTGCTTAGTGTTTATTTACAATAAGGTGAATAAGCAAATCCCAAAAGTATGGCTGTAAGCTTCAGAAGCCGACAAGGCCAAAACAATAAACAAAATTACCTCTATCTAATACCAAAGTGACTAATACCAAGAGACTGTAAAAAGGGGGGCGAGAGGAGCTCGAGCTGAACAAGCTGCACGAGCTCCCGCGGCACCTTCACTTCCGCGTAGAGCTCGCCTTCGCATCCCTTTAACCCTTTCCTTCCCCATTTTTCTAAATAAATTACCCTTTTTCCTGTAAGACCTCGCCTCGTGTCCGTGTTTCATGGTGTCACCCGTGCATTTAGGGTCGAACCTGTTACACAGGGCTAGTAGTATTTTACTTTAAAAAAGAAATGCTCTCTATATATACAGTGGTGTGAAAAACTATTTGCCCCCCTCCTGATTTCTTATTCTTTTGCATGTTTGTCACACAAAATTTTTCTGATCATCAAACACATTTAACTATTAGTCAAAGATAACACAAGTAAACACAAAATGCTGTTTTTAAATGAGGGGTTTTATTATTTAGGGGGGAAAAAATCCAAACCTACATGGCCCTGTGTGAAAAAGTAATTGCCCCCTGAACCTAATAACTGGTTGGGCCACACTTAGCAGCAATAACTGCAATCAAGCGTTTGCGATAACTTGCAACGAGTCTTTTACAGCGCTCTGGAGGAATTTTGGCCCACTCATCTTTGCAGAATTGTTGTAATTCAGCTTTATTTGAGGGTTTTCTAGCATGAACCGCCTTTTTAAGGTCATGCCACAACATCTCAATAGGATTCAGGTCAGGACTTTGACTAGGCCACTCCAAAGTCTTCATTTTGTTTTTCTTCAGCCACTCAGAGGTGGATTTGCTGGTGTGTTTTGGGTCATTGTCCTGCTGCAGCACCCAAGATCGCTTCAGCTTGAGTTGACGAACAGATGGCCGGACATTCTCCTTCAGGATTTTTTGGTAGACAGTAGAATTCATGGTTCCATCTATCACAGCAAGCCTTCCAGGTCCTGAAGCAGCAAAACAACCCCAGACCATCACACTACCACCACCATATTTTACTGTTGGTATGATGTTCTTTTTCTGAAATGCTGTGTTACTTTTACACCAGATGTAACGGCACACGCACCTTCCAAAAAGTTCAACTTCTGTCTCATCGGTCCACAAGGTATTTTCCCAAAAGTCTTGGCAATCATTGAGATGTTTTTTTAGCAAAATTGAGACGAGCCTTAATGTTCTTTTTGCTTAAAAATGTTTTGCGCCATGGAAATCTGCCATGCAGGCCGTTTTTGCCCAGTCTCTTTCTTATGGTGGAGTCGTGAACACTGACCTTAATTGAGGCAAGTGAGGCCTGCAGTTCTTTAGATGCTGTCCTGGGGTCTTTTGTGGCCTCTCGGATGAGTCGTCTCTGCGCTCTTGGGGTAATTTTGGTCGGCCGGCCACTCCTGGGAAGGTTCACCACTGTTCCATGTTTTTGCCATTTGTGGATAATGGCTCTCACTGTGGTTCGCTGGAGTCCCAAAGCTTTAGAAATGGCTTTATAACCTTTACCAGACTGATAGATCACAATTACTTTTGTTCTCATTTGTTCCTGAATTTCTTTGGATCTTGGCATGATGTCTAGCTTTTGAGGTGCTTTTGGTCTACTTCTTTGTGTCAGGTAGCTCCTATTTAAGTGATTTCTTGATTGAAACAGGTGTGGCAGTAATCAGGCCTGGGGGTGACTACAGAAATTGAACTCAGGTGTGATAAACCACAGTTAAGTTATTTTTTAACAAGGGGGGCAATCACTTTTTCACACAGGGCCATGCAGATTTTGAGTTTTTTTTCTCCCTTAATAACGTAAACCTTCATTTAAAAACTGCATTTTGTGTTCAATTATGTTATCTTTGACTAATAGTTAATGGTTTTTGATGAGCAGAAACATTTAAGTGTGACAAACATGCAAAAGAATAAGAAATCAGGAAGGGGGCAAATAGTTTTTCACACCACTGTATATATATATACAGTGGTGTGAAAAACTATTTGCCCCCCTCCTGATTTCTTATTCTTTTGCATGTTTGTCACACAAAATGTTTCTGATCATCAAACACATTTAACTATTAGTCAAAGATAACACAAGTAAACACAAAATGCAATTTTTAAATGAGGAGTTTTATTATTTAGGGAGAAAAAAAATCCAAACCTACAAACCTGTGTGAAAAAGTAATTGCCCCCTGAACCTAATAACTGGTTGGGCCACCCTTAGCAGCAATAACTGCAATCAAGCGTTTGCGATAACTTGCGACGAGTCTTTTACAGCACTCTGGAGGAATTTTGGCCCACTCATCTTTTCAGAATTGTTGTAATTCAGCTTTATTTGAGGGTTTTCTAGCATGAACCGCCTTTTTAAGGTCATGCCACAACATCTCAATAGGATTCAGGTCAGGACTTTGACTAGGCCACTCCAAAGTCTTCATTTTGTTTTTCTTCAGCCTCCATTCAGAGGTGGATTTGCTGGTGTTTTTTGGGTCATTGTCCTGCTGCAGCACCCAAGATCGCTTCAGCTTGAGTTGACGAACAGATGGCCGGACATTCTCCTTCAGGATTTTTTGGTAGACAGTAGAATTCATAGTTCCATCTATCACAGCAAGCCTTCCAGGTCCTGAAGCAGCAAAACAACCCCAGACCATCACACTACCACCACCATATTTTACTGTTGGTATGATGTTCTTTTTCTGAAATGCTGTGTTACTTTTACGCCAGATGTAACGGGACACGCACCTTCCAAAAAGTTCAACTTTTGTCTCGTCGGTCCACAAGGTATTTTCCTAAAAGTCTTGGCAATCATTGAGATGTTTTTTTTAGCAAAATTGAGACGAGCCTTAATGTTCTTTTTGCTTAAAAGTGGTTTGCGCCTTTGAAATCTGCCATGCAGACCGTTTTTGCCCAGTCTCTTTCTTATGGTGGAGTCGTGAACACTGACCTTAATTGAGGCAAGTGAGGCCTGCAGTTCTTTAGATGTTGCCCTGGGATCTTTTGTGGCCTCTCGGATGAGTTGTCTCTGCGCTCTTGGGATAATTTTGGTCGGCCGGCCACTCCTGGGAAGGTTCACCACTGTTCCATGTTTTTGCCATTTGTGGATAATGGCTCTGACTGTGGTTCGCTGGAGTCCCAAAGCTTTAGAAATGGCTTTTTATAGCCTTTACCAGACTGATAGATCTCAATTACTTTTGTTCTCATTTCTTCCTGAATTTCTTTGGATCTTGGCATGATGTCTAGCTTTTGGTCTACTTCTCTGTGTCAGGTAGCTCCTATTTAAGTGATTTCTTGATTGAAACAGGTGTGGCAGTAATCAGGCCTGGGGGTGACTACAGAAATTGAACTCAGGTGTGATAAACTACAGTTAAGTTATTTTTTAGCAAGGGGGGCAATCACTTTTTCACACAGGGCCATGTTGATTTGGAGTTTTTTTTCTCCCTTAATAACGTAAACCTTCATTTAAAAACTGCATTTTGTGTTCAATTATGTTATCTTTGACTAATAGTTAACGGTTTTTGATGAGCAGAAACATTTAAGTGTGACAAACATGCAAAAGAATAAGAAATCAGGAAGGGGGCAAATAGTTTTTCACACCACTGTATATATATATATATATATATATATATATATATATATATATATACACACACACACACACACACTGTACAGATACACACCCAGGTATCGGATCTGTATTCGGTATCGGAATCAGTAGGGGAAAAATGGTATCAGAACATCTCTAGTTCTTATATAACAGGATATAGAATTTAAATAGACAAGGGTATTCTTTATTTTAAACTGCTGACTCAATTCCTAATATTGTTGTTTAAAATGTTATTTGCCCAGAAAATATTTTTATAATTTGTTTTATTTTTGTGGAATTAAAAAAATATATACCACAGTTTTAGCAGTAGCAATATACTGTAACAGTGACAATAATAAATGGGCTAAGCAAGAGACATTGTATAGCGCATTAGCAAGTTTTATACATGAGTCAGACAGGTCCAGGGGGTTTGGATTACTTGCAGCTCAGGACTAGCATACTTTCATGTGGTCATAGCCATGCTCTAGGGGAAATCCCTGGGAAGTAAATCCCTGCTAAGACACACAGCTGACGCAAATGTACCTGCCACCATTTCTCCATCCAACACTGTGTATCCCACATTGCCTCTTATTACCACAGAATCCATCCATATTTACGTCACTAATATTGGACAATCTGATCAATGAAAATCAGTAGACTGCTGAGGCATGGACTAACTGCCACCGTTTTGCTTCCAGAATTTAAAGGTGATGGGTGCAAGTGAGTAGTTGAATATCCCCACTAAAGCACTAATACTGTACACTGAATGAAGCTTTGATGAATGGTGTTGGGTCCAGGGTGTACCCTGCCTCGTGCCCTGAGTCTCCTGGGATAGGCTCCAGGTCCCCGCGACCCTAAATACAGGATAAAGCGGTATAGAAGATGAATGAATGAATGAATGGTGTTGGATCACACCAAAAGTGCATCAAGCTCTGATGTTTATCCCATTTTATGCTTCCCTCAGAACACCCTGATCTTGGGTGGGGAAATGAGCCCCATTTCTATACTGCAGGGAAAGGAGAATGGAGAAGAAAGGGAAAGATGTAAAAAAGAAAAAGGGCAGGGTCCCCCACAGTATCCTCTGCCAGCCAGATCACCACATTGAACAACATTGGTCAGTGGCACTGGCCCCTCTCCACCATCCACTGTGGTAATTGAAATGACCTCAATGATATCCTTAGTATTATGCACATCCACCAGTAGCCAAGTGTGACAAGAATCCCAGAGCATGATGAATTAATGCAAACAGACAGAAAGAGAGTCAGTAAGTAGATATGCAGGTAATGCTGATCAGGAGTGTGTATCTTCATTGAACACACTCCTAAGGATTGCTTAGTACAGCATGTTGGTGACCAGATGCCACTGGGCTGCAAGCTAAGCTTCCTCTGACAGGAGCTGCAGAATATACCCACTTGGATGGATATGCTGTAGCTGAAGCTCCATGCTTCAGCTACATGCCGAAAGAGTTCCATGAAGGCTTATACAGTAGCATATCCTGTGGCCACATCTTAGTGAGAACAACATACGGCAAGTCATATACTGTAACTCATCAGATGTTTGAGTTGGCGCATCACCTGACTGGACCAGGCTCCGGAACTAACAACTAGTAACTCCACCTGCACTTGGAAAATAGACTGGAAGTGGTATTTCAGTTTTGTGGAAAGTTGGAGGAGCTTCTGGTTTTGGGTTTAGTTGAATAGTTTTGATGATAACGGTGAGTGGTAAGGACTCTACAGTATGACAGTGTATATTTCTTTCTCTCCTAAGTTCAAGGATTAGTGTGACATGTTTGTGGTTTGGCAGAATGAAGAAGCCAGAGGGGTAACTGTAACAAACTCATACAGATGGTTTATTTTCCTTTTCTTTAAGTCTTATTTTCAGTTATTTAAAATACATATAAATGCATAAATACACTCACTCAGCTCTTTACGGTTACTGTTTTCCTGAAAGCACAAAGTGAGAAACAAATCAACTTGTAGTAATACACCAACAATCCCCCACTGCTAAAATATATGTGTCCATTATCGGTGCCCATACTACTGTATATATAAATTACTTAAGTTACTTCATTATTTAGAATAAATTCAAATGAATTCTTTGTTAGGTATCCATTAGTTATTTCAGGAGTGGTGGGTTATAAATTAGTGGTACTGTATGTGGTTTTTCAGCATTCTGTACTGATCAACTCAAAACACCTGAAAGAGAAAGGTACTTCTGCTGAGCATGAGTAGCCCAGGTGCTACAGTAGCTTTGCTGGAGATGCAAATATTTTCTAGCATACAGTAAGGGGTGTGTTCGGGAGTAGAAGCCACACTGTTTTGCTCAGACAGTATCAACCTCAGCTGCATGAAAATGAGGTGACACAAGGTCAAATGTGTGTGTGTTATTCAAAATCGTTTCACTATTGTTAATAGTCTCTTTACCACAGTTGCTTAGTGGTTAACCCTGTCACCGTTCACATCAAGGGTCTGGGTTTGATTTCTACCTTGGGATCTGTATGTGTGGAGTTTCTTTTTGAATGTTCTTCTCATGCTTGGTGTGATTGTGTATTGCAATTGATTGAAAGGATCTATTTTACACAGCCTACTTAATCAAATGAGTTTTACTGAACATGTCACAGATTTTATAATTATATGCCCTTTTAAAAAATGTTTACCTAGTTTGATACTAATGTATAATTGATGCAGTAATAGGGTAAGCTTGCAAACGACTGTAGTGCATTTTAAAAATCTTACTTAGTTTTCCTTTCTAGCATGACATTTTTCTTTACCTTAAATATTAGTGACTTCTTTCTTTCATCAAACTGCTTGGACTCAGAGCATAAGAATTCAGTCTCACTCAGATCTCAGACTTGACAGTGACAATTAATAACTTGTTTCTTTTGTCAGTCTGCACATCCTCCTTATGACTAATCACTAGCTCAGCATAAGCATTGCTGATTGCAAAAGAGAAAATAAGAGACACCACTTTCACCAATTCAGAGACTCCAGTTTCCTTTCCTTGAAGGCCCACGTCCTGTCATGGTAAAGGTCTGGTGGAATGGTGATAAGCACTGTATTTACAATCACCACCATGCATTGTAAAGGTTGTTTTCGTAAACAGACATAGATCTTTCTACTAGTGGTTGCAACTGATACCACAGGACAGATTCTTCTGCATCCAGACAAAGACTATATATATATTGTCCCAGCCCACAAGCTACTTCTTTAACTCCCTCAAAGTCTTTGATTTATTTTCAAGGCTGTCCTCTGTTCCCTCAACCAAATGCTGAGGTGCCATAATATCAATTCCCTTTGTTAGTAGGTACGTACTTGGAAAAAGGTATGTGCAGTCTTCATATTTTTCACCCTCACTGAGACTAGGGTCAGCAGCAGATCAGCAAACAATGTATCTTTGTTACATTTGTAACTAAGTGAGGGTGTGATCCTTAGCTCACCACCTGGTTTCCCCTGTTGGGCACAGTCTTAATTGTCATCGCTTGTCTATTTCCACCTTTGCATACACTTGTATAACTCTCTGAGGAAATCGGCAATATTATTAAGCAGTGAAACGAGTGATGCACTTCTTATAACACTGTCTTGCGATGCACTTTTTATACACTGATTATAACACTGGTTGTGTCTGCCAGAACCTGGTTTAAAATGTGTGCAAAACACCACACAGTCATTTGTCTAGGAGATTTTTTGGAGGGAAATGCACAGAACTTGATCCTGTCCCTGCATGTTAGCTGCACCATCAGTGGAGTTGCCCACACATGTGATAATGTCTATACTGAGATTCCCTAATGTCTTCTTTAGCAGCTCTGTGAAAATGAGTCACAGTCCACAATAGCAACCAGACACTCATGAATGACTGAACCTGTAAGACATCTTACATTGGCCCTGTTTGGTGGCATCCTGGGTAGTATCTATCTGTACTGTAAACATTCCTGTCAATCTAACCTCATCTGCAGTTATGGACTTTATCAATGACTGATGACATCCACAACTTTTTCCAATGATGTATTTAGAGAAGAAAGTCACAAAGGAGCAATTGACCACTACACCAGTGGCATGGTACTTCTTGTTTTGTAATTTTCTACAAAGTTGAAGGCACATGTTGTACTTACTCAAGAGTGTTATCAACTCCGGAAAGTTGCCATGATTGACTGCAGAATTTTGTCATCTTACTATCATCTTACTGAGCATATTCTCTTTCCTTACTCTTCTTCGATATTGTCATCCACTTTAGTAAATGGCATTGAAAAGTCAAAAGCTTATAGGCACTATAATTTCATTATAGTCATAATAGTTACCAGGAAAACAACAACAATAATATATTATTATTTTAATATATAAAAAACTTGTATGTAGCATGTGATATATCTTTCAAAGTGATGTTCTTATACAGTATATTTACTAAAATATGTACATGTTAATTTAAATATACTTGTATTTTTTTATTTTAAATTGTAATTAAATATATTTCCATTTGAGTCAACACTAAACCCTAATATAGAACCAACTCTTCAATCCTACTCTGTGTTTTTTCTACATTAATCTGCATTCACTTAATTCATACTTTGCATATTCTATAGCATATCTCTATCTATTTTCTCAGGACTCTTGGTCTCTTCATAGAGGCTGCAAAAGTATTTAATGAATGGGTTATTTTACTGCATGCTTGATGATATTTAAAGGTGTTAAAGTATGTGGTTTCCCTCAGAAATTACACTTTGGCTGGCAAAATATGTTAAACATTCTGGTAATTAACCTTCCCAAACTTTGTGTCAACCATTTGCTGTGTGTTCATTAAGGTTCTTAAAAAATGTGTTGCCACATTTGCTTCTTCCTCAAGTGCCTTTGTACTTTTAAGCCTGGCCTTTTCGGCCCTTTCTGATCTATTCCTACCACCCACCCTCACGCAAACCTTCCTTTGACACATACTGTACAGTAGGGAATACCTACAGGTGGTAGTATCCAGCCTAATGCCTTTGAGAGGCTGCAGTGTCACAGAGGGACAATGTAAGTTACAATTGGCAACCAACATAATTATTGTCAAACTAAACTGCTTTGTTTCCCAGTCACAAGTGCAATGGTCAAACAACCCACTGTGAATGCTTTATCCACTCTGGCTATACATTCATCATATTGCTTTCAGTACCATCAGCAGAACAGTACCATGCACAAAGATTACGACAACACGACAACATGTGGGGTGCTCTCTTTAATGAGTGATAAAATAAATGCAATTTTAGAGCTGGTCAACACTTTAAACCTCTTTCTGGAGCATTTGACATGAGGACATTCAGCATGATGAAACATGCCTCAGTATCTCCCTGTACTGTACTTGGTATCAATGAATTCAAAGAACTTGTTAAGCAATTTTTAGAATAGCAGGAAAGCTGGCTAGACACTTTCAAAATGAGTGCCCCGGCATGTCAAACTGCTGCACTGCAGATTTGATTTGTGGTTTTTAATTGTTGTGTATAAAGTACAAGCTCTACGAGCATAATTCGTTCCGGAAGGGGGCTCTTATTTCAAAACAATCGTAAACCAAATAAAAATTGAGAAAATAATGGAAACTCAAATTATTCGTTCGACAGCTCAAAATATAAATACATAAAATTAATTAACGCAAAATATAAAGTAAAAATAAAACAAATTATCCTGTATCCTAAAAAAAAAGTAAAAATAAATCCCGACAGATAAGTGTTTCCATTTGTGCGTGCAGGCGCTGTGTATGTGTGCATGTGTGTGCGTGAAGCTAAAGTAAGTCCCTCCCCTCTCCCCCTTCTCGTCTTACACAGTTACCCTTCACACAACGGAAACACTGTATTGTGTGTGTGTGGCACGGAGTCCATTGACATGTGCACACACAGAACAAAGAGCAGGCTGATTTAGAGAGAGAAAATTGATCTTTAACCTCTCTAATAAGACTTACTTTTGCTTTATACAGGAAATAAAATATGTTTTACGCACACACACGTGGCCACAGTGTTATACTAAACAGTACACACATGTACCCACAATTCTGTAGCATAAGAGAGAGAAAAAATGTTGACTCAGTTGTGATCACGTGACGCTCGGTGTCAAAACAAGAAGCGCATATTCTAATTACTTATTAACACAGGCCCAGGTCGGTTCGGACAGCTTTTTCCCTTAATAAATAATTTAATGATCGTTTTTTCCTTTTCCCCATCATTTAAAAACTGCATTTTGTATTTTAAGGGTTATCTTTGTTTTAAATATCCCTAAAAATCAACCAGACGCAAATAAATTTTTACAGTGCTGTAGTTGTTTGTACAGTTTGGCCCGGCATTTTTAATCCTACAATCAACTGCAAAACAGCATCAGGATGTTTAAAAAGTTTGGATTAATCTGACCCAATGTTGTCTGCATTTTTTGTATATACCTTCTAAAATAAATAGGCATTAGTGTTTTGAATAATGAAATTAGAGGACAACAATAGGTTTAATTCCTACTTTACATAGATCTGGGGATTTGGATTTTTATGATAATCCCAGTGAAAAAAATGATAAAAAAGTAGATTTTAAACAAAAAAAAATCGATTAAAACTTGTTCAGACACATTATATCGCACAGGAAAGCACAGGTGAAAACCTTACTACCACTGTACACCCTTCCCTCCAGGCCTAAAGAACCCCACCTATCAGAACAGCCACATTCCCTAAAATTTTTTCTTAAGTGATGCACACTACTAAATATTCAAAAATGGTTATGACTATTGAGAGGAATATGATCTAAGAAATCATAATTATAATAGGGCCTTATGATATCAGATACTGTATTAACTTAGACAGATTGCTGGGGCTTACAGATAAGCATACAGCTCATCAGTGCTTAATTACATCTTTCATAAGGTATTACAGATATACTTTATATACTTTAATCTATGCTGAAACTAGGTTGGATTCCCCACTCACATTGAAAAATTGTAATGAACCTAATATTTCTCATTCTCTTGAAACAACTCTCATTCATAAGGAAAGGAAATTTCTTAAATAAACTCAACAAACATTTCATTAAAGTCTTCGTTATACAGTATGTTCAG
Source organism: Channallabes apus (assembly GCA_030522415.1). Taxonomy (NCBI): domain Eukaryota; kingdom Metazoa; phylum Chordata; class Actinopteri; order Siluriformes; family Clariidae; genus Channallabes; species Channallabes apus. The sequence goes on along the minus strand of CM060117.1, from coordinate 21,755,105 downwards.
ACATGTTACAGAATGTGAAAAATGGTGTGTGGTATTCATGCTATAAAAGCTGAGTTATTCCACATGTTCGGTCATAACCCTGAGTCAGACTGGAGCAAAGATTTAAATGAAACAAGAAAGAAACGTTCATCCATTTTTGTCCTTCTATGCTTTGCAAAATGATTGACTTTTATGCTGCACAGCCATGACAGAAAAAAGAGCAATGTCAGCTATAGTGGAATAAATCTTACAAAAAAGCTTACATTCTAAATATGTAAAAGTTCTAAAAAATATTGCATGATTTGCATGAACACCTTGAAAATTTGTGCAATTATATGTGTGAAGGCGAAAAATTCTCAGTAAACAGCACCTTTCAAGGGAAAACTGTGCATGTACAATGAAACAGTATAGATACAATTACGATGAACGTGTTTTAGGTGATGTTTTTAGGACTTCCAGTAACTCAATGAAAATAGACATATGAAGTAAGCCAAGGTATTTTAAGGGCAATGTCAGGAGAGTTATGCGCCAAAATTAAAAGCATAATGAAAAAACAGACAACTGTGAGAAAACTTAAATTTAAATGAGTATTTTATGGGACGTTTTTGTTCTTGCCAGCTACACTGTTTCACACACAAACCACAAACAAAATATTCATTTACATAGAATTACTGCAGTACTGAAGCAACAGACACTTAGTAATCAACTGGTCCTCCAAGTTAAAAATGTTGAAAGTTTTGTAGTAAATGAAATACATTATGTATTATAAAAAAAAATTCTATTTACTGCAAATCTGTGGTGAGTTTTCCAAAAGCATTGAAACATGAAGTTCACCCTTAAAATATATTTTGTTTACTTCAGTATTGACTGTGACTTCAAATATCAAATCATCAATCAAAACATCAAATATCAGGTTTTCTGAAAAACATCAAATAGAATATGCTTGTGATTATTACGAACATTTAAACATATAAATAATTCCTGTCTAAACTCTCACAACTATCCAAACTATCTAGAAAAAACTCTATTATCTATAATCATATTATATTGTAATAGTGAAACACTGACTTATTGGTAAGCTACAGTACGCGCTACTTGCACACCTACTTCCGCGTTCTTTTCAACAGGGCTCCGTCAGTTCCGGTTTAGCAATGGCTACGTTCTACACCCGCTGTCTCCAGGATCTCCCACGGATTAACGTTACTGACGTGCATCGTATTTGCAAAACAACCATATTATATAAGAATATATATATATGTTATTATATATTGTATAAGAACTTATTAAAGTCAAAGTCAACTTTATTGTCAATTCTGCCACATGTACAGGACATACAGAGAATTGAAATTGCGTTACTCTCAGACCCTTGGTGGATAGCATAACATTAAATACATAAAGTAGAATTTTAAAAATACAAAGAAAAATATGAATAAATACAATTCTACAAAAATACAAGTAAGGGCACATGGCAGAGAGTGCAAACCAGACAGAGTAGTGCAAATGCAGACATACTGTATAGTGCAAATAGAGCTTGTAAGTATGATAAAGTGATAGAGAGCAGTCCGGTAACAGACAAGAGTCTTATGAGGTAGACTACGAGTAGTATACTGTACTGTATACTGTATATAGATAACACATTGTAAATACTACCCTGTACTGTGTTCTGTAAATGTACAGTCACGCTGAACATGTAGCTCTTGTAGCTGTTTTTTCAGCTCCTCCACGTCATTAGAAAGTTCTTCTATTTAAACACGTCAGGTCTAATAATGAAGGCTCAGGAATGCTACAGTAATCATGATCCATCGTTACATCCATGGGTATGGGTTCGACGGATACCACTTTAGCAGGCCTCTCTCTCCTCTCCCACACACTGAACCACGATGCTTAAACAGCGAACCTGTAATCATTCCTGGGAAAAAACTCTGTCACAGGGCTTGATTTCAAGGTCAACAGTAAGCCTGATTCTGAGGTGAAATAAAGTGTTAATTTTACTAGAAAAGACTGCCAGCTGTCTGCATCAACCTAATTCTTACAGTATGTGTCCCTATACTGCATAAGACCTTCCGCATAACACAACATGTAGGTGCATTAATTGCTGCTTTCCACATGACTTAAAAATAGGGGCTTTAGGTCAACTTTAGCGTGATAAAAAAAATTCAAATGACTGTTTTTTGACTAAAATGTGTACTCCATATAGTTCTATATTTTGGTCCACACATCCAAGCCCTTCCTGACGCAACCCTCCCATTTTATCCAGGCTTGGGACCAGCACTGCATCCAGTGGCTGGGAATCGAATGGCATGCGAATCACCTACCACTGAGCCACCATAGCTCTATACTGTAGTGGAGTAAAATAATGCATTAAAGAGTACATGTACAAGCCAATAATTAGATAGTTGAGATAGTCTTGTGTTTTTTGTTTCTTTCTTTTTTATTCATGAACACATATAAAATAGCCGTCAGCTATACACAATTACCTGTCGTTACCTCTGCAAGGCATCTGGCACTGTAACTGTATCAGGGTGCTTTGATCATGCCACACCTTGAATTTGTGCTCATGTGAGTGTTTTGAGTGCAGACATATGTGTTCATGAGAGAATGGCAGCTTGTTCAGGCAGTGAAGACAACTGCTTGCCATTATTAATTAATTAATTTTTTTGTGGCAACTGTCTAAAATCTAGTCGCAAAATAAAAACACTAGCCGCATTGATTACTGTTTTATTTACCAACTGGAGCCTTGCTTGTACTGTTCTCAATCTATGACATTGCATTTTATAAACTCTATGAGTTTACATCTGATAAAGATATCACCATATAGAATACACATGACTGCTATTGTTTTTTTTGGTGCAATGTTGAAAATGCCAGTGTGAACTCTAAGCAAACCAGGATTTGTGAGCCAAAACTAATCATTTTATAATCTGGTCCAGACCGAACTACAGTACAAGTGTGAACACACCCTACATGTTTATCACTTAGATTCTGGGAAAGTTCACCTTTGATGGGTAAATAGAATATTGTTAAACCAATTTACTTAAAAAACTATTCACACTCACACCCTTTTCATTTCATGATGTCTCTGTGGGAAGCTAAGAAATCTATTATCACATTCTCTAAGGCTTCTCCCCTGAGAGAAATATAAATGTCACGATGGGCGAAATGTGATCTGTTTTACGCAGCACATCTTTGTACTGTATCTGCATGTTTGCTCTTGAGCTTCATTCACTTTGCTTTATTATACATGTTATTACCAATTCATTAATAATCTATACCTTATTTCGTTTTGGCCTTTAAAAAAAAATTATTTTAAACCAGGACTAATATTAGAAGCAGGACACCATGACAGCAATAATGACTCATTTAAAAAAATGCCTTTAAACTCTTAACCCTCAGTAAGTATTCCTAAAGTGTTAAAAAAAAAGATTGTGCAGCATTTTGAGTGAAGATGAACCTAAAAGCTGTTTTGTGGCAGCATAAAACAGCACCAAAAAAATAAAGTAAAACTTTTACAGCAGTGACACATTTGAACGCGCCTTGCTTTCAAAATATTACATAAGACAAGATCAGACTTATATATTTTTTATTTTCCTTTATCGGCATTCTTGTGTCATGAGCACACTGAATTCACTTAAATTGAAAGAGAAGAATTTTTCTTGTCACTGTATGAGCTTATGATTTTAAAGGTTTATATCATCATATTTGCTAGGTTCAACCCCAGAGGCCTATGTGTTTTGGCATGAACTTCACTCCACCTCCTACCCCATCCTCTCCATTCTTCATGGCCAATGTCAGATTTTATGTGCTGTGAGGCATGCTAGAACAACAGCACTCTTAATAACACCCTTTGGCCATATGGTCATTGAAGCTCATGAAAATCTGTGTGCAGGTAATTGCAAGTCCTGTGCTTGCAAAGGACCTCAAACCTTTGCTATGACTTGCTGAGTTTAGAATGCATATTTCCTTCTTGTTATCTGAGCAGCCAAACACGTATAGACAGAAAAAAATAAATAAAACCAATTACTTTGTGTATGTACAGAACCATGCAGAGAGATACGACAGTGCCACCCTTATTTAGGTCATGACTAATTAACTGCTGCCTTCCTAATTGTATGGCATTGATTCAGTGTCATGTTAGATTAACATATCAACATAACTGCATGATTTATTCTAAATGTAGATGTAAGATTATGTAATACTAATTTAAAACTAATAAAAAGAATAATAACAACTGTGTGTTATATAATGGTGGTATAATAAGTCATATAGCATGTGTGATCAGAGAGCAGATACAGTAAGAGCTGCATGTTTGGCAAAACATAAATCTTGCCCTGTCATCAGCAGCTTTGCAGTTCTGCAGAGTAAAGTTTTTGATTGCTGGCTTCTCAACAAATAATTAGATTCTTTCAATTTAGCAAGCTTTACTGGCATGACTGTAGAGCTTATAAAAACTCATATTAGAGAATTGTAAAGTACAGTAGTTATGTAACATGAAATATTCATTCATTCATTCATTCATCTTCTATACCGCTTTATCCTGTATTTACAGTAGGGTCGCGGGGATTCTGTTTATCAGCTATGTTAATAAATTTTAAAAGCAGTTAATTTTTTATTCAGAGTAATATAGAGGGCATGATGGTGTTATTACCTCACAGCAGAAATAGCTACAGTAACTTAATTAATAACATTTTTCTAACTGTGGTGAGCAGAAAACTTAGTTTTAAACAGTATGAAAGCATAAGGTATCGGCGCTACGAGAGCAGAAGATCATTGGGTTTGACTCCTGGCAGCCAAGAAATGGAATAACCTACATTCATCCCATGTCAACTCCTACATTTCTTGTATCAAACACAAGTGTTAAACACAATAATTCCAATTAGCTGATTAGCTAAAATTACAGTATGCATAGTCAAGAGCTAGTTGTTTGACACCTACAGTACATTGCAGCTGTTGCTCAAATCAGCCATGCCACCATTATGTTGAATTTTAAGTTATACAGGTAAGTTACAGTATAAGTTATATAACAATTCACCACCTGTACTGCTTTCATGAATGGAACATTTAGCTATGGAGAACAAAAATGTTATTTGTACAAGGCTGTAGTGAGTCAAGCCTCACACCACTGAACACCAGTTAGCGACCCACAGCATTGAGCACACCCTGCATCACAAGATTTCTTTCTTGATCACTCCAACAACCTGCACATTTGTAAATAAAAGAGATCAATTTCTCCATGTTTCATGCGTGCCAAAATTTTAGCTTACACTCCATCACTGACATTGCAGTTACCACAGCACTTATGAATTAACCATGGTTATGCATGACTTAAACTGTGTGATATATTGTGGGAAATTTGACATTATGAATGTTTGGATGTTGTGTGATTACCATATTACATACTTATCAAAGCCATGTGGGATAATATAGCGCCAACCTACTTAACTTGCTGTCCGTGGGCCAGCCAATGCTTTCCACCTGGCCGATGAACATCACCCAAAAATATTAATGGCCTTTTTTGCAATATATTCTTTAAAACAGAAGAACCACAAGCTTGTGTGGTGCCTACAGTATTCCATTACAGTAGTTATGATAATCAAAGAGGAAACAGTAGAACACGAAGTCCGTGATAATGTTCTTGTGAACTTCCACCCCCACTGAGCAACAATTGGAACAAAAAAATGTGACATGCAGACAATTGTTTATTTAACAGCAATTTGACTGAGAAGCATGTGTTTCCTGAAATAAGTGAGGAAAAGAAAATGTGTTTGCTTTGGGTTTGAAAAAATAACCTACAGTACAGAGGTACTTCCAAACAAAGCATCTGAACTTTCATGCAATTTAACGCCTCAGTTCAAATGTGCGCGTAGCCATTTTGTCTTCAGTCAGTCTAACTCTACCCAATATAATGCAACTGCAATACCTAAATAGGAGTGAATCCTAACAAAAAAAACAAAAAAAAAAAACAGAAAGGCTTTGAATGATCCTAAGATGATCAGGATCAGTGAAGACATAAAAGATTGCATGCCTGCCTTTGTCAAGGAAGTGGTATTGGATGATCTAGTCAAATCCAACAGCTGCAAAATGGGTAAATGTTTTGCCTACAGATGTTTTTGTTAAATAAAAATGCTTATATGTTTACTGTACATGCGTAGATGTCGTTGTGGTATATCCTAGTTATCTTCTAAACAAGACATTTTTATATGCGGTGTCGCTTAGTTATGACACATTGTTTCAAGTGTACATAACCAATGAGAATACAGTAATACTGTAGCCTATGGAAATTATTGGCTTGCCTTTTGAATATCTGACTCCCTAAACAATGCATTCAACACAGACACTACTGTTTTTTTCCTCTTGCTTCTGCTACTGTATCATTAGCACATGTTTTGCATTTGGAAGCTATGATGTCTGTCAAGGTGATATCTTTGAAAGAAATTTAAGCAGAAAGATACTTCTACAAACAATAGGTGCATAAGTTCTTTGTGTAGACGCATGAGATACACGCATTGTGTGTAGAAAGCTGTGGTGTTTGCTTTCTCTGGTTCTGTTCATTCCATTGCCTTCTCCTTTGGGACTTTTGAATTTTTATTTGCTTTACAGTATACTGTACACAGCTAAAAGAGGCAGCACAATGAGGCTCTTCAAAAAGGGGCCTTAATCCTGCATGGCGGCTTCGCATTATCAGTCACCATCCTGGAGTAAAAGCTCGGCTATAAAAGGATACCAGAGCGCCAGATCGGTGAGTGTGATGTTCTGTACAAGAAATAAACTCAGATCGCTTTGTTGTTCCCCTCCTTTACCTTCCCAAACATGGGAAAGAGTGCACTGGAGCAGCTCTCACCTCAACCCAGCTGCATCCTCCGCCTCCTCCAGCCCAGCCCGGCCCGTTGGCCCATCTCATCCACCCACTGCTGCTGCCTGTGCTCGGAGGATGACTACGCTATTCCCCAGCTTGAATAAGCGCCGCACTCATACACTAAGAACTGAGATATTGACTGTGTTATTAAAAATTTCACCTGTTTGAGCACCACAGCATACTCTGTGAAGGTGTCACTGCCCTGTTTGTTGCTTTTGCCAACTATCAAAATGAAACTTAAACTGATTGAGGAGGAGACTGATAATGCATTGTAAACTGAAGTGTTTCTTATGGTCTTCAACAAACTTTGTAATTAAAACATTTATTTAATTGATAAAATTTTATATAAAATACAATCAATGCAGGACTATGATATATTTTTTTTAATTATATTAAAACTTAACCACAAATGATGAATGATGCTGCCACAACCATGTTTCAATGTCAACATGCAAAAATTTCAACAATTGAGTGTTTTTATGTCAATATTAGGTGCTGTGTGTACATTAATTAGGAGAAAAAAAAGAACTTAAATGATTTTAGCAAATGGCTGCAATATAACAAAGCGTGAAAAATTTCAGGGGCTCTGAATACTTTCCGTACCCACTGTATAAGGTGATTGTATATTTAGCGTAGAGTGCAAGCAGAGACTCTGGCAGGACTAACTATGACACCAAAACTAAAATGGAGAGACAGAAGGAAACACAAACATGAGGGCTCCCTAAGATGTACTGTAAAGCTACCAATCACTTCACCGTCAACAAACCTGAGTGATCAATGAGAATGAGAAAGACAGCATCTAAACATTCCAGTTCACCATAAACTCTACGTCCATGAGTCCCCCAGATCTGCTCCTTTACCTAAGGCAAATCTATTTACAAAAATGCTTGGCTAAATAAATAGGTTTTTAGCCTAGACTTAACCAATGAGTCCCGAACATTAATTGGAAGACTATTCCATAACTTCGGGGCTTTGTAACTGGAGGGCTGCCTCAAGTTGTAGTTTTCATAATACGCGGTACTGACATGCAGTCTGCATCCTTTGATCGAAGTAGGCGTGGCGGACCATAATACACTAGTAGTTCACTCAGATACTGTGGCGCAAGACTATTGAATGCTTTATAAGTCAAACGTAGTATTTTAAAATCAATGAAAAATTATACAGGGAACCAATGCAGTGTGTATAAGATAGGGGTGATGTGCTCATATCTTCTGGTTCTAGTGAGCACTCTCGCTGCTGCAGTCTGGACTAGCTGAAACTTGTTTATGCACCTAGTTGAACAACTAGACAGTAAGGCATTACAATAGTCCAACCTAGAGGTGATAAACTAGTTTGAACTAGTTTTTCTGCATTGTTTAGTGATGATATATTTCTTATCTTGGCAATATTTCTGAGGTTAAAGAATGCTATCCTGGTAATATTTTCTACATGTGCTTCAAATGAAAGGCTGTGATCTATGTATAATCACACGAAGGTGTTGCACTTGATGGAACAGAAAGGCCATTTTAAGTTGTGATCAGAAAACTTGCTTCTACAGTAGCTGCTTGTGGTCCTATGACTAGAACTTCTGTCTTATCAGTATTAAGCAGAAGCTGTCTGACGTGACCTGGTGTCCTGCTTCTGGTTGGAGATCTCGTCGCCTGGATGCCCTGTGTGGTCTGCCTGGGATGTGTCTGGTGACTGGGGATGGTTCCACTTTTTCACAAAGACGGTCCTGTTCTCGGATGATGCAGACAGTTGTTCTCTGAGGACCTGTGACAGTTCCTCGATAGTTCAGGACTGGAGTTACCGACAGACTACCTGGGTGCCATTTTAACTTAAACACATCTGCTGTTAGACTTGCTCATCAGGGACAATCTTATCATACAGTATACACATTCACATTTCGTACAAACTTAAATATAATACTTAATACTTACAAATAGAATAATAAAAATCCTTTTGATTGTGTAAAGCTGCTTTGCAACAATGTAAATTGTTAAAAGCGCTATACAAATAAATAAAATAGACCTTTTTATTTTAGCAGTTTTTCTGCATTTTAAAGCCTTCATACAGTAAAGGCTCTAATCTGAGGTTGTGTAAATTGGTCATTTTTTTAGGTCGGTAATTCTGAATGAACTTCTGAAGTTAGGGTAACTTATTATGTTACTGGGATGCCAGTATTATATTACAAGAGAGACAGTTTCATCATGGTGCATAATGGATTTTGCAAATGCATCTAAAAACATCCTTAGATGTGTAGCAGCTATTATAAATGTAGCTGCACACTTTATAAATGTACATGCACTCTCCATGGAGCTCATGAAGGACTTGTATGAAAAGTGTTGTGTTCTGAATATAAATGTTTTGTCATGCGCACTCAGCCGCGACCGGCACCAGGACCCGGAAGTAAGGCGGTCGCGAACTTGAAAGCATAAAAGGATACAAGATGGCGCCGCACATCGCTCTGTCATTGAGTATGCCCATGCTATTTCGGAATCGTTCCCGTTCACGTGAGTACTGACTTTCTTGGGTTCGCTTTCATACTGAGTGTGCGTTTATAGGACTAGGGTTAGATTGTGTCTTTCCTTTACTCATTCACTTTGAGAGTTCTTAGAGCAAATCTCGTGATTATCCTGCCCGCTCGTGTCCCTCCGCGTTTGGGTTTACCATTCACGCTACAGGGCTAACTGCTAAGCTACGTCTTTCTGGTCGTCATCGGGTTAGTTCTGACAGAATGTCAGAGCCCAGAGCAGTAAACTCAGCGGATCACGTGCGCCTATGCGATGTGGTTGACCAGCATGCCGTGCTTATCAATAAGCTAACCGGTGAGCTCGATGCTCTGCGCCGGAGTGTCCAAGACGTCGCGGCCTTGCGCCGCGAGGTGGCGGAGCTTAAGCGGGAGAACGCGAGCCTCCGGGCGGCTATTGATGGCATGGCTAGCGGTCCGGCCCCGCACCAACCCCCCCCTCCTTCTGATGTTTTTCTAGCACTCCCGGATAAATGGGATGGCACGGATGGGAAATGCAGTGTGTTTTTAACATCGCTGGAACTGGTGTTTGAGTTTAATGCCACCAAATACTCCACCGACCGGCTGCGCATTGCACTACTCGTTTCGTTGCTATCACAGCAGGCAGCAGAGTGGGCCACGGCAGTCCTGCGCGCTGACACCGCTCACTCCTACGACCTCGTGGGGAGACGCAGCCCTCCGGACATCCTATTTCGAGGGACTGGCTGCTCGTATTAAGGATGAGCTAGCCGGACGAGAGCTCCCAGCCACCTTGGAGGGGCTGATCCAGCTAGCCCTCCGCATCAACCAGCGCCTCCTTTCCCGTCCAAAGCCAGCACCTCGTACCCTGCCGCCAGCTCCCACATACACCTACACTGTACCACGACCACCACCCACCGTCACCCCCGCCTTCACCAGATGTGTCGGATCTCCACCCCCTGCAGTGGTTGACACTGGAGCCGGGAAACTCATGCAATTAGGGCGCGCCTCTCTGACCGTGGCGGAACGTGAGAGGCGTTACCGCGAGGGACTGTGCGCCTACTGTGGATCAGCGGCACACCACCGAGCGACCTGTCCATCCCGTCTAGGAAACGCCCAACCCCGGTGAATGACAGGAGAGACTCACCGGGCACCATCCACCTCTCCGCCACCACCAACACCACCACTTCCCGACTCACGGTCCAGGTAACCCTCCACCTTGGCCACAAGCAGGTCCGAAGTGCCGCGTACATCGATTCCGGTGCCGCGGGTAACTTCATTGACTCCACATACGCCAAAGGGTTGGGGGTAAAGATCGAGGCGTTATCCCAGCCAATGAAGATCACCTCTGTCGACGGGCAGCCCCTCTCATCCAGCCCCATCACCCAGCAGACACAACCCATCATTCTAATCCTCGGTCAGCACCACGAGTCCATTCAGTTCCACCTCACGTCCCTCTCTTCTCCACACATCATCCTCGGCTACCCATGGCTTCTGCAGCATGACCCGCTCATTTCATGGTCTCAAAGCCGGATCCTCCAGTGGGGGCCGACCTGCACCGAATTATGCCTACGGGCCCAGGCTGGGACATGTTCCAGGGAGTCCGAGGCCCCCGACGTCGACATCCACGCCATTCCTCCACCTTATTGGGACCTGGCTGAGGTGTTCGCCGGGCGAACCACCTACCACCTCACCGCCCATACGACCTGGCCATTGAACTCCAGCCGGGTTCCGACCCCCCCGCGGCCATCTCTACTCCCTCTCCAACACCGAGACCCAGGCGATGGAGGAATATGTCGCCAGTGCCCTACGACATGGCACCATCCGGCCATCCTCCTCGACGGCAGCCGCGGGGTTCTTCTTCGTGAAGAAGAAAGGGGGCGAACTTCGTCCATGTGTCGACTATCCGGGGCTAAACAAAATCACCATCAGAAACCGTCACCCACTGCCTCTTACCAACTCAGCCCTGGACGCCCTCTCTGGTGCCACCGTGTTCACTAAGTTGGACCTCCGGAGCGCCTACAACTTGGTGTGCATCAGAGAGGGTGATGAGTGAAAGACGGCCTTCATCACCCCCACCGGACATTATGAGAGCCTGTTCATTCCGTTCTGACTCTGTAACGCACCCTCGGCCTTCCAACAGTTCATTAATGATGTTCTCAGGGACATGCTAGGCCGATGGGTGTTCGTCTATTTAGACGACATTCTAATATACTCACACACCACAGAAGAACACACCAAACACGTAAGGGCTGTTCTCAAGAGATTGCTCGCCCACCAGCTGTAGTGTAAGCTGGAAAAGTGTGTTTTTCACGAGCACTCCACCACGTTCCTGGGTTTTGTCATCTCGTCCCAGGGTGTGGCCATGGACCCGCAGAAGCTGGAGGTTGTACGTCACTGGCCCCTACCCAGGACACTAAAGCTACAGTACAGTTGCAGCACCACTCACCGCACTGACCAGGCCCTCAACCCATCCTTTCCAACTGAACCCAACCGCCATCTCCGCCTTCAACAGACTCTGCCACCTCTTGACCACCGCACCCATTCTCCTCCATCCGGATGCCAGTCAATTCGTTGTGGAGGTGGACGCGTCGGAGGTGGGCCCCAGCGCCGTTCTCTCCCAGCAAGGTCCAGACCAGAAGCTACACCCATGTGGCTTCTACTCCAAGAAATTTAACCCCACTCAGCAGTAGGGTTGTGTACCGAACACCGGTGCCAAGACGATTGAAATATTTGTTCTCTAGATTCATATATGTTTGTAGATTAATAGTTTATTAGATTAAATTAAAGAAATTAAAAGCACAAATCATCCGGAAATGAGAGACCATCCGACATGCGCGTGAATGCAGTAACTAACGTTACACTCGCTCTGACGGCAGCTGGCGGTCTACCGATAGCTTAGCATGCTAAATTAAACAACTTTCTTTAAAATGCCTAAAACTAAACGGTCGAAAGTGTGGCTGTATTTCACAAGAAAGGATTCCGACACCACGACGTGCAGCGAATGTTTTACAGCAGTTGCGTGTAAAGGCAAATCTAAGGTGTCAAATCTAATGAAACATTCGAGGGCAGACGGAATAAAGTTTAAAGCAGAGGGAGGCACCGTGTTTAACAGCTTGTGGACAACAGCTGGCACCATCAGTGTGGACGACCCTCAGTCCCAGTCATACCAACCAAACAGGAGTCCACTGATTATGATGCCGACAGCAGACTTTCCGCAGGTTAGTAGTAGGATAATGTAACGTTAATAACAAAATGCAAATCTTGCATTCATGCTAACAAATAGACAAACGATTTGTAAAATACTAATGTAACATGGATTCTGTTTATAATTGTGGCTTTCCAGCTAATACTAGTAGAACTACATCAGTGACCCCATTTATCATTGTAAAGAAGGCTATGCATGTCCTGTGCAGGGCAATAAGTCAGGAAAGGTGTCGTATTTTGACAGAAAAGGCAAATATGGTGAAATTTCTGGAAAAGAATTGCTAACATATGAAGCTTACATATTCATATATACTTTAAACTTTTTATATATTGTTCAATTTGAAGCATAAAATTTTTTGTTCAATAAAAATTAATTCTTGAGTCATCCACTATAATTTTGTGGCTTAAAAGTATCGGTTCAGGCACCGTTTTGGCACCGGTATCGAAAAAGACACAAACGATACCCAACCCTACTCAGCAGCGATACGGAGTAGGGGACCGTGAACTGTTGGACATAAAGTGGGCCTTGGAGGAATGGCGTCACTGGCTCCAGGGCGCCAGTGAGCCGTTCATCGTCTGGATGGATCATCAGAACCTGCTCACCATCCGGAACCTCAAACAACTCAACCCACGCCAGGCACGGAGGGCTCTGTTCTTCGAACAGTACGACTTCCATCTGTCGTACCGCCCGGGGTCAAAGAACACCAAGGCCGACGCCCTCTCCCGTTAGTACGAGCGAGAGACGCCCCGGGTGGACCCCGTGTCTGTCCTGCTACCCACCCGAATCATCGCACCCCTACACTGGGACATGGAGACGAGGGTCCGCCAGGCACTGACCACAGAACCCGCACCAGCAGGCGTGCCACCCGGATGACTCTATGTCCCAACCCAGCTAAGGCCCGAAGTCCTCCAGTGGGACCATTCTTCGCTCGTCGCGGGACACCAGGGAACCCTACGAACCCTCACCTTCGTGAAACGGGCTTTCTGGTGGCCCTCGATGAGAAAGGACATCACCGAGTTCGTCTGGGCATGCCCAGTGTGCGCCAGGGTGAAGAACACCAATCAGCTGACACCGGGGGAACTTCAACCGCTTCCTGTCCCTCGTCGGCCCTGGTCGCACATTGCCGTCGACTTCATCACGGGCCTGCCGGCCTCGGAAGGAAAGGACGTAATCCTCACCATTGTGGATCGCTTCTCCAAGGCAGTGCACCTGGTGGCCCTCGCCGGACTCCCGTCAGCTAAGAACACCGCCGAGCTGATACTGGAACACGTAGTCCGATTGCATGGGTTCCCAAAGGACATCGTCTCGGACAGAGGTCCCCAGTTCACCGCCCGGTTCTGGAGGGCTTTCTGCCGTCTGATCCATTCAACCTGCAGCCTGTCTTCTGGTTACCACCCCCAGACAAATGGTCAGACAGAGCGAACCAACCAACAGCTGGAGCGTTACCTGAGGTGTTTTGTGTTGGATCGCCAACGCTCCTGGGCCCACTACCTCAAATGGGCTGAGTTGTCCCACAACCTCCATGTGTCCTCAGCCACCAACCTGAGCCCATTTGAGGTGTGTCATGACATACCATCGGCCCAACAGTTGGTTCGCCGGTGCCGGCGGCTATGGCACCAAGCCAACCTCGCCATCTGACGCGCCAACGCCAACTATGCCATCCAACACCGCTCGTGTCCATCCGCGTTTGGGTTTACCATTCACGCTACAGGGCTAACTGCTAAGCTACGTCTTTCTGGTCGTCATCTGGTTAGTTCTGACATGTTTTTAATTAGCCTTCCCTAATGAAATGTGTTGATGGAAATGAGTTAAAATCATAACCCTTTGCCCCATACGGCAGGTCAGCCTGTCTGCCTGTCATTTAAAAGTGGAAATAGATTGGTGATGTTTCATTCTTGCCTGTAGGTATGTCCTTTTACAATGGCACACAAAGGTCTGGGCCAAAGGTACCATGATTATGGTTTACCAGCCTGTGAACAGGAACAAGAGAGGCTTGTAACCCAGACAGCAATGGAAGGGCAATAGGCTAGTAGGCAAGGAATTATCAGTGTATTTGATTCCTGGTTGGCTCTCTTGGTCTAGCTTTTAGTCTGGGGATGTTAACCCAAAGACATACTGGGAGTAGCACAGGTGAGCGTACAAAGGGTGACCAGAATTAGGTGGAGAAATGGGGGCCATATTCTTTGACAGGACTCCCTTCAGCCAAAGAGAAGTAGTCAACAATGATGAGAATGCATGTGAAATCAGTGTACCCTGTGGCAAAGCCCAGTATGATGTAAGACCAGGATCTATGGGGAACAGGAAGAGGTCTAAGGAGACCCGCAGGGGATTGTTATTGAATTCATTCAAAAAGAGCAGGTGTCAATGGCATTCTCAGAATGGAAGGTGTCCTCCATAATGGAGGGCCACCAGAAGCACTGCTGGACAAACTCATTTGTCCAGGAACCACCTGGGTGGCAGGCTAGCCTCGTGCTGTGCTCCCATTTCAGTATGTCCAACAAGGCTGCACCCATGAGGCATTGTGGTGATAAGATGGTTTAGTTGGGGGCATGATTAGTGGCTGAGGAGAATTGTTGAGAGAGTGTGTCTGGTTTTGTATTCTTGCAACTGGATGATAAGTAGATGATTAAGTATGAATGAATCTTACAAAGAGTTGCAGATCCTTGCAATTTGATGAACTGGGCCATTCCTTCGAAACCTTATATGGGGCAATGATGATTCCAAGGAAAGAAACTGTTGAACTTGCACTTTTCAGTATTAACATAAAAATGATTTTCTAGAAGTCTCAGGAGAACCTGGAGAGCATGCAAATTATGTTCAAAACATAATTTACTAATGACAAAAAAAATGCGGGTGTGTTTCCTAAGCCAAGCAGCACAACAAGGTATTCATAGTGCCCGCACGGAATGTTGAAAACTACTTTCCACTTGTTTCCGTTTTTGATTTGAATTGGATTATAAGTCGTCTGGAAATCAAGTTTAGTTGAAATCTTGGCTTCCTGTAGGAGATCAAAGTATATAGAAGTGAAACAATTCTTGCTATTAAGTGCCTGCAACAAAAAAGTGGGGGAGTGTGCATTGCTCATGATGAAAAAGATCTTCTCTGAAGGATTGTCTGATACTCTAAGCGTAACTGTTTGTTGCATGATAGAGGGCTACAGGGTGCCATTTAGAACATGAATGACTAGCAGGCTACTGAGAAGTTGGGCAGGGAAGCATAGCTCTTCTACTTTTGGGCAGAAATAGAATTTTGGTCAGAAATTTAATCGACAAGTACATGCAGCACATGAGGTCTATTTTCCAAAATAATATTGGACAAAATAAAACAAGTGACAGTATCACAATTTAAGACATTTCAATAGGAGATTTGAGTGCAGCCCTACATCATGTAGGATAAGCATTTCTGAATAAATGGGTCTTAAGTTGAGACTTGAATTGGGTTGGAAAATCTATGTTATGGATGTTTTCGAGGAGAGAATTCCAGAGACAAGGAGCAGCATGACTAAAGGCTCTAGAGCCCACAGTGGTTAGGCGGGTAGGGGTTGTAACAAGGAACCCCTCTTGATGAAGAAGAGCAAAGAATGCAATGGCAGGTGTGGAACTGAACAACCTCTGAAGTAAAGGGGGAGCGAGATTATGAACTGCTTTAAATGTGAGGAGGATAATTTTAAACTCTATGGAGCCAGTGTGGTTGTTGAAGGGTAGGGGTAATGTGATGCATTAAAAGTGTTTGAGCTATGATACGGGCAACAGAGCCCTGGATAAGTTGGAGTATACAGTATGTAAGAGTTTTTGTGGTATTCCAGTTTGAAGTAAATTACAGTAATCAATACGGGAGGTGATCAGTGCATGTATGAGAGTGGCAGCAGTGTGTGGGGTGAGTAATGGGTGAAGACAAGAAATATTACGTAGCTAGAGGTAACATGATCGGCAGATATTGTTAATATTGGCGTCAAAGAACAAAGTGGCAGCAAGGGGAATCAGGTTCCCCCTCTATGCATGATTTTTTCATGAGTAGAGGGGGAAACTGAGGAACCATTGATGCAGATTAAGAAACTGTTGGACTTGAATTTGGTTGAAGATGGATTTTGACCCTATGAGGAGGACCCTTTGTCTTATTGCTGTTAAGTTTAAGAAAACTGCTGTGAAAAAGTGTTTATTTCATTGAAGGATTGGTGAGATGGGAGGGTGGAAGAACAGAGTCAGGTTTTGTGGAGATATAAAGTTGTGTATCATAACAATGGAATGATACTGAATTTTCTAAAGCTGTGACCAAGAAGGAGGAGATACTGTAGATGTTTGGTACAGAATCCAGACTGTAAAGATTAAAAAAGATTATTGTCACTGAGGTGAGTATGAGCTGAAAAGACTTTTCCCAATATTTTAGAAATGAAAGATAGTCCATAAAGCAAGGCATCATTCAGGGCTACATAGTTCCAGTTAGCAGATGTAACCGTACGTATGTGGAATGTAAAACTTAAAAGTAGCTCTAGCAAATGTCTAGCCACTTCCCTGGCTGATTGAGAACAATAAAAAATTATGATTATATGCCACCCATGAGCATTCTGTTGGAAATGTGATGTCTTGGTGTTCCAGTAACACAGATCATTGTGAAAGGAAGGAGTGTAGAGGAAATTCCAGACTCATAATTATCAGGTTTTGTGATGGGGAGGGCGCAATCCAGTGTCTTCTCCTGCCAGTCCCAAGTCGGAATAAATGCAGAGGGTTGTGTCAGGAAGGGCATCCGACGTAAAACATTTACCAAATCAATGATGCGAATCAATGATTACAAATATAATTCCCATATGGGATTAACAATGACGCCACTGGTGCTGTTGACCTACAGGTGCCGGTGGAAATTGGGCTACTGTTGGTTGAAGAAGGAGAGGAGGAAGCGTGTTCGAAAGCAGAGAGAGAAGAGGAAAGGCAAGAGTTTAGGAGTGATAGTAGGGACTTTGAATGTTGGGACCATGACAGGGAAGGGAAGAAAGTTGGTTGATATGACGCATAGAAGGAAGGCGGATATACTGTGTGTCCAGGAGACCAGGTGGAAGGGTAGCAAGGCCAGAAGCGTAGATGCAGGGTCCAAATTGTTTTACCATGGTGTGGATAGGAAAAGAAATGGAGTAGGAGGTATTCTGAAAGAGGAGTTCGTAAGGAATGTTCTAGAGGTGAAGAGAGTATCAGATAGGATGATGAGTCTGAAGCAGGAAATTGAAGGGATAATGTTCAATGTTGTTAGTGGTTATGCCCCACAGGTAGGATGTGAATTAGAAGAGAAGGGGAAATTCTGGAGTGAGTTAGATGAAGTGATGCAGAGCAACCCCAAAGGTGAGAGAGTAGTGATTGGTGCAGCCTTCAATGGACATGTTGGGGAAGGGAACAGAGGTGATGAAAATGTGATGGGCAGGTTTGGTCTTCAGGACAGTAATGTAGAAGGACAGATGGTGGTGGACTTTGCAAAGAGGGTGGAAATGGCAGTAGTTTATATTTTAAGGCAGGACATAGGGTGACTTAATAGTGGAGGCAGAAGCCCTCAGGTGGACTACATCCTTGCAAAACAAGGAGCATATGAGGACTTTTATGCTAGGCTGGACTGTAAGGAGGGAGAGATGGATCTATACAGGTTGGCGAGGCAGAGAGATGGAGATGGGAAGGATGTGCAGCAGGTTAGAGTGATTAAAGATAGAGATGGAAATGTACTGACAGATGCCAGGAGGGTGATGGGAAGATGGAAGGAGTACTTTAAAGAGTTGATGAATGAGGAAAACAAAAGAGTGGAACTGGTGTGGAACAGGAAGTATCAAATATTAGTAAAAGAGAGGTGAGAATGGTGTTGAAGAGGATGAGCAATGGAAATCCTGTTGGTCCTGGTGACATACATACCTTTGGAGGTATGGAAGTGCTTAGGAGAGGTGACAGTACAGTTTCTGACTAGTTTGTTTAACAAGACCTTGGAGAGTGAGATGATTCCACAGGAATGGAGGAGAAGTGTATTGGTGCCGATTTTTAAGAACAAGGGAGATGTGCAAAGCTGTGGCAATTACAGAGGTATAAAGCTAATGAGCATACAATGAAGCTGTGGGAAAGAGGTGAGCATTTGTGAGCAGCAATATGGTTTATGCCTAGAAAGTGTACATCAGATGCAGTATTTGCTTTGAGGATGCTGGTGGAGAAGTACAGAAAAGGTAATAAAGAGTTGTATTGTGTCTTTGTAGATTTAGAGAAAGCATACGATCGGCTTCCGAGAGAGGAGCTGTTGTGTTGTATGAGGAAGTCTGGAGTGGCAGAGAAGTATGTTAGAGTGGTGCAGGACATGTATGAGAGTGCTTAGACAGTGGTAAGATGTGCTGTAGGTGTGACAGAAGAGTTCAAGGTGGAGGTGGGTCTGCATCAAGGATCGGCTCTAAGCCCCTTTTTGTTTGCTCTGGTGATGGACAGGATGACAGATGAGGTAAGACAGGAGTCTCCATGGACTTGTTTGCAGATGACTTTGTGCTTTGTAGCGAGAGCGGGGATCAGGTGGAGGAAAATTTGGAAAGCAGAGGAATGAAGCCACAGCAAGATGGAATACAGTACATGTGTGTGAATGAGAGGGAATGGTGAGTCTACAGGGAGGAGAGGTAAAGAAGGTGTAGGATTTTAAGTATTTAGGGTCAACGGTCCATAGCAACAGAGAGTGTTCAAAGGAGGTGAAGAGGTGGGTACAGGCAGGTTGGAATAGGTGGAGAAAAGTGTCAGGTGTGTTATGTGATAAAAGAGTATCAGAGAGAATGAAAGGAAAGGTGTATAGAACAGTGGTGAGACTAGCAATGCTCTTCGACTTAGAGACAGTGGCTCTGAAGAAAAGATAGGAGGCAGAGCTGGAGGTAGCAGAGCTGAAGATGTTGTGGTTCTCTTTGGGAGTGACAAGGATGGATAGGATCAAGAATGAGTTCATCAGAGGGAGAACCCATATTAGATGTTTTGGAGATAAAGTCAGAGAGGCCAGATTGAGGTGGTTTAGACATGTTCAGAGGAGAGATTGTAGAGGGTAGAGGGATGCTGAGGTTGGAACTGCCAGGCAGGAGGTCTAGAGGAAGACCAAAGAGAAGATTTATGAATGCAGTGAGAGAGGACATGAAGTTAGTTGGTGTGAGAGAAGAGGATGCAGAGGATAGGGTTAGATGGAGGCAGATGATTCGCTGTGGCGACCCCTGAAAGGGAACAGCTGAAAGACAAAGAAGATTTAATTTAAGAAAAGTCATTACAAAATTGAAAACTACTGAAAAACATAAGACCTGAGCCAGAAGAGGGCTGCTCCCTTACCCCTACAACATTTTCTAAAATACTAAGGAGAATAAAATAATAGGGTCAAGCAATTAGTTAAATTAGACTCACAAAGCAGTGTGAAACAGGCTAATTGCTGTTAAAGCAAGCTATAAGCAATTCCAGATCTTGTAAAAAGAAAAAAAAAGTCCATGTTTCTCTCTTTGGTGAGATGTCTTTCCAAAGCCAGGTTGCAAGACATTTCTCTGGTCCATTGACCTCTATTAGATCCTTGAATGTCCTTACATTTTGAGGCAATAACATATTTGGCATGCAACAAATTGAAATTAATGAGTCTTTTCATCTTTCCATTTATCAAACACGCCAAATTTTGGCTTATATAACCTTGGTCGGGTGACGTCATCTGATTAGAGCAGTGGTTCTCAAAGTGTGGGGCGCGCCCCACTAGTGGGGAAGACAGACATGACAGGTGGGGCGCAATGAATGGGAGGAAATTAGTGGAAAATAATAGGAAAGTACCTATTCTAATTCATGCTTTTCTTTATTGATAATGAAGAGAGTACACTCAAAACTAAACAATCACACACAAATAAATGGATCATTAATACAAGTAAATTGAATTGAAACCTGCGCGACCCACTGGGCAGCGCTGCGCGACTCTGACAGAAATAGACCGCGCCGACCATCAAAATACATTTTACCCCGCTGGGATGTGCACGTACAAACCAGCCATGGCAAGGCGGAAACAATATTAAACAGTCCTGACATTCTAAATAAATTGAGTCGCGCAGGTTTGTGATTCGAGCGGCGCTGCGCAATCCACCGGGCTGCACGATTAAACCAGATCATCACTGCGCTATCCAGATAGTCGCGCTGCGCTGTATTTGCGCAGATATTTGGTTCAATTGGGTGCCGCGGTTTCGTCCCACTTTTGATGTGTTTGGCTTCACATACACTTTGACAATGGAAGAAGACGGTGCAGCAGCAGTGAGTTTACTTACATGTGACAAAACCAACAACGAGGAGATTGTAAAGAAAAAAGGTGCATCGTCTGTGGTGTGGAATTGGTTTGGGTATAAGAAAAGTGATACGAATGAGATGAACGTGATTTGCGATTTTGCAGTGCACTGTTTTTACAAGTGGTGGAAACACATCAAACCTTTTCTATCATCTGAAATCCAAGCATTCAAACGAATATGGCCAAAGTCAAAAAATGCAGCAAACCTAAGAAATTCACAGTTTAAATAAAATTACATTATGTAAAACAGTTTCTTTGTGTTTGAATTTTTATTTTTGCATTTTCAGATACAAATTGCTATATTGTGATATACATCGTTATCGAGGTAGAAAATTGCTTCTACCGTGATAGAAGATTTTAGTCTTGAATAATGAAGCCTATATCTTGAGCTTCGATTCATGGTGGGGATGGTGGGGGCAGACGAGAGAATCGTGTGTGTTTTGTGTCTTATACCGCTGGCAGCAGACCGCATGAGACCCAACAAATTAGGAAGACACTTAGAGACAACACACTCCAGTCACGTTAATAAGCCACTCGACTTCTTTCAAAGAAAGCTGGCAGAATACAAACAGCAGGTTAATCGCATGGTAAAATCTGAATCAGTGGACAGCAAAGCACAAATGGCTTCATTCAAAGTTGCATACAGAATTGGCCAGTGCAAAAAAACTACAAACGATTGCTGAGCAGCTAATAAACATGGGTTCAATTATGCAAAGATATGTGACAACTTAAGCCTTGTATAACAATTGCACGTGTATTTTATCTATTTTGAACATGGTGTTGTTTGATCTTATTGGTTGAGAAATTGATATTTCAATAAACAGTAAACTTGGCTGATTTCGTTATTATTTTGTTGACAAGTGGGGCTTGAAAATTCGCCCCCTTAAGTGGGGAATGACAGAAAAAGTTTGAGAACCACTGGATTAGAGGCACCTGAGGTTATAACCACTGGACTAGCGCGACCATATATAAACCGGAGAGAGACGCGGGAAAGACGAAAGATTGTGATTTTGGCGTTTTGATATTTGGTTGTGTATTCCGGTTTTGAATTTTTGCCTCCCATTGACTTTATTTATTGCTTTGTCCCTTTGGTTTGGTTGGTCTTTGTATATATTTGTAGATAATTTCACTGTTTTTGGTTTAGGGAGTCCATGGTATATAAATACCATTTTGTTTATTATTTTGGCCTGGGTCCACCCTGAATCTTATCCTCCTCCTCCTGTTGTGTGTGTGTTTGTACTGTACAGTATATACAAACCTCATTATTTCATCCGTTAATGATCGGATCTAGTTCTTTCTGCCATATGCCACCATTTCCATACAGTTTAAAATAGAACCCTGAACCATTCTTTTGCTGTTTGTCCCTAGACTGGGACGTAACACCATATTTAACTGACCACTTTGATTTTCAAGCACAAGAATGACAACAGCTTTATTATGCAAAGGTGTTCCTTCAGTTAAAAACAACTAGTTTGAGATTTATATCTGCTCATCTTTTTTGAACTACGCTAGAATGCCTCATCCCACCCCCGCTGTTAAAAAAAATAAAAATGTAACTCGGTAACTTTTACTCTGAGTACATTTTTTAATGAGCTACTTTTTACTTTTACTTGAGTAGATTTTATAATGGTAACTTTACTTGTACTTAAGGAAAATTTCACTGAAGTAACAGTACTTGTACTTGAGTACAAAATTTTATTACTCTTTCCACCTCTGGATGCTAATTACCTTCCTTCTGCTTAATCCGGATAAGACAGTAGTTCTAGTCATAGGACCGCATACAGCTACAGTAGGAGTAAAATCTTAGATCACACCGTAACTTTAGATGGCCTTTCTGTTCCATCAAGTGCAACAGTAAAAGACCTCGGCGTGATTATAGATTCCAGCCTTTCATTTGAAGCTCATGTAGATAATACTAGCAGGATAGCATTCTTTCATTCTTTCACCTCAGAAATATTGCCAAGATTGTCGCTAAACGATGCAGAAAAACTAGTTCATGCTTTTATCACCTCTAGGTTGGACTATTGTAATGTCTTACTGTCTGGTTGTTCAGCTAGGTGCATAAACAAGCTTCAGCTAGTCCAGAATGCAGCAGCGAGAGTCCTCACTAGAACCAGAAGATATGAGCACATCACCCCTATCTTATCTTCACTGCATTGGCTCCCTGTGAAATTTCACATTGATTTTAAATTACTACTCTTGACATATAAAGCATTAAATGGTCTCGCCACGCAGTATCTGAGCGAACTGCTAGTGTCTTACGATCCGCCACGTCTACTTCGATCAAAGGATGCAGGCTGCTTGTCAGTACCACGTATTCTGAAAACTACAGCTGGGGGCAGAGTTTTTTCTTACAAAGCCCCAAAATTATGGAATAGTCTTCCAAATAGTGTTCGGGACTCAGACACAGTCTCAGTGTTTAAGTCTAGGCTAAAAACCTATTTATTTAGCCAAGCATTTTTATAAATAGATTTGCCATAGGTAAAGGAGCAGATCTGGTGGACTCATGGACGTAGAGTATTATGGTGAACTGGTATGTTTACAGTAGATGCTGTCTTCCTCACTCTCATTTGATCACTCAGGGTTGTTGACGTTGAGGTGATTGTTTGCTTTACATCTCAGGGAGCCCTCATGTTTGTGTTTCCTTCTGGCTCTCCCTTTTAGTTATGCTGTCATAATTAGTGCTGCAGGAGTCTCTGCTTGCACTCTACAGTAAATATACATTCACATTATACATTATGTGACTGTGACCATACCTAACTGCCATCTCTCCTCTTCTTCTCTTTCTCCCCCTCTTTCTCTTCACTCTCTCCCCTGTCTCCCCCTTTCAATCTTTCTCTCTCTCTCTCTCTCTTTGGGATGCGTCTGGTGTCTGGGGATGATTCTATCTACTTAGAAGATGGTTCTGGACTCGTCTGGTGTTGTCAGCTGTAGCTCTCCCTGTCGAGCTACACATGTCATTCCTGAGCTGCTATTGACCCAGACTCCCTCTGCCCTCCGGACCTGTCTGACCCATTGTGGTGCTCCGCTTCTGGTTGGAGATCTCGTCACATGGATGCCCCATGTGTCTCTTGGGATGCGTCTGGTGTCTGGGGATGATTCTCTCTACCTAGAAGACGGTTCTGGCCTCGACTGGTGTTGGCAGATGTTTCTCTGAGGACTTGACAATTCGATAGTTCAGGACTGGAACATTCTACAAGTCTACCTGAGTGTCCAATAACTACCTGGACTCCATTTTAACATAAATTATAGCTGAACTGCCTGCCACCTAACACACTGTATAAATGCAAATAATTTCCTGTTATCTGTTTCACCCAGATGAGGATGGGTTCCCTGTTGAGTCTGGTTCCTCTCAAGGTTTCTTCCTATTACCATTTCAGGGAGTTTTTCCTTGCCACTGTCGCCCGCGGCTTGCTCACCAGGGACTATCTGACCATTTTGATTCATACACATTCACATTCCACACCAACTTAAATAATTCTTTTGATTGTGTAAAGCTGCTTTGAGACAATGTTAATTGTTAAAAGCGCTATACAAATAAAATTGAATTGAATCTTTGTCTTCACCCCATTGTGCACCTGTGTGTGTCAGCAATGCATACAAACAAGCAGAAAATAAGCAGAAAATAAAGCATAAAACTCACCAGTATAATGGCGGAGTTTAGAGCTAGATGCCCCCCTCCATGCGAAAATTTCCTTTCGGAAGGTGATATGCACACATTCTGCTTCGAATGTTCAGGTGAGAAGCACGCTCTTGAAGGGCTTAATGGAGAATGCGAGCATTGTGATCTCCTTCCACGTTCTTTAGGGAACCACGAGCCGCACTGCACTCATGGGGAGCACAAGCTGACTTGGCCGAGGCATGAGAGACGGAGTCCCTCCTTTCTCTCGCCCTCTCCCCTGATCCCGAAGTCTCTCCTTCCACTTCACGAGCGCCCTTCGGTGCTTCTCGTGGGTGTGTTGAAGAGACTTGCTCTCCTGCTTCTGTGGAAATGGAAGTAGCTACCTCAGAAGTCATAACGCGTGCAGTCGAACGGCTGCATATTGACTGGCCACAGGAGCAAGTTCACCCAAAACAATCCAAATTAGATAACAGATTTCTGCCGGGTGACCTGGAGATGGAGCCACAACGCCGCTCTCTCCCCTTTTTTGGTGATCTCCACAACGAATTATCTCGTTCTTGGAGTAAACCTTTTTCCTCCCGTATTTTTGTACCATTGACTTAGTTTTATTCGAATATCGTAGATGCAAAAATACGAGGCTATAGCATTATGCCCCAGATAGAAGACACGCTTGCGGGCTATCTCTCTCCTGGGACATCATTAAAGAGGCCAATGCTTCACTCCAAGCCGTGTAGAACTTCTTCTACCCTGATAGGGAAGGCGTCCCACGCAGCAGGTCAGGCTGGCGCTTCCTTGCACACCATGGCGGTTTTGCAGGCATATCAGGCTGATCTGCTGAAAGATTTGAGCATGAGCGGCACTGTGAATCAAGAATCATTCACCGAATTACGCCAGGCCACTGATTTATCCTTTCGTGCGACTAAACAGACAGCCTGTGCTATCGGCCGTTCTATGGCCTCCTTGGTGACCGCTGAAAGGCATCTGTGGCTAAGTCCGACAGCATCAAGGACAAGGATCGAACATTTCTCCTTATTCGGCCTATTCAGCAACGCTGTTAATTCCTGTACGAACAGGCTTTTGGGAAATTTCTCCTACGCCATGCTCAAGAGTCGAGGCCGTCGGCCACCCAGCCTCGACCAGATCTGATTCTCGCCAGGCAGGAAGAGCGTCAGCAGCCGGGCACCCCCCCCCCCCCCCCCCCACAAGGACTGGGGTACGGCTCGTTGCCCCTCGCAGGCCGCCTCCAAAAGATCAGATCACTCTTCTTCTCAAAGAATAAGTCTCCCGGCGAGCAGCACGCAACCCTCTTTCCTATAAGAGCATGCCCCCCCAGATAGATATGTTAGTGCCTCGGTTATATCCTGCTATATTCCAGGATGCCGAACCACTAACACCCCCTCGTGTACTAAAACTCGTACCCCTTTTGGGGGAAGCTGGCAGCGTGGAAGCTACTGCCAGGCATGTCTCCCTGGGTACTAAAGACTGTAGACAAAGGCTACAGGATTCAGTTTGCACATCGCCCTCCGCGTTTCAATGCCGTGGTTCACACTTCCGTGATACCGGAAAGGGCGCATCTGCTGAACAAACTCCAGGCGTTGCTGGAAAAGGGAGCCATAGAACAGGTTCCTCCTCCAGATAGGGAGTCAGGCTATTACAGTCGTTATTTCTTGGTTCCCAAGAAAGGCGGGGGGCTGCGTCCGATTTTGGATCTCGCAAGTTGAACCGCTATCTCAAAAAGTACAGATTCAAAATGATTGTTTCACAAATCCAACCAGAAGATTGGTTTGTGACAATAGACTTAAAAGACATATACTTTCACATAAAAGTTCTGCCACAACACAGGAAGTTCCTGAGTTTTGCTTTTGGGGGAAAAGCTTACCAGTATCGGGTCCTTCCATTCGGTCTAGCTCTGTCACCCTGCACATATACAAAATGTATGGATGCAGTCCTTGCTCTCTTGCGAATCCAGGGCATCCATATTCTTAATTACATAGACGACTGGCTAATCCTGGCCCAGTCTTAGCAGCTAGCGCTCCGACATCGCAATGTCATCCTAGCTCATCTCCATTCGCTGGGTTTGAGATTCAACGCTACCAAAAGGGTTCACTTTCTGGCTCAGAGGACAACATACTTGGGTGTCAGGTGGGATTCGATCACTATGTGGGCACAATTTTCTCCCGCTTATGTCGAATCCATCCTCAGCGCCCTCAAGGAAATCAGAATAGACCAGGAAGTGACTGTACAGTATATCACTTTCAAAAATGTTTAGGCCTCATGGCAGCTGCATCCACGGTGATACCTTTGGGCCTTCTGCAAATGATAGCTTTTCAGTTGTGGCTAAGAGCCAGGGGATTTCATACAAATGCCAATTCCCGAAGGCAAATAAGGGTTACGCGCGAAAGACTTCGTACCCTTTCTATGTGGTTCAGACCTCGGTTTCTCACCTTGGGTCCCACTCTAGGTCCGTCTTGTCATCGCAAAATGCTAATGACAGATGCTTCCCTTACTGTAAGAGCCATATCGTACTTGTTATGAATTTGTTGTTGTTGTTTATTTTATTTTATTTGCTGTTATTTCATTTGTTCTACCTTTGTTCTATTCAAAGCATTAAGCATTAAGTTTGTTACATAAGCCATAAGCTTTAAATTTCTAAGTTAAGCATCCATTTTGACAATCGGAAGTCTGTGATGTCATTCTACTATTACATGCATTTGTGTGACTGTGATATGATTGAGAGTTCAGTTTAGATGTGGAAGGCTACGGAAACACAAGCTTTTGACCGTCAGCTAATGAGAGCTCCCGGTAAGCTAAAAATGTAAGATACAGCAACTAGGTTGTTGTAACCGTAAGCTCGTAAGCTGGGAATGTAAGATACAGCAACTAGGTTGTTGTAACCGTAAGCTCCCGTAAGTGGATATATACAGCAAGAGTGTTGTTATATTCATAAGCTAAGACTGTAATTTACAAGATACAGCAAACAGGTTGTTGTAAAAGTCAGAGATTTGCAAGATGCAGCAACTGGTGTCTGTAACCACAAACTGTATTTACTCAAGACGACTGTATGAAGAGTTGATTCTTTGATGCTGACAAAATAAACTACAAGAGACAAAGAGATCGGACTTCTGTCACGTGAGTGAAACTTTGAGACAAAGCTACGCGTCAAAACTGGTGAAATAATATGACCGCATCTACATAAAGTCAAAAGCTTTTCCGCTGTTTGAACGAAAACCAGTGAACGCTGAAAGGGAAGGTAAAAGAGACTTTCCCGTTTTGTTTGAACTTCATGATGTTAAACGACGAGGACATTGAAGAAGTCTCGGCAGAAGACAGTGTGTCACAAGTTGCGATGGCTGAGCCACAAGGAAGCGTAACGTCCGCGGCTTCCTCATCTCGCCGCAGAGAAGAAGCCGAAAGAGCAGCGCTGTTAGCAAAGGCTGCAACCTTGGAGGAACGTCTCCAACTAGAGATAGAGGAAGCACAACTAATGGCACAACTAAAGGCGAAAAAAGAACGACTGGAAACCAAAACAGCGCTCGCTATGCATAATGCCAAATTAAGAGTGCTTCAAGGACAACAGCCAGCAACAGAGAGCGCAGTCATTGAACCGAGCAGTGCCTACGTGAGCAGCGCGCACTTCCGCAACAATGGATATGACAGCCGACAACAGCCGGTTAGAGAGAGCTCAGTCATTGAACCGAGCAGCTTGTACTTTCAAAACTCGGAATGCAATGATGAACTTTACCAGCACGTTGCGTCGATGGAACACTGCAAACTGCCATCACGTCTACAGGCAACCCACGTAAGCTTGCCCATCAGTGACAGACCTACAATGGCAAGTACTCTAAATGAATGTCCTACTGTAAACACTAAACACATACTGTAAGTCATAGTTTCGACACATCATATCCTCAAATTCCAACGCCCCATGGGGCAGTGCACTCAGGTGTGCCCATGAGCGCAAACACACAGCTGACAAACTCCTTAAGGGACACCCGAGATCATGATTCTCTACGTCATGGACTTGACACAATGCATCACCAAATGCAACGTCAAGCAGAACTCGCAGAAATGCTCGCGAAAAGCCAAATCCTGTCCTCATTGCACGAACTTTCTCCCTTTCACGGAGACCCGATTCAGTTCAAATCCTTCATGTTGTCATTTGAACGCTTTGTTGAATCCAAAACGGAAAACGACATCGATAAGCTGTCATATCTCGAACTGTACACCAAAGGGGAACCCAAAAAGCTTGTAACGAGCTGCATGCACATGACAGATGGGTATGCAAGAGCAAAGAAATTGCTGCATGACAGGTTCGGAAACGAGCTGAGAATTGCAGCAGCTTGTAAGCAAAGGCAATTAATTGGC
Organism: Channallabes apus; assembly: GCA_030522415.1. Taxonomy (NCBI): domain Eukaryota; kingdom Metazoa; phylum Chordata; class Actinopteri; order Siluriformes; family Clariidae; genus Channallabes; species Channallabes apus. Next base: position 21,726,325 of record CM060117.1, on the reverse strand, counting down.
CAAACATAAAGACTGACGACGGACAGGCGTAAAGCGCCCTCTCTTCTTTCCTGACAACTTGCCAAAACGCAACAGCAAACTGTGAATCTGTGGACGAGTTGAACAGCAGCGAGTGCATGAACACCATTCTTACGAAACTGCCCTACAAGCTGATCGACAGGTGGAAGTCTTGCGCACGCCAGCACTACGGAACAAGAGCCAAGTTCGCCCAGCTGGTGGACTTCATAGATCAACAAGCCAGACTGTACTCCGACCCGCTCTTCGCCGACCTGGATGCCATGACCAGCGATAAGAAACACAGTCGCACATCCCTTCAAGCACACAAACAAAAAAGGGAAGGAAAGGCCAGGGTCAGCTTTGCAACCGACGTCAGACAGGTTGGGAAAATTCACAAAGACTCGATTACAATGAAGAATGCCGGTACATTAGCTGTATTGTAAAAAGGACCATATCTTAGACGAGTGCGTAAAATTTAACGATCAGACACACAACGACAAAGTAGAATTCATAAAAAAGAATGGATTCTGTTTCGGGTGCTTAAGAAAGGGTCATTTGTGATACCAGATACGGCGCAGTCAGTTGCGAGCGCCCGCAGAAACGAAACTGAAAATGACACAACACATACACCACCTGCAGTGAGTCACGAATTAAATGCGCTCACTGGGGCTGGAGGTAATTGCATCCTCCCCATTTTACCCGTTTAAATAAAGTCCAAAAAGGGCGATAAAATCGCAGAAGTGTATGCATTTATAGACCAAGGCAGTTCCGCCACATTCTGTACAGAGACATTAGCAAGGTGACTAAATGTACGAGGCAGAAGAGTTAAGATACGGCTGAGCGCCATTAACTCCACAAAACTAGTAGAAAGTAGAAAGCTACATGCTCAATGATTTGGAGATCAGTAGCCTGGAAGAAAACAATTTTATTGAACTTCCCAACGTCTTCACACAAAAGACTATGCCAGCTACAGTGGGAAACATTCCACAACAGCATGACATCGATAAGTGGCTATACCTTAGTGACATAAAACTGCCCCAGATTAGCGCTGGAATCGAAATTCTCATAGGAAATAAAGAGCACGAACTCACAGAACCTTAGCGAATAATCAATAGCAGGCATAGAGGACCATACGCGGTGCAGAGTGTTCTCGGATGGACTGTGACCGGGCCTCTCCGAGAACCCGACAAACTAGTGACCGTTACAGTTAACCGAACCTCCATTGAAAGTGTAGAACTGTCACGTTTCCATCACTAATCGGCGTCTTTTCTCCTTTTTTCCCACGCTGTCATGTCTCTCCCTCACGTGCTCGTGTTTTCCGTCCATCTGTCATGCTCTTACACACGCCTGCCCACTTTACACACCGGCATCTCATTCACAAACTAATTTCTCCCGGCATTTAAGGAAGCACAGAGCGCGATCTCGTTGCCAGATTATTGCGTGCCTTCAGAGCCCAGTTTTCTCGCGTTTCTTTTTCGTACAAATTGTTTCCGTTTTCGACCTCGCCTGTTCTCGGTTTTTTTATTCTAGTCTATCGTTTTGGATCTCGTTCGCTGTTTGTTTCCTGTTGGTTTTGACCTTTCGCTTCGGCTCACGATTACATCTCTGCTCGCTCCCCCTTCGGATTTTTTTGCCCCGCTGACTGACTCATTGGCTTTGAACTCTCGCACTGGCTCACGACACCGTCTCTGCTCGCTCCTTTTGATTCATGCACCGCGGACTGATTCTACTGGCTTTTCGACCTGTTTTTGTCAGCTCTGTATTACGTCATTGGGATTCCCCCCGAAACACGGAAGTACTCGGCTGCCGGCGTGCCACACACTCCCCGTTCAAGTTCGCGTCTGAGCCACGCCCCCTTTGGCGCTATAAACTGCACTTGGATCCAGCCTCTCTTGCTCTCTTCTTTATTCTGCGCGCCCTGACAGAATAATCTGGCCACGATGGATCCAGCAGATTTAAACGGACTCAGAACAGCATTGCAGAACCAGGGTGCTCTGCTGGGCTCACACCAGCAAGACCTCCAGAACATCAACCAAACGCTCACGACCATCACGGATTCTCTCGCTGCTCTTTCATCACAAATTCAGCACCTTCAGGCAGCTCCTCCAGCACTACCCCCAGCCCCCACCGCTACTCCAGCTGCAGCTTCATTCCCTGTGCAACACCATGAACCCTGTCTACCTGCCCCACCCTCCTATGATGGCAATCCCGGTACCTGCCGATCCTTCTTGTCCCAATGTTCCCTGGTTTTAGAGTTACAAGCTTCATCCTTTCCCACTGAACGCACCAAGGTGGCGTACATTATCACCTTACTCTCAGGAAGGGCGAGGGAATGGGGCACAGCCCTCTGGGACACTCAAGCCCCATGCTGTGGGGACTTTAGATCTTTCACCTCAGAAATGCTGAGGGTGTTCGACCGTTCCTCCACTGGGCGAGAGGCAGCTGTTAAAATCCTCAATCTGCGACAAGGATCTCGCTCCGCATACGACTATGCTATTGAGTTTCGCATTTTAGCGGCCTCCAGTGGCTGGGATGAGCGTGCGCTGTGTGACGCCTTCGTCAATGGCCTGGCAGACTCCGCGAAGGACGAATTAGCTTCCAATGAACTACCTTCTGATTTCCAAGGATTAACGGATTTGGCCGGTCGCGTCGACAGTCGTCTTCGTCTTAGGCAACAGAGAAGGGGCCGCACATTCAGTGAGTGCAGCTCACCCTCCCCTCCTGCACCTGCTCCAGAGCCCATGCAGGTAGACCACACCCGTATCTCTCCGGAAGAACGCCTACGTCGACGCAGGGAGAGAGCCTGCTTCTATTGCGGTCAAGCTGGACACTTTCGGGAGAACTGTCCGTTAAAAGGCAAGGCCGCCTAGTGAGATTGAGGGTCCTAGGGGGCCAGAAACGGGACATCGACTCAACCCCTCGCTCCTGTCTTCCGGTCCTTGTGACCGTTAACAACAGGACCCACACGGTATGGGCCCTCATTGACTCTGGAGCCGACCAGAACCTGATCTGCCCCCGCACAGTAGGAAACCTCAAGATCTCATCCATCCCTCTTGAGCGCCCTCTTCCTGTTCAAGCTCTGGATGGTAGCAGCCTCAACCCCATCACTCATCGCACTCGTCCCATCAGTCTAAGAATTTCCGGCAACCACACAGAGTCCATCTCATTTCTCATCATGCGCAGATCCCACACCCCAATTGTTCTTGGGCGCCCCTGGCTAGTACAACATAACCCTCATATAGACTGGGTCCGTACCGTAACACGATCATTGGCTGGAACCCATCTTGCCTGTCCTCATGCCTTGTTTCTGCTTCCATCCAGGCTCCCTCTGCTACTGATAAGGCGCAGTTCCCCCTTCCCGCCAACGTGCCCCTGGAATATGCTGACCTCCGTGAGGTCTTCAGTAAGTCTTGTGCCACCTCCCTGCCTCCACATCGACCCTATGATTGTGCCATCGATCTTCTTCCAGGCACAGCCCCCCCCAAGGGGGCGTCTCTACTCCCTCTCTTCCCCCGAGAGAGGTGCCATGAACCAATATATCACAGAATCACTAGCAGCTGGAATTATTCGACCATCTTCGTCACCGGCAGGCGCGGGATTTTTCTTCGTTGAGAAAAAAGACAAGTCCTTACGGCCCTGCATCGATTATCGGGGACTTAATGAGATGACAGTTAAAAATCGTTACCCCCTTCCTCTCATGACCACGGCTTTTGAACTATTGCAGGGAGCACGTGTCTTTACAAAACTCGACCTCCGAAATGCCTACCACCTCGTCAGGATAAGAGAAGGGGACGAGTGGAAAACTGCATTTAACACTCCTACTGGCCACTATGAGTATCTGGTGGTACCTTTTGGACTAACCAATGCGCCCGCAGTTTTTCAAGCTCTGATAAACGACGTCTTAAGGGACTTTCTGAACGTATTTGTGTTTGTCTACCTTGATGACATTTTAATCTTTTCTCACTCCCTGGATGAACACATCACCCATGTCCGTCAGGTACTACAGAGGCTGCTGGAGAACAAACTGTTCGTCAAGGCAGAAAAATGCGAGTTTCACCAGAAGTCCACCTCTTTTCTGGGGTTTGTCATTTCTCCCTCCAAGATCCAGATGGAGTCCTCCAAAGTCAAGGCTGTTACGGATTGGCCCACGCCCTCTTCTAGACGAGAACTCCAACACTTCTTGGGGTTTGCCAATTTTTACCGCAGGTTCATAAGGAATTATAGCACAGTGGCTGCTCCCCTCACAGCTCTCACTTCCTCAAAGCTACCCTTTCTGTGGAACACAAGGGCAGAAGAGTCCTTTATGAACCTCAAACGGAGATTCACTTCAGCACCCGTTCTCACCATCCCAGACCCCTCCCTCCAATTCACCGTCGAGGTGGATGCTTCTGAAACAGGGGCTGGAGCCATCCTCTCTCAGAGAAGCCCCAAGGACAACAAGCTGCATCCCTGTTCCTTTCTCTCTCACCGATTAACTCCAACAGAACAAAATTATGACATCGGCGACAGAGAGCTACTGGCTATCAAACTAGCCCTCGAGGAGTGGAGACATTGGTTGGAGGGGGCCCAGCACCCCTTTCTGGTCTGGACTGACCACAGAAACTTGGAGTACTTAAAATCAGCCAAAAGATTAAATGCCCGCCAAGCCCGCTGGTCCCTGTTTTTCTCTAGATTCAACTTCACCATATCCTACCGCCCAGGCTCTAAGAACACCAAACCCGATGCTCTTTCCCATCAGTTCTCTCCGCCCCAGGATATCGCTCTTAGGGGAAACATCCTCGCACCGCACTGTATGGTGGCTGCTACCCAGCAGGACATCGAAGCTCTGGTCAGACAGACCCTAGAACAAGAGCCAGGCCCAAGTAACTCCCCCGCCAACCACCTATTCGTCCCTCAATCAGTTCGCCCACAGGTGCTTGAATGGGGACACTGCTCCAGATTGGCCTGTCACCCGGGAGGGGCACGAACCCTGTACCTGATCCAGCAACGCTTCTGGTGGGCAACCATGAGGGAGGATATCTTCGGATTTCTGGCAGCATGTCAGACATGTTCAAGAAACAAGTCATCCAACCAACCTCCAGCAGGCCTCCTTAAACCACTCCCCATCCCTCACCGCCCTTGGTCTCACATCGCACTGGATTTTGTTACAGGACTCCCAACTTCAGAGGGGAACTCTTGCATTATGACCATTGTGGATCGTTTCTCCAGAGCCGCCCATTTTGTCCCTCTGACCAAACTCCCCTCAGCCAAGGAGACTGCCGAGCTGCTCATCCTTCATGTTTTTCGACTACATGGACTTCCTATCGACATTGTCTCTGACAGGGGACCCCAGTTCTCTGCACACTTCTGGAAGGCCTTCTGTAGACCCATTGGTGCCATGCCAAGTCTGTCTTCTGGTTATCATCCACAATCTAATGGACAGACGGAGAGAACAAACCAAAAGCTGGAGACCTCTCTGAGATGCATGACGTCACAGAACCCCTCTTCATGGAGCAGGATGCTCCCATGGGTGGAATATGCCCACAACTCTCTCCCCACATCATCTACCGGGATGTCCCCCTTTCAGTGTTGCTTGGGCTATCAACCACCCCTGTTTCCTTCTCAGGAAGAAGAAGTAGCGGTCCCTTCTGCACAGAGGTTCCAACTCTTAAAGTCAGTACAAGTCTTCAAACTACAAGCCGATCGACGGCGCTCGATTGCTCCAAGATACAAGGTCGGCGATAGAGTAATGCTTGCCACACGGGACATTCCCCTCAAAACTATCTCACGAAAACTATCCCCTAGGTTCATTGGCCCGTTTACAGTCACTAAAGTTATCAACCCTTGCTCTGTCAGGTTACGCCTGCCTTCCACTATGCACAGAATAAACCCCGCCTTCCACGTCTCGCAAATCAAGCGCTTGGTTACCGAAGTTGTCTTCGACTGTGCTGCCAGTTATCAAGGAGTGTCACTAAACAGTGAGCTCCTACAAGGACCAGACTTAACAAACTCACTCATTGGTGTGCTCACACGCTTTAGACAGGAAGAAATTGCCATGATGGCAGACGTGGAAGCCATGTACTATCAAGTAAGAGTCCCCGAGAAGGACACAGATCTGCTGCGCTTCCTATGGTGGCCGAATGGAGATGTGAACCAAGACTTAGTTGAATACAAAATGGTAGTTCATCTGTTCGGTGCAAAATCGTCGCCTAGTGTTGCTAACTTCGCCCTCAGAAAGACAGCAGAAGAGAACCGCAGCAATGCATCTGCTGTGCAAGTTAACACAGTGCTTAAAAACTTTTATGTAGACGACTGAAATCCGTTTCGAGTCATGACCAAGCAGTCGCCCTATACAATGATCTCACAAGTCTCTGTGCAAGCGGAGGGTTTAACCTCACTAAATGGGCAAGCAACAGCCGTGCCCTACTGACTGTCATTCCCGAGAGCGAAAGGATCAAAGACATGAGAGACTTAGACTTGAGTAAAGATGCACTGCCCATTGAGAGAGCTCTGGGAGTGCTGTGGTGCATTAACTCAGACATGTTCAAGTTCAAAATTTGTTTAAAGGAACGACCTGTGACAAGACGAGGAATCCTGTCAATCACCAGTTCGATTTATGACCCCTTAGGGTTTCTCGCGCCTGTCATACTGCCAGCCAAAACTCTAATGCAACAGTTATGTAAAGAAAAACTAGCCTGGGATGATGACATTCCCGAGCAGTTTGCAACAGCATGGAAAACCTGGCTGCAAGAGCTGCACCAACTGTCCGAGTTCAGCATAGCAAGGTGCATAAAACCAGCCGACTTCGGAGTTACAGCTACAGCACAACTCCACCACTTCTCGGATGCAAGAGAAATGGGATACGGAGCTGTCTCATACCTCAGGTTAGTAAACGCTGATGGACTTACACATTGTGCATTCATGATGGGGAATTCCCGTGTAGCACCCCTGAAACAAACCACCATTCCACGAATGGAACTGACTGCGGCAGTGGTCGCTGTAAAAAATTACAAAATGTTGAAAGAACAGCTAGAATTGAAATTGCTGGACTCTATGTTTTGGACTGACAGTACAACTGTTTTGAGATACATTGATAATGAAACACTTCGTTTTAAAACCTTTGTGGCCAACAGAATCGCCATTATAAGAGAGTCAACCAAGTCACAGCAATGGAGGTACGTTAATATCTCACAAAACCCAGCTGATTCTGCCTCCAGGCGGGTATCCTGTGAAAAGTTCATGAAAAATGTTAACTGGATCCATGGTCCCTCCTTTCTCAAAGAAGCAGAGTGCAAATGGCCTGAAAATATTCATGACACATCAATAACACAAAATGATGATGAAATTAAACTCTCAGCTTTAGTGAATACTGTGAGCGTTACAAAATGCGCAGACGCAGTGAGCAAATTGATTAATCATCACTCTGATTGGCACAAGTTAAAAAGATCCGTTGCCTGGCTCCTTCGCATCAGAGACATGCTCAAACAAAAAACAGAAAGGGTCAAAACACAAGTAGATAAGCCAAAGACACAAAATCACAAGTCGCTAACAGCTCAAGAACTAACAAAAGCAGAAAACGAAATCATTAAGTTTACTCAAAGACAAAATTTTAAGGAAGAAATTCTCACGTTGCAAAAGAATAAAGCAGCAGCAGAACTCAAACAGGGAATTCACACACAGCAAAAACTCAAGGCATCTGTAAAAAGAAACAGTGGCTTGTCCAAACTGGACCCAGTGCTACAGGATGGATTGCTGAGAGTCGGAGGACGTCTCGGCAGGTCCGCAATGCCAGAGCACGTTAAACAGCCAGTCATTGTACCTAAAGACTCACATATCACAGACGTTCATGACAAGATAGGACACAGTGGCAGAAATTACATGCTCTCAGAATTACGGCAATCATGGTTTTATCAAAAAAAAAAAAAAAAACACAAAATTGTAATTGTCAGTCTCCATGCCTGTCAATTAGGGGCTGGAATGTAAGAGCCATATCGTACTTGTTATGAATTTGTTGTTGTGTTTATTTTATTTTATTTTATTTGCTGTTATTTCATTTGTTCTACCTTGTTCTATTCAGTAGTAAAGCATTAAGCATTAAGTTTGTTACATAAGCCATAAGCTTTAAATTTCTAAGTTAAACATCCATTTTGACAATCGTAAGTTGGTCTGTGATGTCATTCTACTATTACATGCATTTGTGTGACTGTGATATGATTGAGAGTTCAGTTTAGATGTGGAAGGCTACGGAAACACAAGCTTTTGACCGTCAGCTAATGAGAGGTCCCGGTAAGCTAAAAATGTAAGATACAGCAACTAGGTTGTTGTAACCGTAAGCTCCCGTAAGTGGATATATACAGCAAGAGTGTTGTTATATTCGTAAGCTAAGACTGTAATTTACAAGATACAGCAAACAGGTTGTTGTAAAAGTCAGAGATTTGCAAGATGCAGCAACTGGTGTCTGTAACCACAGTGGATTTACTCAAGACGACTGTATAAAGTGTTGATTCTTTGATGCTGACAAAATAAACTACAAGAGACAAAGAGATCGGACTTCTGTCGTGTGAGTGAAACTTTGAGACAAAGCTACGCGTCAAAACTGGTGAAATAATATGACCGCATCTACACTTACCGGCTGGGGCGCGGTCTTGGATGGCCGTCCAGCCCAAGGGCGCTGGAGAGGTCATCTTCTCACATGGCACATCAATTGCCTCGAAATGATGGCTCTATTTTTGGTCCTACAGGACTTCCTCCAGCAGCTGAGAGGCTACCATGTTCTAGTGCGGGTGGACAACACATCGGTAGTCTCCTATATAAATCACCAGAGCGGACTGCACTCGCGCGGCTTGAGCACATCAGGTTCTGCTCTGAGCACATGACAAGTTCCTGTCCCTCAGAGCGATTTACATTCCAGGGCACATGAATGTGGGAGCAGATTTACTGTCCAGACAAGCTGTGACACACGGGGAATGGAAACTCCACCCCGACGTAGTCAGCCAAATCTGGGAAAGATTCTTCACAGCAGAGGTGGACCTCCTTGCCTCCCAAGAAACTGCGCAATGTCCCCTCTACTACTCTCTGACTCATCCAACTCCCCTGGGTCTGGATGCGATGGCCTATACGTTGCCCGATTTATGCCTTTATGCGTTTCCTCCAATACCTCTCCTCCCGGGAGTCCTGGTGAGGGTCCGTCAACACGGTTTGCGCCTCTTACTGATAGTGCCCCGTTGGCCGGCCAGAGTATGGTTCTCGGATCTAATATCGATGGCTCACCTTCGATGATTCGAGTGAGGAGGGATCTTCTGTCTCAGGCGCAGGGGACAATATTTCATCCCCGACCCGAGCTTTGGAACCTTTACGTTTGCCCCCTAAACGGGACCACCTAAGTCAAGCTGGTCTCCCAGCCAGCGTAATTGACACTATTCTAGCCACTAGAGCTCCCTCCACTAGGAAAGCTTACAGTATGCCCTCAAATGGAATGTATTTGAAAGTTGGTGCATGACGAAGCAGGTAGACACAGTCCACTGCCGAATTGTTTCAGTGCTGGAGTTCCTGCAAGAAAAGTTGTCCTCGGGCTTGTGTACTAGTACCCTCAGGACGTACGTGGATGCTATTTTAGCCTACCATGTTCCGATTGAAGGGGTTACTGTAGGAAAACACCCTTTAGTTGCCCGTTTTATTCATGGAGCTAAACGGTTGAGGCCACCCACTAGAGCCACGACCCCTTCATGGGATTTATCTATCGTGCTCGAAGGTCTAATTGACACTCCTTTCGAACCACTAGAGTCAGCGCCTGACAGGCTTCTGACTCTCAAGATGGTTTTTCTTATGGCCATGACCTCTCTTAAGAGGACTGGAGATCTGCACGCCTTGTCAGTCTCCCCATCCTGCCTGGACTTTGCCCCTGGTCTAGTCAAGGCCTCACCTGAACTATCTTCTGAAAGTTCCATTTTCAACCATGCACCCTGTTGTTCTTGAAGCCTTCTGTCCTCTGCCTTTCACAGCTTCGGAGCAGGAGAAACTTCACCTACTGTGTCCAGTAAGTGCTTTTCGGATCTACGTCCACCGCACCAGCCAGTGGCGTAAATCAGAGCAGCTCTTTATATGCTATGGAGGCCGCAAATAAACGCTTAAATAAACGCCTGAAAAGGCGGGAACGAGATGCTGAGTCCCAATGCCGCACTGCCCACGTGACCGGACGTCCGTTCAGACAAATCAATCTGAGGAATGTTTCCGGTTCACTCCTATTTATAACCTCAGGTGCGTCTAATCAGATGACGTCACCCGACCGAGGTTATATAAGCCAAAATTTGACGTGCTTGATACACACATGCTTCACAACTGGCAACATGAAAATATATTCCCATAGCGTTTTCATGCAGCATCTTGTTCCCGCCTTTTCAGGGAACAGGGTTACAGCAAAGTAACCCGAGACGTTCTTTAAATTTGTAGTAGATTTATTAACGCTAAGGCTAGCCCACCGGAGCACACTTCTGCGCTTCACATGTCCAACAGGTTTGCTCTCTTCAGTGCTGCACCCGCTGAGAAACCTGAAAGAGCTCTGGTTATAGGAGACTCTATACTGAGGCACGTGACATTAGCTAGACCTTTAGGGGCGCCAGCGGCAGTGGTTAGGTGTATCCCGGGAGCCAGAGCGCCGGACATAGCAGGTAATCTTAGGGCTCTAGGACAGCACAGGTTCTCTAAGATAGTGGTACATGCTGGAGCTAATGATATCTTTCAAGATGGCGCCGGTGAGGTCGGCTGCCGTCATGACTGCTCCGACCACCTTTTCTTTGTTTTTGTTCTTTAAGTTAGTTTTCTTTGTTTTAAAATCGGCAAAATCACCACCATTGAGTACATTAGGTATGATAGAGACACTCTTGTTTCTATTGGTATACAATGTACTCACAATTCGACGTTTTTAACTCCGGATCCGAGCTGGCCGAGTGAGATCCTGAGGGAGAACAATGGACGCGACACGAAGCGGAGGCCTCGAGGGAAACGAGCTGGCGTCAGGAACCGGCTGAGAGCCCGTGCACACCGCACACCTCTGCCTAGCATCCTGCTCGCCAACGTCCAGTCACTGGAGAACAAACTCGATGACCTCAGGGCCAGAATAAAGTTCCAGAGAGACATTCGGGACTGCAACCTTCTCTGCTTCACCGAGACTTGGCTGAACCCAGTGGTGCCAGACCACGCCATACAACCAGCCGAGTTCTTCTCGGTTCACCGCATGGACAGGACGCGGGACTCGGGGAAGTCAAGGGGAGGCGGTGTGTGTTTAATGGTGAACAACAGCTGGTGCCACAGCGCGAGCGTTGTTCCTCTTACACGCTCCTGCACACCAAATCTGGAACTACTGTCCATCATGTGTCGTCCTTTTAATCTTCCACGGGAGTTCACATCGGTCATAATCAGTGCGGTTTACATCCCACCACAAGCGGACACTGAAACTGCCTTATGCGAGCTGCATGAGGCGCTCACACAGCACCAGACACAACACCGGGACGCTGCGCTCATTGTGGCGGGGGACTTTAATAGTGCCAACCTCAGACGTGCAGCGCCGAACTTTTATCAGCATATCACCTGCTCCACCATGGACGAAAGAACACTAGATCATTGTTATACAACGGTCAAAGACGGCTACAAGGCGCAATCTCGTCCAGCGTTTGGTAAATCCGACCATGCCGCCATCTTCCTCATGCCAAAATATAAACAAAGGCTGAAACAGGAAGTTCCGGTTCAGAGGGAGGTCGCACGCTGGACGGACCAATCGGTGGCCGCGTTACAGGACGCACTCGATGACGCAGACTGGGACATGATCAGAAACAGCTCCGATGATGACGTCAGCGTGTTTACGGAAGCGGTTGTGGGATTTATTGGGAAGCTAGTGGACGATACGGTGGAGAAAAAGACTATCAGAACGTTTCCCAACCAGAAGCCGTGGGTGGATAAAAACATCCGCGACGCTCTGAGATCTTGCACCGCTGCCTACAACACGGGACTTGCGTCGGGGGACATGGAACCATACAAGGCTGCGTCATACAACGTCCGGAAGGCGGTGAAAGAGGCGAAGCAGCGCTACGGGAGAAAACTAGAGTCACAGCTTCAACAGAGTGACTCTAGGAGCCTGTGGCAGGGATTAAGGACAATTACGGATTATAAAGCACCAACATCCGGTATGACGAACGCGGACGCGACTCTGGCAGACGAGCTCAACACATTCTATGCTCGCTTTGAGGCTGCAGCTAAAGACGCTAGAGATGCTAATGCTAACGGCGCTAATGCTAGCGGCGCTAACGGCTGCAGACAGGAAGACACTGCCAGCACCGGGAACGCGCTCATCATCTCCGAGCACGACGTGAGGAGAGCCTTCAAGAGAGTGAACACCAGGAAAGCAGCAGGACCAGATGGCATCTCAGGCCGTATCCTCAGAGCCTGCGCAGACCAGCTAGCACCTGTGTTCACTGAGATATTTACATTTACATTTACATTTAGGCATTTGGCAGACGCTCTTATCCAGAGCGACTTACATTTTTATCTCATTATACATCTGAGCAGTTGAGGGTTAAGGGCCTTGCTCAAGGGCCCAACAGTGGCAACTTGGTGGATGTGGGGTTTGAACCTGGGATCTTCTGAACCGTAGTCCAATGCCTTAACCACTGAGCTACCCCTGGCCCTTTCAACATCTTGATATTCAACATCTCCTTATCTCAGTCGGTGATCCCCACGTGCTTCAAAGAGTCCATTATTGTTCCTGTCCCGAAGAAACCACATCCTGCTTCCCTCAATGATTATCGCCCTGTAGCCCTCACCTCAGTAGTGATGAAGTGCTTTGAACGCTTTATTAGAGACTTCATCATTTCTTCACTACCCGACACACTGGACCCACTACAGTTTGCATACCGTCAGAACCGCTCCACAGACGATGCAATCTCTCATCTCCTCCACACATCACTCACTCACCTGGACACTAGGAAAGGGAATTATGTCAAAATGCTCTTCATCGACTATAGCTCTGCATTTAATACCATAATTCCCTCCGCACTCACCACCAAGGTGGAGCACCTGGGACTCAGCTCATCTATATGTCAGTGGATCTCCAATTTTCTGACTGGCAGACCACAGGCAGTAAGGATGGGCGGACATGTCTCAGCTACACTCACTCTCAGCACTGGAGCCCCCCAGGGTTGTGTTCTGAGGCCCCTGCTGTACTCTTTGTACACCCACGACTGCGTGGCCACTACCAAATCAAGTTTGCTGACGACACCGTCGTGGTCAGACTGATCACCAACAATGATGAGTCGGACTACCTAGAGGAGATTGGAAATCTGGAGAACTGGTGCCATCATCAACAGGAGCCCAGTGGAGAGAGTGGACAGCTTCAGATACCTCGGTGTTCACATCACTCAGGACCTGTCATGGTCCTGTCACATCAGCACCGTGGTGAAAAAAGCCCGGCAGCGTCTGTACCACCTCAGACGCTTGAGAGACTTTAGACTGCCCTCCAAGGTGCTCAGGAACTTCTACTCGTGCACCATAGAGAGCATCCTGACGGGAAACATCACGACCTGGTTGGGGAACAGCACCATGCAGGACAGACGAGCTCTACAGAGGGTGGTGCGATGAGCCGAGCGCATCATCCGCACTGAGCTCCCTGACCTGCACTCGATCTACAGCAAGTGGTGCTGGACTAAGGCCAGGAAGATCATGAAGGACCTCAGTCACCCCAGTAATGGACTGTTCTCTTTGTTGCGGTCTGGGAAGCGATTCCGCTCCCTGAAGGCCAACACAGAGAGGCTGAGGAGGAGCTTCTTCCCACAGGCGATAAGGTCTCTCAATCACAATCACACCGCCACACAGGACTAATAACATCTTTTTAAGCTCACAACACTGACTGGACAATCATGGACACATTCATACACACTTGCACTAAATATTTATACATCTGGACAATTGCACATGTCACTTTCATTAGTCACCTTTCATGCATATTTGCACAACCACGGTCACTTTTAATTCTATATATATATATACCCCCCCTATATTTCTATATTTTGTAATATTTTATTATGCCCTTATTGTACAGTTAATTTTACTAGTTAAATTTATTTCTTTAGTATTTCCTTTTTATTGATTATTTATTTTACGTACAAGCTTTTATTTTCTTTTTAAGGTCACTGGCGGTCGTGTAAGTATTTCACTGCATATTATACTGTGTATGACTGTGTATGTGACAAATAAAATTTGAATTTGAATTTGATATACGCCTTCGTCAGTCAGAGGTTAGTAAGAGTAACTTTACAGAGGTGTTTAAATTAGCGAAGGCGATGTCCGATGAAGTAGTATGCTCTGGTCCCATCCCAATGAGACGTGGCGACATAGCTTACAGCAGGTTCTGGTCGCTGAACCGCTGGATGTCCAGGTTGTGCTCCGAAAATAATGTGGGCTACATACTGTAGACAATTGGAAGACCTTTGAGGGCAAAGCTGGCCTTTTAGTGCGGGACAGTGTCCATCCCACTCGGGAAGGTGCAGCTCTCATTTCCTGTAGTATAGCTCATAGTCTCAGTAGAGGTCTAGTTAATCGGTGACCAGGCCAGGGAGCAGACAGACGGGCTAAACCAACCGTCTCCTAGCTGCATAGAGTCGTCACTCAGGGTTCAACATATTGAGACTGTGTCTGTTCCCCGATCTAAGCAAAAATGTAGAAAGACTCAGAAAGTTTTAATAATGTTTTAATAATTTAATTAACATAAACACCACAAACTCAGATCACACTGAATGCGCAGCTGGCACCTCTGATCTGAAGCTAGGACTGTTAAATATTAGATCTCTGCCATCAAAAGCGGTTATTGTTAATGAAATTATCACAGATCAGGCGGTTGATATACTCTGTTTAACTGAAACATGGGTTAAACAGGACGAGTATGTAGCTCTAAATGAAGCTAGTCCCCCTGGATACAGCTACAGTACATACACCAGCCTCGGTTAACTGGTAGAGGAGGAGGCGTCGCAGATTATCACAATGAAAATCTGTCTATCGTACAAAAACACGGACACAAATTTAACTCATTTGAAATTCTTTATAGTAACATAAGTGTATTTAAGTATATTAAGTCAGCTCAGTCGATTCCACTAATTATAATTTACAGACATCCAGGGCCGTATTCTGAATTTCTTAGTGAATTTGCAGATTTCATCTGATTTCAGATTTCATCACATTTCGTCGTTTCTGTAGACAAAGCGTTAATTGCTGGAGATTTTAACATTCATTTTGAGAATACAGAAGACCCTCTGAGAACAGCATTTATGTCCATACTGGACTCCGTAGGAGTAAATCAGTGTGTAGTAGGACCCACTCATAAAGCAGGTCACACTTTAGACTTAATAATATTTTTCGGATTAAGTATAAGAAATTTATTCACAATTCCACTGCCTGAAATTATCTCAGATCACTATCTTGTCTCCATTCAAGTGTGTCACAGTGATAATGTACGCACAGCACCGCGCTACCGTATTAAACGTACATTCACATCAACTACCACACAGAGTTTTATCAGTAATCTCCCAGAGTTACCAACTTCGATTAGGTCACCGTCTGACCCCACAGAACTCGATCAGGCGACTGAATATTTAGAGTCGACATTTCGTTGTACCCTAGATAATGTAGCTCCAGCTAAATGAAGAATTATTAGAGATAAGAAACTCGCTCCCTGGTATAACGATCACACGCGCACTTTAAAATAGACCGCTCTCAAATTAGAACGTAAATGGCGTCAAACTAAATTGTTAGTATTTCAAATAGCATGGAAAGAGAGCATCCTGAACTATAGGAAAGCTCTTAGTGTACTGTAGCTAGATCAACGTATCTCTCCACTCTTATAGAAGAAAATTTAAATAATCCTAGATTTTTATTTAATACCGTAGCCAAATTAACCAGAAATAAGACCACTACAGAAATCTCCACAACAACATCATGCAATAGTGAGGTCTTCATGAACTTTTTTAATAATAAAATTGTAAATATCAGGCATAAAATTGAGGCTTTGAAACTGAACAATGTAATTGATACAGATGTTAACCTAGCCATGTCAGATTCGAACCTAGAATACTTTACTCCCCTTGAAGAGAATGAACTAATGTCACTCATCTCTTCTGCAAATTCATCAACCTGTATATTTGTTCCTATACCGACACATTTTCTTAAACAGATAGTACCAGTAATAACAGAACCACTGTTGAGAATAATTAATTCCTCACTCAGCATTGGTTATGTTCCAAAATCTTTTAAATTAGCAGTTATCAAACCAATGATTAAGAAACCTGACCTCGACCCCTGTCAGCTGTCCAATTACAGGCCAATATCAAACCTTCCCTTTATCTCTAAGATGCTGGAAAAGATAGTAGCGGAGCAGCTATGCTCATATCTACATAGAAATGGCATACATGAACTGTATGAGTCAGGATTTAGGCCTCATCACAGCACAGAAACAGCACTTGTAAAGTAGTAAATGACCTCCTATTGGCCTCTGATCAGGGTTGTGTTGCTGTATTACTCGACCTCACTGCAGCTTTTGACACCATTGATCATGCTATTATTCTTCACAGATTAGAAAATGTAGTAGGAATTAAGGGTACAGCCCTCTCCTGGCTCAGATCCTATTTGACCGATCGTTATCAGTATGTAGACTTAAATGGTGATTATTCTGCATGTTCTCTAGTGGAGTTTGGCGTTCTGCAGGGTTCAGTTTTAGGCCCACTGCTTTTTTCCCTTTACATGCTTTCTCTGGGCAACATAATCCGTAAGCATGGTATTAGTTTTCATTGTTATGCTGACAACACACAGTTATACGTCTCAACAAACCCTGATGAGAAAAACAGCGAGAGTCCTCACTAGAACCAGAAGATATGAGCACATCACCCCTATCCTATCTTCACTACATTGGCTCCCTGTGAAATTTCGCATTGATTTTAAAATACTACTCTTGACATATAAAGCATTAAATGGTCTCGCGCCGCAGTATCTGAGCGAACTGCTAGTGTCTTACGATCCGCCACGTCTACTTCGATCAAAGGATGCAGGCTGCTTTTCAGTACCGCGTATTATGAAAACTACAGCTGGGGGCAGAGCTTTTTCTTACAAAGCCCCAAAATTATGGAATAGTCTTCCAAATATTGTTCGGGACTCAGACACAGTCTCAGTGTTTAAGTCTAGGCTAAAAACCTATTTATTTAGCCAAGCATTTTTATAAATAGATTTGCCATAGGTAAAGGAGCAGATCTGGGGGACTCATGGACGTAGAGTATTATGGTGAACTGGTATGCTTAGATGCTGTCTTCCTCACTCTCATTTGATCACTCAGGTTTGTTGACGGTGAGGTGATTGTTTGCTTTACATCTCAGGGAGCCCTCATGTTTGTGTTTCCTTCTGGCTCTCCCTTTTAGTTATGCTGCCATAGTTAGTCCTGGCGGAGTCCCTGCTTGCACTCTACAGTAAATATACATTCACATTATACATTATGTGACTGTGACCATACCTAACTGCCATCTCTCCTCTTCTTCTCTTTCTCCCCCTCTTTCTCTTTCCTCTCTCCCCCTGTCTCCCCCTTTCACTCTTTCTCTCTCTCTCTCTCTCTTTGGGATGCGTCTGGTGTCTGGGGATGATTCTATCTACTTAGAAGATGGTTCTGGACTCGTCTGGTGTTGTCAGCTGTTTCTCTGAGGACTTGACCATTCGATAGTTCAGGACTGGAACTTTCTACATGTCTATCTGAGTCTCCAATAACTACTGGACTCTAATTTTAACATCAATTAACATCAACTATTATAGTTGAACTGCCTGCCACCTAACACTGTATAAATGCAGATCATTTCCTGCTATCTGTTTCACCCAAATGAGGATGGGTTCCCTGTTGAGTCTGGTTCCTCTCAAGGTTTCTTCCTATTACCATCTCAGGGAGTTTTTCTTTGCCACTTTCGCCCTCGGCTTGCTCACCAGGGACATTTTGATTCATACACATTCACATTCCATACAAACTTAAATAATTCTTTTGATTGTGTAAAGCTGTTTTGAGACAATGTCAATTGTTAAAAGCGCTATACAAATAAATAAAATTGAATTGAATTGAATTAACTGAAATAAATGACCATATAATTATAACATTGTCAGGATGTTCTACTGCGTCAGCAGACGTCTGTCATTCAGCCCCGCTTGTGTTTTTGCGTTATCATAAGAATGAAATGCATTGGGCTGTTACAGTATGATCTGTAACGTGTTCGACCCATATTGCACGGGCGGCACTATGTATGTAGCCATTTATATTGTAAGGTACAGTATGAGATGAATGGTAGTAGTGGATCAAAAGTGTGACCAGCAGTATGAGTAAGTCCTACTACATACAGTACAGATTAACCCTTAATGAATTCAAAATGGTCAAAATGCTGTTCTCTGAGGGTCTTCTGGATTCTCAAAATAATTTTTTATGTCTACAACAATCAATTCTTTGTTTAAAGAAATGTCCAGGTTTGAGATCAAATCTACAAATCCACAAAAAATCTATTAGCCAAAGCATAAGTAATCTCAGTCCTGTTTCCTCATCTGAGCACAAATATAATTATAATACTGCCATAATAATGTGGCTTTGGAAAGTATGGATGTATGGCTGTGGCAGGAAAAAGATGGTATTTTTACGACCATCAGTACTACCAATCCTGGCAAAGATATATATAAAAAAAATTTAAAAAAAGACTGAGTAATAATGACTACATTGCCAAGAGGTGTGGTCAGGCACAATGCAGTGAGACACATTTCAATGAGTTCCTGTCATGGTCTTTAAAATCAAAATGGTGCACTTGGCAGAAATGTCTCTGAGGTTTTTTTTTTTAGTTTTTTTTATTCTTCCTATGCGCATAATGTGGACATAAAGTTAATATTGGCTTCTTACTTGTCTCTGTTATGGCAATAAATGTATCATTTCATTCATTTTCTTTCATTCATTTTAGATACTGCGCCGTCCATACAGAAGGCCTGGCTTTGATTCCAAACTAATGTCCAAACCCAGCCATTCAATGCATGGCATCCTTAGTGCCATTTCCAAGTACGAATGTAATAATAATAATGACTGGCATTAAGGCATGGTGAGCCCACTAGGATTCTGACTAGAGAAGAGTTTGTAAGGTAGCATTTGTGTTGAGGGCCCACAAAGTCTGTCAGGTTCACAAACAACCCTGCGTATAGTAATACTAACTGACTTTCCCCTGCTTTGATTACAGGACAATGCATTGCTTTTCAAATTATTTATGTGTTTCACTCAAATAAAATCCTGTTCTGTAGGAAGGATAAATACAATCAGAATATAATTTTGAGATAAAATTGATGGAAAGGTTCGGTGTAACAGTTGGTCTTTGTTTTTCTTGCTAACTGTTTGGATACCACAGAATGAGGTGTTTTATGAAAATGTCAGAATGTGATGTTTTACTACTTATTTTAACATTGGAGACTTAATGGGTTGAATCTTATAGCGTAATATATGCACAAACACAGACAAAGGGTTAAATATAGTTTAGTTAGATAATAAGACCGGGGCCATCTACAGGAAAGCAAGCAAGGAACAACGTCTTAGAATTTATGTAATATAAATATCAGCAAGATCTCACAACATAGCTTCAATAAGGAGCCTTGACATTGTTCATGAACACGAAATTGCTACCAAACAAGAAATGTGTAGCATTTCAAAATTTAGGGAAGGAGCACCTCTACTGGTATGAAGGTGTCATTGCATGTCTATAGGACACTTACAAGGTTTGCCATACAGAAATGTTGTCAGCCAATTGCTTACACCAAAAAATATTGAACTACACAGTACACAGAGTGATTTGTCAATTTTAACAGTAAACTGAAATTATTGGCAAGGTATTCTTTTTGTTTACCTTGGAGGAATGTCTAGGTTCAATGTTGGGCTTAAACATTTACAGTTCTTGCTCAGGCTTTAGTTAATTTTTCAAATCAGGAGACAAATAAAAAAAATTTTTTAAACCTGTCATTTGTGCATATCATAAAAGCAATTTCTCAATCTTTTGAGCAAATTACAAATGCTTTCATATATTCATGCGAATCACTGTGTACAATTGTATTCTATTTACTACATTATCAGTTGTTTGAGTCATGTTGATCGAAATGTATACTGTGCTGATTCTTTGTTGAATAGTCTCCCTTCCCCAAATAAAGGTATTAGTTTATTGCATTTATCATTACATGCAGAATGGTTTAACCAGTTGTCATAAACTGTCAAGCATATATTTTTTCCTACATAAGGGGTCCTCCGTTTACATTTTAATTTCTTTGTCCTTTTCGCTGTACAGTGCTGAAAAACAAATCAAATCAAATCAAATAAAAATTTTATTTGTCACATACACAGTCATACAGAGTACGATATGTAGTGAAATGTAGACAGTCTTGTCTTTCTATTTCTGTATTGGAATGACAATATCTGTCAGAAAATACTTACAGTGTACACTTTTATACTGACAAGAAGTCACATTGAGGCTATCTTGATCAATAAAATGACACAAGGACTTGTGACAAATTCATTCTGATGGTGCTGGCATGCTTATTGATATATTGAGATATACAGTATTGTTTGTTTGAGCAGCTTTCTGAAAGGTTTAACCTACCCAATTCTCATTTTTCAGATACCTGCAAGTAGGACACTTCATTGTCTCTTTATACCAAATTTCCCTGAGGCTAAAGGCCTAATATCCACTATTTATGGTGGATTTATGGGTCTGAATCACACCCCTTTGTGTAAAAATTTAAACTGAGAAAGATTTAAAGTTTTCACTGTCAGATGATACTTGGAATTCAATTCTTAAACTTGTCAACTCTACCTCCTTATGTGCCCGCCACTCTTTATTACAGTTTAAGGTTGTACACAGGGCTCATCTCTCCAAACTTAAACTTTCCCGTTTCTACCCAGACATTGATCCTTGTTGTAATAAATGTAGAGTGGAGAGGCGTCTCTTATTCATATGTACTGGACATGCCCGAATTTGGAAAAATTCTGGAGGGATGTTTTTAAGACCCTGTCCTACGTATTGAAATGCAACCTTGAACCAGACCCTCTGATTGCTCTTTTTGGTACAACTGGAGAGGAAGATAAGCGTCTAACTCCAGCTAAACAGCATTTATTTTCTTTTGCGACACTCCTGGCCAGGCGTTCTCTTTTATTCAAGTGGAAGGATGCCACGTCACCCACTCACGCCCAGTGGCTCAGAGATATTATGTCCTGTTTGTCCCTGGAGAAGATTCACTACACAATTTGTTATTCAGACTTGAAATTTCAACAGGTGTGGAGGCCCTTCCTTCGCTATAGTTTGATTATTTAATTGTTTGTTTTCTTTTCCCTTTTTTTCCCCTTTTTTTTTTGCATGCAGAACCAAAAAACTTCCAGCTCCATATTCTTTTTTCTCCTTTTTTTAAGGCCTGGAGTCTAGCCTTTCCTATGCATGTAAAACTGGCTTGGAGTCAGGGAGGGGCGGGGTGGATGCTATAGGGTTTATAAGGGGGTTATAAAATCTGTATTGAAACATTACATGTTTGCCCTGTTATATCCCTGTTTAAAATCAATAAAAAATATTGTTGAGAAAAGAGATACAATGTGGCCCCCTCTTGTGGCCCTAGAATGCACACACACACATACACACACACACACACAGGATAGAGCATATTTTGAGGTACATACTGTACAGTGCAGAGCCTGGCAGTTGGTTGGAACTATGCCTGGCAATTCCGTTTAAAACCCGCGACCTGACAAGCGACCCTTTAAAATTTAGGCTCTCCTTCCCCCAAAATTAATTGACTGACACTGACTACACAGCTTCACACTAATCAGCATTGTAAAACCCTCCACCAAAATTCAAACAATTGAGCTTCAGCTAGCTCACCCTCACATTTCACCACCCACTTTATTATATGTTCTCAAGGGACAATACTATAGAAATGAAAATTGGATATACTTTATATTAGTCAATGTGCAGCTTGCATAGCAGTACAGATTTAGTGTTCTCTAACTCAACATGCAGACTTTATTGTACAAATAACTGGAAATGAAAAATGAGTACACCCTACAGTAAGTGAACTTGTCAAAATGGTGTCGAAAGTGTCAATATTTAGTTTGAGCACCATTATTATCTAGCATGGCCTTAATCCTCCTGGGCATGGAATTCACCAGAGCTGCACATGTTGTTGCTGGAATCCTCATTCATCCCTCCATAATGATATCACAGAGCTGCTGGATGTTAGACACATGGCGCTTCGCCACTTTCCGCTTGAAGATGCCCCACAGGTGCTCAATAGAGTTCCGGTCTGGAGACATACTTGACCACTGACAAACACATGAACATAATAACATAATAACATGTGACCAGTGAAGCTGTTATCACTTAGGGGGTACTTACTTTTGTTGCCAGCTGTTTTGACAATAAAAGCTGTATGTTATTTTCAGAGGACAATAAATCTATACTGTTATACAATCTGCACATTGATTACTCTAAAATACATCAAAGTTTCATTTCTATAGTGTATTGTCCTTTGAGAAGACATACTAAAATGTTTGGGTTGGGAGTGAGATCCTGCCCCAAGTGGAGGAGTTTAAGTATCTCGGAGTCTTGTTCACGAGTGAGGGTAAAATGGAGCGGGAGATCGACAGGCGGATCGGGGCAGCGTCTGCAGTGATGCGTGCTCTGTATCGGTCCGTCGTGGTGAAGAAGGAGCTGAGCCAAAAGGCAAAGCTCTCAATTTACCGGTCGATCTACGTTCCTACCCTCACCTATGGTCATGAGCTGTGGGAAGTGACCGAAAGAACAAGATCGCGAATACAAGCGACCGAAATGAGTTTCCTCCGCAGGGTGTCTGGGCTCTCCCTTAGAGATAGGGTGAGAAGCTCAGTCATCCGGGAGGGGCTCAGAGTAGAGCCGCTGCTCCTCCGCATCGAGAGGAGCCAGATGAGGTGGCTTGGGCATCTATTTAGGATGCCCCCTGGACGCCTCCCTTGTGAGGTGTTCCGGACACGCCCCACCGGAAAGAGACCCCGGGGAAGACCCAGGACACGCTGGAGGGACTATGTCTCTCGGCTGGCCTGGGAACGCCTTGGGATCCCCCCGGAAGAGCTGGAAGAAGTGGCCAGGGAGAGGGAAGTCTGGGCATCCCTGCTGAAGCTGCTGCCCCCGCGACCCGACCTCGGATAAGCGGAAGAAAATGGATGGATGGATGGATGGACATTAGAGGGGTGTACTTATATTTGTGAGTGGTTGTATATTGCTTGCCACACAGCTAAGATTAATAGACCACCTGGGGAAACTGGTAGCTTCAGCCTTTACATCATAATGTAAAGAAGCTGTGTGTGGTTGTATGTTTCTTCAGCACCTTACTGAACAAAATTGTTTCAACATTTTTGGCGTTGGTAGATTTGCAGGGAGAAACGAAAGAACAACACGGCTGACTCGATTTCTTGATAGCATCGGCCTTGATTTGATGAAATGTGGAGCTGGTGGATGGTGCAGGGGAGGAAAGGGATGACTTTTATAAGGTGAACATTGGTTAGTGTATGTGTTTATAATGTAGAATTGTAATATATTTTTTTTACAGGTGACAAAAAACAAGTATAACATACTCCTATACAAATATTAGTTTACATGCTTTAGAGGTATTTTATTATTCCCACTCCAATTTGTCCTGCACAGTCCTTTTCATCCCCCATTCAGCTCACTTGTTATAGATGGTTGGTATTTAATTTTTCATATAACTAAATACATGTGCTTAGTAGTTATAATTTCAATTATATTTTAAATATTACATTTAGCTTTAGTTTAGCTTAGCTCACCTTTTTTTAGCGAACGTAGCTTTAGCTTAGCTAAAATTCCATGCTGGCTAACGTTAATTTACAGTATATGTCAATGCATTTGGTTGAACTCCATTATTCATACCCTACATGTCATCCAATGTCAACCTTTACATTTCTTGTGATAAGTTCAACTACAATGATTCCAGTTAGCTGGTTAGCTAAAGTGATGCATAGCAGACAGCTAGCGGATTGACACTTGCAATGTGGTGGTCCTGACTGGCCACAACCCTATATTGTGCATGACTTTATGACTTAATATAATTTTAACTGAGGTAGATAAAATTCACCCCTACAGTTGTTATGAATGGGAATTCAACGTGGATAGTGGATAGTTTAATTTATTTTTATTTTTTTCTCAAACATAGTTTGTTTAAGTATCATTAAGAATGGATAGTTATGGCTAATATTTAGATTTTTTATAGTTACTCCTTTTCTTATTAAAGTAATTGATTCATCCACTGCTGTATAGCAATTTATTTATTTTTTTATTTTCATTCTTCATAAAGGTGTGTGATCTAGATGGAATAGTTCTGGTACTTTGGGGAAATGTAGATGTCAAGACAAGATACTTAAATGTTACCAGAGCAACAAGCAATTGTTGATTGTTGAGTTAGTCTCAGTGTTTTTCTGAGTGATGTACATGGATCTTTTATGTAGAATAGCATTTAATCTACATAAAGACTTATTTTGTGCATTGTATTGTTTATTTTAATATTATAATCATATTAGTTCAGAAGTTCTAACTGTTGACCGTGACACCAAGACTCTCTCCTGAAAGAACACTCATGCTGCCTGGTGATTTGTAGTCGTACATGTATTTTGGGTTTAGAGTGTGTGATCTAAGGTAACAGCATTTGAGTAAATCTGTACTCCACAATCAGTAAAACAAGAAACCTGAAATGATGACATGATATAAACATTTTTAGGTAAACACTTTATTGTTTGTAGCAAAACAGCACCTTCAGGTGGTCTCTATAGACTTTCTTTTGCATCTGACAGAATACACAGGGGAAAACATTTTCTAACGAGCAGGCACAAGCCATGGATCTGCCACAAACATAATTGCCTTCATCACAAATATGAACCCTTCATAATCGAACCTGATTGCTGTCACTTTGCAATGAGTACAGTAACAGGAATGGCTCATGTTAGTAGCAGATCTCAAATTCTCCATCTCAGACTGGAGAACATGCTGTGCAAGACAGTATATATTGAGTGAGCATACTTAGAGTATTTTAGTGCACTATGCAGAAAGAAGCCTAAGGCACAATGTGAGTTGATGTTGTTTGGTCTTTTCAGCCCTTTTGTCAGAGTTAGGGATTTATTGATTTACAGCCTGTTTTTTTTATTGCATCCTTCTGCAGCTAGTTACTTCAAATAGCTATGTTAAGCTTTTAGAGGAATGATAAGGAATGGGTAGAAGGAGATAAAGTTAAAGGGAAAAAGTAGAATGTGCACTCTCCACTCAATCCTGGACAATCTCAGAAGATTCAGACACAACTCTGCCATCCTTGGTTTCAATCATCTTGATCACGATGTTCTTCTTGCTCTGGGTTGAGCTGCTGTCGCCAAAGCCACCACCGTAACCAGTGGAGTAACCGCCAGAGTAACCACTGGAGTAGCTGCTGTAGCCACTGCTAGCACTCTCCATAGGGAAGGAGCTGTAGCCTGCTACATGGATGCAAACAAATAAACCAATAAATATGGGAATGAACAGAACACTGCATATCAGGCTTTATTCTAATAAAATGAAAAAACTGAAAACCTACTGCTTTGTTTTGAGATGTTAATGGACTTGATTCCACTGGCAAGTCTGTTGGGAAAGCAAGAAAAATAGTTAGAATCCTGTAACTAGTACCAGGTAAAACTTGCTGAAAAACAATAGCTTGCAATAGAATGAACTCACCTGTCTTCCTCTCCTTCCAGGAGTTTCCTGTATGTGGCAATCTCAATGTCCAGGGCCAGTTTGACATTCATCAGGTCTTGATATTCTCTGATCTGGCGTGCCATGTCCTGCTTGGCTCTCTGCAGTGCATCTTCCAGATCCTTGATACGACCCTTTGCATCCCTCACTGCCATCTCTCCACGCTCCTCAGCCTCAGCTATCTGATTCTCCAGGTTAGCTCGCTATAGAACAAAAAGTGTAAACCTTAAGTGAACTTTTTTTTTCCTGATAGCATTCCTTTCCTTAGCATGTCAGTGGAGATCTGGAACTTGTACCAGTTTTGTTGTTAAAATCTTACCTGTCCCTTCACAGCATCTATCTCAGACTGCAGTCTTTGGATCATGCGGTTAAGGTCAGAAATCTCTGTCTTGGTTGAACGGAGGTCATCTCCATACCTGCTGGCAGATGTCTGCATTTCCTCATACTAACACGAAAAAGAAAAGGAAAATTGTTAAAATATTTTCCATGAATGCTTAGTAGGATATGCAGACGTATGTAGTGAAAGTCATTTAAGCTTTGTATACTTTTGTATACAAAGCTCTATCATACCTTAGTCTTGTACCATGTTTCGGCCTCAGCACGGCTACGGTTGGCGATGTCCTCATACTGAGCACGAACCTCACCCACGATGGCATCCATGTCCAGTTTCCTGCTGTTGTCCATCTCCACCACCACTGAGGTGTCCTTGATCTGAGACTGAAGCTCACGGATCTCCTACAAAGCAAAAAAACGAGGAAATAATTAATGATTATTTCATAAAACAGCAAATTTTTTATTTAAAAAAATGAAAAATATGTAATTTGCAGGTTTACCTCATCGTAGATCTGCCTGAAGAAGTTGATTTCATCTGAAAGGCTCTCCAGCTTAGCTTCAAGCTCGACCTTATTCATATAGGCCTCGTCCACATCCTAGAAAACACAATCAATTAATTTTAGATACAATATTAGTATTAAGTTCTATCACAATTGTGTGTTTTAAAAATAAAAAATCTATCAGTTTTTATGTAAAAGCCATCTGCACTGACCTTTTTGATGAGGACAAAGTCATTCTCAGCCTCTGTACGCTTGTTGATCTCATCTTCATACCTAAAAATATGTACATCATAAGCATGTCAGAAAACACTCCAATGTCCAACTTTTTCTGATTGTATTGAGATACACATATTAAATAGAACTTCCTAAGAACAATAATTTGTGTGTACACTAGGGGGAACCAGTGTTTTATTGAAAGTCCCATGTCTTAAATCAACATCTGTGTCAAAACTCTTCATGTAGCAACTTCTGGAACCCATCAGTTTTGTCTGGAGTTGCAAGAGTGGTGGGAGGCAAGTTTTATTCAGTTATCTTTGGCGTAGCTGTTGACTTTAGTGTTATTTGGGACTTGGTGATGTAAAAAAAAAATCTCAACTAAAAATAACCAGTATGTCTACATATCTTGAGCAGTAGAGACTGAATTTCTTTTCTTTTTTGCAAGGTTTATGAGGGACACATGGTTTTGTAATTTATTGAGACCTAGTCATCCTGAAACACTTAAGTGTTCAACAAAAGCCTGCTTTTACTAAACTTGGGTTCCATCCATTCACCAAAATCCAACAGTGGAAAGAGTCCAGCAAAAGTGACATGGAAGTAAACCAAATACTAACTTGGTCTTGAAGTCCTCAACCAGGCCTTGCATGTTGTGCAGGTCAGCTTCCAGCTTTATCCTGTCGTTGCCCAGACTTTCAAGCTGTCTGCGCAGGTTGGCAATGTAGGCCTCAAACATGGCGTCAATGTTGGAACGGGTGGTGGTCTGCTCCTGGAGGAGACTCCATTTGGTCTCTAGCATCTTGTTCTGCTGCTCCAAGAAGCGTACCTAAATGAAGAAAAAGAGAAAGAAGTTATTGTTTCAGCTCTGAGCACAAATCAATACCATATTCAACACTTCAAAGGGCGCTGTGCCCAGACCGCAGTTACAGTCAGTAAATGAATGGCGCTATAGTTTCTCAGCCAAACCGACATTTAATGCACCAAGAAACAACCAAATGCCAAAAGGCACCATGTGAGAATCACGGGAACCCTGTTGGCCCAGTGTAGCATGGAATGAGTTACTGTGTGCAGGATAGAAATGTTTTTTTCCAGGGAAACGGTGACACACATCCTAATTGAAAACCTAAAGGAGGGAGTGGGTGAGTTCACAAAAGCTATGCCCACCTCCCCATTTTTCCTGTCTGTGTTTTTTTGGGGGGAGGAGGTATTGTTAAAGGTGCATGGAAAAAATTATGAGGTAGGTGCTATTTGTTGGAAACTTTTGAGACTTTGGACACAGCACAAGAAAGACTATGAGACCAAGTCTCAGATAAGTCTTTAACAAGAGTGTGTGAGTGTTTCTGCAACTACGAATTCATGTTAAAATTATGTTTTTACTTATGTGAAGTTTTTATTTTGTCAGCACTGACACTCCCAAAAATATTGGTCCAATACGAAACATGTTGTAATTTATAAGATAAAGAGAAAAAAACATTTCTAAATAAAAATATTCTGTATAATCAAAAACAGATTATTTCTTTTCATCAGTGCCCCTAGAGGGCTAGCTATGCAATGTGTTGGGTGTTTGCAAGAACATGACACCACCTCTCTGATTAAATATTAACACTGTAGAGCAGGTCCTGTTGGTTCATGTGACAATAGCCTTTTTGTTAAATGGCACAAAAGTTCTCAGATGAAGATGTAAATTAAGTTATAATGGCATTATTATGAACAAATATTGCAAACTACCATGACTATATTAAAATACGAATGTAACAAAGTGTACTGTAAATACAAAGTTTCAAAGTTTCTTTGTCTTTTGGTGGGAACGTTGAGCTACACCCCAAAGGCAAGTCTGCTGCAAAGGTAAATCCATTTCATTCTGACCAGTGACACACCCAGTTCCCCTCCCAACACCACTGTCTGCTCTGAGGCAAGCACGTTAGTACGAACATCAAAGTAGGAAGCAGTTACTTCTAACAATAAATATATATTACACTTTGCGCAATTAAAAACTTTATACAATGTTTTTGTCAGAATTGTGGTTATATATTATACTTAGGATGACTCAGGAACTTATTGAAAAGTTTTTTCAGTTTTTCCCCAGAGCAAACTTCTCTTAGTGAGAAGCACCAAGAGTCTCATTTTTTTTACTACTGTTTAAGCTTCATCAGTTTCTTCAGGCATTTAATTCTTTCTCTGAATGCTCATTCATGTCTGTATGATACTTACAAGTAGGTTAGCATGGCATATGCTCAACATATTTCACAACATTTTCCTGACCATGACTCATTCAGCCAATAAAGACAGACATTGAAATGCTGCAGTCACTCACCTTATCTATGAAGGAAGCAAAGCGGTTGTTGAGGGACTTGATCTGCTCTTTCTCCTGTGTGCGGACATGCTGGATGTTAGGGTCGATTTCTAGGTTCAGCGGGGCCAGGAGACTCTTGTTCACTGTCACTGCTGTGATGGGCGTTATAGCCCCATCGCTGAAACCCCCCATACCCATACCCATACCCATACCGAGACCCATGCCACTGCCATAGGCTGAGGAGCTGCTGATGTAGTTCCCACCTCCCAAGCCGCTCCTGACTCCTCCATAGGAGCTGCGTGCTGTGTAACTCTGACGGCCCAAGCTGGGGCCTGAGTAGGAGAGACTGCTGAAGCTGCGTGGTGCAGCAACAGAGGAAGAAGACTTCACAGAGTAGGTTGTTTTCTTCTGGTATGCCATTGTGCCTAAAGAACTTCTGCCCTGAAGTGCAGGATAATAAAAGCGAGAATAAGGAAGAGAGCCAAAGAGGAAGCTTGTCTGCTGTGCTAGAGTAACTCAAGCAGATGAGGCAGAATAGCAGACTCTGGCCCTCTTAGTACTGTAGCACAGGGCTGGGAGGAGCCAGTGGATAGCTCTGATTGGCTAGTGGTCTTAGGTGTCTAGAGGAGGTGTGGCTGAAACTCAACACCCCTCTCCTTGCATTCTTCTTCTAATCATTACCTGGGTATTGAGCTGCATATTGGTTAACCCAACGTCTCCACCCTCTTTACTATTCTTCTGGCCTTTTTTTTTGTTGTTGTTTACCAATATCTTAGATTAGATTCTGTGACAAAAAGTTGTGTTGCAACACAAAAACTTGCCATACGTAACAGGATGCAACTCACATCAAATTACTTATGCTCTTATTATATGCTCTTCAAATATATAATTATCGGGAAGAATAAACTACACATGCATAATGAAAGACAACTATTTCACACTTACTTTTGATCAAATACATAAAAGTTCAAAGGAATATAGTGGACCAGACGTGCCATATCTTCTTGCTACTCTGCAATGCTGTATACTGTATGATACGGCCCTAGGATATTCAAATTATCACCTCACCTCAAAATGGCTTTAAAACCTTTTGCCTATTCAAATATGGTATGAGAAGTCTTTGAAAGCTTGTGCACAGACAGACTGCTTTGTAGCTCTTGGCACTGTAAACCATACAGCAACATATTTGTTCAACATGACATATGAATCTGTTTAGAAAGGTGCCTTTGTTTTGGCATTACCTGCAGCACATATTTTACATGTTTATTTGGACCTGTGTTAATAGAAAGCCTAAGAACTAAAAATGTGCCTTTTGGATTTACAATGAATTTATGGGTTTATGCTCAGCTTTCAAGGGTTAAACATATAATAATTTTGCATTTTTTACTTGTTTGATTTTTTTTTTAATAAACAGGCACATGTAGGAAAAATCCTATTTGGAAATAATCACTAAAAGATACATTTAACGTTATAGCTGAAGCATTACATCATTGCTTGGATTTGGTATACCCCTCCGTCAAATGGTAGTGGCGTGGGAGATGTAGTTATGCCGAAGTCATGAGCCATTACTCATTTTGATTAAGATTTTAATGGGCAAGGGAGGAATGACTATAAGACTACATGTTGGGAATAATTCTTAGTTTTCTCAGTTTGGATAAGATTTTAGTGTGTTCCTCAAATTTAAATCACACTACCTCTGCACAGATACTGCAATGCCTGCGTTACTTGCATTACCTGTTACTTGATCAGCAGAATGTAAAGTGAATTGTTATGCAAATTAACACTGCAGGTAAATACAATTTAACCACAATTAAGTACATTTTTGATGTTACTCTATATGAATCTCTTCATTTGGTATTGGGCCTTAATAACACATTTATAGGCCTTTCCTAAATGTTTCATAAAGCAATGCTAAAGGATTTATTTAAGACATAGGTAAAAAGCTGTGAAATGACATAAATGACATACTGTAAATACCCTTTTAAGTATTTATCTAAGATAAAAGAAGAAAACAAGCAAAAGGTCCAAAGTTTTACAAATAGGTCAAATGTTTGAGTTGTTATTATTGTAATAACAGGGTGATGTTCAATTTGCATTTAACATTACATTCTAAAACTTTGTTTATGAAACACATATCCTGAGCAGATGAATGATTTTTAATATACACAAACTAGTTAGTAAAATTTGCATTTGAAATGTTATGAAGCAAATAGTTCCACCTTTCACAGTACCTTACTCAGTGTTATAGCGTGCTGGAAGTGTTATAAATGGGCTTGAAGTGTTATAAATGTGCATAAAAAGGACAAAAGGGCAATTCTCTTTTCATGTAAAGTCACATAAAACCTAAATGAATTTTGACTTAAACCTTCCATAAATTTTTAAGGCACAACCTTAAAACGTATTTATTTTATTTGATTTCCTGGATTGTTACACATTTTATTGCTTAAAGCTGTATTTCAGTTTGCAATATTATCACAATATACAGTATATTTTGCTTTAAAGGGTGTATTAGCACTGGGACATCGCACCTCCAGGGTTGAGGGTCCAAGTCCCGCTTAGGATCTGTGAGTGTGGAGTTCTCCCAGTACTTGAGGGTTTCCTCTGGTTTCCTCCAGTTTCCTTCCACAGTTCAATGACATGCATGTTAAGCTAATTGGCATTTCCGAATTGCCCGTAGTGTGTGTGTGTGTGTGTGTGTGTGTGTGTGTGTGTGTGTGTGTGTGTGTGTGTGTGTGTGTGTGTGTGTGTGTGTGTGTGTGTGTGTGTGCATAATTGGGCCATGCGATGAACTGGCACCTCATCCAGGGCGTGTCCCGCCTTGTACACCGAGTCCCCTGGGATAGGCTCTAGGCTATGCTACAGAGTACATGATAAGTGTTATAGAAAATGAGTGAGCTCATTTAAACATACCACATTGTTAAAATAATTAATCAGTCAAACTGACAGTTTATATAAATGTTTGTCATACTGTAGTTTTTTAAGGCAACATTTAGCTGTTATACAGCCAAATAAAACACAAATGAAGTAATTATAATTTATTTCCTTTTCAAACTAACAATACTGTGCCTGTTAAATAATGCGATAT
Organism: Channallabes apus; assembly: GCA_030522415.1. NCBI lineage: Eukaryota > Metazoa > Chordata > Actinopteri > Siluriformes > Clariidae > Channallabes > Channallabes apus. The sequence goes on along the minus strand of CM060117.1, from coordinate 21,694,099 downwards.
CACTGTCTCAACGCAATCAACATGTATTTTTCTATATTATGCCAGTCATGCTTCCTAATCACGCACTTTCAACATGTGATTTCTGATGTCTTTAACTTCCTAAGACCCAGAACTCCACTTGTCTACAGTGTTCTCCTCACTGGTACTCTTTATTGGATTTTGATAACTATGAACTTACGATTATATCTATAGATTATAAATTAAATACTTTATCTGCATTTCTTCAGTTCATATCTTACTGAGTAAAGCTTTTATAAGACGGTTCTTTCCTCTGTTTCATGGCAGAATCCCGGCCTTTGTGTCTCAAACAGGAACCTGCACTAATAAAAATCTGATTCTCTCATTTCTTGATCCAATTTGATCATGATCCAACTGTTCCTTAAAACGCAGACAATAGCGACTTCCACAAATTACTTCACATGAAGAAACATGAAAGTTTTAAAAGGATTACTATTAGCAACCAGAATTGAATTATGCAGGACAGAAGACATGAAAAGACTTAAAGTTTCACCACTTTGTTCTTTTTTTATTTACTGCTTTATTTACTACTACTACTACTACTACTACTACTACTACTACTAATAATAATAATAATAATAATTATTATTATTATTATTATTATTTTTGGTAGAAGCCTAAACCCATGATCTATCCACAGAAAATTTTGAACCCATTACTTTCACATTACTTTCCCATTGATTTGCACCATCGGTTTGTATGTATATTACATACTGTAAGACTTTTGAAGTCGTATCAAGAGTGTTTGATTTATTATTCTTTCCATCTTAAAAGAGGTGTGTCTGCATGGGAATATTTTACATTCTTATCTTATCTTGTGGACGGGGCACAAACATATCAAGGGTTTTTGTGTACAAATGATTTTTGTATCCCTCCCAACCGTGCCAATATTTTTGTGTCATTATGTGTAGCTAACAATTTTCCATACTATACAGTAGCTTTGCAGTGAAGTGTGGATCACTCTCAGCGTGAATCACTCGCACAAAAGCAAATCAATGCTAGTCCAGCTTCTTCTTTCTGTCTGTCTTAGACTCATGAAACGTCGGTTAGTGTCATAGCCGCTAAATGTAAGTCACGTATGAAAGTGTATTTATTGCCACTTTAAGTGTATCTCCAAGGAACATGTCTTGATTAATTTTTTTTTATTTCTTGTATGTTATGGCCACATTCAAATGAACCATGCTTCTGTTTGGATCAGTGTTGTAGACAAATACTTTGGATGTGAGTCATATCAGACTAGATCAGATCCCTAATCCCACATCCTTCCTCATTTGGAGCTGAGAAGTAAAGCCACACAACTTGTGACAGTGGCTCTCTCAAAGTATGGCATGACTAATCTAGGAAGGAGGGCATTTTAGGTGAAGCATTTCTACAGATTTTTAGAACAGTTTTAGTTGCTTATTATTACTTTCAATACTCTCTGTTGTTTGGTTAAATAGTTACAGATGCGCACCGTGTTTTGTTAGCCTATAAATTTTTACCCTCTATATCCCAAACACACATGATAAGACTCACGCCCACACAGTGGGTCCTACCTTTTTACTAAAACCTCAAGACAGTCCGGCTAAAACTTAAAGCAAGCTCTTTTAGCCTGGCCATTCAGAATATACTGTGTACTTTGTTTTATGTGAGCCATTTTAATCCTTTTGATCAAATTTTTCCCCTAGTTTACCCTTCGACCAGTCAGGCAGCTTTTTGTATTCTAATCTTTCTGCTTTCCCACATGAGTCACCGTGCAAAACATTTTCACCGTTTTCCAAGCTGTTAAATGTCACATCTGTAAGGTAAGAATAACTAAGTGTTGAATTTGTCACCTCATTCATCATAAATGCAAAATGATCAATCAGCTTTACAGTATACGTGTGTAAGTAAAGCATAGCCGTTACTGTGGAATGTTTCTTGAGTTTGTAGGGCTCCTCTGCACCGCCTCTCCACAGAACTTCCGTCATAGTCGCTTGGACAGCAAGCCACACCCAGCGTTGTCATAGCAACAGGGTTACCCGAGATCACACACAAATGCACACAGACACAGCCACATGACCACTAGTGGTGTAAAGTTTGCACTGTTGCTATGGAAATCTGGAAGTAAGGGATAAGAACACATGCACTATGTCATTATCAGGAAGTGATACACACACACACACACATATATATATATTGTTCTGAACAATTCAAAAGTGAAAACTTATCTAGCCCTATTGAAAAATCAACTGCTCCCTTGCTAAGTCATGAACAGCAACATAATCTAAAGAAATTCAAGAACACATGAGAAACATAGTAATTCACATGTACAGTATCAGCCTGGAAAGGGTTACAAAGCTATTTCTAAGGAGAAAACTTGGAACAGTGGTGAACCTTCGCAGAAGTGGCCAGACAACCAAAATTATTCCTAGAGCACAACAAAGGGTCATCCAGTAGCCCATAAAAGAACCCAGAACATCATCTAAAAAACTACAGGCCTCAGTTCAGATCAGTGTTCATGATTCAACAATTAGAAAGAGACTGGGGAAGAATGAATGGTCAGCTTTAGGACCTGAACGGCTTGCTTAAACTGATGGAACCATCAATTCTGCACTCTAACAGAAAATCCTGAAGGAGAATGTCCAGCCATCAGTTTGTGACCTCAAGCTCAAACACACTTGGGTTGTGCAGCAGGGCAATGATCTGAAGCACACCAGCAAGCTCTTGTATTGCTCAAAAAATACCAAATGAAACGTTTTGGAGTGCCCTAGTCACTTGGACTGGACTTAAATCCGATTGAGATGCCACTAAACAAGTGTTCATGCTTGAAAACCCTCCAATATGGCTTCATTAAAACAATTCTGCAAAGAAGAGTGAGCCGAAATTCCTCCACAGCGATGTCAAACACTTATTGTCAGTTATCACAAACGCTTGATTGAATGTAAGAAACATATACACAAATTGCTCCCATCGGCTGCTTCAGTTCCGTGTTTTGAGTATACGTCACTTTGGTTAAAATGTCTGCCAGATGAAACACTTTAACTCAATGTTCAATTCTCAGGTTAGTTACATTTTAGATCTGTTACAGGCACTGTGTACTACTTAGATAAATATAGGTGCAGAGAAAAAAAACGTAGTTTTCATGCAGCTTCCGTGCCACTTTAAAGGACTCACTATGAGCATTCAGGGGCAAAAATAGATATCACACTTTCATTCAAATGCCCTGCATGAGATGTTCTGCACCAGCACATTTTAACCAAGCTAACATGTACTGTAGTATTAAGCTACGTGAAAAAGATCTAATATAGTTAATTTCAATTTCAAACCGTTTTAACATATTGTGCATTGTCCAGTTCATGCAATAATGATTGCACTTTTAACAATATTAGGTTCAACTTCCTGGACTCATCTCAGGCATGGTGATGTGGGGAATTTTAAAATGTGAATAGTTTTTAGGAGGCAAATTCTTGATGCTTCTAAGAATATTCTTAGAAGAATTGCAAAACCAGGTGTTTCATAAGTCCATTTAGTGCTTGATGAAAACTATAGCAAGGACTCAGTGCATTTAATAAAGTTCTGCAAGATCAGTGTCCAAAAAGTTTAGCATGTATCATTAGGCTTAATTTTATTTCCCTCTTCCACAAGCTGCTCACATCCCTTTTTTTATTATTATGCTTATACACCTGCACAACCTGAAAACAACAACGTAGAACATGTTTTACGGGTCTCTTTTTTGTGTGCTGAGGGAAGAATTCTTGTGTTGTGCCCAAGGCAAACTGCCTTCAAACACACAGGCATGCTAGACATGTTGCATGGACAAGGAAAGAATAATGACAAAGCAGAGAAAAGAAGATTCTTCAAAACACTGAGAGCGTCATAATTCATAACACCCAAAATGAGGTTATTCAACTGATATGTACAGTTGAGGGCAAAGGTTTGTACCCCTTTCTGAGCTGTAATCATTTACTGTTGAAACTTACAATTAAATACTACAGCAAATGGCTTAGCAGTTGTCGTACCACAAGAGTAAAAGTTTTATTTGTATATGGCTGTTTAAACCACTGATGATGTAGTAACACGGTAACTTAGTGGTTAGCACTGTTGTCTTGCACCTCCAGGGTCCAGGTTTGATTCCCGCCTCCGGTCTGTGTGCATGGAGTTTGCATGTTCTCCCCGTGCCTGATGGGTTTCCTCCCGAAGACAAGCAGATTAGGCTGATTGTGTGTGTGTGTGTGTGTGTGTGTGTGTGTGTGTGTGTGTGTGTGTGTGTGTGTGTGTGTGTGTGTGTGTGTGTGTTACTCTCACAGCTGAGAGTAACTAGATTAAAAAGATTACGAAAAACGCAATTATAGCACAAGAAAAGGACAAGAATGATAGATTAGATACAGTCTAATGACAAAGAAAATCATGGGTCTTAAGGACAAATTTAAATTCACTAATAGATGACGCAGATCTTCTTCTAAGAAGTAAAATATACCACTGTACAGGGTCAGCTACTGAGAATGCATTCTTATGCACTGTGAAGCTCGACCATGTACTGATTTAAAAACAAAACAAAGAAAATCAATCCTATACTTGACCTGAATCATGATGGAGATTCTATGACTGCAGAAATCCTGGGTCTTATTCTCATACCAGTAAGAAGTCTAGAGCTTGAATTTTGTAAAAGTTGCAGAAGGAAACACACGGCCGAGGTAACTCTCATGTCAAGGAATTGCATTTCAAGTATGAGTTTAAGTATCAAGCTCTCATGGAATCAATGACAATCAATAGAATCAGGAAAACAGCTCTCAAATGACCCAAAATAAGAATCATATTTGATTTTTGGAGAAGAGAATAGTAAACCAGTACCGACGATGAATTATTCTTATTGACTACTAATATCCTACAACTCACATCACTGTTGACCATTTTGGTTTCTTCTTGTAATACAAACTAAACTTGTGTTGCAGGGTTTGTTGGATATGTTTCAAAAGAGTTTCGAAAGGTTTTCCACTGAAGTGTGGTTATTCACTATTTGCAAAATGATAATGAAATGCTCCTTAGAGTCAAGATCTAAGTCTTTGGCATCATATGTATTTAGTGTTACTGTATCTGTTTCACAATGTCGCTTTCAAAGTAGACTTCATGGTGGTTAGGGTTGAGGTGGGCCTAAAGTCTTTTCTGGAAATACTGGGCATGAGTTGAGAAGAGGCCAGTATAAATGCTGTTCCTTCAAAGTGAATATGAATCAGCTTATCATATATCAGCTTATCATATATCATATGTGTATATGAAATTATTATGAATCAAATTTATTTAGATTCCTGGTTTCAGATGCATATAGATTACATATTTCAAGCTACTTATATTCTAAATGAATTTGCTTCAACAGAACATAAATATTTCAAGCATAAAATTTTTTAAAAAATGTATAATAATTGTATGAATATGGGTGGCATGGTGGTGTAGCGGTTAACATTGTCATCTTGCACCTCCAGGGTCCGGGTTCGATTCCCGTCTCTGTGTGCATGGAGTTTGCATGTTCTCCCCGTGCTTGGTGGGTTTCCTCCGGGTACTCCAGTTTCCCCCCACAGTCCAAAGACATGCAGATTAGGCTAATTGGCGTTCCCAAATTGCCCATAGTGGGTGAATGAGTGCGTGTGTATGTGTGTGTGCCCTGTGATGGATTGGCACCCTGTCCAGGATGTACCTCGCCTCGAGGGAGTCTATCCTAAGACTCCTAGGATAGGCTCCAGGCAACCCGCAACACATATGTTTATGTGGTTTGTTGCAATCCTTAAATAGAAAAGGATCAGTGACTATGATCAGTGTTTAACTTGCTAAGTTTTTTTTTTTTGTTGTTGACACAAATGGATTTATATTTATGTATATAATGCATATATGAACTGTCTGATATGCGGCAAAGCAGATGTCTTTTCTTATAGCTTGGAAAATTATGGGTTATATTTGGAATGAAAAGGAAAATAGGAACCCAGGAAAGAATTTTGCATGTTAAAATAGCAGTTTTCCTGTAACTTACGCAGTCATGAGTCATGCCGTGTGTGTGTTTGGGTTTGGGAGGGGGGGGGGGGCTGTGTGTGTGTGTGCGTGTGTGTGTGTGTGTGCGTGTGCGTGTGTGCATATGTGTGTGTGGTTCTCTACGGCACAAGAATGGAGAATATAAGCTTGTAAGGCAGCGCAAAGAAGATCTGCAGGTGTGGCCAGCCCTATAAAAATGTCACACTAGCCAGTTTGTCAGCTGGACTCCAGCTGTCTTTACACCTGGACTCTATCTCATAATCTCACCTCTACAACTTGCAGTTTCCAAGCTATTCATTACATGTCAAAAATTCTTGTCATTTTCAACCCTTCTCTACAAACCCTCTTCTTAGGAATCACTTACTGCGAGCATAAACACATGAGCTCAGCTGCTTAAGATGTTCACTTTCTCACCCGCGTGACATTACAGTCTTTTCTGGCACAGCTCGCAACATTTTGCAACAATTCTATTTTTCCTCAGAAGGCTGTTGATAAAGATTTTATACATACATTATATACTTTATTGGAGGCTTGTACAAGGAAGTGCAGTGTTTGCAATCAGTGGTGACTTTGTTTCATCTACACACCTTAGAGGACAGAGATAACACTTTGACTCACCCTCTGGGAGTAGGAGTGTAAAAGCAGGAAGGGCAAAACAGGGTATTAATGATCCAGTCATGTGGGAGTTCTCACATGTAGCTGTGCAGAAATATCTCAGAATTTTAAGGATATTTATTGCATTACGGGGAAGGATCAGTTTTGTTTTGTTAGGAATCAAAAGTTACAGATCAGTCTCTCAGGCTATGTAAACTAAGCATTTCTAGTTAAATCTATGTTGAATTTGGAAGTGTTCAGAAAAGTTATAACAGTGTTGAGTGTTTTTAGCTTGATCGGACCTCTTCCACTTTTGACCTTTTGACCTTTTTCTGTATTCCTCAGACAGAAAGTGGACCGATATCCCACCTCACCACAAACAAATCACTGTTGACCAAAGAGCTGATTTTCCTCTCTGACCAGTGCAATGTCACACCTATCACGTCATATCTTCTTAGCCCTGTCATAACACCCTTAGCCCTGTCCGTCTTCCAAATGATTGCACACTAGGCATTTATCCAGCTGCACCCTGTTTTAGTCATATTGACAAAAATGTAGAGATGAGAATGAAGTCATGGGTGTATGTGCACCACATCACATAGGTTGAGTCCTCCATGACATCATACTTGTGAAATAATTACTACAGACATTTATTTTAACATGGTTTTATTCACCTTTATTCACTATATGATGAACTATTGTTTTCACAAAGTATTCTTTCACCACTTTTCACCTGTAAGATTGATCACCGGTGAGTTGCCCATTTCTGTAGTAGTAGTGGGTGGTGTAACGCTCGATCTGCTATTCCAGTAAGAATGCTGTGTGTAGCTTGATTTTGGTATAACTGAAGGTAACAGAGCAAAAAGAACTAAAAACAGAGAACATAGTTTCGAAACATACTGTTGCAACTGATTAGTCAAAAACTACTGTACAATAATTGCAATAAACTGTTCAAGTATCAGAAATTCCAGAAACATTTATTTATTATATATTGTGCATATATATTGTATTATTGAAGCAAAAAATGCTATTTTTTAAGAAACATGTAAATCATTCATATAAAGAGACAACAAAATGAGGCAATTTTAGACATTTGCTCATTCACTCAAATTATAATCAGCAGACAAACAAAGTCATCTATTAAAAGAAATAGCTACATATTCTTTTGGAAGCTTTGAACACTTTCTAGCTCTGGTTTTACTGCATTTTGCATGCTATGATGCAGTTCAGTATTTATGAAAGTAATATTTACAAAAAAAAATAAGCAGAGAGGTGATGCTACAACACTCAAGAGACGCATGAGCGCTTTGTGTACATGAGATACACGAGTGTGTGCGGGAAGCTGTTGTTTGTGCTACACCTGGTTATGTCCTTTATATCATTGTCCCTGCTGTACAATGATAAGGTGCTATTTCCAAAAACCTTGAAAATGTGAAGCTGAAACCGTTAGAGTAGAAAGCTGATGATGCATTGTAAACCAAGCTTTGTTTGTAATGTTTTTCATTATTTTCATCAAACCTATATTTTATTATATAAATCACAGAAAATTCACAGATATATGCAAAAACAAGATTAACACTAGATACAATTTGGAATGAAATTGTGAAGGGGGGTGCATTATTGTGATGAGCTTCAGTCCATGAAACAGCCAAAGGAGAGGAAGAAAATCGGAAGCAGACAAGATGAGGAAGAAGCTATTAGGTAACACAAATACAAAGAGCATATCATATAGGGTGACAAAGGCTTGTGTAATGTTTGGCAACTCCAGAGCTATTAATGTTTAACTTTGCGACTCCGGGAATAACTCAACTTTTATGCCAGGGTGGAGAACACCAGGACCGATCCGCACGGGTAAGCCAATCCAGCTCTGCAAAATACATTTGCCATGGGGTGTGGGGATTGTATTTGCTTGTCTGTTGAATTCAAATATTAACACTATTTATCCAGGATTGATGACTGCCCCTTTATGCACTGATATTGGCTGAGAGTGGTGGAGTATGGCTTGGCTTGGCTGCAAGTCCTCTCCCCCTGCAAAGCGAACTCACAGACAGAGAGAATGTACTGTATCCTAACATTTTGCATTATATTATGTGGATTCCCATGTTTCTAATAATCCTATGTGCTAGATGTTTGATCCTTGAATTGTTTGAATGAGGACATTTTAAGCTTGTGGGTTAAGCAAGCAAATTTTGTGTGTATTTCTAAAATTGTGGATCAGGATGGCAGTTTCTTCAAATGTTTAGCAGATATTTTATAGTGAACCACAGTACAAACTGTCCCAGCTCTGAGTTTCAAATATAATTTTAGTTTCAGATATAAATTTTGTGGGGGGTTGTGCAAAGTTATGTGAGCATCAGTGTGAGAATTACAGAGGTAATTTCTTGCTAATATTTTCCCCTGTAAAATGCAGTTCTCTGTCTATGGACCAAGTGTATTTGTGTATGGGAGTGAATTAGAGGTCATATTTGAAGGAGTGAAATATTTTTGATTGATATGCTTTTTTCCGATATAGTAGAGCTTTTCAAGTCTAGGCTTTTCATGTCTCATTTTCAGAGCAGCCCCACACCAAGCAAACTAGTTCAGAGCAGATCCCAAAAAAAACATGCGTTTTGAAACCTGGTTGAATGTTTTGTTATTGTCTGATTATGGACTGATTCATATAGATATTTTTTATATATATTTGGTTGTTTATATATATATATATTAATATATTAATTTTATTTTATAATTTTTTTTTATTGAATACTCAAAAATAAAATGTAATTAAAAAAACTATATTAATAAAGTTTACTTTGTTTTTGCTCTATGCTATAAATTAATGTTTACATTTTTGCATGCAGGGGTTAACATGCTTTCTAATTAATACTTGTTCTGATCACAACAATGCATGTGTTATATACCATGTGTTTTTGTTTTCTTTCTGGGATCATTTGTTAAAATAAATCTAAAGGATTTCTTATTGTTTTTATTGTTTTTACTATGTTTTGGGCTAGTTTTATATATATAATTTAATCATTAGTCCTCAAAAGAGTATTAGTGCATGCATAAAGTGCATGTCCCCCTTTGGACATGTTTAGGCATTCTTTTCTTTCTTTTAAAAGTCAATTTGTCTTGGGATGACATTTATCTTAAGTCTCTGTAAAAGGCTCCTGTGTCTGTTAAGTGGAGAGTGCACCCAAGTCCTGTTGTGTGTGGCTAATTTAATCTCCCTTTAGGTGAGCCTGTCTGGAATTGTCTGTGTGTGTTATTCAGCTATAATGTTCTGCCGTTGACTGAGTTCTCATAGACAAGTTGTGGCAAGCCTAAGATGGACAAAGTGAAAAGGGTGTGAATTTCACATATGCTGAGGCCCAAGCGTTTACGTTCTGTTTGGGTTTCAGGGATCTTGCATTCATTACATGCATTGCATTTTTGAGGGGATAACTGCTGAAATGGGTTTTCATCATCCTGATGCTTATGCAAGGCAGCATTCCAGACTTTTACAGAAACCTTTACACACACCTTCTAATTTCATATTCTTTCCTGATTTTTATTTTTTTCTACATTGTAAAACAATACTGAAGGTGTCCAAAATATGCAATAATCTCCTTTGAATGTTGAGATGTATCTTCTACTAAGGATCTGTAAATCCTTCATAACGGCACTAATCACAGGAGCTGTTAATTGGTGATTTTTAATTAATTAAAAATTGGTTAATTGGTTAATTGGTGGTTTAACTAAAACAAAAACTCTGAACTTCTCCTCTGCAGCAGTCTTGCCTTCCTGGGATGACCTTCATGAGAGCCAGTTTCTTCATTGTGCTTGAAAGGTTTTGCAAATGCACTTGACAATACATAGGAAGGGGATAATCACAAATTAATCACAAAACAAAAAGACATTGAATTAAAATGTGTGTTCAAACTTTTGACTGGTTCTACAATTCTAGCGCAGCAAACCATGCATTCACTTCTCCTGCACTGTGGACAGACACATATTGACTGGACAGTCTTTAGAACAAATGTCCATAACAATGTGAAAATTGTGACTGAAGCTGAAGATATAGTATCAGCCATGATTGTTTTTTAGCTTATTTGTTGCAATTATACTTGAATCTTTACAAAGGTAAAGATTGTAAAACTGTACTGCTTTATAAAATTTTATCCAAACACTAGAAAAACTAGCCTAGAAACTACACGAACAAACTTCAGGCCCAACTGTTTTGCACAGTTGATTCATGTAGTTATCTTTAATGCAGCACATTTTAACTTGCGGCTTTTTCTGGCCACAGTTTAAGAGCAATTGTTGGTTCTAATGTTGACATAAACCTCTAAATATGAATAGGGCATTGTATCAAGCAGGGATTTTTTTTAACTGTCTGTGGCCTGATTTAAGCCCCTATAGTGGATCTAAAGAAAACAAAACAGAAAAACAACACAGCGTTTCCAAGGACATTAGAAGTTAATTGCAACCTACACAATCGTCAAACGTTACTGCTTTCACTACTCCTGAGATGTGGGATTTGGAAAGTTGATTTATGTGTAGGCATGATGTGTAAAACATTATCCCCACAGCCAACAGAGCTTTTTATTTTCAACCACATCCAACAGAGGATTTCACTTTCAGAAAAGCTTGAGTTCTGCAAAATATGCCACTGTGGAGGGAAATTGGAGCCCACCCTCAAGAGCTAATATTTTCCTCCTATGTTCTGTTGGTTGCCATCCATCTATCTACTCAACCATCCATCTCTCTCTCTCTCTCTCTCTCTCTCTCTGTGTGTCTGACTGTCACAAGCGTTTCGTTGTGTTTCATGTAATTCAGGTTTTCATGTGAGGTCATTGTGTGGGCAGTGGACTGAGTAGAAATTGAGCAGCAGGTATGATGGAAAAAGATTGGAATGCTGAAGGCTGATTTCACTTTGGGGAAGGGTGGAGGATAAGAAATAAGAAGAGAAAAGAGTAGAAGTGCCAAAAAGGCAACAACAACAACAATAAAGAGTGTTCAAGAAATATGATTGAGAAAAAAATGTGGCGTGTTCAATTCCTCACCTTAGCTTTGTCCACATAAACTGTTTACTGACAGGGAGTTCCCACAGACCTGTAGCCTGAAAACACAGAAGCCTGAAATCTTTAATGATACTGTACTCTTTACTAGTTCACAATCATTAATAGTCTTTCCAATCTCACATTTTCTGTATTGAAACCTTCTCTAAACGATTCCAGTTTGCGTGTGTGGAATAAAAAAAGAGAAAGTTTTGGAGAGAGGAAGAGAGAGAGAGAGAGAGAGAGAGAGAAGGACACAGCTGCTCAACGGATGTTCGTTGTTATGCAAAGCCCTTGGTTTTGATTCTCTCTCGCTCTCTCGTTCATCTATCACTCTCATGCATTCACCATTGCATTGATCCTGATTGTATAACAATACTCTAGAATCTTTTTTTGTTAAAATGCACCAAAAAGACATTCAGTCTGAGATCAAAGAAAAAAATAAAATAAAATAAAAACATCAGCCATTTCCCAGGACATTTAAGAAATTGTGTTTAGTCTGGCAATCATGAAGAATTCTTTTCCAAAATAGTCGACAACTGAGCAAAGTGACAGGAAATGCATGTCTGATTCACTGATCACTGCACGCAGGTCCAGTACCGAGCTGTAAGGGCTTGGGCAGATCATGTACAGTATGTACTGTACGGTATATACGGTATATTGCAGTTAGAATTCAAAAGTGCTTCGACCTTTTTTTCTTTATAAATGAGTGATGGTCAACAGCTTGTCAGTGGTTTTGGCCCATTTGCATTTGTTCCTCGTCTTGCTTCTGTTTTTCTGCAACTCACTTATTTGTCAAGCTTATCAATCATTCCAACCTGAATACTATACATGCTTTTATTAGGCTGCCAAAGCTGATAGCATGATTGTTTAACTTCTAGTACATTCAACTTTAACACAGAGCTGCATCATTGATAACGCCAACCCTGTAGCACCACACCCTTTATGTAGTGTCTCTGATCTTTTGCCAGGAGTGGGAAGACATGTCCTACTCTTTTATTCACAATGTGTTCCATATCCTGAATATGCTCTTTAAAACCAAAATCAGTTTGAAGTCTGTAAATTTTCACAAAAACCAGCTTTGGGTTGTTTGTTTGCTCTATCAAAGTCCGAAAGAGTTTGCTAAAGTGTAGACAAATGTGCGTCGAGGTCTCTGATTATGTAGCCTTGTGTGGGTTGTGCATGAAAAAGATTTTGTGCAAAACTGCTTATTATAGTGGTTTAGAAGTATGTGTTAAAGAGGCCCTCCCCATCTTCCAGATAAGACTGCGGAGGAGAATGTCAGAGACTGATGGAGTCAGGCACAAACAAGTGGTGCTGAACTCCCAGGGACATTTTCAAGCATGTGTTCAGGATCCTTCCGATTCGCCACAGAGATTTGCTAAGCATGGGTGGAAGGTCACGACGTTGTGTAAGCCTGCAAAAAAAAAAGGTCAGGGAGAAACACTTAAAGAATGCGTGTGAGTGAGAAAAAGCATACCAGAGTGATAAAAGACAGAGGTACGGGCTGATAAGAGTTTGGGAATGGGGAGCAGGAGATAAGTATAAAGACAAAACCAGACAAAGGCAGAAAAATAACATATGGAAAGATGAAGTCACAGAAGCATTTCCTCTGTACTTAAAACACATTGTCAAGCTAACAGCTGGCTGCGCTTTACAGCCAATATGGCCTGGTGCCTTGCCTACTCACTCACCCCTCCCCAACACTAGGCTGGTTATTTTGGAATCGGCTCCTAATGGTGTTTATTTGTCCAGGTCTAAGGGAAGCTGAACATAATAGCGAGTTGGATAAAATGCCCTGACTGACCTACATCTTAAAACTGTTTCAAACCTGACAAACATCAGGGAGGGGTGCACATAAAACAGAAATCCATGTTTCATGTTACAAAAGGGCAGTGCCAGACTGGATGAAAAGAGATCAAAGATGATGGATAGTAAAAGGGATGTATGAAGGACTGGAAAGATTTGTACGTGAAGGATTTCATCTGTGAACACCTGCAAATAGGTGCCTGCCCCCTGCTGCTTTACCAAGGAACTATTTCTTGCATTTAATTAAAAAGCAACCGGCTATGATGGACAAAAATGCAGACATTATCAAACGATCAAACAAAAACAATACACTATAGACAATACACCACTTGTGAACAAAAGTATTATATTTGGTTTTGCATACCAAAACTATCATCTGCAGTATTCGTATATGCGTGTCCATTTAATATTGTGCAGTTGTATGCGGGTAACTGTCTGCTCTTTGGCTCATAGCAACAATAGTGCTGGTGATGTTAGGCTGCTAAAAGACTGCTGACCTTCACTCCGTGTTTAATATAGTAATCATCTAGTCATCACTTGCTCATTACTGGGAAAACAGCAAATAAACAGACAGAATTGAACTTGAGTAAACCAAACCTCTCATTGTGCCCATGGTAGGGGTAATATGCGCCTCGCTGGATGAATCTTTTGTGATGCAAACAAATTATGTACAACAAGCTAAATAAGCAAATATTGGTTCATGTGTGGAGAAAGAAAGACAAAAGTGAATGCTACAGTATACACTGACATACTGAAAAAAAAACATTATTCTAGCTTTAATATTTATCAGCTATATCTAATCCAAATTATTATTATTATTCTTACCATAGGTGCTTGTTTATTTAATTGATGAATTTATAATTGTTTATTACTTTTATCTTCTTTTATGTGCTACTTTTATTTTACAATGTAATTAACAAAATTAATTACAGGTTACAAACCTGAGGCTCAGGTTTGTAGACACCTGTCCATCACACCCACATGTGGTTCTCCCCCGAATTGTTGCCACAAAGTTGCAAGCACACAATTGTATGGGATTCCTTTGTGTGCTGCATCATGACAATCTCCCTTAAATCCTGTCCAGACCGGTTTTATCATGACGATGCCCTCGTACACAAAGCAAAGTCCATGAAGTCACAGTTTGGTAGGATAGGACAGGAAGAACCCGACTATCCTGAACAGACCTCAACCCCACGAACAGGTTTTGGCTTAGATAAACTGTTATGCCAAATACACCCCAGGCCTCACTAAATTTCTTGTGGAGGAATGTGCAGAAATCCCCACTGCCTTGCCCAAATCTAAGGGAAAGCCTTTTATTAAAGCGTGAGGTTATTATAGCAGCAAAGGGAGGATTAAATCTAGATCATTCAAAAAACACACACGGTAATAGTAAAAAATGATATGGTACCACTCATTCACTTAGTGACACACATGAGGAAGAACTCATGAATAAGAACAAGTGCATGTGCGTCTAAGTATTTGACTGGTACTGGGTGGGTGTGATGGCTAGCAGTCCATAATCTTTGGTCCATATAGTGTAGCAATAAGAGCAGAACAAAGAAGTTATGAGGCTTGAACACCAATCTTTTGATCAGTGACCCAAAGCCTTAACTGTTGACCAACACTCCCTCTATGGCTCAGAACAAATTATAAGAATGTCAAAATATTGCATCACTATTACATTGCTGTCTGATTTTTATGCAACTCCTGGTCTTCTATCTTCCTTTTTCAAGAAACAAATAAATACTATTGCCACCTCCTGGAAAAGATAGTTATTTCTTTCAAAATAGGGTGTACAGTATTGATCTTTTGCAGATATGTGACTACCATGACATGAATCACAACATGGGATCGAAGAAAGTCAGTTAACTGATATAAGGCCCTTATGTATTTTCATTGATATTTACATTCAAGGCATATTTCAGACCGCCAAGAAAACCAGAAATATTACCTGATTAATATGTCAGTACCTATCGAATTATCATATGCTTTGTTACACAGATAAAAAAGTAACCTAGCAACTGATATCCAGATAGCAGCGGACTCTGGATTTGCTGTGTATGTGGATTTGCCGGAGGTAAAGCAGATCCAAATCGTCTGCTATCTGGGTAGCTTCCGTTCTGCTAATTATTTTCATATGCAGTATATTGTGGTGGACTTTGTAATTTATTCAAAAGAGAAACAAGTGTTGAAATTGGATCAAGAAGGTAATGAGGATATTAATTTATAGAAATTTGATTTACTATAATGCGATTGCCTTAGGCATCATTATGTCATTCCTCTTGGATTCGGTGCCATTTGCTAGTGATAGCCTTAGCTCAATCAGTGCTTCCATTGCAAACGACACAATGTTTTGGGATATGCTGTGCTTTATGCATCATAAAATGATATGCAGGTAATGTATGCAGGTATGCAGGTAAGGTATGTGGCTTGTAGACACCGGTTTCGGCATGACAATGCTAGGTCAATGAAGTCACAGGTTGATAAGATAGGACAAGAAGAACTCGACTGTCCTAAACAGACCCTGGCCTCAACTCCACCGAACAGGTTTTGGTTTGAATAAACTGGTATTCCAGGTAACGGTAATTAATGCTGACATCTCAAGCTTTCTAATTAATGGCTAAGTAGGTGTTCCACGGTTGAGTCCCAAATAGCGTAAAATGGAAAGCTAAAGCACTATACTGTGTATGGAGTTGAATCCATTGTTCCACATACTGAAGTGGGATTGAGCCTTGTGTTATAAGCTAGTTAGACATGAAAAACAACATGGATGAGAGTCAATTCAGAATTAGTTGCCCCTTATGCAAAGAAAATATATTTTGTGAATATATTAAATGATTTAGTGTTCTGATCTACTGGTAAATTGAAAAGATTTCATAATGTTAATGTTCTTCATTGCTGCACTAACTGATACTAACTAATAATAAGCAGAAAAAAGCTATTCATATTCAATAATATATTCACAATATACAGGATTATATATTGTATTAATATATTACAATATATTGAAAGATACATAAGGAATTGCCGCATTTCATATATTGAGAAATGTATAAAAATACATCTTAATGTATGTACATTTTATATTCAACCATACACAAAAAATGTGGGGGTAATTCTTAAAAATGCATGTTTGTTTCAAAAATGCAAGTTTCATTAATGTTTCAATAAAACAATTATAAGTAGAAATATGATGGTTTTTTTTTTGTCTTTATTGCAATATATATGCATACATGGTTCATTCATATAGTGCAATATATTAATAAATCTGAGCACTAATTTCCTATATATGGAAAAGTATTATTTAATATATTGCATTATATTTTACAATATATTGCCTTTTTTTCCATAAGGGGCTAAGGAGGCAAAGTGTTGCTTAAGATGACATAACATTATGTTTTCTTACTTTGTTTTCTCAAAACGCTACCGTGACTGGTTTTGTATGGGTGTTCTGCCAAGTAACATGAAGTGAAGTGGAATCTGGCGGACAGATGTCATGTCAGGGGCCTGTGGTCAATATGAATGCCAGCCATCACCAGTGGCTCTATTAATGTTTATGATTCAGGACATTAGAAACATTGTCAAACCATGCCAACGTATAAAGGGAATTATTTCTATTTTAATTGCCTTTCATACAAGTGCTTTTACTGTATATCCAAGGGCCACGAGTTCCTAGTCTTTTAGGTTTTCTTTGCCCCAATAATACTTAAGGGAAGACTTAAAGGTGCAAGTGTTATATAGTAATTATGCTGTAAGCCAAAATGTTTGAGTGATGCAACATAATCCATTTCTAGATAATTATTTAACCTGTTTAAATGGTGATCATTTACTTTACTCAGTTAGAAATAGGGTCAAAAAGCAACATGAAAGCTCAGTATGGATAAACAGACGTGTCAGCAAAATGACTGCTGAGTGTTTTATTGAGTTTGGAGAGCAAGTGTGTGTAGCGTGTGCAGTAACAAGTAATGGTAGATAGGATAAATCAAAGCAGAGGAGGAAATGGTGGGGGGGGGGGGGACTGAAGCCTAACACTAATCTCATCAAGAAAGCAAATATAAACAGAAACTGCTTTCTGCAGATACTTTTTGCCAATACATTCTTGAAAGGTAGCCAGATTTCAGACTTGTGCAGAAATATTCTCCTGCAGTTTTAAACATGCAGGCTATTATTGAATTGTGTTGTTTTTACCACATGTATTATTGTGCAAAAGATGCATTAAAAAATGTTCATTAAATGTCTTTTTCTTTTCTTTTTTAAATAAAAGTGCAGTAGTCTAATATATTACGTCAGAATTTGGTGAGACGGGTCTGTGTTAAAAATCCGGAGACTCTCAGGAGTTATCTTCTTTTATTGGCATAGAAAACCTAGCATTTGTTTATTTATTTATGATACAAGTACTTCCTTTACAAATATACAAACAGGTTTGTTGTACTGACTCAATAAACACACACACACACACACACACACACACGCACGCACGCACGCACACACACACACACATGCGCACACACACACACACACACACACGCACACACACACACACACACACACACACACACACACACACACACACACACACGTTACCTAAAAAAGATGTAGGGTACCACATACTTTTGCACAGTACTGTAATCCATGTCCCTTGAGAGAAGAAAAGACCGGCTTCCCATATGAGTCACCAAATAGCTGCATCAGCAGTAGCTTTCTCATACAAACACAGTGGGATAACTGGGACAAGATGTGGACAAAAAAATTATAAACTGGTGCTGTGTACAAGCATGTGCATGTTCGTGTGTGCATGTGTGTGTGTGAGAGAGAGAGAGAGAGAGAGAGAGAGAGAGAGAGAGAGAGAGAGAGAATAAGTGAGTGAGGGAGTGTGTGAGTGTAACTTGGTTCATTGGCCTTGAAAGCCACTTCTTCATACAGAAAGTCTTCTGTCTCTCCTTTCTCAGTCTATGGGCTCTGTTTATTGCATGTTAAAAGAAAAGGTGGAGACAAAGAGAGAATAATATGCTGTGGGATTAGTAAGCTTGAAGCTGGAACGTAAACCAGTAGGCATAAATATTCTTATATAGGCAGTCACTTATGTGATCTTCACTGACACACCTTCAATAAACAAACAAAAAAGAAACCACACATGAAGATAATGATGTAAATTGATCCGTCAAAAACTTAAAAAAAAAACAGTATTCAAAACATCTAACGACTAATATAATTTTAAATAATGATGGTAATTATGAATATGTTAATGAATCCTTAAAGCCATTTTGAGTTCATGTTCATATGTAATTATGAGCTGCGTTCACGTCAATGAAAACAATTGCCATGAAACATGATACAGTGATGAAACTTTTAGCCGTATTAAAACATGTAAATGGTGCAAGCGTTTTAAAGAACACCATATGTTCGGGAATGTCAATTCCTGTGAACATTCAGCGAGTGGAATGTGTGATCCTTTGAAATCCATGGATAGTTTGTGGAAGAAATGCATCTGTCTGTGGGAACTGTAAACACCATGATTCACAAACACCACCTGCACATTACAGGAACTCGGCTGGGAGTTATTGGCCTCACTTCAAGACATTTCCACACATCTGGGCCATTAAAAGAGTTCCTGGGAGGCTAGTGTTTCAGATGTGATGCAGACAGTCTGATCATTCAAATTCAAATTTTATTTGTCTCATACACAGTCATACACAGTATGATATGCAATGAAATGCTTAAACGAATGCCTGTGACCTTAAAATGTAAAAACAATTAACAAGAAATAAATAGGAGAATAAAATAAGAATAGGTTTAGCTACAGTATAGAAGCTGTAGAAAATAGAACAAAATATAAAAAGTATTGCAAAAAATATATAAGAAATATTAAAAAATTAATTCATTCATTCATCTTCTATACCGCTTAATCCTGTGTTCAGGGTCGCGGGGGACCTGGAGCCTATCCCAGGAGACTTCGGGCACTAGGCGGGGTACACCCTGGACAGGGTGCCAATCCATCGCAGGGCACACACACACACACACTCTCACACTATGGGCAATTTAGGAACACCAATTAGCCTAACCTGCATGTCTTTGGACTGCGGGAGGAAACCGGAGTACCCGGAGGAAACCCACCAAGCACGGGGAGAACATGCAAACTCCATGCACACAGAGACGGGAATCGAGCCTGGCCGGGGAATCGAACCCAGACCCTGGAGGTGCAAGGCGACAGTGCTAACCACTACACCACCGCGCCGCCTATTAAAAAATTATAAAGATGAATTTGAATGGAAATAAATGGAAATGTCCAGGAGGTGTGCAAATGTGCATGTGTGTGCTTGAG
Organism: Channallabes apus; assembly: GCA_030522415.1. Lineage (NCBI taxonomy): Eukaryota > Metazoa > Chordata > Actinopteri > Siluriformes > Clariidae > Channallabes > Channallabes apus. The sequence goes on along the minus strand of CM060117.1, from coordinate 21,674,356 downwards.
GCTCTCATGAAATGCTGGGATAGGTGCATTAGTGTAGCAGTGGATTATATAGGGAAAAAAATGGTTTTACTACCCAATTGACATAATAATAACTGTTATAATAAACCCTATATTACTATAATATGATATGTTCATTTGAGCAGTGTGCAAAATTTGCTATTTGGTTGGTTGGTTGGTTGGTTAGTTAAAATACAGAGCAGTTTTAATTACTAAGGGAATAATTATTAAGTTATTATTATAAATATACAAAATATTTTTCAGGAAAACTGAAAAATATCAGTATACGATGAATCAAAAAGAACATTAAAGAATCTAGCCCTGAACGACGCACAGAAGCTGTGGCATGACCTGGAGCGAGTTGTTTATGCAACATGAGCCAAAAATATTGATAAGGATTGCAAACTCTAAACATCCTCTTGTCTGTGCAAGACATATTATGTGATAGGAAAAGTATCATGAAGCCTATTCCTGATAAGGGAGATTATAAAAGTATTTTTATTTTATTTTTTTCACCTTGACTCTAAATAACTAATGAGTGAGCTCAGCAAAGACATGTACCTCATTTAGCTGACGCTTTTATTCTAAGTACAGTGGAGACAGGATACAGCTGAGCAGTTGAGGGTTAGAAGTTGTGCCCAAGTATTCCACAGCGGTAGCATGGTGGTGTTGAGATTTGAACCTATTTGTGATAAGTAGCACAAATGCTTAATTCTTGAGTTAAACATTTTTCCATGTCATTAGTTAAGACAGTTAACATAGGTCTAATATAATGACTTGGATGAAGACCAAGCCAGATTTTTACAGATAATTAATGTTCAAAACCTTTTTCTTTTTTCTCTCTCTCTCTCTCTCTCTCTCTCTCGCTATATATATATATATATATATATATATATATATATATATATATATATATATATATATAGTACATTTGAATAAATTAAGTACTTAAAACATGATGCATATAAAGATCAGTCTCTGACGCCTTCGCCTTGAGTCTCCCTGCCTGATCCTGAGCACTATTTCCTGTCTCCTGCTCAGGAGGAACTTCCTGCCAAAACAGTGACAGGAACATAACTTGGGAAGGGGAACCCCAGTTTCCTGCACTTATGGAGCCAAACACTTTGTGTCACACATACCCACCCACACATATATCCTAGACCCTCATAGACACATATGGAAAAGCAGTTATCTGCACAGTTGGAAAGAACAACAAGCAATTGCAGAATGTCTGAAAATAAACGTGTACGTAAAAGTTTGACACACACCCACACCAAAAAGCACACACACACACACACACACGCACACACACACACACACACACACACACACATGGTGTACTCAGTCCGTATTCTCCAGACAGTTTGATCATGTATTACGCAGACTTTAGCTATAGCTTTCAAGTGTGAAAAGACCTTGATACATGGCTCTCACACTATCTATCTACTTTCATACATCTGTGCCACCCTCCACAAACACATGAGATATTTCGCTAACCAGGGCCAGAGTAAGAGTGAGAGAGAGAGAGAGAGAGAGAGAGAGAGAGGTTAACGCTTGTGCTTTTCAAATGGACAAACAAGAAAGCTCAGCATGGTGTAGGACCGCTATTGTTCCAAACGTTTTTGCAGCTGGGACTGACCTTTTCTCAGATGATCAGCACAATTTCTAAGTGTTGTGAAGCATATTTTGGACAGTTTATGGTTATGATATGCCTGATGTTTAGAAATATCCTTAAGTTGGCGATACCAGAATATTTAACCGGAAGATTATAAAGAAATCTGTTTATAGTTCGTCAATAAGCTCAGGCCTTTTTTGGATGCAGGAAACTTAGCAGGAAACACTTAGCAGGAGGAATTCATTTAGGAGTGTTAGTCATGTCATGTTGATCTCTGTATGCACGACTGCTCTGATGGGAAATAGAACAACGTTTGGGCTGAGGAATATGCTGGAAGCTACTGGAATCAGTCGTTTTTCGAAATGTCACAGACATTCACTTGACACAAAAGACAGCTCGATGAAGGATCTTCCAACACATACTCGCCTAAACCTCTTTCTACAGACAATCAAACACATACAGTAGTCCTTCAATTAAGGACTGCTCAGTGTGGGAGGCTTCTTAGTCTCTCTGGCATGAAAACAGAGAGTCTTTTCTTCCAGGAAGCTTTTTTCCCCCACCATTCTGTCTTTTTTTTTCTCCTCCCCTCAGTCTATTGTGAGGGACTTTTACTCAGAAGACTGAACACCATAAATTAGCCAGTGCTTCTCTAGGAGCTGTGCAGCTGGACAAGGGCCTGCATGAGTTGTGAAATGTGGGGTGTAATTTTCACAAGGGCCAGAGGAAAAAAAGGGAGGGGTGGCGTGAGAGCAATTTTATAAAAATGGACATTTTCTGTGAAGGGGAATGCTGTTTCCTGATGTCTTGTGTGCGTGAGTGTATGAGTGTTATTATGTGATACCGAAGTCTCTGCACAGCACAACAATGCCTATTATTTCCAGGAAAGAAAAGTTCACATGAAACTCCAACACACACACACACACACACACACACACACACATATCCTCCTGAGTGCCTCCCTCCTGGGGTAAGTAAAATATGTGGTGCTCAGGAAAGTGTCACCATAATGAGTCACAGTCGCTTATCTTCTCCCATGATCTTGCAGTGATGAGTCTGATGAATAGGCGTTACATGTCTGTTCTAGCTCTATCCTATCAGGTCAGAGGAATTTCATACACACCTGTTTGTCTTAGCAGATATGTGAAGACTTCCACCATCACCCACATTGTCTTGTCTGTTTTTTTTCTATCTCCCTCTGTTTGCACTATGACTCTCATCAGGTGATCAGTTCCAGCAACTCTCAAACAAGCCAAACAAGATTAGGGTAATATTTATTGAAGGAACAGTATGATAGTGTAATGGTTATTTTCTGTTTATGTGACCAGAATGTTGTGAGTTCAAATCCCAAATCCTAAATCGCTTCACCCTATATGGCTCAGCTTGGTGCTTAGTTTGTGCTCTGGATGAACACTGATGAACAAATATGAATATACAAGGCTGAAACTGTGCCTTGCCATGAAATTGGTAGGTTCACTTAATTTGTGGAAATATACAGTAGCAACAAAAGGAACTGTATGTCATTCTCCGTGAGACAAACTGAACACATGAGGGGGAATCAGGGGTCAAGTTTTACAACTGGAACCTCACAAAGACCTCAATGGACACAATTAGTTTCAGTAGAAACTGGACTTGACAGCTCGTCCTTCTTTCTTCTACATACGTAAAACACAAAACATTAGCCGTACTGAAACCCTGCAAGAATGTAACCAAGGCCGAAGCATCCCGAGTAGAAAACGGTTTAATGCTGCAGTGAAAAAGTAAAAGTGCAATTGTCTTCTGCTACTTTCCGTTCCACTCCCAGCCCATTCCCAATCAAATGAATCATTCAGTGGCGGTGATACTTTTATTGCTATGTCAATGCTACAGGTAGCCGTTATCTGTTTGGACTGATAAGCTGGTGGAACACAAACAGACTTCGCCCCATGCCAACATAGCCATGAGCACAGCTGCTGCAAAAAAAAACTGTTTTCATGATGGGCTTAACTCATCCTGTTTCTCAACTGATGGGATTAAATCATGTCTAGTTGAAGCAAATAGGTTAGCAAACAGCGCTATTACTCATAGGTCGTCATGTGTAAAACTCACACAGAACAGGTGTGATAGAGATTTTTGAGATCAGTGGGATACGGTAAATTGTTTTATTATAATTATACATGAGTATTACACACAACTCAGATCTACAGTAACAGCAAAGTCATTTATCCATCTATACCAACTGGTAGCTTTAGTAGCTTCACATCCATTGGATCGCTATCTTTTAAACATGCAATTTATTGTTATGAGACATAAATAATAAATTAACTCCATCTTTCATTTGTGCTTTTAAAAAAAAAAAAAAAAAAAAAAAATAGTAAATGCATTAAATATAGACTTTATGGCCCAAAATAAGTGGACACATGACCATCACACTCCTTGTTTCCCAAACTGTTGCAACAAAGTTACAATCATACAATTACACAAAACGTCTTTGTTTGCTATAGCATTAAGCTGTTCCTTCACTGGAACTAAGAGGACCAGGATCAGCTGCTGTCTGCTGAAAAACATTAACATGCTATTTTCAAACTTGCTACACCTTACTTCATGCTCACTAATACTATATTATACAAAGCCACGCATCACCTCTTTTTCACATGTGACACACATTGTTGTTTGCACTTCACATACATCTTATACAACTCCTTATCATATGTGATGCACTGTTATTTACACTATAGTACCATGCACGCCCATGCTTTATCTACACTGCTTATACACTACGGCTCAAAAGTCAGGGTTATTTTCAAATTTCTGCGTTTTTGTTTAGTGATGTATTTTGTACATTCTACAACAAAACTGGGGATTTTAAAACTAATTAGGGAATTATAACAAGATAAGTAGCTATTTTAAGACATGTAGGTCAGCCGTTCTGGAACAGTATCATCAAATGCATTTGCAAAACCCATCAAGCACCGTGATGAACAAGACCAAAACGTACCACTGCTGCAGAGGAAAAGTTCATTTAAGTTTACCAACCTTAGAAATCAATAATTAACATCACCTTGGGTCATGAGAAGCAGATGCTTTACAATGTAGAAAGAAAGAAAAATCATGAACGACCATGCAGTTAGAAAGTGAACCACACTTTTGAATGGCAGTGTATACTCTGTATATTGTTGTATCTGCACACTGCTTGAATGATGTCTAGTTCCTGCATATAGTGTATTGTCAGTATGTTCACAGTTATTAATGCCCTCTTGAGAGTCAACAGCTGCCAAAAAATAAAAAGAAACAAATTAATTCCTTGTGTGTGTTAACATTCTTGGCCGAAAATCTGATTCTGTTTGTGATCTGATAATGTGATTCTGAAACATGTTCCAGCATGTCAGTGACCTATACACAAAGCCACACAAAGCTCTTTGGTTTGCCAAGGATGGACTGGGAGGAATTTGAGTAACTTACGTACACAGAACCCAGATCTTAACCCCACCCAAAAACAATGTTGGAATGAACTGGAAAGCCACCTGGACCGCAGACCTCCTCACCCAAGATTATTGCCTGACCTCACTAATGCTCTTACTGCTGAAAGAACATAAATCTTTAGGAAAGCTCTTCCAGAAGAGAATCTTAAAATAAATCAATGTTTTAGAAAAAAAGGACAAAATTTTTAGACACCAGGGCCTATATTCACAAAGCCTCTTAGAATTCTCTCAGAGAGCTCCTATCTTAGCCTAAAAAGTCCTAGCTGGGAGTCTTAGACTAAAAGTGATTTAGAAAACTTTTCATAGCAACTCTGAGTAAGGAAAGTACAAAAACCTTTATCTTAGTGAGGAGGTGTGGTTGGCCCCGTTGCTAGGGATGATGCAACAAATCAGGGACTTTGATTGGTTGATAAAAGTAACCTTTGACCTCTGTAAAGGTCTTGAAATGTGCTCTTTGTGAAAATATAATATATGATAATAGAATAGACAGTAAAATCATAATGTTTGTATATAAAGAAATTGTATAATCATGACTACAGGCTACTTCATGCAAAGTTTCTGTTATAGGCTAAATATCGTAAAGTTAATTAAACAGCCAAATGTTGAAAATGTGACTACTTTTGCAGCAACCAATTTCTATACAGTAGTTACAATATTTAAGTTCTTACATTTATTTATCATACTGATTTTATTACTTGTGATCCATTTCAGACTGATGGGAGCAAAATGACAGTGTATTTAAGTTGCACTTTTGGATGGTATGTAGCCAACAATCTTCTGGAAGGGAGTAAAACAACAAGAAAACCAAATTGGACAGAACAGCAGTGTTTACGTTTAGCTTTATGTTCAGTGTGGAGAATATTCCTTCTTTCCGCCATTTTGTCCTCTGCTATAGAAACTCTAAAGCCTCTTAAAAGTCCTCCTCTCTACACTTATCAATTTTTACCTTAGGAGCTGTTTTTAGGGCTAAGATGTTCCGTGAATAATTTTTATCTTTACTAAGATTTAATCCTAAATTTAATGGGAAATTCTAAGAAAATGTCATAATTCTAAGAATTTTCTTAGAATTTCATCACTAGGAGCAACTTTTAGGCTTAAGAAGCTTTGTGAATACGGGCTCAGATCTTGACACTACTGGGACTTAAAATAGTTAACCAATGTGACCATCCAACATTATTCTTGATCATTTAAGATCAATGCAGAATTTGAATTGATTGATCAGCAGAATAAATTAATCAACACACACCTAATTATAGGCATTGTTATATTTTTTTTCTATTGACTCCTTTATCTCACAGCACACAACACCATATATGGCAAGATGCAGCTGAATGACAATCAGAGTTGTCCTTCATCAGTTAGATCACTCAAAGTATAGCAGGAAGAATAGACCCTGCTTCTTCACCTGTATGGCACTAAGCTGACATCTGGAATGTCAAACATCTATATGACATATTGCAAATGGCTTTTTTGTTGTTGTTGTTGTTGTTGTTGCATGACTTTGAGATAATTCTTATTAATTTTGATGAATTAAAACACATCATTCTTCTGTGTATTTCGTTATGACTTTACTCTTTGCTTTTGCTGCTTTGTTGCTTTTGTTAGTGTATCGGGAATCCACCAGACCCATGAGAAGCCTCAGCCGTTCAGAACAGCACGTAAGCAATTCATTTCAGGCAGGGATTTATTGGGCTGGGAAGTTCTGGTATTTTCACCGATCTCATTCCAGCTGAAATCACAACACTGTACTTACCAAGCCGCTGTCATTATACTAGAGATCCAGAAATCCTACAAGACTTGAGCTTTTAAATTAATATGTATTAAAGAAAAGTTTATTTAACAAAATTTGCATATTCAACAAATACCCTGACTGAGCAAATAATGGGACATTCATTCATTTTCTATACCGCTTTATCCTGTATTAACTTTTATTTCTTTTCTTTTTTTTTCTTCAGATAAAGCAACATTTTTTTTTTCAGATAAAGCAACCTTAGGGACTAGGAACAATCTGTTCAGCATGAAACCAAATTCTTTCAATTCTCAAATTCCTGTCTCTACCCTTCCTGTCTCCCAGAACAAATAAATTCCACAGGACAGGATAACCGAAACACGTCTCCCCATTGACCCTCCTCCCCCTCAAACAAACCTAAATTGTCCAGAAGGTCTTAGGGCAGTTTCACCTCTGTTTGCATAACACTTAAACTAAGTGAGTTGAACGAGCAATGAATTACAATGTAAAAAATCCTTAAATTCCTTCCCAATACAAATGCATGCATTTATGACCACTTAAAGGGTTGTGCCCTTGTTAATCCCTGGATATTAACTTACACTATACACGTACCCAGTTGAGTGAAAACAGGATTTGGAAGTCATGATTGAGCATTGTGTGTGTGTGTGTGTGTGTGTGTGTGTGTGCGCGCCTCTGTGTGTGTGTGCGCCTGCGTGTGCGTGTGTGTGTGTGCGTGTGTGTGTGTGTGTGTGCCTGTGTGTGCGTGTGTGTGCGTGTGTGTGCTTACAAGCTTCATTAATCATTTCATTCATTTGTTCACTTTCACAAGCATACCTATCTTTTTACAGGTGAAAAGTTCTTGCTCTTTTTATTTTCAATTCCATCTGATAGCTACTCAAAATTGACCAACACATCATGAGCATGTTTTAACTTGAATTTAATTGTAATAAAGGTGTGGTTGGTTTCAGGAAAGTTGACCAACCATTTATTTCAATTTCATCACACTTCTCTTTCTCAATAAGTGTCATCATCATATTTTACTGCAATTCAAGGAATGGAATTCTTTTTGCTTTTTTTTGTAAACACCTCCTAAAAGATGTGGGAAGTGTGATTTAAACTTGGATCACTTCAGTAGATTTTATATATATATATATATATATATATATATATATATATATATATATATATATAGAGAGAGAGAGAGAGAGAGAGAGAGAGAGAGACTTGTTTAAACCTGCACAATTCACAAGGTTTTCACAATTCATAATAAAAAGTTTTCACAATTCATAATGTTTAAAATTATTCAGACACTTCTCCCAAGCTCAAGATATTTTAGTTTGATTAAAGAAAGGAAAAAAAGACTAGTAGTAGAGTAGTAGTTAGACATTCCATTCACTGAAAGCTCCACGACATGGAAAAAATATGATTGGTCTAAGGGAGGAGCTTGTGGGCGGGCCTTTAAAGCCTGGAGTTGCTTACAATATAAAGCTGGTCTCCCTCCTGTCTGCCCTGTGCACTCATTTGGCTGCTTTCCTGCTCTGTGTCCATTCTGCTTTTCTCTAACTTACTCATTCAGTCAATTACACTCTGACCAAAATGAGCGTAAGGCAAAGTTATTCTGTCCGTACCTCTGGGCCCATGTCTCAGATGTCCATCCAGCGTAGCTCTGTGCTGCCTGCCTACCGGGCACTCAGCATCCATGGTGGAGCTGGTGGCCGTGGTGCTCGTATCTCCTCAGCCTCCTATACCGGTGTGCAGTCTGGGCTGGGATCCCCCTCCATCTCTAGTTCTTTTCAAGTGAGTGCCTCCGGGGCCACAGGAGAGATCATGGGCAACGAGAAGATGGCCATGCAGAACCTCAACGACCGTCTGGCCTCCTACTTGGAAAAGGTGAGGACCCTGGAGAAGGCTAACAGCAAGCTGGAGGTACAGATCCGTGAGGCTCTGGAGAATCGAGGCCCTGATGTACGCGATTACAGCCGCTATCAAGCCATCCTTGATGACCTCCGCAAAAAGGTGAGATACTTTTAAACAGGTACAGTTATTTTCTCTACTTCTGTTCCATTCCTGGTCCCTAAGACCAGGCTGGCCTCTAAGACAGTTTATTCACAGCTCAGACCTTCAGACTCTGGAGCAATATTTCACAGGGGTTCTTTGTTCTCCACATGACCTTTCTTCTACCTTCTGCCTTTTTTCTTTTTTATAGCAAAGTGGTTGTTTGAAACTTGAAATAAATTATTATTATTATTATTATTATTATTATTATTATTATTATTATTATTGTGATGATGATGATGATGGACTGTGATTAACTTATAAAGAAAGAAAGAAAGAAAGAAAGAAAGAAAGAAAGAAAGAAAGAAAGAGCTTGTCTGTCTATCAAATCTGTTTATTCTCTGCCTGAGGACATCTTGAGGTATCTTTTCTAGTTGATTAGAAAGGACCATGAATGTTTGATTGTCTGAGTCTTTGGAGTGAAAAGAAAAGGAGCCCCTAATTATTCCTTATAACTGGCAAGTTGTTGAATAAGAAGTCTATCCTGTGTTTATTCATCACCACATACCGAGCAGTTTCTGTGATTTCCTGCAGACTGAAATTCCAGGAATGGGGAGTAATGTGTGGAAAACTTGAAATGAATGGTAAATGTAGAAGTTTAGAATGAGCTTCAGTTATACAAGATATACAACTCAGACCCATGAATGGTAAAGGTGTTATAACTTCTAATGTTATAACACATGTCCCAAGTCTTCATGGGAATAAAAAAAGAATATTCAGCAGGTGTAAAATATTCACCAGGTGTGTCTCTGCCCTGAATGAACTGCTACAGAGAGATAAATATGATTAAACACTGATAAGGGAGTATTAAGTTCGCACCTCTGTACTGTACTCCCAGACAACTAAAGTCATATAAAGTAAACAGAAAGCAATACTGAGTCAGTCACATGGTTGTCATTCAGGACAACCTGGAAGCTTGATCACATATAAATGAGCCTAAAGTTTGCATTTGTCAAGGTCAATCAAGCATGAACACGTCATACTGTGTTCATTTATGTCACTTACAAGAATAAAAACAGTTTCGATTATTTCAGATGCACAAATTACAATAAGCCTGATGATAAATGTTTTAGATTAGGTTTTTATAATACATTATATTATATTATATTATATTATATTATATTATATTATATTATATTATATTATATTATATTATATTATATCAGGCTAGGAAAAACAAGTAACCTCAACAATCTTGCCAATGAATTCATTGTTTGTTAATAATTATCCCCTGGACTCTGGCACCTGCTGTTCTCCTGTTCTTATCTAAGCAAGGGCTAAGGACAACTGCTGCTCAATCTGGTAGATGATCAGAGCCAAATCATTTCAACAATACCTGTGACGGTTTAAAGTTTATTTGACTGCTCATCCAGACTTTGATTATTGTGACCCAATTTGCTAATCCTTAGAACTGCCAACGTTTGATAACTCGTGTCTTCTCATTGTTTGTAGGTTTTTGATGCCACTGTGGATAATGCCCGATTAGTGCTTCAAATTGACAATGCTCGTCTGGCAGCTGATGACTTCAGAGTGAAGTATGTACATAAGTTGTTGCCATAGCAATTTCTTTTTTCATATAAGCATAATTAAGGATTCCTTATAATTCAACTGCTTTTATAGTGATGCATTGCACTGCAGAGGCTGACTGGTCTTTTTAACAGGTATGAAGCTGAGCTGTCCATCCGACAGTCAGTGGAGGCTGATATTGGTGGTCTGAGGAAGGTCATTGATGATACCAACATGGGCCGAATGAACCTGGAGAGTGAGATTGAGACCCTCAAGGAGGAGCTCATCTACCTCAAGAAGAACCATGACAATGTGAGTGAAGGCTACCATTACCAAAATATACACTGAAAAGCTCATGCAAGTAATATTGCTTGTTTTTTGACCTTTGAATATTTTTTGGTCTTTATAGGAGGTCATGGACCTGAGAAGCCAGATTGCTCAGTCAGGAGTGCAGGTGGATGTTGATGCTCCTAAGGGACAAGATCTATCTCAGATCATGGAGGAGATGAGAGCCAAGTATGAGAAGATGGCCAAAAAGAACCAGGAGGAGCTTAAAGCCTGGCATGAGTCACAGGTGCAACAAAGGAAATAGTGGAAAATATAGAAGATTTGAAATGTTTCTTCAATCTGTTAAACCCTTTTACTAGCAGTTCCAATTTGCAGTTTTTTTTAAATCAAAAAATCCATGTCTTACTTACAGATCCAAGAAGTTCAGGTACAAGTCTCACAGAACACAGAGGCCCTCCAGGGTGCACGAACAGAAGTCAGCGAACTCCGCAGACAGATTCAAACCCTAGAGATCGAGTTGGAGTCACAAAAGAGTCTGGTGGGTCCCTTTTGACATTCTTCATGTGGATGGTGATATTATTAAAGTTATAATTCTTTACATAACTGTGTCTAATAGCCTGAATCCGCTGAGCGTAAACCAGACAAGTTCAGGTAATTGAAGAGCTTGGTTTGAATGAAACTTTTATTTTTTTTGTGCTTGTTGCAGAAAGCTTCACTGGAAGGCACACTGCGGGACACAGAGATGCGCTACAACATGGAAATCGAGAATCTGAATTCCGTCATCATGCAGCTGGAGGCTGAACTGACACAGCTCCGCAACAACATCCAGCATCAGACACAGGAGTATGAAGCTCTTCTCAACCTGAAGATGAAGTTGGAGGCTGAGATTGCCACCTACAGAAGACTTCTAGATGGTGGAGATTTCAAGTGAGTCTAAGTTTGAGAAAACGTACAAAAAGTGTTTATTCAAGATTCTTGTTCTCAGTTAATAAGAAGGATATTTCATAGGCTCGAGGATGCTGTAACTGAGGAACAGAAGAAAGTAAAAGTGATGACCGTCACACAGACACTCGTGGATGGAAAAGTGGTGTCCTCAACCACAGAGACCAAGGAGAGGAAGTTGTAATCAATGACCAAGACTTTCCAACAACACAACACTAACAACCCTGTACTGACATCATTGCCAAGCCTGTACTGATAACCCAGTGTCATACAATGTGTCTGACAGTATTTATTGCTTTCCCATCGCCTTACTTAAAAATTCTTCAGCATTAATATATTTTAGAATTCTTTTTTTTTAATAGTAAAACTAAAGGAAAAACAAAAGGAATTGTAGAATATCAAAGATATTGTCTATGCTGTGTCAGTTTCTTGCTTGCTTGTTGTGTTGTGTCCAATAAAAGTCAAGTTCCTCTGTTACGCTTGGGTTGCAGTAAATTTCTAGAGTTCATATTATGAAAACCTATAAGAACACACACATACAAGCACACACTTCACGGTTGGGTAACAATTTGTGAAGTCACACTGAAGAATTATGTACCGCCATTTTAAATCAAGTCATTATTCTGGTTCCTACCGTTGGTGAAGCTATTTGCATGAATATTTACAAAGCAAAGTTTGACCTGGTCTAAACACAACATGGAAAGTCACATGATATTTAAATCATACAATGAAGCTTTTAATAGTATAAAGCTTTAATTTCATCAGCTAAAAGCTTCATTATATATACTTCAGTATATAGATCATGCACCATATGAAATGTGTAATACATACCTAATTTGTATCATCTACAGTATATACGTACCGTACTGTATATAAACAATACAGTTTGGTCTTTACATTGGTCAGAACTTGCTCATTCACGTTTCGACCAAAACCAGTGTCTGTATGTGTGTCTATCCTGCTAGATTTTGTCACAGCCTCATGCAAAATGGACTAGAAAGAATTTATTGAAACTTGCAGTTCTTCAGCATTTGTCTGAAGTTAAACCTGCACCATAAATGAAATCAAAATGTTTAGTTGAGGTGAAGGTATGTGCAGTTATATGCTAGATTGTGTCACAACATCTTTTTTATTTTTTTTATTTTAGTAATTTGGCGTAATTTTTTTAAGCTAATTGACTTTTTTCTTCCGTTGAGGTGGGCTATCCATGCCACTCTATAGACCCAATCAACATGATAGTTTACTGTGTAGAAACAGAATATGCAGAAGACACAGAATTGACGGTAATGCACATACAAGCCACCAAATTCCTCAAGACACAGTAACGAAAGCACAACACAGCAAGGCTTACTCCAAAAAAAAAGAAACGTAGCCTATGAAAACTGAACCTTCAAAGACAGATGTTTATTCTTCTTTCAGGAAGTTTAAAAACAGTTTGTATCATATGTTCCAAAACTGTGGGGCTAATAAAAAGCAGTAATGTGTAAATGACGCTACGAGATAAAACACGGGTCGTTAGAGCAAACATATCTGCAGCAGTCCGAGGTAAGTGCATGTAAAAAACCTGAACTGAAACTCTCGCCCCCTACCTCGGAGAACCCCAAACATATTCGCTATAAAAATATCTATTACAACATAATTTTATTATCTATATATATATTAATAAGAAACATTTTGTCTGTACATGAGTCAGGATTCATTCTTTCAATAATATATTTATGTTTTAACTCTCGGAGAACCCTAAACCAGTCTCAAAAATTTTCTTCTGTTTGTCTGCCTATTCAGTCAGATTTTGTCAGAGCAGAATTTAATGAAAATTTGGCAGTACTTAGGTTTTTTCCTGACGTTAAACTTGCACCATAAATGAAATCAAAATGTGGAGTAGAAGTGAAGTTATGAGCAGTTTCTGTATGTGCCAGTTTATGTCACACCTGAACAGAATTTAATGAAAGTTTTTCAAAGCTTACTGTATATACGTATCGGCCTGAAGTTTAACCTGCAACATAAGTGAAATCAAAATGTTGAGTAAAAGCAATGTTATGAACAATTATGTCTTTAAAATAAGCTACTAATAAGCTTCTTACTCAATGTAAACAAACACCTGCTCCAATATATATTAATTACAAAAGCTGAACTGAATATTTTTACTCTGATTACTTAATATTTTCCATGAATTATGTGAATTTTAACACACTGGGGTCATTTTGCCAAATGTAATCTTTATCCAGTCCACTTTTACAATTTCTCGACGATTCTCCGATTACCGAACATGCAGTGTGTTTAGCCAATGACAAAAGAAGTACAAATTAACGTAAGCAAAGCATAAGATATTCAACTACATAATATTTTTTTTTTCTTTATATTAATATGGTATGTTAGGCAGAGAGTTCTGCCGTACAGAAAGACAGGCAGACGTACGAAATAATATCATCATTGATTACATTTACTTACTTTTATTTTAAGCTTTTACTGTAACTATTTCTAAAAACTATTTTCCCTAATGAGTACTAATGCTAGTAAAATACATAAATATATAAACCACTATGTGGAGACATACAGTATAATAAAAATTACCATAGCCATGGACTTTCGTAATTTATAATTATTTATAAGAAGAATTTAGATACATATAAATTTACACAATCATTTATTAGATCTTTAAAAAAAACATTTTATTTGAATTTTATAGCCTTAATGAATCGAGTAAAATTTGGTATGTATTTTCTTTTATTTTTGTATATATGTGTACTTAATGGTAATTTCAGCTGTAACTAAATATATAGCAAAATGGGAGAACATTAATTCACAGAAGCCCAATAATTCACCGTCTTGCTATCCTCAGGTCTGTGTACTGTATATGGCAAGGCCTCTTCTACTCAGACTACAGTCTGTAAAAAAGGGTTCCAATCCAGAAACTGAAATAGAAAAACAATGCAACATATTCACTTGTTCCTGCAGCCATTGATTTGGATGTCTGTTAAAGATCACTTTCTGGTTTTAAGGTGCATCTGTGGCCAGATTCCGACCTCTGAGGAAACCCAACGAGTCATCGGGTTTTGGACTAAAATATATCCTGGTGGGAAAAAGTTTTATCTAAATACAGCACAGAAAAACTGACATCGGCTGGGTTTTCATAAACTGGGTCACATTTGTGAACTGCTCGGTTTTGTGGCCCTTTCATGATGGCTAACTTGCTATTTCGTGAGGAACAAATTGTTTGTGTTTGCTTTGCTTTAAAGATTAAGAATAAATATAAATAAAGCTTATATATAATAAAAAGGTTAAGGTCAAAATATTACAAATGTATTACAAATGTAAAGTGTATTTTTGGTAGGGGGTAGAATTCATCAAACACATCAAACACTGTGCTACTCACAGAAGAAGTACAGTACCACTAGACTGAGCAAAACCAGCAACCAATCAGAGCAAGAGTGTGACAGATCGTAACACCATAATAAAAGGAATGATATTTCAAGAGTGATATTTTTTCTGTATTAAAAAGTTTAGGGGAAGCAAGTGAAAGTCATTAATCAGAACATCTCCTAAAGGCATATAGTGCATTGCTCTGAGGCCTGGTGTATAAGTTTTATATGGTATCCTTTAAAAATTTATCCTGAATTTACTCACACAACACACACACACACTCAATTAGATAAATGTGTAGATAAACGTACCATAGTCGTGATTAGATTTAAAACGTGGGAACATTTGCTGAAACTCATTACACCTTATTTACTTTTTCAATGCTGCATACTATACAGTAGGTTTTGCGAGCCTTCTATAAGTCTGTGAGTCTTTGTTTGTTGGCTGTCCCTAAACATCCGAAGGCATAAATTGCACCTTTAATGATCTTGTTTTTTTGCAAAGGCATTCAGTATAGTGGTAATTTTTGTGGCGATAGTTTTTCAGTGTTTAGCAACCATTCTATTGCCATGGCTATTAAATGCCCTGGTTCAGAAGTCTTGTGACCTATGTTTCTGTTTGCCAGGGCAGTTTGTCTTTGGCTTTCGACGTCTTTGGCTCTTAATTATAGTGCAGCCTCACGGCTCTAGGCTCCTGGCTTTTAATTATGTTCTTGTGTTACTGTCTGTGCCGTTTTTCACATGTTCTCCCTGTGTTTGTGTGAACTTTTTGGGGGTTCTCTGGTTTCTTCCCACTGTTAAGCATGCAGGTACAGTAAGCAGACTGACTAAAATTGCCACTAGACATGAATGATATTTGGCATGAATTCTCCTCCCTAGTGGCCAAAGTTTTGGGAGGTTGGGATTGGACATGGGTCCACCATCTACCATTACAAGGAAAAAGTGGAATTTGTAAATTACAGATTGAATCCAGGTACTATTTAATTAAGTCTGTTAACCCTTAGGTCCACTGTTTTATCTCAGAATTATGCCAAATGAATGGAAGTTGAAAGAGAATATGTTTTGTGTTGAAGGACTAATATTACTTTGACTGTCATAACCTAATTAACTTTTTATAAATGTATTATCTCTTTTTCATAGTTTTAATGCACTGTTAAAGGTCACCTAGGAGAGGTGAGTAACCCTACCTCATAGGACTCACATGTTAAAATATAGATTGCTATTTAGGTACTTCAAAGTTATATTAATGTTTTAATGTTTAATTGTTCATGTTCATTGTGTCTAATCTAATCATTGTGTGAAGACAGGAAGCACATCAGGTTTTTATTATTATTATTATTATTTATTATTATTATTATTATTATTTTATTTTTTTTATATATATTTTTTTTTTTATATTCATATGCCTAGACATGTTGAGGAAAAATATACTCTCCATTCCTGGAGAGATATCCTTTGTTTCCCTGGCAGTTTCATATGACGCCAGATCGTATCTGTGCAGTTGAGGATGAAAGACATTGCTCAAGAGACTAACAGTAGCAGCCTGGCAGTGCTCTGGCTCAAACCATGGACCCTTTGATCAGCAGTCCAACACCCTAACCACTGGGCTACACTTCCCCCTGTACAATAAAAGCCTCATATCACATTTTAAGATACATTTACATTTACATTTAGGCATTTGGCAGACGCTCTTATCCAGAGCGACTTACAAAAAGTGCTTTAAAGTTAACATCACTGGATACATACTTACACTGGGTTAACTAGGTTAATAACTAAGTGCCATTAGGCCAACACAACTGGGAAGAGGGATTTTTTTTATTTATTAATCTTTTTATAGATAGATAGATAGATAGATAGATAGATAGATAGATAGATAGATAGATAGATAGATAGATAGATAGATAGATAGATAGAACAACAGATCTGTGCGGAAGTTCAGCATCTGTTCAGAAAGTTCAGGTTTGGCTTTCAACAACAATGACAATCAAAACTTTAACTTAAATTTATGGTACTTTCTACATTATATTTTTCATTGTATATTAGTTTTTCTCCAGAGACGCTTAGCTTAAATATTATACATGATTATGGAGCCGAACCCAATGAACTGGTTCTTGAGTAGCAGACATCTTCTGGCAATGTGAAATCATTATGTATAGAAAGTTCCACTGTGGTTTCTCATGAATGGCGTACTTGTGGCAGGCAGTGATGCAGATTTTCCACTTAAATTGCCTGCCCTCTTTCTCTGCTGCTTGAAAGAACCCGTTTGAAAGAACAAATCCAGAAACAGCTTAAAAAGTTGATGATTTTTATACGTAAATTATAATAAATTGCAGAAATACTGTAAATACACATGAGACGTACTATTCTACAATGAATGTAAAAAATATATTCAAAATCTTTATGCATTTTAAGATGAATTTTTAAGACAAGCTTGGTTAAATTATTAGGTCCATCCCAAACTGCATGCTACATATTAAATAGGAGGCACCTTGGAATAGAGAGGGCTAATGGACTTGGCAAAGTTGCTACATTGACCATCTGATCAGTAAATGTTGAGCCACCACTTCTCATGTACAGTATAGCATGTAAAGTGGGCAGAGAAAAAAAATGCTTTGCTCAGTTCAGCAAATTGCTTTGCTGAATGAATTGACACCCACAACATTTGTTGTATCCAGGTATATTTACTTAATGCAACTTTTAACATCCAATTAAAAAATTAGAAAACCAACATGTCAGAAATGTTTTTTCTGAAAAGAAAAAAAATCACTGATTTGGAAAAGGATCGCCCATCACGTGAAGCTAATCACTTTCTCTATGGCATACAAAGCACCTTTCAACTGTGATCAGCTGTGGTCATTTTAATTAGCTCAGCATGAAAAGAGCTTTCCTGGAGCATTTCAGTCCCTGGTAGCACAGCTAAAGCAAAAAAGCAATTATGACAAAGCATCAACAAAAGATTTCCAGAATATTGTTGTGCACAGACACAAGTCAGGAGAGTGATACAAAAAAAAAAATCACTGCCTAGAAATTAAGTCTATTATTAAGAAGTGGAGGGTATTTGGTACAACACAGACCCCCCCCCCCCCCCCCAGATCAAGATGTCACTCCAAAGTGTATGAAAGAGCCAGGAAGAAACTCCAAGAATGCCTACTAAGAGGCCTACAGCAACTCTGAAGCAGTTGTACGAATTTATGACAAAGAGTGGTTATTGTGAATGTGACAACAATATTACAAATTCTCAACAAATGTAACTTGTATGGGAGGGTTGCAAGAAAAAAAAAGCCACTCTACAAGAAAGGACACATGTAGTCATGACTGAGCTTTGCAAAGATGCATCTTGCACTTGTGGACACATGGGGGGGAACAGGAGTTATGGTCAGATGAGAAACAGTTAGTAATAAAGCATGGAGGTGGTTATATCCTGTTATAGGCGTGTTTCTCAAAAGGAGGGATTGGAGCTCTTGTCAGGATTAAAAAACATTGATGGGACAAAATACCTTAAAATTCTTGAAAAAAAATGACTGCACACTTGAGTGGCATGTGAGCGGAGCAATGCGACCCTTACTTCTCTCCTTGCCCTCACTTTCCTTCTCCTTTTCTTTCTCCCTCCTCAGTCCCCCTTTCTTTTTCCCATTAACCTAAATAAAATTACCCCTTTTCGTAAAACATGCCTTGTTTCCATGTTTGTGGCTCCACCTGTTACAACAAATTTAACCACATTACTGAACTGGCTAATTATCATTCACAAGCAATCAACCTAAATAAGGAACAAATAAGTACCTTACCAATTCAGAACAAAATCCTGTAGTAATATAATATATAGTATATGTATATTTTTTTCATGCTCTTATATATTTTTGTGTATAAATAGCCAATATGATATGCATATTCAAACTGAACACCCTGAACAAAGTAAGGAAGATAGATTTCTTTGTCCAGGTGTGAATATGACATATAGTTGCTGTAAGGCAAATTATATACAAAGTGCGAAAATTTACTCCCATGGAAAACTAATCAATCATGACGCCACCCACAGGGTTTTTGAAGTTCAACTGTGAGAGCTCTGGACATCAGCTTCTTTGTATTTGATTGTACGTGTCAAAATAACCTACAACATGTCAACTCCAGCATTTCTTGTGGTAAGTTAAACTTCACCAATTGCAGTTTGCTGGTTAGCTAAGGTGATGCATAGCAGAGAGCTAAAAAAATTTTGGCAGAATTAGGGGTGCGGCTAATTTGTGGGACAGATGTGTCAGACTTCACACAGCTGTCCCTCAAATTAGCCACACCCCTAATTCTGCCAAATTTTTTGGCATGATGTAATTTTACTGATGAGACATACAAATTCAACCTATACAGTTGTCATGGATGGGGAATGCACCTGGATGCTTCATTTGGGTTTATTGAGCATCCAGCACCAGATATAGGGATTATTAGTCAAACCAACATTCTTAACTCTTGGATTAAACCAATTACTGGAAATCTCTCAATGTTGTAAATGTAATGCAAAAAAATCCATATAACTAGGCTCCGACTCCAAGAGTTTTCAAAATGACCCCAAAATGGATGAATGCAGTTTTATAATTACTTATTTAGGGGGGATGAGTCTACACTCACTGAACACTTTGTTACACACCTATACTCATTACTCATTACACACTCACTCATTTCTCATTTATGTAATTATCTAATCAGGCAATCCTGTGGCAGCAGTGCAGCGCAGAAAATTATGCAGGTGCGGGACAGAGGTTTTGGGTAATACTGTATGCATCACCCAGTGTGATTTTGACCACAGCATAGTTGTTGGTACCAGACTGGTTTCTCTTGTATAGTTTCTGCTGATCTGCTGATCTCCTTTTCGCACAACAGTTCTAAAGAGGATGGTGCAAAAAACTGCAAGAAAAACATCTTCTCATACATACAGTCTCAGACACATATTTGGGTGTTTAGCCTTTGCTTAGATGGCACAGTGGCTTAGTGGTTAGTACTGTCACCTTGCACCTCCGGGGACCAGGTTTGATTCCTGCCTCGGATCTGTGTGCAAGGAGGTTGCATGTTCTCCCTGTGCTTGGTTGGTTTCCTCCAGGTACTCCGGTTTCCTCCCACAGTCCAAAGGCATGCAGATTAGGATAATTGGCATTCCCAAATTGTGAATGTGTGTGTGTGTGTGTGTGTGTGTGTGTGTGTGTGTGTGTGTGTGTGTGTGTGTGTGTGTGTGTGTGTGTGTGTGTGTGTGTGAGTGTACCCCACCGTATGCCCTAAGTCTTGCAACCCTCAGCACCCTCCAATGTGGTAGTCCTCAGAAAGTCGGACTGAGCTGACTGTGCTTGAAACGACTCCAAAGCCAGCAGCACCATCATCAGCTCCTCCTGAGTTTCCTACCTGAGTGTGACAGAACCTTCCCTACAGAGAAATCCATATAAATATAGTTAATTAGCATTTCTTGATTTATATTCATTTGTTTATATCAGTTGCACATGATGTCCCTTCTGCTGCGTTGCATTCCATAAACTGTTACTGGAGGTCAGGAGGAGAGCCTGCAAGCTGAAATATCTTGTTAATGAAAGCGGTCAATGGGGAATGGCCAGACTGGTTCCAGGAGACCAACAGTGTTTGATAAGATAAAAGATAAGATAATATATACTGTGACTTTATTCGACCTACAGTGGGAATTTTTTGTTACAGCAGCAAAGAAAAATGTGCAAATATGAAAAGGAAACATAGTACAAACATATGCAGTACAGTGTATAAATACAGAAGAAAAGAAACAAACAATACAGTACTGTAGGTACTCTTTCAAACAAATTGGAACAGCTAATATTACACAGTTTAAAGTGGTGTTATTGCACAGTTAAAATAAACAGTAATAATAGTGTGCATTATAGTGACTGGTTCACTGGGAGCAGATGTGATTGTACAGTCTAATAGCAGCAGGGAGAAAAGAGCTTTGGTATCGCTCCAGCAAACACTTAGAATGTAAGAGTCCTTGTTGTAATGCCTAAAAAGCTTAGCTACCATCTTCCTTTCCCCCTCGTCCTGTGCAGTGTCCAGGGGAATCCCTAGGCCTCCTTATCAGCTTGTCTCTTCCTGTCTGCAGTAAAGATGCTGCTGCACCAACAGACTACTCCATAAAAGATAGCTAAGGCCACCATATGGTCAAAAAAGGTCACCGGTAGCGCTTCCTGCACTCCAAAAGACAAAAGACTTAGTCTCATCAGCAGAAAGCGCCTGCTCTGTCCTTCCTTATAAATTGCACCTGTATTGTCTGCCCAGTCCAGTTTGCTGTTCAGATGAACACCCAGGTATGTATATGAGTCCACTCAAGTGTTCGTTGGCTGTAGTGAAGTGTGTTCCAGTGAAGTGTTGTAAATCCAGAGTCATCAGAGAACTTCTGAACTTCTATCTAACCCTCAGCAGCGCAGGTTGGGAAGTGGTAACAGCAGTTAAAAAAAATTTAAAAAGAAGAAGTTAATAGAAGAAGAAGTAAAAAATATACCTTTAATAACCACTCTGCACATCTGTGGTGATGCACAACATGTCAAGCAACTTTCTTATTGGCTACTTCCAGCATGATAATATACCAGGCTGCCTCAAAGTGGTTACATGAACATGACAATGAGGTAATATTCTTCTGTGGCATTCAATCACTGAATTTAAATCCAGTTGATCACAGATGAAGTAGAACAAAAGATTTGCAGAATAAAAATGCACCAGAGGATCTTAGGAATTACAGAATGCAATCACATTAACATGGTCCAGATTCTCAAAAGTACGTTTCAGTTGAATGTATATATTTAGGTTGATTCCAGCTGTCCACCATTACCATTACCTTCCAAATGTTTTTAGCCTTCCTCTGAACAAATTCCAAAGACCAAAAATAACCAAAAATGTGACGAGCCTCGTAACAAAGGAAATGTACAGTCAAAAAGAGCAATCACTACTCTCCTGGTAACTTAATACATTCTGTACTGTATGTCTATTTTGTTTCCTCTTGGTGTTTTTTGTTTTGTAGTCGGCTGTCCTCACTTCTCTTGTAGTAGATTACTGATTTTGTGAGCAAATGAGTAACTTCCTTTCTTTTCTAGAAGTTTCTCCTTAGTCAGTTAAGTTGAAGGCGGTGGGGGAACATAGCCGTTATTTTTTCCCCTGGCCATGTGTTAGTCATCATGGTGTGGTGTGTGGCACATGGCCCCACCATTCTGGTATATTACACTTTTAATTTCGGGAAAGCCCAGAAGAATGCTGAGCAGGGTTACCATGGTAGCCTTGGTAGCCTGTAATAAAAACTCCTAAATTTGGGCTTCTCCATGGCAACCAGACTTTTGGTTTAACCTAGGAGTCTAAGCAAAACCATATGCTATGCCTGGAACAGCTTACTCATTCTTCATACCAAATATACAGACTTATAAATGCGAAGGTCTCTTAAGAGACCTTAAAAGGGCCCCGTATCTATATTTTCTTACAATGTATTATTCGTTGTTGCAATTAAGACATTTTACTTAAATGATTACTAACTGACCTTATAGAGAACAAAAATTTCAAACTATGAAAAAAAATTCTGACTTATACAGTAGAAACTATTTTATAAACTGTATAAAGTAAATCCAATTAGGAATACCATCTCTGACCTGTTCCATGTACTGAAAAAAAGAAGAAAGCACACATTTTAAGCAGTATGATGTGTCTTCAGGCTGTAATGTGATATGCTTGATTATGCATGAACAAAGAATATGCCTGAGACAAATACAACCAAAATGGAATTAGAACCAAGTAAAAACACAGGCAGCAAATAAAAGAACTGGGAAATGGGAAAAACAGTTCAACACAAATCTCTAGCTGAGGCCAATTACTGTACGAACTCTAGTGTTGTGGCCAATTCACCACCCATAAGAGCTGCTGTTTCTTACTCATGGAAGTAAAATTTTCTAGTGTTCATGGAATAGTTCAAATGTATAAAAAAAATCTAAATAATAAATCTAAATAAATATCCGGTTTAGGACATTCCCACTTCAATGTGAATTCTGATCCAGATACTCAACTTTACTAAACAGACACAGATATTGTGTTACATAGTGTGTGTAGTGCCAGTAATCAGCACCCACTCATAAACTTCTTTACTTACACAACCTATGAGAGCTCTGACCCAAGCTCTGACTAAAGCCTTGAGCGTCTCGCATCACGTTCGCATTCCATCACACTTCAAAGCATTCACAGACCACAGCATCATGGTCTCCCACACACACACACACACACACACACACAGACACACACACACACACACACACACACACACACATACACGTCTATGACCTATGACTGAGCTTCTTGAGTCTTTGGAATAAGTTATTAGTAAATCTGTAAAATTTTAACAATCCTAGTTTTAACAATGTCAACTTTCAATCACTATACAGTAAATATCATTCCGAGACCATTTAAATGAGCAAAGTTTAATCCTTCTTTTTCAGGTAAATGACTCCTTGAGCAAAGTCTATTACAAGTTTCCAGGGAAACAATTTTACGGTTGAGTTCAGCCAAGGAATTTTGTAGGCACAGTGAGGTGCTGGCACATTGCGTAGAAAATCCCAGGGGGACAGAGAAACGGCAATGCCTTCTGAAAGTTTTCAGAACCTTTAAACATTAGGGGATTTTGTTATGTTTCTCACTTATCTTATGGATAGATTTTTTTTTTCCAAAAACATTTTTTTTTTCAAAACACAATACTCCACAATGACAAAGTAAAACAAGTATTTGGAATGTTTTGTTCATTTATAAAATATTTTTAAAAAATGAAATATCCCATTTAAAATTTTATTCAGACGCTTTATTGCGGCAATTGCATTTTCAACTAACTTGAGCTGCTTCTACAACTTGTTCGGAGTTGACCTGTGCCTAATTCAATTAATAGGACATAATTCGGAAAAGGCAAACACCTATCACTGTAAATAGTGTATGTCAGAGTAAAAACAAACCAAGGTCAAGAGAATTATCTGTAGACCTGCGAGACAGGATAGGGTCAAGAAGACACAGATCTGGGGAAGGATACAAGACAATTTCTGCAGCACTGAAATGCTCAAGAGCATTAGAGCCTAGAGATTTGGAACATCCAAAAGTCTTTCCACCCCTATCTAACCACCCAATCAAACTGAGTAATCAGGGACGAAGGGCCTTATTCATCTACCTTTATAAAGGTAATTAAGAATCCAAGGGTCACTATAAATGAGATCTAGAGTTCCATTGTGGGGATTGTAGCACTCCACTAATCAGGCCTCTGTGGTAGAGTGACCAGACTGAAGCCATTCCTCAGTAATAGACACATAGCATCCTGATTTGTCAAAAAGCTCTTAAAGGACTCCATGAGAAGTCCATGAGAAGGAAAATCTTCTAATTATTTAGATTCAATCACCCACGCCACCTGTGGAGGAAATCCGGCACTGCACATCACTTATTAAAACCATGCCTTCAGTCAAACGCAGTCGTGGCAGGATCACACTGTGGGGATGTTGTTCTGCCCCCGGGGCTGGGAGACTAGTCAGAATAATGTTCTTGTTTACTCCCTGCTCATTTTCACATAAAATTAAGACGTACTTGCACTTTAGGACATGGGCAATTACACTACACTACAGCTGTATCATTTCAGACTCCCAGTTTCAATCATACTGCTGCTGTCATAACCACACACCATACTTTTGTACTTCACAGTTAGCACTTCCATTTTGTAAAGTCTGTTCCTTTGTAAATTCTATTTCTATTTTATCCATCCATCCATGTTCAACCGCTTATCCAAAGTCGGGTTGTGGGGTTCAAGCAGGGAACCCCAAACTTCCCTTTCCCCAGCCACCTCAGCTAACTCTGACTGGGGAATCCCGAGGCATTCCTAGGCCAGTGTGGAGATATAATCTCTCCATCTAGTCCTTGGTCTTCCCCGTGGTCTCCTTCCAGCTGGACATGCCAAGAACACCTCCCTAGGGAGGATTCCTGATGACATCCTTACTAGATGCCCGAACCACCTCAACTGACTCTTTTCCACGCAAAGAAGTAGCGGCTCTACTCTGAGTTTCTCATGGATGACTGAGCTTCTCATCTTATCTCTAAGTGAGAGTCCCTGTGTCCAGACCTGAAACTAGTAGTGTACTGTATCTCTTTAGAGACCTGAAAATGGCTGTGCACTGCTGCCCATCCACCATGATGGTACTTGAATCCTTCTACCTAAAAAGAATGAAAGAACCTTTCAAAACAAAGGTGCCAAACTTGTAGCATCCATTCACAAGAAGACTTGAGACTGTAATTGCTGCCAAAGCTGCTTTACCCAAATACTATGGGATCGGAATACTTATGTAAATTCAATTCAATTCAATTCAATTATAGCACTTTTAACGATTGTCATTGTCGCAAAACATTTTAACATTATCAAAAGTGTGTGATATTACAATTTTTTTCAAATAAATTAGCAAAAAATTCCAAACATCTGTTTTTACTTTGTCAATATGAAGTACTGAGTGTATAACAATGAGGAATAAGCTGAATTTTAATCCATTTTAAGACGCATGTGAAACATAAAACTTTTTAAAATATAAACTCCCATATATAAATGGAAAACTTGGCACTGTGTAATCCAAGAAGACAAGATGGCTGAGCCCAACCCTGTTTTTAACGATGCATGGGAAACATTTAAACTGTCTTGTTTCCATGTCACAAGATAGGGGCATGAAAAATGCATGGGCAAGAAATGAAAGAGCATCCATCCGAATATCTTGTCTGGCCTTGCTCTCTATTTTATAAGCAGTGATGCTTTATCAGGCACTTCCTTACAATTTTTCACACAATCCTGATACCTTCAGAGACATTTCTAGATTTGCTGGGCTTATGAGACATAAAAACAAGGCCTTATCTAAATTTATATGAATAATGACTTATGCATTACTTTATAGGCAAACTATTCATTTCTAGCTGGAATTCTCTTTAAGATAATTCTATTATATTTCAAATATTTTTTTTAAAAGAATACAGCACCAAAGCTGCAGTTTAAATGAAACTTATGTGTAAAGGTCTTGCTCTGATGCTGTTTTATGGTATACTCTCAAAGCTACACTGATTAAATCCAGAGGTGTCTTTTGTATGAAAGAAGCCCTTCACAATACTGATACTATCATAATACAAAGACAAAAATGCTTTTATGCAGCTTCAGAAAGCTGACAGTAAAAGAGCTGAGAAAAAAGAAGTTACTCTTCAGAACCTTACAGACGGATATTGTCTTCTTCCCCTTTTTTCCTAAATGGCCTAATAAGAAAACTGGCGTACTCACCAAGTCACACAGTAGAGAGTTCAGAGGTCACATTGTAATAATGACCCTGGATGACCAGCTTTTGGACTTTCTCGTTGGTTGGGCTGATCAGAAGCCCTGGTTACTTCAGATCTGACCAAAAAAGGGATTTTTAGAGCTACTGAGAATCTATCTCTCCCACCATCTGGGGAAATGACTGACATGTTGTGAAGCACAAGGAAAGAATTTTGCAAACATGGTCTGGTATTAACTCAAATCTCGTAACAAGGGAATGCCAAATCTCAAGGGATAAAAGTAAATGTAAGCCTGGAATAGAGGATAATATAGA
Source organism: Channallabes apus (assembly GCA_030522415.1). NCBI lineage: Eukaryota > Metazoa > Chordata > Actinopteri > Siluriformes > Clariidae > Channallabes > Channallabes apus. Next base: position 21,647,795 of record CM060117.1, on the reverse strand, counting down.
CTAGCTTAAGTAAGCGTTTTAGACAGAACACTGCAATGGCATGGAAAAAAACAAAGGATGGCCATTGATCCCAGCATACAAGTTGGATCTTATCCTGACCATATCATCATGTATGGATAGTAAACCTCATTTAAGCATGGGTGTGACACATTACCTCAGTGCAAATGTATGCAATTCTTAATCTACCAGGGATAAGGACAACAATTTTGGTGATTGACTTCTTGTTCAGTCACATTCCCCCCAGTTGTTTTATCATCATTAACCTCCTTGACTTCATCATCCATTATCATTAGACAGAATTATCATGTCACAATTAGTTAAATCAAAGCTGTTGTCTAAAGATGTGTCTGAATAAAGTATGTGGATCATCATCCAGAAATGGTTTAGCTGCATGTTATCTTTATGAATTGTGGGTGCTGAACGTGTTGGAAATCTGAGACATTTGTTCAAACAAACAAACAAGCCAAACTCAGTGGGCATCTGATTCCAAATTATGTGGCGTGTATGTACAAGTGATCCAAGTTGTTTCCATGAATGATCCATGCTTTCCTGAAACAAATCAACAATTCTGATCTTATCTAAGCTACATACGGCCAATCATGTTAGAATGAAAACATGCCTGTTTATACAAGTATGTTTGTATTTATGCCGTTTGAGAGATAACGCTTCCCGACATCAGCATTTCTGATCAGTGATTCATAGTGGTCAATGAGTAAAAGAAGAGAGAAGAATTTGTTTCCAGCAGCCTAAATACCAAGGATTTTGCATCAGGAAAGAGCCAAGTGCCAGGAGGTGAGATTGGTTAGATTGTTAAAGCCTGATGCAGGACTGGTGTGGCTGCCAGTGTTCATGTCAGCCAAACAGGAGCTACACCCAGTAGACTTTTGTAGATTATTTGATAAAGTAAGTGTAAACAAGTGATGGTCCTGGTTGCCTGGAATGAAAATGCACAGCCAAATTGGCTGTGATGGAACAGCTATTATATATATTTTTTTAAATTGCACATTTTGGTAAATTGCACAAACGATGCATTTGTGACCTCATTGAACCCAACTCTTGAATCCTCAAATCCTCTTTTTTAAAGTAGGACTTTTGTACAGAGGAAGAGTTTCTCTACCAACTTGTGCAGTTTGGATTTTGGATTGGCCTACAGTATGTCAGTTACATATACTGTGTGTGTTTGTGTATGTACCCAGGTCAAGCATTACATTAGGTGAATTGAATTACATTTATTTCCAATTATACAGTATACAGTATCAGTATGGTGATAAGATCATGAGCACCCAAGGCTTATCTGTACCTGTGTGGTCCAAAAGCTAGCATGTCTGGACCAATCGCACTGAACAGCCAATAAAGCACAAATAGCTGAAAAGGTTAATGCTGGTTATGATAGGACGGTATCAGAACACTCAGTTCATCATAGCTTAGTATGTATGGGGTTTATCAGTCAAAGAGCACAAGGTTGGCCTCCAAATTCCACAGATTTCAAAGCAATCAAGCATCCATGGAATTTGGTGGACCATCAAGTCTGTTCCATGGAGGACCCACCTTGCAACTTACAATACAGCGTTTAAAGGATCTGCTGCCAATGTCCTGGTGCCAAACACTACAATGCATTCAATCAAAGGTCTTATGGAGTGATGCCTCAATGGTTTAGAGCTGTTTTGTAACAGTTACGGGTCTCCCCTTACACATTGGACTACAAAATGTTTATAGAGATGGTCCCATTGACAAGAGTGACAGACAACTCTGACAAAAGGGACTTTCAAAGAGGATTTAAGAGTGGGTTCAACAATGGCACAAATGCATTGCTTGTAAAGGAGACTATATTAAGTAGTAACTTTGTATAGAGGAAGAGTTACTCTACCAACATATAAATACATACCACTACATACTACTACATATTACAACATAACTGACCTATGTCAGTTAATAAAAAATAATTATTCACTCATCAATTACTTTTAGCGTAGCCCTCCTATAAACCATGTTATTCACTATGTCTATGCACTCGATTTAAGGAGCTTCCTGCATGTTTTTCGTCAATTGGAGGAAGTCAGACAACCCAGAGGAAACTGTGCAAATTAGGTAAGAATATGAAAAAAATGTACACACAGTAGCATGAACTTATATGAAGTCATAAGGCTACAAAATGTGAAAACGTTAAAGGGTATTTAAGTATTAAACCACTGTATGGACTGACTGCTATTAAACCCTTGATCATTGAGACTTGAGCTTGTTACCCAGTAAGCAGTTGTTCTCTGGCCAACATATGGGAGTGAATTATTTGTAAGGCAGACAATGAAGGATGCCTTCTCCACATTTCTACCCTAATTAAGATTGATATGGCCCATATTTGCGCCACATGAGTAACGTTTATTTGGCTTTTACTATATATGACCCCCATATGGATGACACAACAACAACCAGTGGAATCCAGATTTAAAATATTCAATAACTTATCCAATATCATACCCTGATTAAAAAGAAAAATGGCCCACATGTCTTTATCAAATTTATCAACCTAATAGCTTTTACATTTCTAAAAGATTGCATATTTGAACTTGTGTGTTTCTACCTCTGTGTTCCCCAAAAATTGTAAATAAATTATATTAAGAAATACAGCAGAATATTGTGACAAAATGACTTTATTTCATTATTAAAATAAATAATTATTCTTCTCTGCCTAACTTAAAGGGCGCGGCGCCCCTTATTGACCAGCCGCCACTGGTTAATAGCTAGCCTAGGCACAAGTTGGGGCATGGGGGGGGGAAGGGTAGCGTTTCATAGCTTGTGATCCAGATCCTTCTCACAGATCTGGATCGCAAGTTATGAAACGCTACCTAGCCCCCCCATGCCCCAACTTGTGCCTAGGCTAGCTAGATCAGTGCATTTGTGTCTAGATCTGCTGTATTCCATGTCATGCATGTTGTGTCTAGGGTGTGTACTGCTGCTTTGCTTTCCAGTATTTTTCCCATGTTCTTCCAGTGTTTTCAGATGCTGACATTATCTTGTTGATTATAGATACCAACATTGAATTTTGCATGTTAGAACTTGATTGGTTTCCATCAGGGTCCCTGGTTCAGTTCTGCATTTGGGTTACTGTCTGTGTTAGTTTCCCTGCATGGTCTCCTGCGTATGTTTGGATTTCCTCCCATCTGCCAAAGATACTGTATGCCAGCAGGTGTATAAATGAGATAAATTGCCCTTACATGTCAATGTGTGGTGCCCTGTGATGGCCTGGCATCCCTGCTAGTAGGGTGTGTCCCAACCTCACGCCCAGTGTTCCTGAGAAACACCATGACCGTGATCATAATAAATCATTTACTAAAAGTGAGTAAAAGTATTTTTGTGATATTTTATGATAAGCTTGACTGTTTTGTCAGACATAATAATAATAATAATAATAATAATAATAATAATAATCGTTCTTTGTCCCACAGAAAGTTATTAACCACTTTTCGGCATAAGTTTAAGGCATCGTGACAGTTGACCCATTTGAGATATCAAAAATCCCTCTTGAATTTTGCATTCTCAATTTCTTTAAATGACATAGGCCCGGTTTGGTGGAAGGGATTCCTTCTGGTACATTTTGGCAAATGACACAAAATAGCACATGACATGCAATATGAATGTTGGTTAGCTTAATGAGCTCTAAATGTATACCGGGTTCCATGTGCATTTGTGCAAGTTTGTATGAGCTATGCAGAGCTATGCAGCAATCTCGTGTGAGGGCCTGAGCCACGCCTGGGACCCAGACTCTTAGGCATCATAATGGCAGCAGATTCCAACCTATCTGCCAATTTTTATGAGTTTTTGAGCATATTAAGACCCCCAAAATGTCCAAAATGGTGGAAAAGAAAAATCCTTAGGAAAACAATAAGGCCCTTCACAAAATAATCGGGAAAAAAATCCTTAGGAAAACAGTAGTGATCTTCACACACTATGACGACATAGGGCTGATGTCATAGTTCTTGGGCGCAAATAATAATAGTAATAATAATGATAATAATAATAATAATAACTTTATTATATTATATTAAATAATGACCATTTTTACACCTGTTATCGGGAATGCTTACAATCCATCAGGACCTCGACCAGGATAAAGCAATGTTATTGAGATCTGGGCCCAAATATCTGAGTTTAAATCCAATAAAACCTGAGATATTTGTTCACAGAATGAAAAGACATGAAGCTTTAAATGCAATTTGCACACAAATCTTTGCAAGATGAGCTGCCTTGTAATGTTTACTGTACTCTTCCTGTGTATTTAAGGACATGAGACAAATGCCTGAGAGAAATCATCTGTCACAGGGAAAAAAACTACAGCTGGAAGGCTCCTGGTACAAAATGATCATGTGATGTCTGGCCTGGCCTTCAACATACCCTTGAAAACTGTGCTGAACCGAGTGGCAAACATTTCACTTATCACACCATATTTATGGCTGTCTATTTATCTGTGTCTCTGTTTGTAGATTAAAGCAGAGAGAAATGAGAAACAGAGATAGTGGGAGAGATAGGTCACTGCTGAAACTTGTAAAAAGTACTACAAAGTTCTCCTTCTAGCGTAAGAGTAAACAATGTAACAAGTACGAGATGAGAGGCAATCATAAAACCATAACTAGTGTAGATTATACCTGCTGTTACTACAAATGAATAGTATACCGATATTTGACATTATAATGTCACATCAAATGAAGCTATTGTTAACCATTAACCTGGGAGGAATAATGCATAGTGCATAGGTGAGTTCTCTGAGGTCTCCACAAACACATGGCAAAAGGGCTTACTGAATGGTTTGATATGATTGTAATTTATGCAACTCATATGTCTTGGTTTTGGTAGTCACCAGATATCAACGCAAAAAAACACTTATGGTGGATGCTGAACCAACTCACCCATGTGAGCGCTCTTCAACCATCCATCTTTCCATTGTCACCCACCCCCAACACTGTGTAGTGTCCTTGGAGACCAGGAGCCTATCTCAGTCAATTGCAGGAAACAAACAAACACACGGACACGCACACACACACACAAAATCAACCATTATTAACTTGGAAATGCCCATTTGCAAGTGCCGGAGTACATCCAGGAAGCCCAGGGAAAACATGTCAACTCCTCACAAACTACAAACTTACCAGAGCAAGATTTAAACCCCAAGATTAAAACTACTTTGTAGATTTGTAAGAATTAAGATTTACTTAGGATTAGTAAGTCCAGTTTCCAACACTGCTAAACTCTATGTTGTATCATTAAACCACTTACACCTTATTACCTGCATTAATTCCACTGTACAAGCATTATTCTGTACATTTTCTGCATACAAAAGTCAGTTTTGACCATCAGATTGGATGAGAGACATTCCATGAGTGCTATCTATCTATCTATCTATCTATCTATCTATCTATCTGTCTATCTATCTATCTATCTATCTATCTATCTATCTATCTATCTATCTGTCTGTCTGTCTATCGCAGGGACATGTGTGTGTGTGTGTGTGTGTGTGTGTGTGTGTGTGTGTGTGTGTGTGTGTGTGTGTGTGACCCACATAATATCCTTCTCAGTCAATACAGTAAAATGCAAATCACACCAAATTTAGCATAAATACACTCTTGTGTAAACTCTCCTTCTTGCAAAACAAGTATGTATCTTAAAATAAACACTGGATAGTATAAAACCTTCTCATATCTTGAAGCTTATAATGATGTTTACTTCTCATTTACCTTTTAAGGTGATGCAGTGTTGGGAAATATTTAATTTGCTTTAATATATATATATATATATATATATTTGAAAGATCTGCATGTGATGACTATTTGGTGTGCTTCGACTGCTCAGTGTACTGTATGTTGTTTGCTGATCTTGTTCCTTTGTTGCTCATGAGCTTTATGAACAGCTGTTGATTTACCGCAACTGAAAAGAGTGAAGAGAGGTGCACTTCAATATGATCTGCACCCGCAGACAGACATAAATTTCAACCCATGGATACATACAATCTAATGGGTTGAACCTGCTGTGTTAAATGAAGGACAATGCTACATGTCTATCCAGGACTGGGATCTGACACCCTTGTCGAACTAAAATCTTTGATCGATGATCTTAACTTTTATTACAGTTATAAAATACAGAAGATAAGTGCACCGGCAGGGTGTCATTTAGATAAGCTCTCAGTCATCGAGCCCAGTACTACACATGACAACTTAATTCCCATCATCAGCACTGTCAGCACTCTCAGCCATTTGTACAGCCCCAAGACAAAGACTCCGCTGACTCACCAATGAACCTGGCAACCACAGAACTGCTACATAGGCAGTGCTACACATCAGGGTTTATTTAACTAGAGTCTCTGGAGAGTGTGAAGTTTTGTCCCGTGTTATCAGTAGTCCACAGTGTACAGTATTTTTAACATATCATGCGCAGTCTCGTAAATGTTTATTGATTTACTGATTCCAGTGTAGCTCAACTGAAGAGACAGTTTTTAACATGGAACTATTTTAGAAAGTAGATCTTGTCATTTGCAAAGGAACTGCAACAAAACCAACAAGTCAGGCACAATATTCCCTTGTGTGATTGCACAGTGTGGAAAGTGCACATGTGGGCTACTGTTTGGAATGCAAGGGGAGGTAAACTGTTGCCAAAACAAAGAATGAGCAGCTTGGCAGTTTATGAAGACCTTGGGATTGGCCATGACGAGTGAACGCATGGAAGGGGAGAGGTGGAGCGCCCTTAATGGCTCTTCTGAGCTGATTTGTGGGACGTTTGAACACCTCCCAGTCTTCCCACGCGTTCTGGCCCAGCCCTAGACTGGCCATGCAGCCATGCAGAAGCCGTTTCCATAGCTACTCCTTTTCGATTTGGGCAAAAACAGAAGGCCAAAAAAGGGGAAGTGTTGAGGAGTGACTCACATTTAAGTGAGGAAAAGAGCTTGTGATCCTGAGGGAGGAAAAAACGAGCAGGAGAAATGTGCTAATTAATACATCTTAAAATTGTCTACTGAGTCAGAGACTGATTTTAAATATGATTAAATATATTTCAGTAAGAAGATTACAAAAAAAAAAAGATAATACTGTACCTTTTTTTGGTGTAGCCTAAATGACATGTGACCTCATATATTGAAGGCAGCCAGAACTCAGTGTTTTTACTCCTCAACACATGGAACTGAAATAGGGAAAAAGCGTGATACACTAGTTATACATCTCGGTTCTGACAGGTTAAAATCCCAGACAATCTCTGGTCTACTAGCATCTTGTTATTCATTCTAGCTTGAAACTGAACAAGATTAAACTAATCTGAACTTCATTCCTATCAAACAGAATGAGCTGTTTCTAAGCTGGAGTTTACTGAGGTCTCTCCAACTTCAGAGACAAAACTGCCACCCAGTGGACAGGCAGTACTCTACTTTTTTTTCTTTCTTCATTAATTTCTTTCTTTATCTCTTTCTCCTGTAAGACGCCTTATTAGCCCAACCCATCAGTCTTCCCAACAACTGCACTTCAACAGCATTCACAAGAGAGTTTATTACAAATTTGTGTTGAAAGCTGCAAGAACGTCTTGGAAAAAGATTTGCAAAGAAGGCAGAGCAAAAACTGCCTCACAGTCTAAAACCTCTCTCACCCTTTCAGCCTGTGAGTGGAAACTCAGGCCAGGAGTGAGGATTGTTTTTTGGAGCCTTTTTTGTTTTAATGCACATACTGTATATAGAATAGTATGTAGAGCTGTGTGCAGTACTTTTTCTACAATTAATATAGCACTGCATTGTACAGTGTACAGCCTTAGTCTTGTTTATTGTTAGACGCTACTGTATATCTAGTAAAATAACACTTTTTTAATGCAATCGGGGGGTGTTTTAATGTGTCTTAAAGTTAACTTAAAGTTACTTTCCAAATGTCATTTGTTCAGTAGCATGTTTATAACACTAAAACATGTTGGAACTCAATACTATATTAAGGGCAAATTATTTGAAGTACATGTAAGGCATATACAGTATGTACACACACACACACACACACACACACACACACACACACACACACACATACACTTAGTGAAAAGCAACTAGGCAATTAAAAATTGGTAATAAAGTCCTTATTGTGCATGTACAGTACTTTATTGGATGGAATGCGCAGTCTTCTAAAAGAGGTCGTTTGTGATATTGCCGAGAAACTCCTGAAACTCCTCTAATTTTTCCACTGTGCAAGGCTTGTCCTGTACACTTTCTCCTTTGCATAGTCCCACAAATCACATGGAGCGAGATCTGGACTTCTTGGAGGCCATTCATGAGGGCTGCGTCGCCCCAGCCAACGTCCTGGAAAATTAAGGGCTAAATGGGGAGAGAGTTTTTATGTTTTTATCATGACTCCAGTAATACTACAAGTTCTATAGCCATTAAATATTGCGTAGATAAACAACCGTGCATATATATATATATATATATATAGAGAGAGAGAGAGAGAGAGAGAGAGAGAGATTTGAGCGACAGTGGGCAGATTGTGGGCCACTTTTGGTAGGTCCTGACCATTGCAGACCAGAAACATCCCACAAGAGCTTAAGTTGCTCTGACCTCTAGCCATCACAATTTAGTCACTAAAATATTTATGCTTTCTAATTTTTTTCTGGTCCAACATATCAACTTCAGGGGGAAAAAATTCACTTGCTCCCTAATATATCCCACTCACTTCCAGCATGCCAAAAGTGATTCAATGAAGGAAAATTTGGCAACAGGGTCGTGGGTGGACAAGACTCACTGATGCACATGGGGAGTGAAGGCTGAAGGCTGGCACGTGTAGTCTGAAGTATTAGTGGTTCTCAGTGTGGGGCCCCACTAGTGGGGAATACAGACATGACAGGTGGGGCGCAATGAACGGGAGGAAATTAGTGGAAAATAACAGGAAAGTACCTATTCTAATTCATGCTTTTCTTTATTGATAATGAAGATTATGGAGCGATATCGCGGACAATATTCAAATGCAATTGCGTTTCCCATATGTGGACGCACAAAGTGTGCCATAATTCAAATGCAATTGCAAACTTTGCATTACCGTTTGCTGTTTCGCCTTCGCGAGCGCACACTGACTGCCAAATTTCAAATGAAAAAACAAAGTCCATTTGTATTTCCCAGGTCTTACACGTCATGAACCTGTCATATTTAAATAGCAAAATCAATCACCACGTTTGCTTTTTCACTTTCTCTGCGCCGCGCGTCAAGCCGGCCAAAATTCAAACACAATCGCTAATCCATTTGCAATTGCATTTCCAACACGTTACACAGAAACCTGTCAATCAGCGTCAGGGGCGGGTCTATAATGTGGGGTGGGATTGTACGGGGAGTGACGTCATTCGCAGTCGCCGACCAAGAGGGGGATATTTGAGCAAAATGGAGGTGAACTGCGGTAAAGTTGGTGTTATGCGCTAAAATGCCCCCCTGCCACTGATTGCACCTCCACAAAATCTCTATCAAATATATTAGGACATCACAATCAAAAATTCATATTATTATTATTATTATCAAATATATTATATGAGTATTATCAAATATATTATTACTATTATAATTAACCCTAAGCATGTGACATATTAATACACGGAAATTAAGACACATAATACAAATTCTCATATAATGTTTATTTTGTGGCACATTTATTTTGCAGGGTTTTGTCATGTAATACAAAAATATTTACATTAAACAAATATTGTTTATGATGAAAAATTACACGAAGCGATTTTTATTAGAAATATAAAAATATACATGTATATGAAAAAATATATAATTCATATATTTTTCCCCTATACTACATGTGTTTTTTATATAAACACATATATATTTTTTTATCTTTACAATTATTATTATTATTATTTTAATAATAAAAAACCCCGACTCTCATTTAACAAATTATCTGTTTTATTGCCACAAGAATTGTCTGTGTAATCATTTATTTGAAAATGTACATTAAAATAATTATACATCAATTAAACAAACAAAAAAAAAAAATAATCCATACTGTAGCCTAACAGTGTAATATATTTGATGTCCTGTGAGGTATTTCTCTGTAATCTTGTGTATTCTTCTGTAAATAAACGCTTGGGTCTTGGTCATGCACTTTTTAGACGGTCCCTTAGTGACTCCATCGGTATAAAGCGCCGGTACGCAGTGTTTCTGAAAGATTTAGCTCCAGCAGGCTGTAACAGGAGAAGACCTAAAAATATTTTTATTTGTAAAAATTTCTCTGTCCACTCCAGAGCAAGAAAATATGCGATTTGTCATTTTTGTGTGTTTATGTCTTAATAAACAAATGAGATAATCTCGGTTCACCCCCAGTGCTCAAATATCCCCCTCTTGGTCGGCGACTGCGAGTGACGTCTCTCCCCGTACAATCCCACCCCACATTATAGACCCGCCCCTGACGCTGATTGACAGGTTTCTGTGTAACGTGTTGGAAATGCAATTGCAAATGGATTAGTGATTGTGTTTGAATTTTGGCCGGCTTGACGCGCGGCGCAGAGAAAGTGAAAAAGCAAACGTGGTGATTGATTTTGCTATTTACATATGACAGGTTCATGACGTGTAAGACCTGGGAAATACAAATGGACTTTGTTTTTTCATTTGAAATTTGGCAGTCAGTGTGCGCTCGCGAAGGCGAAACAGCAAACGGTAATGCAAAGTTTGCAATTGCATTTGAATTATGGTACACTTTGTGCATCCACATATGGGAAACGCAATTGCAAATGCAATTGCATTTGAATATTGTCCGCGATATCGCTCCATAGAAGAGAGTACACTCAAAATTAAATAATCACACACAAATAAATGGATCATTAATACAAGTAAATTGAATTGAAACCTGCGCGACCCACTGGGCAGCGCTGCGCGACTCTGACAGAAATAAACCGCGCCGACCATCAAAGTACATTTTACCCCGCTGGGATGCGCACGTACAAACCAGGCATGGCAAGGCGGAAACAATATTAAACAGTCCTGACATTTTAAATAAATTGAGTCTCGCAGGTTTGTGATTCGAGCGGCGCTGCGTGATCCACCGGGCTGCGCGAATAAACCAGATCATCACTGCGCTATCCAGATAGTCGCGCTGCGCTGTATTTGCGCAGATATTTGGTTCAATCGGGTTCCACGGTTTCGTCCCACTTTTGATGTGTTTGGCTTCACATACACTTCGACAATGGAAGAAGTGCAGCAGCAGTGACTTTGCTTACATGTGACGAAACCAAGAACGAGGAGATTGTAAAGAAAAAAGGTGCATCGTCTGTGGTGTGGAACTGCTTTGGGTATAAGAAAAGTGAGACGAATGAGATGAACGTGATTTGTGAGGTATGCAAGTGCACTGTTTAACATGTGGTGGAAACACGTCAAACCTTTTCTATCATCTGAAATCCAAGCTTCCAAACGAATATGGTCAAAGTCAAAAAATGCAGCAAACCTCAGCAATTCACAGTTTTTATAAAATTACATTATGTAAAACAGTTTCTTTGTGTTTGAATTTTTATTTATGCATTTTCAGATACAAATTGCTATATTGTGATATATATCGTTATTGAGTTAGAAATTCGCTTCTACCGTGATAGAAGATTTTGGTTATATCGCCCACCCCTAATGAAGCCTATCTTGAGCTTGGATTCATGGTGGTGATGGTGGGGGCAGAAGAGAGACCCGTGTGTGCTTTGTGTCTTAAACCGCTGGCAGCAGGCCGCATGAGACCCAACAACTTAGGAAGACACTTAGAGACAACACACTCCAGTCACGTTAATAAGCCACTCGACTTCTTTCAAAGAAAGCTGGCAGAATACAGACAGCAGGATAATCGCATGGTAACATCTGAATCAGTAGACAGCAAAGCACAAATGGCTTCATTCAAAGTTGCATACAGAATTGGCCAGTGCAAAAAAACTACAAACGATTGCTGAGCAGCTAATAAACATGGGGTCAATTATGCAAAGATAAGTGACAACGTAAGCCTTTTATAACAATTGTACGTGTATTTTATCTATTTTGAACTTGGTGTTGTTTGATCTTATTGGTTTAGAAATTGATATTTCAATAAACAGTAAACTTGGCCGATTTCGTTATTTTGTTGACAAGTGGGGAAAATTCTTGAAAATTCGCTCACCCCCTTAAGTGGGGAATGACAGAAAAAGTTTGAGAACCACTGGTGTAGCTCAAGGTGTCTGAATACACATTCTAGGCGGGTGGTTATAATGGTATGGCTGATCAGTGTATACATACGAACCGGGAATACAATGCGTTAGATCTATATGCTAAAATACCCCGCAAAAAAAAAAAAAAAAAACAGTTTCCCTTTCGGTGGACAAAATGGTGGCTACGTCATCAGCAACGTGGTGACGTTTCCATCCGGGGCATGTGACACGCACTCGCTCTCCATCATGGCGGCTTCAGGTAAGAGTTACAAGAGGTTCCGTGCTCGGGCCGGATCGCTGCGTTTGGTCTCATGGACGGACAGCGCTATTAAGTCGTGTGCTGCAGTGCTGAGGACTTAGTAATGGTGCTTGATGTGGGCATGTTTGTAGTATTCCGAGGTGCTGTAGAGAAAGCGTTAGGAGGCGATGCTGGTGTTAGCGGCTCACTGTGCACATGCTATACGCTTCATCTGCAAACTGCGACTCTACACCGTGACATCACTGTTAGACTATGTGGAGCTAGTTTCTCGGTTTTACTTTAGTTGGGTTGTATGATTGGGAATTTTGGCGCTTTGAGTCATTTTTTAAATCTCTTTATAAGCGGTCTGCAGGTTTGTGCGGGTCCTCGTCTTGCTGAGTGTGTTGACAGGACCGCGTCATGGCAGGAAGCCGCTCTGCCTCCGCACGCTAACGAACTGCTAACCGCCAAACGCCTTACTGCTGGCCGCTCTACAGAGGGGCTCGTTCACGTTAACCTTAAGGGCTACAGAAACTCCCCACGTGGCACGCGCACACACTCACGTACACACGCAGATATGTGAAATGTTTGTACGCTAAGCTAAAAACAAACACTGAGCAAGCTAGCATGTGCCTGTGGTCTACTTAGCCGCGTCGGTTAACGCTCTAAGGATGCGGTTTATAGGAAATGCTTGCTATCAAGTATTTAATTACACATTATTCTATATTAGGAAACATTTTGGTTTACATAATTATGGTATATCTTGTACCGAGACTTTCCGAGTCTTGAGCAACATTCTGTCCTGAAAATCCAGTTTTTATTCTGACCTGCTGTGAGCTGCCACAATACTGCCTGAGCAGACAGAATACAGAGCACTGTAATTAGAGGTTTAGTAATTAGAACATTTCCAACATGTATTCATCACAGTAAACTAAACAAATACCACCGAACTCCAATGTCATTCTCACTGTCCTGAAGAATGTAAAGTTTCGGTTGAGGATCTCGGCCTGTGTTTGGCAGCTGCACAGGCCAGGCTGGATCTCTCACTATGGTCTGATTTTACCAGGCAGTTAGAAAGCAATGTCAGAGTCGCTGAAGTCACTGAATGTAGATCTTGTGCTTTCCTATTCACTCTTGTATTGTATTAAGAACGTTGGTACTGTCATATTACACCTTTACATGCTTTTGCATTATGTGCCTGTTCTGGGTCGTCTCTGTTAACGCAGAAGAGCTCAATCAGGTGTCATTGGAAAGGACAACTGAAAAATTTTGATAATGAATATTAGAAGCAATGATAAAATTATGAAATAAAATTAACCTGTCTAGTAAGCTGCTGTTATTTTTGTTAGATAAGTGATTCTGTAGATTGTGTCAAAGTGGATGGTTTAAAACCTTGGAAAGCCTGAATTCATTTTTTAACAATGCTAAAATTGGTCATAACTGAAGGCACCATTAATGATTTCTCTGGCAAACTTTTTAATGCCCTATGCTAAATTAAGAATGGTCCAAGGATTGGGGAAAATGGTTTGTCCAGCAGCAGGCAGGATTGGGTAAGCGTGTATCCATGAGCAAGTACGAACTGAAAGGGTGTGTTCAGGAGCAAGCACGCATTAGTTAAGAGTGTGTCCAGGACCAAGCAAAAATTGAGTAAGAGTGTGTCCAGGAGTAAGCAAGACTTGAGTAAGTGTGTTGAGGAGCAAGCAAGACTTGGGTAAGAGTGTGTTGAGGAGCAAGCAAGACTTGGGTAAGAGTGTGTCGAGTAGAAAGCAAGACTTGGGTAAGAGTGTGTCGAGGAGCAAGCAAGACTTGGGTAAGGGTGTGTCCAGGAACATGTAAGATTTGGGTATGGGTGTGTCCAGGGACAAGTAAGATTTGGGTATGGGTGTGTCCAGGAGCAAGCAGGAATTGGGCAAGAGTGTGTCCAGGAGCAAGCAAGGTTGTGTTTAGAGTAGCCTGAAATGTCTAAGAGTGTGAAGTGTTTAAGAGCGTAAGTGCAGGAGCCGGTGGGAGTGCCTGTCTCATGCACACACCTATCTTTTGTCAGCAGCAAACACAGTCACACTTAATGTGCAATTAATTTGTTTGTCTCTGTGTATCGATAACTGAAGAATGAACATGGTATGTGGTTTCAGAAGATGTTTTGTAAATCAAAAAAAGTTTAGTGTTTAATAGTAAATCACTTTATTTTAGGATCCCCCAAAATATTAGTGGAAAGCAAGATTCAATGAATATGCAAAATTATACACACCCTTATCTTTCTCCTGACAAACTGGTGTAACAACAGAAGGCAATTTGTGAGCCTTCATTTTCATATTGGTGCCTGGTAGGCTTTAATATTTAACAATGCAATGACAGTTGATGTTTCATTTTCAGTCCTATAAAAAAAAAATCTTGACATATCCTCTCTCATCATAATTCTATTAAAAGGTTTATTCGTAAACATTTTGTGTGTGTGTATATATATATATTTATTATTTTTTAAAAAAAATTTTTGGTAAACCTAGTTACCAAAAAAACAGAGGTCAGCTTGTTCCATGAATGACATCAAGATTAAAATATAGCTGGCAAGCATTGTGCGTTTGCATCCATATTAATTTCACTGGCCGCTCTTCTGCCCAAGTGTGGTGCCAAGATCTATATTCAGATCTACCCTGGTCCAAGTTCTGTATTAGTGCAGGAAGGATGCGGAAAGCGATCTAGTTCACTACTACAGATCATAAAAAATATAATTTGAAAATGATTATTTAGGAGCACTAGATGTCACCATCAGAATTGACTAGATACAAGTGTTTATGGTGTGGGCTTAGTTCTCTTGCGATTACATAATGTTTGCCCTCCAAGCTCTTTACCCCATAGTAGTTTTTTTTTCTTTGTTTAAGAGTTTGGTAGAAATTTGTGAAATATTTTGCATGTACATTTACCTAATATGACATTTTTATTGCAGCTAAGAAGAAGGGCAAGAAGGGGAAGACCCTCACCCTAACTGATTTCTTAGCCGAGGACAGCGGGGGCAACGCTGTACCAAGTTACACACCCTCCAAACCTACCAGCTGGGCAGATGAGACTGATGATCTGGAGGGAGACGGTGAGACCATAAGCAGAAAAAAAAATACACTGTACATCTGTTTCATACCTAAAAGTTGGTTTAAAATTTTCCTTGTTTTTAATTTGATTGTTGATCCTGTGGGTTACTAGATAGTTACAGTAGCACATAAATGTTTTTTCCTTATTGTGTTTTGTGTTGCTTTTAATCAATTTTTGCTCTTTTTTGTGTATTTTTAATTATTATTCATTTGCAGGAGATGAAATTAAATAAATTAAATATTTCATTAAGAGTAAAAGTAAAAAGTAAAGGTATTTGATCAGTACTAGTTTGAGATGCAGGACTGGCATTAGATGGGAATCCTCCCCCCCTAATTTGAACACACACAAGAGATTTTTATTTATTTAAAAAAAAAATTTAAGCACTTCAAAAATTTTGTACTTCAAACCTTTTGTACAACTTTCTGGTGATTTAGCTTAGAAAAGACACAGTGAGGATGTCCGTATCTGTTCAGACACTGTACCTTTGGCATGACATTCTCATTGTGTCAAACATATGGATCAATATTTCTTTTTTGATTTTCAATATTGATGGGGGTTACAAGAGTTTAACATTTAACTTGAAATTCAATAATACAAAAAGCCTCAAATGTCTAATTAGCCGATGTGATGTTTTAAAACTGTAATTGTGTGTAATGAGTGGGTGCTGAGACTAGTTTGAGAAAAAGGCAGATCGGACACTTTGTGCACACAGACATTTTTTTGCTTGTAATACTGTGTTCAGCTTGCACGTTTAGCTGAATGACTAGGCTACACTGCTACTTCCGTTACCAGAATGCACACACATCATTTTGTTAGTGGTTAGTGGTTTAGTCTGTGGTTTACTGATCAGGCGGTGGTTCCAGTCAAGCTGCTATTTGTGGGCCTTAAGCAAAGGTTAGGAAGTAACACTACTTCCTACATAGATTTAATGTTAAAATAAGTCACTTATGAGAGGAATGCAGGTGAGACTAATCATAGATTTATATTGCAAAATTCCACTGATTTTATTCTTTGGGTTTTTGTGTCAATCGAAGAGGCAAAGCAGTATATTCTATATAAGTATTTAAACTTCACATGTCCGCTGGACTAATTCTTGACACCTTTTCATTTGGAAAAATATATTTTTTATTATTATTTTGAATATTTGAGAAAAAGCTTAAATTAAAAGTTAAAAGATTAAGCATCTAAGTAATTGTTGTTATTTACTGGCAAGTTAATTAATCATCTAACCAAAAAAATATCACTAAGGATATAAAGATGAAAAATAATCATTAGACTTTTCAAAAAATAATTGATACATCAATGAAGTAAAAAAAATGTTAACGATAATTAGGTGTAGCCCTATAGTTGAGTTAGAAGGCTGTGGATGCAGGAAAAGGAAAAAAATTCAGTCTGGAGGGTGGGTGGAACCACAGCGGGAGAAATGTGTCAGGATCAGAAATCACAGCTGAAATGCCGTTTCTATTGTGATCTGTGTATGAACAGAGACTCCAGCAGATCTAATTATAGCAGCATAAACAGTGTGTTGGGTGTGTGTAGGAAAAAGCACTGACCCTACTGTGGTCAGTATTTCATATTTATAAAGTGGTGAAAATCATTGAGGGCAAATGTAGTCAGGATGAGAGTGATTTAATAATTTTTGCATGATCGGTGTGTGCAGCTATAGACTTCAGTTGTTTTAGAAATGTGTAGCTTAATTTCTGACTCTTTTGCTGACAGTTACTACGTCCTGGCACACGGAGGAAGATGTGTATCGTGCGCCACCCATTGATCGCTCCATCCTGCCTACAGCGCCCCGCGCTGCCCGCGAGCCCAATGTAGACCGCTCACGTCTGCCGCGTTGCCCACCATACACCGCCTTCTTGGGCAACCTGCCCTATGATGTGACTGAAGACTCCATTAAGAGCTTTTTCCACGGACTCAGTGTAAGTTGCTTAATTTTTTTTGTTTTAACCGACATTTACCCCATTGTATTATTATGATAAGTATTTTATGATTCTAAATCCATGCTTAGTTAATTTTGTAGGACTTAGTTAAATTTGAAATACTGATGGTAGGGCTGCATGATACTCATTTTTAACTATTAAATCTACTGTGTTGTATTCAAACATACTGTATTTATCCAAACTAGCACCAAATGAGTGGAGGAAGGATCTCACTAATAGGATGTTTTCCAATATTTATTTATCACCTCAAAAGTATTTAAAAATTAAACAGATACTTAAATGATTTACAAATGGTTAACTATACATAAATGCCATATATTATCTGTAATAAATTGCAGCCTTTTGAGATGATACGTGAGCTGTAATTCGTCTTTTTCAGCTTATAATTGTAGTCTGAATTTCTGTTGTGTAACTCGCTGTTTTCATTGATCTCTAACTTGAATATCCAATATATGCGCTGTCCTATAGGTATGTTTATAGTGTAGACTTTACTAGTGTCCCTTTCCCCTATAAATCTTTATTTTTTTCTAGAGCAGTGTTTCTCATTCTTGAAGTACCTTTGCCCTGCACACTTTGGTCTGTTTGTTCCTTTAGCTCACCCAGTTTATCCTAGTCTAGCCTGATTATTAGTTAATGGCTTTGTTGGGGGCAAAAAATCAAAGTGTACAGTAAGAATGCAATTTCTGTGTCTCTTCTGTCTATTCAGGTTATAAAGTATTAAAAATGTATTCCTCGTTGCTTACTGTAATAAAACACAATTTGACACTCAAAGAAAAGAAGCTCTCTCTTTCAGTGAGGTTATAGTATTGCCAAACTGCTTTATTTACTCTGATCTGTTCCTGTAGATAAGTGCAGTGCGTCTCCCACGAGAACCCAGTAACCCGGAGCGACTGAAGGGCTTTGGCTATGCAGAGTTTGACGATGTGGAGTCTCTGCTACGTGCACTCAGTCTCAATGAGGAGGTGAAACATTTTTATGATTGTCCAGTACTGTTTAATTCTTTTGAATACTACTGGCCAAACAGAGGAAAAGTTTGTCTAACTAAATATAAGTTCATATTTAAGAATATAATTTAAGTCTTTTTTTTTTTTTTTTTTGCTTTTAATTTTTTTCTTCTTTTTTTATGCAAAGACTAAACTTTTTCCTTATGAGAATTGAGATACATTATGACTATAATTCTTTTCTTGGTCTTTAGAACTTGGGGAATCGTCGCATTCGTGTTGATATTGCAGATCAATCCAATGAGAAAGGTATGATTAATGACTAAATGCTGCATACATTTCTCCTCAACTGAAGACTTCCTTAATGTAATCTTAATTCTTTTACAGATTTGTTTAATTAATAAACATAAATTAAATGAGCACTCTTTTACAGAGAGGGACGACCGTTCAATGTCGGGTCGAGACCGTAATCGTAGCATTGACATGGGACCAGACAAAACTGACTCAGACTGGCGAGCCAGGCCAAGTGCCGACGCGGATGAAGGGCCACGCAGGGACGATGGCTATGGAGAAAGTGAGCAATTTAAATTCTGTTAACAAATGAGTTTTGTTTTAGTTGGTTGCATTTGTTCTCAGTTCTTTAGTTGGGAACTATTTGTCATTTATCTTGTTATAACTACTGTTGGTGTTCTGAGGGGAGCTGCTCTATCTGTGCACTTAAATTAAACACAATTCTAATTCTTCCTGTATGGTAGGATCCCGAGATCGCTACGACTCTGACAGGTTCCGCGATGGCCCGCGTCGGGACACTGAGCGCTATGACAGTGGCAGAGACCGATACCGCGATCGGTATGATGACCGGGACCGAAGAGACTTTGATAGAGGTGACACTTCATTACAGTGCCTGATTACCAACACGTAACTATTGACTTTGTATAACAACATGACATCAGTCACCCATTGGAGGTTCATATTTGATTTGCAGATTAGGCGAGTGCAAGACAACCCTCAGTAAAACATCTGGTCAGAGAAAATCACCTGTTTTTCATGTTTAATGATTTCTCAGGCTACGGTTTGATTATTACCAGTCAGTGTGTATTGTAGTAACACCTTCTTCTCTAGTGGTTTTTCTTCATTATGTTCAACACTGTACATTAATACTGAAGACATCCAAACTATGAAAGAACACATATACTGTAGACGTGACCATATTGTCTACATAATTCTATATTTGTTCTGTCATAATTTCAGTGTCTTCAGTATTAATATACAATGTTTGGAAATAAGGACAAATCTATTGAATCAGACGGGGTATCCAAATGTTTGACTGGTACTGTACCTTACACAGATCAGCCAAATCATTAACACTACCACCAGATGAATTGAGTAACGCTGATTATCATTTCTATACCTGTAAACAGGTGACATGGTCATGGCCAACCAAGGCTTGTTTATGGCTGTGGAGAGCAAAGGTTAGCCTGTCTGGTCCGATCTCACAGAAAAGTACATGCAGCACGAATTGATAAAAATGATAGCAAGGTATGATAGATTGCTGGCTATGATTGAAAGGTATCAGAACTCTCAGTGCATTACAGCGGCTTAGCAGGCAAAGGGTTCAAGGTTGTTGCTCCAGATTCCCCAGATAACAATTTTGATCAAGTGTCGGTGGGACAGACCACTCTAATCCATGGAGGCCCCAACTTGCAATTTACAACACATAACGGATCTGCTGCTAATGGCCTGCTATCCAGATACTTTCACAGGTTTTGTGGAGTCAGGTTTTTAGGGGTCAGACATGTTTTGGTGGCACAAGGGGAACCTAAAATTGCACATTACTCATTCATTCATTCATTCATTCATTCAGAAACGTGGTCATGGACAGATGGCTAATCCTCATCTTTATAATCGATTTCCAGGCCCCTATTTGCATACCCTCTTCCAGCTGGTGTTCAGTTCAGCACCATGCAGCATGTTAGCTGGTTGGAGACCATCTTTACATCCTGTGTGATTAGCCAGCATCAATTTAATTTTTAATTGTATGTTGGACAGGAAAATATAAAGTATATAGAATGTTTACAAATCCTAAGCTTACCATCGTTATAGAGGTATTACAAATACCATTATATGACTTTGCACTAAGACAAATGAACCATATTGTTTCATATGTGCAGTTATAAGTGTCTTTTATGTCTTAGGTTTTGACTCTCGTGGTGGAGGGCGTCGTCCATTCGGCAGTGGCTTCCGGCGTGACTATGACGACCGGCGGGATGATTATCGTGGCAGCGGAGATCGGTATGGGGATCGCTATGGTGACCGTGATGACAGATATGAGAGAAAGGACGAGAGACGCGAGGACCGAGGTGAGACATCTCTGTTTATGTTAAATCAACAACTCCAACACCCCTTGCAAAATTACAGGAGCCTTGTGAGAATTAATGTGTTGTCTGCATATTTTTTTATTAGATGAGAAATTCTCTGCTTTATCCTCTTTTGTCTTCCTATGTTTTGTGTGCTCTACCCATGTTGTATTGTTCTGCGCTTCCTGTTCCACTACCTGCAGTTTTATTATACTGATTGCACTTTGTAAGCTCCTGTGTACAGAGCCTATGTATGCTCTCGTGTTATGGTCAATATCCCTGGAAGATTTTGTCTGACTGTATATGTTGGGAGAATAAAGATTTTCCTGTATTTCTCAGGCCCTACTCAGAGGCCCAAGTTAAACCTGAAGCCACGTAGTGTTCCAAAGGAGGAGGACAAGATCAGCGCCCCTACAGCTGCCTCTGGTCGATCAGCTTCCATCTTCGGAGGGGCCAAACCAGTTGATACGGCTGCTAAGGAGCGGGAAGTGGAGGAGAGACTGAAGAAAGAGCAGGAGAGGCTGCAGAGACAGCTGGAAGAGGACAAGGGGAGAGGACCTGAGCGCAAGCCCAGAGAGAGGTAAATCACACATCCAGTCAGAAACTTTATCAACTGAATTTAATTTCGAGGTCTTTTATTTGGCAAAACTTGCATTGGATAATTCAGTAACATCAGCAGAGATAAAACATGGTTCAAGTACTAATACTAAGAGAACATTGTGACTGGATGACAGTAAGGACATAACTGCTCATATTGGGCACTTTATTAGAAACACTAATATTAATTTAGGGTCTCGTTTTTCTTTAAAAACGTACAGCATTGTGGTATCGCTTCCACAATTCCTTTGGGATTCTAGTCCATGGTGACTTGATTGCATCATGTTCCTTAGAGATTTTGCAGGTTCACTTTCATGCTGCAAATGTCTCATTCATCACAAAGATGTTCAAGTGGATTCAGATCCAGTGTCCGCTATACTATACGGCCACTGAAGAGCACTGAACTCATTGTCATGCTCATGGAACCTGTTTAACATGACGTTTTGTTTGCGAGATGGAGCATTATCATGCTAGACGTAGTGATCGGAAGATCGTGGCCATGAAGGGTGCACATGGTCAGGAACAATATTTAAGTCGTCTGTGACACTTTTAAAAAAGGACGGATTGCTATTAAGATTGCCTTAGACCTCTTTCATCAACAAGGCATTTCCCTCCGCAGAGCCTCAGCTCCCTGGATGTTTTATTTTTAGATATTAGACAGGATGGTGCAATAGAGACTGCTATGTGTGAAAATCCCAGGAGATCAGACAGCCTGGTACTAGGGATCATGACACAGTCAAAATCACCTTATTATATGATGTAAACAATACCTGAATCTGCTGCTCTGTACCTGCATGCATTCTTCTACTGCCACACTTTAGATGGCTAATTTAAACATTAACAAAAATATTTATGTAATTTGTGGGGATAGGGTGCTATTAATACTTATTTTTTCTTATTTACTATAAAATACCGTATAAAATTGCTTCACAAACATTGGATTATAAACATCCTCACTCTCGTACTTTAAGATTTTTCCAGTAGATGGCATCATCACATTAGTGTCCTTGTTGAGAGCAAGCGACGCCCTCATTTAAGCTCATGTGCTGCAAAATACTTTGCTAGATCACCTATTATATCTGACTCTTATTGTAAAACTTAAAGTCTAGTGATCTGCTGGCTCCTGCGTTATAGACATGAGAGGATTATATGGTTCTCGGTTCACTTTTTTTTTCTTCTCCTCACTGTTTTCTTCACTTGCGCAAGGCCCTTAACCCTATCTGCTCCAGGGGCGAGGTATCATGCTGACCCTGCGCTCTGATCCCGGTTATGTTGGGAAGTACGAATTTCACTGTGCAGTAATGTATATGTGACAAATGCTTAACTTCAGTAACTGTAAGAGCAGCATGTTGATTGTTGAAGGCCTTCTGATTTATAGAGAAGAAACACAGCACAGACAAGAAGTAATACCCATTTCTCTGTGTCTGGCTTCACTTGGAGCTGCAGAATTGTCCCAAGTGTGCTTTTACTTATAGACTTCCTTAAGCAAACTAAACTCAGTTCTCTTAAGCGAGACCAAAACATGGATCGACAGAAAAGGGACTCCACTTCAGCCCTGATGTGACCTCCGTTCTCTCACTACAGTTTTGCTGGCAATTAATTGAGTACCTGACAAACAATACTACTACTACTAATAATAATAATATAATAGTAAATGTTCATGTTTTTTCCCACTTTGCAAACAGGAACTTTAAAAACAATTGACATTGATGATTAATTTCGTTGTCTTTTTATTTTTATTATTTATTATTTTTTAGTTGATATTTTAAGAACCTTGGTGCAGTAGCATGTGGTCTATCCTAGGGCAAGCAGAGAGGGCCAAAATACAAGGGCGGAAATCAAATTGATTTTATAAGACATGGGTTAAGCAACGTGAACTTGACGCAATTGAACTAATTGTTCCGAGTTTGTTTTGAGAGCTAAAAGGAACCAAATTTGAAAACATCCCAAGTTTCATTGTTTTCTGTGAAATTAACCATGACACTCAGAATCCTTAATCATCATATTTTTAAATTAAACCAGAACTGACTGCTGAATGAAAGTATTTAACATGGGAAAATAATATTTATTAAGTGTTGTGTTTTTTGTCCCCTCTACACATTCAGACATCCCAGTTGGCGAAGTGAGGACCAAGCAACAGAACGGTCACGAACAGGAAGCGAGTCATCACAACCAGGAACCACCACCAGCAGAGGTGCATCTTGGTTCATTATGATGCTTGAGCTCATCATTTGTTATTATTATTATTTGAAAAGGAAACTCACTCCTCTGGTTGCAGGCTCAAGACGCAGAGAAAGCGAGCGTTCCTTGGAGAACGAGGTTTTCAGTGGGCGTGAGGATGAGCCACCTTCTCCAGGGAGCCAATCCTCATCATCTAAGCAAGATGGGCTTCCCCTGAAAGTGGTTCCAGCTCCGCCCCCTAAAGAGAATGTCTGGGCGAAGAGAAGTGCCATGAGCAGTGGCTCTTCTGATCATGAGGTGAAACCTGGTCCTTCCAAAAGGTCAGAGTCCAAACAATCAGCACTCACGTAGGAAATACGCTGCTTGTTTTTTTTTTGCTTCCAGAGAAAAGGCCTGCGAGCGTTCTGACCTGATTTAAGCAAGAATGGCAGATTTAGAGTTAATTTGTGATGAGTGATGAGTTTACCACCATGCTGTAACCATTCAACAGCAGTTAAACATTAAATTTTTTTCATGCTAAATTACAGGAAAATATTATAAGCGCTTAGTTAATAAGCAAGTAAATGATAACTATCAAATAAAAGCAATTAACTTATTTCATTGATATTTCGAAAATGCTACCTGTCAGAACAACGAGTTTGAATAAGGTCGTTTTGGTCTGTCTGATTTCAGCTCTACAAGCTCGGGTGATGAGAGAGTTCCCCAAAAAGTCAAAGGTAATAATCAAGCATTTTGAGAAATCATGAAAGATCACAATTACAGATGATGTGCATTAAATG
Source organism: Channallabes apus (assembly GCA_030522415.1). Classification (NCBI taxonomy): domain Eukaryota; kingdom Metazoa; phylum Chordata; class Actinopteri; order Siluriformes; family Clariidae; genus Channallabes; species Channallabes apus. The sequence continues at coordinate 21,623,522 of CM060117.1, read as the reverse complement.
ACAGAAATGCCTGAAGATCACATCCAAACATGGACCTTACCCAATCTGTTCCGACAAAGTTTAAGGCACACGATTGATTAGACTTTTATAGCATTATAATTTCCCTTTACTTTAACTAAGGCATCAAAGTTCGAGAGAAGGAGCTCCACAAATCCCTCACCTTAGCCGCCACATTTGAACACAAGACAGTGTTCCTGTCTTTGGATTGAACAGGAACACTGACTGCTCCCCGGACCTTCTCACCATCAGTGCCTGACCTTATTAATGTCGCACACTTTAAATAAGCTTTCACAGAAAGTGAGCATTAAATCTGCATTAGGATGTGGATGTGGTGATCAGATGTCAAATCAACTTTTTTACCTTATAGCATACCACATGTACCTTGTTTGTTAATACTAAACACTATATGGCACTAGTATACTATACTACACTAGTATACTATAGTATAGTATATGTAGTATACTTGTTCCGTAAAGCATTGTTGATTAAATGCTTTATCTAGCTTCTAGGTAAAATTTAGAACAATAATGGACTCATTACAAGACCAAACCTGAAGGATTATAGAGATAGATGAGATATAAGTAGCTTTATGCATGGACACAAGTTGTTCGATCTTTTGGACTAGGGCTGGGTGATATGGCTGAAAAATGTATCACGAGATCAGTGTTTCATATCGGTCGATAACGATAATTATTGATATTTTTTATGACCCATTTAAAATAAGGACCAGGAGAAGAATATATTATATTTAAACATTTTTATTTTAAACTTAACCTTCCTATGATCATAGTCCCATCAGTTATTAAGACAGAAATGTCAACAACCATGGAAAAATCAAATAATTAAAATGTAAACATAATTCTAAAGTCACAATGAACACTTAACAATGGTGCAAAATTAAAAGAAAATGTAAGAAATGCTTAATAAAGTGTAATAAAATAGTGCAATGCGTTTATTATATCAGATGCCTTTAGACTCTAAAGAGAAAACTACAACAAAAATATACTGTTGTAATATATTTGAGTTTGATGTTAATTCACTGGCAGGCCACCAGGGGGCAATACCGCGCTGTATACTATATATGTCGTGTGCACTGAATGCAGTAAAAGAAGAATACCTTTTTCTCCATGCCTCCGTTTCTCACACAAAAAGCAAGTAATATTATAGATGTTAGTTGTACATATTGATGGAAACATAACAATTGTCATACCAAAGAATAAACTACCCGCCAAAGTGACTAAAGTTATTACCCGCCACAGCCGAATTTTACCCGCATTTGGCGGGTGGGCGGGTGCCAATTTCAACGCCGTCTTGTCTCCGTTTATGCTTCCTGAATCGCAACCGTACTACTTCCGGGTCCTAGAGCCGGTCGCGGAGCGAGTGCGCATGGCAGAGGTCGCAAAGCTAGTTTGGTTGCTGTTTTCTTCCGACAAAGAATAAAAAAATATCGAACACATTTTTATTGGTATCGATCACGTGTCTATCGCAAAACATATCGTTATCGTATTATCGCCCAGGTCTGTTTTGGACCCTTTGCAACTTTTAAAAAAGGGAAAATAAAAGAAGGGTCTACACTCTCCATGTTCACATCAAAGCAAAATTCAAAGCTGCTGTAAAGTCCCAAGAAACTGCGATCATCATTGTTTGTTTCATTGGCATGTTTCTTTTTCATAGTACGATGCAAATGCCTCCATCCCCATATTAAGCTGCTATGCTAGGGACGTTGTTGCATACTTGCTTATGCATTTGTGTACATCTGTACCCAAACTGTTCTAATTGGCGCTTTGTAAGTTTGGTTGCAAACTCATGCCTGAATTCATACCATAAAAAAAAAAAATTGAAGGCAAGCATGGTACTGTACAGGTCCTTCTCAAAAAATTAGCATATTGTGATAAAGTACATTATTTTCTGTAATGTACTGATAAACATTAGACTTTCATATATTTTAGATTCATTACACACAACTGAAGTAGTTCAAGCCTTTTATTGTTTTAATATTGATGATTGTGGCATACAGCTCATGAAAACCCAAAATCCCTATCTCAAAAAATTAGCATATCATGAAAAGGTTCTCTAAACGAGCTATTAACCTAATCATCTGAATCAACTAATTAACTCTAAACACCTGCAAAAGATTCCTGAGGCTTTTAAAAACTCCCAGCCTGGTTCATTACTCAAAACCGCAATCATGGGTAAGACTGCCGACCTGACTGCTGTCCAGAAGGCCATCATTGACACCCTCAAGCAAGAGGGTAAGACACAGAAAGAAATTTCTGAACGAATAGGCTGTTCCCAGAGTGCTGTATCAAGGCACCTCAGTGGGAAGTCTGTGGGAAGGAAAAAGTGTGGCAGAAAACGCTGCACAACGAGAAGAGGTGACCGGGCCCTGAGGAAGATTGTGGAGAAGGACCGATTCCAGACCTTGGGGGACCTGCGGAAGCAGTGGACTGAGTCTGGAGTAGAAACATCCAGAGCCACCGTGTACAGGCGTGTGCAGGAAATGGGCTACAGGTTGCAAATTTTGCATGTCATTCGGAAATCAAGGTGCCAGAGTCTGGAGGAAGACTGGGGAGAGGGAAATGCCAAAATGCCTGAAGTCCAGTGTCAAGTACCCACAGTCAGTGATGGTCTGGGGTGCCATGTCAGCTGCTGGTGTTGGTCCACTGTGTTTTATCAAGGGCGGGGTCAATGCAGCTAGCTATCAGGAGATTTTGGAGCACTTCATGCTTCCATCTGCTGAAAAGCTTTATGGAGATGAAGATTTCATTTTTCAGCACGACCTGGCACCTGCTCACAGTGCCAAAACCACTGGTAAATGGTTTACTGACCATGGTATTACTGTGCTCCATTGGCCTGCCAACTCTCCTGACCTGAACCCCATAGAGAATCTGGGGGATATTGTGAAGAGAAAGTTGAGAGACACAAGACACAAGAATCTGCAAAAGGATTCCCGACCAAGTATTGAGTGCAGAACTGAACATAATTATTTGAAGGTTGACTTTTTTTTGTATTAAAAACACTTTTCTTTTATTGGTCGGATGAAATATGCTAATTTTTTGAGATAGGGATTTTGGGTTTTCATGAGCTGTATGCCACAATCATCAATATTAAAACAATAAAAGGCTTGAACTACTTCAGTTGTGTGTAATGAATCTAAAATATATGAAAGTCTAATGTTTATCAGTACATTACAGAAAATAATGAACTTTATCACAATATGCTAATTTTTTGAGAAGGACCTGTTTGTGCTTACGAGTATCACTTTGGTCTTTAACTGACTTTGTGCATGTTCATCTCTCCTGCTCCTTACGGGGGCATGTTTGTGTTAAAAGTGGGCACACATGTGACCCGGATATGTTGTGGCACAAAGCACAAAATGAGTCTGCATGCTCAAAATGCTAGTTCCTCCTTGTTTTTTGTTGTTTTAGTTCTTCTGCTTACATTTATTTTTCTTTCTTTTGAAGTATTGCATAAGGCTGTAGCTATTATGTTAATACTACTTCTTGGCAAAAGCAGAGAATACTGACAAGTGGTTAGCATACAGGACATTTAGACCAGGTCAGCTTTGCATGTTTCTTGTGCTTGGTGTTCGTGAGAGGCTTTTAGATGCAACATATTTTAGACTGAATAGATGAATAGTTGCTCTACCTCTGTGAAGCGCACGCATCATGCCTGCCAGCCAGTCTCAGCTGGGCTAATGGAATGTTCCTTCTGTATGACCGAAAGGGGGTGGTGTGTGCAATAGTCAGATATCAAAATCCACATGCCTGAAAGAGAACAAATGTTAAACAGTTTTACAGTACGTATATATGTACAGATTTGACAGTACAGGTATATATATCATGGTAAGCTAAGATAGATCTTTATTGATTTGTTTCTGAAATGTACAGAAACCTTAAGGTTTTGTTTTGTTTTTTGGCAAGAGAAATTTCACTTGACTAATACTTATCTGGTACTTATTACTTGTCAATGTTGCATTTCAACAATTGACTTATAATATTAGTGCAGCCCTCTGCTGGGTAACGCTTTCGACTCTATCATGGTCTATACTTGCAAACTCTCCTTGCAGATGAGAATAGAGGAGATGGTCCACGTCGGGGCCGCGGGGGGGCTACAGCTCTGGCAGCAGGGAGAGACCGGCGCAAAGAGACAGACAAGTTAGCCTCTAATGAGTAGAATTTTTAGCAGACATGGAGTCCATTGGCATCTCCCCATATATCGCAAATCAAAATTGTTGCCTTATGGCTTTACAGTTTCATATCTAATTTTATATCCATATTACCACCACTATCTGTTCTACATCGTGTTGTATTTAAGCCCTAATTTCTTTACAAAAGAAAAATAGTTGGGCTTTGTGCAAAATGGTTCATTCATGACATACATTGAACCACTCAGCTTGCAATTTGTCCATAAACCCTCAAGAAAAGAGTTAGTTTTTAGCCATCAGACTAAGTGTGGCTTTACATGCATGCCGGAGTCTGCTGTTTCAGTCTGTTCTACGTTGCTTGTAGAAAGGACGTCAGAAGAGAGCGAGATCTCAGACCAGCACCAGGGCCAAAGAAATATGAGGAACTTCCCAGTCCTGTGAGTGACCGAGTGAAGGCACTTTCTCTGGGTGTAACCTCCTGTCCCATGACCTTATATATATTTTAGTGTCTAGGTGTGCCTGTGTCTTAGTCCAAATATTCTTAAATGAGTAGCTGCTGTGTGATTACAGTTTGTTTATCATTTTATTTAGTAAAATGAAGTGAAGAGGTGGCTATAATTTAGCCTGTTCTGTCAAAATCAGTATTTCGCAGCATATTGCACTATTGAGTCATTATATGTAAACAGTCCAAATGAGACCTAATTAGTTTACACTTGCTTACTTGCTGCCAATCTCGCATCTATTTGCTTTTATGAAAAAAATATTGAGAGCGAGCCACACTGTAGTGTGAGAATATTCATATGGTAATAATTTAAAGCATAAAAGGAGCAGATTTTAATGGCATCTTCTAGTTAATAGTTGGGCTCTCAACCAAACTTCATTATCTGTTCAAATCCTTTATGCTCCATAACCGTTTTTAATAATTCCATTTAATTGATAATACTCAATGTCCACCATTAGGAACATCATACTAAGTCCCAGTTCTTTGTGGCATGAAATCATAAACATTGTGTATACTGTACATTCCTTTGAGCTTTTGGACCCTGTTACATCATAAGATTGGAGCAGATTATTGATCTTCATATTCATGCTCCTGAGTGCCAGTCTCACATCCCACAACAGTGCTCGGTTAGGTTCAGATGTGTTGATTGAGGAAGTCATCATGTACCTGGAACCAGATTCAGTTTGAGACAACTTGTACATTACAAGGGGAATCTATCATGCTGGAAGTAGCCATTAAATTGTGTATTTAAAGAGATGCGTTTGGTCAGGAACAGTAATCACTTGTAGGCTCTTTCTCTTAAGCAATGATGAATAGTGTTGATGGTTTCAGTTTGTGGGAAGAAAAAATTTTCCTCCGCACCACCACCTGCCTGCCTGTGCAGCATAGGTTGGGTCCATGGACTCATGCGGTTAATGCTACATTATGACCTCACTGCATAAATGTATGACTTTTATTTTTTTAAGATAAAATGATTGATCAAAATGGTAATGTTTTTCTAATCTAATTTTCTAGTTTTAGTCTCAGATCCACCTAAAAGTTTAACATATTATGCACTCTCAGATGCTTTTCTACTCACAACAGTTGGGTTACTGTATATTTTGTAAAATCAGCAGTTCGCAATGTGTTCCATAGCCTGGAAATGGTACTGTATGCGTGGCAACTCCAAATCCTCTAGTCACGTCTGTTTGCATTGCACCAAGATGAAGTATTCCGATGGCTCTGTCTGTGCTAACATTGTCTAAACGGGACATGTCAGCTGTACATAATCGCAGGACAAATGTGTACAGTGCATGTGCAGAGTGCTTCTTAAGAAGATATGAGTCAGGTTATCTATATAAATAAAAGAGAGGTTTTGTCTGTACTAGGGATGTGCACAAGTACTCGATTAATCATCAGCGACGATCGAGCGTGATCGAGCGAGAGTTCTTCCTTCTCGAAACTCTGCCTCGGGGATCTCTGTCTCCACCTCTTTGATATCTTTGTTTCATACATTGGTGGATCCGAAACCAGGCTCAGAAAAATTTCTGTCTGTCGGTCGGTCTGTTGGTCAGTCTCAGCATCACACAAAACTGGCTGGACAGAATTTAATTAAACTATACCAGTCCTTCAGTATCTGCTTGAAGTTAAACCTGCAAAATGTTGAGTAGAAGTTATGTTCCAGGGAGTGTACAGTGGCTTGCAAAAGTATTCGGCCCCCTTGAACTTTTCCACATTTTGTCACATTACAGCCACAAACATGAATAAATTTTATTGGAATTCCACGTGAAAGACCAATACAAAGGTGTACACGTGAGAAGTGGAACGAAAATCATACATGATTCCAAACATTTTTTACAAATAAATAACTGCAAAGTGGGGTGTGTGTAATTATTCAGCCTCCTTTGGTCTGAGTGCAGTCAGTTGCCCATAGACATTGCCTGATGAGTGCTAATGACTAAATAGAGTGCACCTGTGTGTAATCTAATGTCAGTACAAATACAGCTGCTCTGTGACGGCTTCAGAAGTTGTCTAAGAGAATATTGGGAGCAAAAACACCATGAAGTCCAAAGAACACACCAGACAGGTCAGGGATAAAGTTATTGAGAAATTTAAAGCAGGCTTAGGCTACAGAAAGATTTCCAAAGCCTTGAACATCCCACGGAGCGCTGTTCCAGCGATCATTCAGAAATGGAAGGAGTATGGCACAACTGTGTAAACCTACCAAGACAAGGCCGCCCACCTAAACTCACAGGCAGAACAAGGAGAGCGCTGATCAGAAATGCAGCCAAGAGGCCCATGGTGACTCTGGACGAGCTGCAGAGATCTACAGCTCAGGTGGGGGAATCTGTCCATAGGACAACTATTAGTCGTGCACTGCACAAAGTTGGCCTTTATGGAAGAGTGGCAAGAAGAAAGCCATTGTTAACAGAAAACTATAAGAAGTCTTGTTTGCAGTTTGCCACAAGCCATGTGGAAGAAGGTGCTCTGGTCAGATGAGACCAAAATGGAACTTTTTGGCCAAAATGCAAAACGCTACGTGTGGCGGAAAACTAACACTGTACATCACTCTGAACACACCATCCCCACTGTCAAATATGGTGGTGGCAGCATCATGCTCTGGGGGTGCTTCTCTTCAGCAGGGACAGGGAAGCTGGTCAGAGTTGATGGGAAGATGGATGGAGCCAAATACAGGGCAATCTTGGAAGAAAACCTCTTGGAGTCTGCAAAAGACTTGAGACTGGGGCGGAGGTTCACCTTCCAGCAGGACAACGACCCTAAACATAAAGCCAGGGCAACAATGGAATGGTTTAAAACAAAACATATCCATGTGTTAGAATGGTCCAGTCAAAGTCCAGATCTAAATCCAATCGAGAATCTGTGGCAAGATCTGAAAACTGCTGTCCATCTAATCTGACTGAGCTGGAGCTGTTTTGCAAAGAAGAATGGGTCAGGATTTCAGTCTCTAGATGTGCAAAGCTGGTAGAGACATACCCTAAAAGACTGGCAGCTGTAATTGCAGCAAAAGGTGGTTCTACAAAATATTGATTCAGGGGGCTGAATAATTACACAGACCCCACTTTTCAGTTATTTATTTGTAAAAAATGTTTGGAATTATGTATGATTTTCGTTCCACTTCTCACGTGTACACCACTTTGTATTGGTCTTTCACGTGCAATTGCAATAAAATTGATTCATGTTTGTGGCTGTAATGTGACAATGTAGAAAAGTTCAAGTGGGCCGAATACTTTTGCAAGCCACTGTATTTGCCTGACAATGAAAGAAGTACAACTTGGCATTAAACAAGGCATAAGATACTCTATGTTTAGGCATTTGGTATACTCAACTTTATAAAAATTAGATTTCGTTGTTTTAGGCAGTTGGGCAGAGAGTTTTGTCATACAGAAAGAAAGGCAGATATAACAGCCTTAACCTAAAACAATATCACTGATCACATTAAAGCTGATCATCTAATTTTTAGCTTTAACCTTGTAACAAATTCAATTATGAGCCTTTTTTCCCACTTTTTTTTATTGCAAATTTTCTATTGTCCTTGAGTATGAACAACCTTAAGTTTTGCAAAAGACTCCCCCCCCCCCCCCCCCCTCCCCCAGATGATTCAGAAGCTGTCCCTCCACTTTTGATATTGTCATATCTGCATTCGGAAGACTTTATGCTAGTGTTTGGTTACATGTTATATTCTTTCTGTTTTGGTAGAAGTTCAGCTCAGCCAGTAAATACGCAGCCTTACTAATGGATGGCGAGCAGGGAGACGACACTGAGGAAAATGGAGAATGAGGGATTTGCTGCAGGAACATCAGTCAAAGATGAATTATGAATTAATTCTCCAGCTTTTCCTTGCATCAGTGAAGGACCCAGCTCTGCTCCCTTGACGCATATACTTGGAGAAGCAGTAAAATTACATGGCAATCTCTTATAACCACCTTCTGGGACTGAGTGGAAGCAAATGGTGAAAATAAATATCAGACTCCTATTAAACTAAAAGGGTATTTGGGAAGTTGGCTAAGATAATTATAAGTAAAAAAAAAAAAAAAAAAACCTGAGGTTTAAAATGAGCGAATGTTATCCCCTATGTTGCAGCTGATCCAGTATACATTACACACGTTTCTAGCACTAGTTTATGAAAGCAGGGCATGACACAAGGTAGGTCATACCAAAGGAGAGTGTCTTGTTGCTTTTCAGGGTTTACGCTTTTATTATTATTATTTTTCTTACTGATAGGACAGCTGAACCTGTGCTTCTAGAGACATTGGGACCTGCATGATCAGATCAGCAGCATTTTATCTTGCAAAATCATGTCTTAAAGCATATAATATGGGACTTACTAACTGGGAGAAAGAAAGCAAATCGTTTTCCACGCCACATATCAGTTTTATCGCTTCCATTATTGCACTTTCTCCCCAGTAAAGTTTAATTAAAATAATTTTATCATGCAGACCCATTCTCCATGGACAAGATTATAGAGCTACCTCTGTGGCCGGCTGTGCCCTCAGAACGAATATTTTCTATGTAAAATTATTAAAAGCTAGTTAGTCATTTGCAAAGTGTTGCCCCTTAATCAAGTTCTTTTAAACATTGGTGACAAATTGCTTTTTGAATCAACCAGTGCAGTTTGTGTGCATTCTGAATAAAGGTTTTAATAAAAATGGTTGCTATTGTGCAGTCTATATTTTGTGGTTTTATGTTTTGCATGTCTGCCCTGTCAGAAAAAGAAAATATAATTTTGTAAATATTAATATGGAACATGTCTACACTGAATTCACTCACTCATCTTCTATACCGCTTTATCCTGTATTCAGGGTTGCGGTGATCTGGAGCCTATCCCAGGAGGCTTAGAGCATGAGGCAGGGTACACCCTGAACAGGGTGCCAATCCATCGCAGGGCAAACACACACACACACCAATATAGAAGTATAATCTTGTGCAAGGACAAAACAATTGTGCCCACATTTAGGGTGTGTACAAAAACAAACTTGACCTGTTACTTTATATTTCACTATCAGGATGAGTTAAAATGCCACCAAACTACAAGAAATATTACATAAAAGAAATTGCCCACTACGGGCAATTTAGGAACGCCAATTAGCCTAACCTGCATATCTTTGGATTGGAGTACCCGGAGGAAACCCACCAAGCACAGGGAGAACATGCAAACTCCATGCACACAGAGACGGGAATCGGACCCTGGAGGTGCAAAGCGAATCCGTGTCGCCTCTACACTGGATTTATTTAAATGTATATATTAATAGTGATTGTTAACCACAAGATAATATAAAATCATATTAAAACTAGCAAATCTCAAAATTTTTCAATATACAGTACAATATAAACCTCAGAGATTAAATGATTTTTTTAATAATCACATGCCTAGGGCTTGTTTTATCTATGCAGTAAACTGGTATTACTTTAACCAGCAGAAATGAAGTCCATCTTCTGTTAAAGACAGGATGTTTTAAGTTTATCTACAGGACATTTAGTAGACAGATGGTCAAAAGGTCCTGCACTTTATTCTTCCTAAAAGCCACATCTCTAATAAAGAAGGTTGTGTCTGTGGCACTTGGGTTTTGCATTGAGGTCAAAGTATACATGTTAATTCCCAGTAGCACTTTTAAAGTAACATGATCCACGGTACTGCAAGGGAACGTTAAGCATGAACATCCATGTGTAAACACTTGTGTGTATTTCCTTGATGCAGTGCTGAGCAAAGATTTCATGCAGTTTGTAACCTCTGATTCCCATGAAAACAAGCAAGGCTGCATGTCCCTCTCCATGGGAATGAGTTTCTGTAATCAGTATATTGTGTGGATATTTTTAAAGAGGCCAAGTTCAACCCAAATGGATGCAAGGAATTTGCAATGTAACCCTAGGGCATGAAAAGCCATCTCCTAAAATAAAACTGTTTGCTTTCAAAATATATCATGATGATTAAAAGTTCCAGCTATCTTCTTTAGGATGATGTGATTAGAATGATTCTTCACAGAGCAGTGCTATTATCATTTTCATGAAACTCCTTCCTGTGTGTCTCTGGAACCACGGCTAAAGAATGCACTCTTAGCCCTCGGGTTACGAGGTCTCATAAATAAGTGTCCCGGCACTGGAGGCCACCGGAGGCAGCAGTGAGAACAGGCACCCAGTGTTCTTAGCCTGGACATCTGCTTGTGTGTTGTCCATCACTGGGTGACCCTGACATTTTCTCATCATCTTCCTGCTGTTCATTCCCACATCCATCTATTCTGAGATCTGGACCCAAGAGTGCATAACTATATAGGACCAATCCAGACGTTTTTTTTGCCCCCGTGTGATTATTTTGGATGCAGATCCAGGCTTCAGTGAGACTTTGATTATGAGCCCAGTCAGATAGTTTGTTATTTTACTCTCCAAGTAACATTATCAGCTTGATGCAGGATGTTTCTAGTAGCATCCGTACCTTTGTCCTGCTGAGATTCTCTCTTGAATGTTTTGCCAGTTACTACCACTAGTAATAGATTTAATGTCATGCAGCTGTCTTTTTTTTTTTTTTTTTTTACTTCTGGCTTGATTTGGAGCTGTGAGTATTGATTGTTTTTGTTCTTTTCCTTTCTGATCATCATAGTTGGTTTCTTTGCATTTTGGACCCATATTTTTTTTTCCTAATCACCCATAAAATTCCTAATTATAGAGATTATCCTTTAAGAAAATCCAGCTTATTATGAATGAGAGGTTTCTGTTTTTCATATCTTACCTGAGAACACGTCACCTGTTAATATGTGGTTGTCTATGGATTTCTCCTTTTAACCCAGTTTCCCGTTATCCTTTGGAGGAATATAAGGAGCATGTACAGTAGGTGACATGGGTCACTGCACATATGGCTGTAATTTTGGGCCTGTTGCGACCACTGAACTTTATATTTAGTGCTTTGTTAAATTCCACAGCACTACCATGAACTGTAGCCTGATGTAAAATATAACACTAATCTTCTATGTGTTTAAATGTCCTATTGTCCAGGATTTTATTTTTGAACATTTTATCCCTTTCTTTTTATTATGTAATATTTCTTGTAGTTTGGTGGCTTTTTAACTCATCCTGATAGTGAAATATACAGTAACAGGCCAAGTTTGTGTGTTTTTGCACACACCCTAAATGTGGCCACAATTGTTTTGTCCTTGCACAAGATTCCAAGATCCCTTCTATATTGGGATCTAACCAAACCCTGGACAATTCCAGAGTACATTACATACTAAGTGACCGCAGCGTTAGGTGGAGACTGTGTGGTCTGTTCCATAGTGGGTTTGCGAGGGGGCATTTCAATTATGATGTAGTAGACAGCAGGTGGGAGGCCATGTCTTTTACACTTTTGTTTTCCGTGCAGGCATTTTATATGACTTCATGATTATTGACATTCACATCATTATAGCACTGTTGCATAACTTTTTTGTTGCTTTTGCTCTCTGGAAGACATCTGCATTACATTTAATGTATTCCAGTTTTTGCTGTTCCTTGATTGATGCTAAAACATAAACCAAATACAGGTGCTCTGCAAGTCCCAGTGAGCTGAGATGCAAAAAAAAATTACTTTCAAGATATCACTAACATGAGCCTTTACAGTCTAGTCTGAAAATAATAAATACTTGCAATCAGAAAGAACTGCTCACATGAACTCATATAAGGGTGAATGAAAAAATATCCACATTCTAGCTGTAAAATGTATTTTAATTAAACTTTTAGAAAGTATTTATACCATAATGTCCATGCTTTTCAATACATCTGTCAACATACCTTCCATATTCCTGTACTTTACATTAAAAAGTGTTTAGTGCTAAGCTGCGAGCCACGAATGCACTGCTGTCTTCACGTCTTCATCAGAAGTAAATGTTCATCCTTATAGGACTGTTTTCAGTTGGAACAAACGGGTGAAAGTTTGATGGGGCAGGTATATATTTATTAAGATAGGCGGCGCGGTGGTGTAGTGGTGAGCACTGTCGCCTTGCACCTCCAGGGTCTGGGTTCGATTCCCCGGCCAGGCTTGATTCCCGTCTCTGTGTGCATGGAGTTTGCATGTTCTCCCCGTGCTTGGTGGGTTTCCTCCGGGTACTCCGGTTTCCTCCCACAGTCCAAAGATATGCAGGTTAGGCTAATTGGTGTTCCTAAATTGCCCATAGTGTGAGAGTGTGTGTGTGTGTGTGCCCTGCGATGGATTGGCACCCTGTCCAGGGTGTACCCCGCCTAGTGCCCGAAGTCTCCTGGGATAGGCTCCAGGTCCCCCGCGACCCTGAACACAGGATTAAGCGGTATAGAAAATGAATGAATGAATGAATGTATTAAGATAAGTTTTAATATAAACAGAGTACGGATAGTTTTTTTTTTTTACACATATGATATTCTGACATTAATGTGGTTATCTGGAAGTTTGCATTAGTTGCCACGGAAGATGCATTTCATGACCAATAGCCATACAATTATTGCAATGATCATTGAGAGTACTGCAGTACAGTATATATAATATAGAAAGTGAACATCAGTGTTAATAATCTTTTAGTACCTTAAATTGTGTGTAGATCTTAACAACGTACACCCAAATATTAATAGAGTCTGGAATGTTTGGTTGCAAGTTGAGAAGGGAAACTGAATATATCTGCACTCAGATGTCTTCCACACATTTTGCCAGAGATCACAAAGACTGTCTGAATGGGAGAAAGTGATCTTTAGTAATATATTCAGGTTTTTTCACTAAAGTAATGGACAGGTCTATGCAAGGAGGATCCTGGAAGAAGCATTTAAGGCAACTAAAAACCATTATGGTCTGGTCTCTTGATGCATTACAGCTAAAGGTGTTGGATTTGAACCAAACATCAATGGCTGACTGGTGATATTTATATCAACCTACTGGCAGACTCACTGTTCCCACCTTCATTCACTGCCTAGTGACTGGAACTTCCAACAAGACAATGCCACGTACTATTCAAATCTCAAACCTCATCTACCGGCCACTCTTGTCCCACCTCAGCCAGACTTTAGACTTTAAAGCTGACTTTAACATTAAGTATTTTCCCCCTCAGTTCTGGGCGCGTTCCTTATTATTCTCTGCCTGTTTTCTCTTACGCTTGCCAAGGGTAGTAGCACGGGTTTTATTTTGTCCCAGAGATAGTACCTCTGCATGTATTCCATGAACTAACAACCTTAGTTTCTCTTTTCATGGGTTCTCAACTGTCTTCCTCCTTCTCTGCCAGTCTTTTCCTTCTAGCTTTTTTTCTACACTACATAATCTGTCTGCAAAAGAAATCCTGCAGATTATCTTTTCCCCCCTTGGATCACATCCCATCCACCATGAAAATGATCTTGCCAGATCTTTCCTAAAGAAAATTATACATAAATGTTCATGTAAAAAAAAAAAAACACATGAGAGACACCAAGGAATATTCTCATCCTGAAAAAAAACTTCCCAGATAACTCAGACATCAGCAACTACTGATTGATATCTCTTCTCTTCTTTCTTCCTAACCCATTGTGACCCTATGTGCCATCTGACCTTTGCATGTGGTCCAGAATGTGGCTGCAAGAGATGTTTTCAATCTTCCTAAATTTCTCCCCCGCCCAACCCATTGCTGTGTTCCATCCCTGGCTTCCTATTGATACCTGCATCAGATTTAAAACTGGTGAAGCTTTCATACAAAGCCAAAAATGGACCAATCCCAACTTTGGAACATTACGCTACACTCCTTTTGGGCTACTGGCTTAACTGGACCCTTCTTTCAATAATGCAAAGGGGATATGCAGCAAGATTCTTCTGTGTCCTCGACCCAAGTAGTGGAATGAACCTTCTACTGTCTTAAAGATCAAATGCCTACCTCTTCACCAAGCACATAAATTAGCATTAATTTGATCTTTTTTAAAAAATCCCCTGACATTAGTTTTTTTTTTCTTGCTGTACTAACCTCTTCCACTGTTTTAGCTTGATAGTGTGCTTAGTACCTGTTATTCATAAACACTATCTGCTAATGAAATGATATATATATATATATATATATATATATCAGCTAGTGTTTATGAATAATAAATATATATATATATATATATATATATATATATATATATATATATATATATATATATATATATATATATATATATATATATATGTATATATATATATATATATATATATATATATATATATATATATATACACAGTGGTGTGAAAAACTATTTGCCCCCCTCCTGATTTCTTATTCTTTTGCATGTTTGTCACACAAAATGTTTCTGATCATCAAACACATTTAACTATTAGTCAAAGATAACACAAGTAAACACAAAATGCAGTTTTTAAATGAGGGGTTTTATTATTTAGGGAGGAAAAAAATCCAAACCTACATGGCCCTGTGTGAAAAAGTAATTGCCCCCTGAACCTAATAACTGGTTGGGCCACCCTTAGCAGCAATAACTGCAATCAAGCGTTTGCGATAACTTGCAACGAGTCTTTTACAGCGCTCTGGAGGAATTTTGGCCCACTCATCTTTGCAGAATTGTTGTAATTCAGCTTTATTTGAGGGTTTTCTAGCATGAACCGCCTTTTTAATGTCATGCCACAACATCTCAATAGGATTCAGGTCAGGACTTTGACTAGGCCACTCCAAAGTCTTCATTTTGTTTTTCTTCGGCCATTCAGAGGTGGATTTGCTGGTGTGTTTTGGGTCATTGTCCTGCTGCAGCACCCAAGATCGCTTCAGCTTGAGTTGACGAACAGATGGCCGGACATTCTCCTTCAGGATTTTTTGGTAGACAGTTGAATTCATGGTTCCATCTATCACAGCAAGCCTTCCAGGTCCTGAAGCAGCAAAACAACCCCAGACCATCACACTACCACCACCATATTTTACTGTTGGTATGATGTTCTTTTTCTGAAATGCTGTGTTACTTTTACACCAGATGTAACGGGACACGCACCTTCCAAAAAGTTCAACTTTTGTCTCGTCGGTCCACAAGGTATTTTCCCAAAAGTCTTGGCAATCATTGAGATGTTTTTTATCAAAATTGAGACGAGCCTTAATG
The DNA here is from genome assembly GCA_030522415.1 of Channallabes apus. Lineage (NCBI taxonomy): Eukaryota > Metazoa > Chordata > Actinopteri > Siluriformes > Clariidae > Channallabes > Channallabes apus. Next base: position 21,607,848 of record CM060117.1, on the reverse strand, counting down.
AGCCTTTTTGCTTAAAAGTGGTTTGCGCCTTGGAAATCTGCCATGCAGGCCGGTTTTGCCCAGTCTCTTTCTTATGGTGGAGTCGTGAACACTGACCTTAATAGAGGCAAGTGAGGCCTGCAGTTCTTTAGATGTTGTCCTGGGGTCTTTTGTGGCCTCTCGGATGAGTTGTCTCTGCGCTCTTGGGGTAATTTTGGTCAGCCGGCCACTCCTGGGAAGGTTCACCACTGTTCCATGTTTTTGCCATTTGTGGATAATGGCTCTCACTGTGGTTCGCTGGAGTCCCAAAGCTTTAGAAATGGCTTTATAACCTTTACCAGACTGATAGATCTCAATTACTTTTGTTCTCATTTCTTCCTGAATTTCTTTGGATCTTGGCATAATGTCTAGCTTTTCAGGTGCTTTTGGTCTACTTCTCTGTGTCAGGTAGCTCCTATTTAAGTGATTTCTTGATTGAAACAGGTGTGGCAGTAATCAGGCCTGGGGGTGACTACAGAAATTGAACTCAGGTGTGATAAACCACAGTTAAGTTATTTTTTAACAAGGGGGGCAATCACTTTTTCACACAGGGCCATGTAGATTTTGAGTTTTTTTTCTCCCTTAATAACGTAAACCTTCACTTAAAAACTGCATTTAGTGTTCAATTATTTTCTCTTTGACTAATAGTTAACGGTTTTTGATGAGCAGAAACATTTAAGTGTGACAAACATGCAAAAGAATAAGAAATCAGCAAGGGGGCAAATAGTTTTTCACACCACTGTATATATATATATATATATATAATTTCTGGTATTCAGTATATATACATGAAGCATTATATAGAATATTTAAATGATGATGACATCATAATTGAGAGAAACCCTCAGCCTCATTTTGACACCAGGATTGACACAAAAAAATGATGGAAAATGCATATCACAACCTGAAGCAACAAGCTTGGATATTGTTCACTGTAGTGTTTAACACAATATGTAGGATCAACATTTGATCAATTCTATCGGAGGAAAGAAAAACAAGTAAAAACAAAATCCCAATCCCTAATTATTTTAAGTAATGCACATCATTAAAACAATGATGTCTCAACTCAGACATTTTCAATTCATGAATTATTATCACAGCTTCTGAGAAATGTAAAGCATTTCTAATATAATGACTTTAACCTCTGAAATAGAGAAACATTTAGGCTTCAGCATGAGACTGTATACTTCTTGTGTAGGTTGTGATATTGTGTGTATTTTTTTTTTAACCATAGCTTGTGGTCTTTTAACAGAACTGCTTATTTTAAATGAAGAGAGTATTTATTTTTATAAAAAAAAAAAAGTCGAGGATGCTGAGTCCTCAGCCTCTATTTATCTCTCTTTATTTGGGTTTTTCCCTTGCTTCTATTTCGGAAGTCTTTGTTCTCCAAGCTTTCCCTTTAAAAGACTCATCTGACCCCTGGCAGGTAGTGAGATATGTCTGCATATAAAAACTGTAAATTTTCTTGCCAGGAAGTGCTTGACTGTTGACAGCTTGATGAGGTTGCATTCTTAGGCACAGTCAAACTGCAGGAAAAACACTTTCACAAATTTCACAACTGTATTTAAGTATAGAGTGGCACGGTGGGTTGGTGGTTCGGACTGTCATCTCATGAGTTGGGGGTCTGAACTCACCTCTGGTCAAATCTGCATGGAATTTGCATGTTGTCCAAGGCTTGGTGAGTTTCCTGGGTGTTCCCCTGTTTCTCCAACAATCCAAAGACATTTTGGTACACTCTGACCGGCGTTTGCAAATTGGCATTGCAAAGTGTTTGCTGGTTTCCTGCAATGGGCTAAAGATAATGAATGGATGGATGTCTTTAAGGCATCACACCAGAATGACTGATAAGTAAAGAGAATATCAGACAAACTAATTACTATTAACAGTAGTACTTATGACTTCAGGGTGAAAAGGTTCAGGGTTTGAATTAATTAGCTTTTTGAAGCATTGAGCTCCAAATTTGGCCTATTCTTCTTGTCAATTTGTCTTCAGTTTCCTATAAATTCCTTTCTAGTATGTCTTGGTATATGGCTACATTCATGTTTCTTTTAATGATACAGTATGTAATGCTCCAGGACTATTTGCAGAGAAGCAATTCCCTAACTTGATTCTCCTACCTCAATAGTTCACTGTTTGTTGATTTGGGGATTGTTCTTTATTCAAATGCGAGGTGCTGAATTGTCAGCAAAAGTGTGTATTTTTCTTTGTCTACCCAAAGCATATTGTTCAGAGCACTTTATTGCGTTTTGTTCTCTTTGTAGCTGTTGCTCCTGCTGCTTTCAGGACATCCTACCACCAATGGTGTCTTCTCTCCTGCCATTATTTTCATTAGGCTCAGAGCGGAATGTGAAAGCTTGTATGGTGCACCTGTCCTAGGATGATTAATTATGGCTCCATAACGTTCTACCTACAGTACATATGATCCATCCATCTATCCATACATCCATCTATGTTTTTGTGTGTAAATACAGGGTAATTTTTCAGCCATTCTGATGTAGATTTACTAATGTATTTCAGATCATTGTTCTGTTGCGTGACCCAATTTTGGCTTTAGAATATAAAGGAGTTCATGGTCAACTCAGTGACTACAAGATCCAGAAGTCCTGCGGCAGCGAAAACAAGGCCAATTCATCACCCTTACACCGCCATGCTTGACATTGGGTTTGAGGTGTTTTAGCTGAAATGTTGTTGGGGTTCATTAAATAGGGCACTTGACATGAAGGTTAAATAACTCCACTTTGGTGTAACACATACAATAGGACATTTTTCAAGAAGCCTTTGGTTTGTACAGATGCAGGTTTGTGAACCTTCCATGTTCTTTTCAGACAGTCGAGGTTTGACTTGGCAATCCTTCCAAGCAAACCATATTTGTTCAGTCATCCTCTAATTGTGCTGTCAGGGGCTTTAACATTTAACATGCTCAGTGAGGCCTGTAGGGTCTGCGATTTAGCTACTGGGTTTTTTGTATTTCTCTGAGCTTTCTAACCTTGAGCTGAATGTGCTGGGACGTCCACTCCTGGGATGGTTGCTTTCTATTCCTAGAATATAAATACTGTGTATCTCTTGGTCTAGTTCAGACATGCAAGACAATCATGGGGAAGACAATCAAGTTGTCCAGAAGACAATTATTGACATGGAGGGAAAGCCAGAGAAGGTCTTTGCTGGAAGGGCTGGCTGTTTGAAGAGTGCTGTATTGAAGCATTTACAGGAATGTTGACTATGAGGGGAAAAGTGTGGTAAAGGTAATGATGCAAAAGCAATAGATCTGATGACGGCCTTAAGAAGATGGTCAAGCAAAGCCAATTCAAGAGCTTGGGAGAGCGTGGAGTAAGGCTGGAGCCACTGTCTCACGAGCTAACCATCCACAGAAGCTCCTCCTAAACCATAGACCATGGCAGAAGCATCTTATCTGGACTCAGGAGAAAAAATGGACCATTGCTTAGTGGTCCAAAGTCTTCTTTTAAGATGAAAGTAAATTGTTTCATTTTGAAATCAAGGACCTAGCCACTGATTGATTTCTCTGAACTCGCTTGATGTTGTCAAGAAGAAGATGAGAAACACCCAACCTAACGCTAAACAAACAAGGTAAAGGTTGCTATCAAAGTCTTTAGCAGCACTTCAGCAGTGCTTCAGGCTGATCGCTTCCATGCCATGCCACATTGATGCAGTGATTTATGGCAACGAGCCATGACAAATTTTTTTTGTATTTTAAATCAGTTGTTGAGTGTTTTTAGGAAATATTAAAATATTTTGAGATTATTGTTTTTTAATTTAATGAGCTGTAAGTAGTAATCATCAAAATTAAAACATAAAAACCTTGAAAAAATACTTCATGTGTAATGAATGTAGGTTTATGTTTTCAATTAAATTATGAAATCTATGATGAAATTTTTACTATACCCTCAATACTATATATAACATGCATGCACGAAGACTCACTCGGATCTCTGTAAGAAATTCCATCATGCACGCTTAGTGCATGTTGTTGCTTTTGCCTTTTAAACCCATCAGTAGTGCTTTGCATTTAGGTTGTGACTCAAAAAATAAAATTTTCATTAATTATGATGTTGAAAGTCTTAAGCAATAAAAAGGATATACTGTATACTGCACATTCCCAAATCATGCATCTATTTTGTTGAAATATATTTGATCAATAATCAAACTGTTAATATTTGAGTGTTGAAGTTAAAGAAAGAGTGAGGGGATACAGGGGAAAAGAGGGAGGGATGGAAGCAACAGGGCTTTAGAGGCATGAATGGAATTTGCCTTTACATGGGGTACACTTTGAAATGCTTCCCTCCCTACATACACACACACATACACACACACACACACACCGAAATGAGAATTGATAACATATGAAACTCTTTAAAGACTGCTCCAGTGCTCCAGCAGATCGTGTTGAGTGTTTTGCTGCTGTGCTGTTTTACTCTGTGAGGCCACAACACAATCCAGCGCTGCGTCAGGATGTTCAACACAGGACTGTCTTTGCTCTCACAGTCTCACTTACACATGGCTGTGTGTTCCCGAGCTGTGTAATGGCGCTTGCCAACATGCATACCAGCTGAGCCTGAGCTGTGGCTTTCCCACTTTCCCAAGCACTGCTGTTGCGGTCTGCTTCAACATTTCTGTCTTTGGAATATCTCTGCTTTTTTTTCTTCTTCTTCTTCTCAAACCTCACCACAATTACCCTGTGTAAATAAAGAGTGAAACACATATCCTGTTGGGAGGATAATAAAATTTTTTAAAAAGGAATGACATTGCAAGGAATGGGAGAAATGTGACGTCTGGAAAAATCCGGTGTGTTAAAGAGGAGAACGTCAGAATGGTTGAATAATGCAGGTGTGCCGCGCTTATTTAAGAGAAAGCATGTTTTGAGTCAGAGAGGCGAGTCATATACCTGTGTGTGTTTAAAGACTGAATACAATGGTTTGTGTGTTGTGGACGGCTGGGGGGTGGGTGCATGAATAATTTTCCGACTCCAACTCAGACCTTATGTGTGACTGCATGAGTGGTGATAAAAATTCAACTAAAAGGATAATTTGCAGCAGTATGTGTGTGCGTGTGTGTGTGTATGTGTGTGTGTTATTTTAGGATGGACAGAGGAGTAAGTATGAGCTGGTGTACGAGTGCATGAGTATGTGCTTGTTAGAAGGAGAGCCAGCAGAAGGGGAAGGGCCTCGAGTGCGTCGACAAAAACAGCTGGCCCAGAGTAGTGAGGAAAAACACAAGCAAAAGACAGAGAAAGGAGACGAGAGGGTGGACCAGCAAGGTCCAGAACACTACTTATTTATTTTTTTATTATTTGTGTCCTATTTTTTTTTCCTTTTTTTATTTTCCATAGAATATTAATACAATCCTGCATGTAAGAAAAGTGCTATATAAATACATCTGTGCATTATTATATGGGTTGCACCCTGTGTACGGATTGCTGCGGGGACGAGCCAGAGCCTGAGGTGCTCAGGGGGACTCTGAACAGGGAGAGGACACATAACAGGATCAACATGAGACTCACCAAGGTGAGTTACAGCAGTACTTGAAGTAGACCTATAAGTGCTGTTTCTTTTCATTCTAGATGATGCTACCATTCTCACATACATGTAATCAATTTCATATACTCTCTCCTCCCTTTCTCATTTCTTTGTACTGTATATATATAGAATATATATTCAACTTTATATATATATATATATATACAGTATACACACACATTTTATGTATTGCATTTTATAAGCATTTTATGTATTCTGGAAAATGTTTATAGTGTTGTGTAATATCAGTTCTGCAATGTGTAAGCGCAGAGGTGATGAGTGTAGCAAACTGTGGATGTGTGAGAAGAGTGCATGTATGTATAATCGTCTATTCCCTGAGGCTGCTCACACGCTGGGTAGTGTGGGAATGTTAAGCCCTCTGTATGATGACACATTTATATTCGACCCAGTGAAAGAGGCCTGGGAATCAAATTGTGTGTTTGTGTGTGCATGTAGAAAATGAGAGAGAGAGAGAGAGAGAGAGATCTCGAAACCTCTGCGCTTTGTAACTCATTGGATTTATTCCATCATGCTCATTTCATACTGCTGCGGTCTAGTGTCTTTGCCCAGACGCATACAGTAACTGTGAGAACCTTTGCTGAAATTTAAGCGCATCACTTTATTCCCAGTCTTGTATGAGCAAAATGTAATAACACGCCTGTCCACTTTTATATTCCTTTTTTAAAACCCCCGCTTGTGGTTTTTCTTTTGAGTTCTGTCGTTATAACAATAATATTTCATTCCACATGTTTTTTCATCTTGATACCGCTAGGATTATTGACTATTACTGAGGAGGTCTGTGGGATTGCATAAAACAGCATGTGATCATGTCAGGAGTAATATATACCCCATGACTCTATTGGGCCATGACCTGTTCATGAAACAAGGTTCAGACATCACAAGTCTAATAAATGTTTTACTGTATTTAATGATTAAAGCACACAATATTGGTACTATACTGTATACTGTATAAATAAATACATGATCGCTGAATCATTTTATGTAGAATGTTTTCCTTTATTCTTGCACTGTTCAGTAGTAAACAGAGAGAGCAAATGTAGGAGGGTTGAGTTATGTGTCTGATTGGATGCCCACACCCAGCTGAAGTCTTGTGAGGGCAGTAGTGCAGTGCTCACTGTGGATTTTGTTGGGGTGGTTTACGCTGTATTCCTGGAATGACAAGCCTTTAGCAAGTGCTAGTTTATAGCAGCCATAATCCACAGGCATGTGCCAAACCACCACACCGGAAAATTCCTGGTTAACTGGGTGTGTATATGTATACAGAGGTGATTGTATGTATGTTTTATCTTATACATTAAGTTTATGCATGAAAATTGTTAGGTTTAAGATGGCCATAGGATTTAAAATCAATCTATGAATCTATTTTGAACATGGAAATTACCTGCAATTTGGATAAAGTAACAATTGTTACTCTTACTTTTTACCAAACATATACTTTTGAGCCCTACAGATTTTATTTTATATTTTTAATGTTGTATGTGTTGCGTAAGGAACTCAACAGATTGGGGTGTGTTAAGGGCATTACCCATCCAAAGTAAACTGGCCTGAAATGTATTTTGCCTCTTATACCACAGCAACATGGAAACATTTTAAATCAAATTATATACAATTTACATATTAGTTGTACATCCACATAATATTCCTGTTATATATTATAATACCATCCCTTATTAGCCTTTTTATCTCTTTTATATCTTTTTATATCTTTTTATCTCTTGAATTAAATAAGACAAAAAACAAAATGCAGCTTGTCATGTTACCTACTGTAGATGTCCACTGTTTTGAAGACGTTCCCATGAAGAACTGGGAAGAAAAGGTGTATTTTAACCTTGTTGACTGTTGCTAAGTTCTTACACTGGAGACTCATTCTCACCTCATCTCATTGTCCATGCGGCTTTATCGTGTGTACAGGGTCGTGGGGGGCCTGGAGCCTATCCCAGGAGACTTAAGGCACGAGGTAGGGTACATCCTGGATGGGGTGCCAATACTTTTCAGGGCACACACACTCAATAACACACATTGGGCAATTTGGGAACGCTAATCTGCGTCTTGCATCTTCAGGAGGAAACCAAACGCAGGGAATGTGCAATATGCAAACTCCACGCACACAGACCCGAGGTGGAAATTAAACCCAGACCCTCCAGATGCCAGGCGACAGTGTTAACCACTAAGCTACTGTGTCGCCGAGTCTATCCAAAGAAAACAACTTTGTTTGTTTGTTTTTACCATCCGACAAAGAAGTTGAAATTAGCTGTTAGGAAGAATGATGTATTATGATTGGTGCAATAATACACTACTGCTTGTTTGACCTCTTTAGCTTTGATCATGACACACAATGTGGTGGTCAATACGTGTGTGAAAGTGATTCCTCATGCTCCCAGATCCATTCTTTCACAGTTTGAGTCTTGGAATGTGCCATCAGAGATCAGAGAAGAAAGCAATGCTGTGATAACCTGGTCATTCAGTACATTCAGGTCATCAGCTGACTTCAGTTTATTGCCACATACCATTGCTGAGTCTAGACCTGACCGACTGAAGCAAACCCCTGATCATACAGTAACACTTCCTCCAGAGGCTTGCACAGTGGACACTACTGTATGTGCTTCCTTTTTCTTCATCCTGGGATGGGGTTCGTCTGGACGTATCAGACCACATGACCACATGGAAAGTCCCATCTTTATGCTCCCTAGAAAACTGAAGCATTTTTTACTGATTAGCATCATAGTTTGCTTGTGGCCACACAGCGGTTTAGTCCCAATCCTGTGAGTCCTTGTCACATTCTGTGCATGTGGAACTGCTCAGACTTTCTCTGTAAAACATGGCTGGGATTTCTACTGTCTATTTCTTATTATACAAATCCAGCAAGTGTTTAAGTGATCTTCGATCATGGTCATTCATGTTTAGGGTTGAGTCTGACCACATTTCTTTAACAAAGTTGATGATTTGAAGTTGATGCTTTTAAACGTGTTGGGCAGTATTTAATCCGATTCCCGTAATCTCCTTAGTTGCTTTCTTTGCTTGATGCAGGCTAATAATTTAACCCTTTAAACTGGTGACTTATTTGTGAAAAAAGTTCTATTGAGAAACCTTTAGGGTTGTAGGGTTGAATATATTTAGATATTATGAGTGTTATGCTGGTTAGTAGATGTGTGTACCACCATGAGAAATGCAAATATGATTGACATCATTTAAATTCACAAAAAAAGTGTGTTAAGGAAAAAAGTGTGTGTGTGTGTGTGTGTGTGTGTGTGTGTGTGTCATTGCATGACTGTGGGTGTGGGAAAAGGGAGCTGGGATTTGGAGGGCAGGAATGCAATATAGGAAGGAAAAGGAAAACCACTGATGTAATTTCACTAGTTTCCCAGTGCCACTCCAGTCCACCCAGGTCACAAAAACAAATCACTGTGAACTGTTTTGCTTTCTTTTGCTACTCGTGAAAAAAATGAATCTTCCCTTCCTTAGAGGTGCATTTAATCCAGATGTTTTGGGAATGAGATGGTCATTAAAAAGAAAGAAAACAAGAGGAACGGGGTTCAACAACCTGAAATACAGAGGAAACATTACCATCAATCACCGGCTTCCTTAAAAGTGGTGGCACTCATATTTTCTCTTTTTTTTGTCATTCGCTATGCATTTTTGTCCTCTTTTTCTCCCCAGTCTCATCTCCCCCCAACTCCACAGCTGTAGTTGATCAACGCTTGGCATTTCTCGTAGCCAATCGTTTCTTCTCGCTCCTCCCGCCTTCATTTCCTCTGTCTAAATGTTCTCATCTCTTTCTTTCTCTTTCTCTCCCTCCTTTTTTGCTCATGTTTTCATTCCCCCTTTCAGACATTCCACCATTGGGCCTCCATGACCCATTAAAGCAACATTACCTCACTGAATGTGTCCGGAACGTGTCCTTTCTCTTTGGGCCATATTTTCCTCACACTTGGGGATACAGTCATTTTTATGCATCAGGGCTTTTAAAAACTGTCTTGTTTTCTGTCATAAACTATGTGTCACAGAAACACGTGACCACTGAAATGTGAGTTCACCTGACCCAAGCTGCATAGTCGACTCTTATTGTTGTGGCACAGTACGTCTCTAACTGCTTGCTCTGTCCAACTCGGGATCATCAACAAGGCTAGATCTCTCTGTTCTCCCTGTTTTCCTTCACATTGAACTCATTTTCCTTCTAGAGAACAGAGGGGAAACAGGAAAGAAGGACAAGGCTAAAAGCAAAAGAGGGAGGGGAGTGAATTCTTGCTAAGCCTCTCTAATAAACAAAGGCTTTTTCTTCTCCTTGTACCCTCTTCCCCTTTCCTCCTACACTCGGGGTTGTGTAAATACTGTAAATTTATGTCCACGTGGCTCAGTGACTTGAGGAGTGGGAACATGCTTCATTCTTGGCACTTGCATGTTTGCGCTCACATTCTCTCTCAGTGACTTCTAGCTCATGTGCCATGTACCATCTATCACACTATATACATATATTCTTTTGGGATCCCTACCTTTTCTCCCTTTCCTTATTTCCTTACCCCCATTTCCCATTCTCTTGCCCACAGGTCAAATTGTAAAAGCAGCCTCTGCAAAATTAAACCATGGGGCTTTTTCCAAAAAAATTGGTATAATAATTTGTTTGGAATTTGCATTGATTGCAAGTGTGCCATTAGTATTTCATCCTGGTCAGGGTCATGGTAGGTCCTGGAAATCCTGGGTGTGATGAATTTCTTTGGCTTGTTCTGCCTAAATTGTCATTTCAGCTATCTTCTGTTTCACAGTGATACCTGGATCCAAGAGAAAACTGTTTGATCAGCGATCTAAGACACTGATCCACGTAATATGTGACTCATCTTATACCTCATGTTTTCTTTTCTTTTTTTCCACTATTTGCTCGCAGCACATTTGGCTAGTTGATACTTTTGAGCTCGCTTCAGCATCTTTACAGCTCTCTCACTGCTATACCTGTGTAAAGTCTATTAAAGATACTTGATGCTCTATGATTTATCCACAATGGAATTTATTACACTCCATATCTTGAGGGATTATGTACAGTATACTTGTGTCCATCAACTGGAATAGGCCTGGGTTATACTTATAAATGTACAGGTCTGTGTTATACATATAATCAATATGGAATCATTCATCTTATTTTATCTGATATCCAGTATTGTACAGAAATATGAGTCACCCCTCATTTATTCATGTTTTGTTTCCAAAGTGTCAAACTTTTGTTTATTTTTTGATGTAGTCTAGAGGAATGAGTCTTGCAGACTTTCCAAAGGACTTTTTGGCTCTCATTTTGGAAAGATTTTTTTTCTTTTCATTTTCAGTCCAGTTCCTGTACCTAACCAATTTCAGAGAAAAGTTCTTGCTGGTTCAGTCGCACAATGATCTATGAATCATTCAAGAATTAAAAACATCTAACTTAAGGCATGTGTAAGAGAAACAGGTGCAGATGATGACAGATCATAAGGCAAGTGATTTTGTACTGGTATACTGGTGATGCTGAGTGCTGAGTGATTGGAACAGATGAGAGGGGAAATGAGGTTGCTGCTGAAGCTTTTAAATAAACAACCTACTTTTAAATCGGCTTTTAAACCTAGATCTTTAACTAATCACTTTACAGCCTGTCACAGTAAAGCACATAGTCCCAATTCTTTCATTTAATCTATATAATTTTAATTGAATTAATAATATGTTAAAGTAATGTTAAATTGTCATTATTACTTTACATTAAATTAAGTCAAATGCTTTTCACTGAAGACATTTTAAACAGGCTCAAGTCAGTTTTCACTTGTGTGATGACATTTCTCACCACTAGGTGTCACAATTTGATCTTTGGTTAGAGCAGAAATGAATGGCAAATGTTGATCAACTTGTAAAGTCTGTGGGCTGGTTTTTAAAATTATAGTCTTCCACAGTAACTATAAAACAATCATATTACCTAAATGTCAGAAATATTTGTGTGTTTGTTTTATATAGTATTTAAAATGCAATTGTTTTTTATTTTTTGGCTTTATTTTTTATTTTCAAAGTTTTTTCATGAACATGCATCTCAAACAAGGAAGCAAACTTTTCCATGTTTCCTTGTAGGAAGTTGTTATAAAGATATATAACTCCTTTGTATAATTCGTGTGCATCCTGGAAAAGTGTATGTGGTCATGCAACCTTTAGCTTTTACAGTATAAACATAAATATATCCAATTATTAGATCCAATTATATAGGTATATGGCATAGGTGTATCCAATTATATACAGTAACCTTATTATTTGTTTGAGAGTAATGTTTTTTTTTTATTAGTAGTATTTTTCCCACTTTCTTATTATTCGCTCTTGTTCATCCGCTCAGCTCTGGCGCCAGAGGATGAGAACAATCTTCCATTGATGCGCTATAAAAACTGGACCCGCCTATTTTCACATCACAGCCAATCGGTGCCGCATTCTTCTCCGCAATGTAGCCAATCAGAAAAGTGCGCTTCAAGAACTCCGTTCCTCGGTTTTCCGCCACGGCTCCGCCCCCTGAGTTGGGAGTCTGAACGAAAGTAAACATGAGCGTCAGTAGAACAGTAGCTCCTGTACACTGTTTACAATAAACGGAATGTTTTAAACGTGTTCAAACACCACCATTTTAAATTTAATTTAGTGCTGTTTTGAAGGAGCAACATGAGCAAGGTAAGACTCTTAGAAAATACAGATTATGTGTACTTGAAATGAAATGCAGATAGATGTCAAATTTATTATAAATTTTTTTAAGACAACTGGCATGATGAAAGTAAATAGTTTTATTTATTTATCCTCTTGTGTGTATTTTGCCCCTGTTTGTGGACTTTTGCCCCTGTTTGTGGACTTTATTTTAGTGGTCATATCTGTTGCCATAACATCAGCATCTTAGTGACAGCCGAGTTTGTGCGCGCGCTCCCTCTGATAGTATTAGACGCTGCTGCAGTTGTGTGTAAGAAGCGTTAAAGTCACACGAGCGGCTTTAACGAGGTCTATTAAACACCACTGCTTACAGAAATCAACCTTGTTTGGAAACGGACTTGTTACTGGTCCTGTATTTGTCTTTATATGTCGACTGGCTCTCTGAGCGACAAGGAGAAATAACCTGAGTTTATATTTTCCAGAAGATTCTGCGCGCTGATTGTTTAGCTCACATAACCGTAATTTAGCCTAATTTAGCCTTCATAACGCCCTAAACTTTTATTAGTCTTGTAATGAAGTCAGACTGGGCTAATTTGAAACACTCCTGTGGTTTTGGGAAGAGTTTAGAATATGCTGTGTGTGGTGTAGAAACATGGAAATGCCTCCAGACTGCTTTTCTTGACATCTCTCATTTCTGCTGGACTGTTACTGGAAAAGTCCTGGCAGAATGATTGTCCCAAATTACCCACTGGTTTTTCATGTGCACTACAAAGGGTAAGGGATATATAGGATTCTGACCCTCCTGTAGTGCACTTTATGCCAATTGGGAGGCATCTGGAACATGGCTGCTGGTCACTAGCACTAGGGCAGCTTGGGGGCACAAATTATTAAGCGCTTCACTGGAGACGCTTTAATTTCACGCTCTGTGAGGATATGAAGGACAAATCAGAGTACATGTGACTTCTCTCTCTTGCTCTCTGTCGCGCTCTCTCAAGCCTCTAGTCATTACTCGGAAAGACTGGCACTAATTTGAAACACCTCCAGTAGGCAAAGACAGACCTTTAAAAATACAAGTGACCCTCAATGCCATCTCTTGTATTATTTGACATATTATTGTGCATAGTATTCATATATAACTCCCAAATATTGATGTACCCTTCAGACCTACAGTACATACTGTACATGGCATGGAGTACATGTGTGTTACATCTTGAATAGAGAATAGGGCGTGAATATACACTGTCTGATCAAAGAAAAAAGCGAAGAAAAACTCTCTTAAACGGTGCACAATGTGGTGACTGGTTCATGCATGAAAGTGATTCTCATGCGCACAGAACCGTCTTTTACAATTTGTGTTTGAAATTTGTCTGTGCCATCACATCACAGGTATATCCTGGTCATTCATTACATTCAGGTTGTCAGCTGACTTCCTGACTTCCAGCTTTGACCACATTGCTCATGTTGCTGAGTTTAGACCTGACCAGCTGAAGCAACCCCTCAGCATAACACCACCTCCGGAGACTTGTACTGTGCATGATGGGTGTTTCTCTTCATGCGCTTTCTTTTTTACACTGATACATCCATCACTCTGTGATGTGGTAGATCTGGGTTCATCAGACCACATGACTATTTGCTTCAAAGAAAATTGAAGCCTCTTTTTCTGATCAGCTTCACTAATAAGTGGTTTTATTATGGTTGTTTAGGTCCATGCCTCATCACGGTGTGTGCATGTGTAAATTCTTTTACTTTTACTATTAAACATTGAACTGTGATTTCTGCTGTCATTTTTCTTCATGATTCTGATGAGTGATTTTTAGTCAAGATTTTTTTCAGATGATGCATTGGACACTTAACAATTCCAGTAATTTTAAATCCCGTTAGTTGTTTTCTTTGCTTGATGCAGGCCAATAATTTGGCCAAGCAGTGTATAAACATGTACAGTTTTGTCTATTGTGTAATATTTATGATGTGGTTAAAAATCTGGTGCTTGTACAATGTTTTGGTTGTTGCTTTATTTGTATTATCCCAGTAAGATGTTACTGGCTGTTTGCCGTACTGATATCACAGAGGAACAGTTTTAAGTTGCTGAATACCTTGTGTGGATCTCAAGCACAAGTGATAAAAGCACAAAAGTGTTAGAGCGTCTTTCTCGATGGTCATTTCCCAGTGCCATTCACTATCATAGTAATCAGAAGTCCAAGATAGACATACTGTAGTGAGCATAGCAACCAGACTGTGAGTTCCAAAATGCAATCAACTATATGAGAGACTTGTGTTTAATCACCATAAAGGCTCAGGTAATTAGTGATACACAAGACTATAAGCATGATGGTGCTGTTGGCAGTGTTAGGGCAGGAGTTATCAGTTTTATCATGAGTTATCTATATAAGCTTATCTGTTTTATCAGCGGGAAAAGGTGAGTAGTGCTGCTGCAGTGCTGAACAATGAATAGTGCCTCTGCATCAGACTCTCCAGGTAGACATGTAGGTAAGGGTGGCACAGTCACTAAAGATCAATCAGCTTTCATCAGAATTATATGAATCTGTATAATAGCCATATAGTAGCCTCCACTGTTTAATGAAACCAACAGGAAAAAGCTTAAATATAATAGGCAATATGGAACTGGATAGTTTTACTGAAGTGGTAAAGAAAGAAACAGTTTTAATTTTGAGGTACAGGTAGTCACTTTGATAATTTTGAGGTAGTCACAGGTAAGACTGCCACATGTTGGCTCTGCTCTTGATTATTTCATGGCCGTTTCGTGAAAATAAAATCCGACACTTAATAAGAAAGAGGAACCGAAGGAAGCTGATTCTCATGGAATTTGTCAGTCAGCCAGAATTATGGTTCATTAAGAGTTCCTGAAATGCTTCAGCTAGTTGTGGAAAATGACTCCATCTGAGCACAGTGGCCTTTTTATAAAGACTGTGGCTTTTTATCATGTTGCTAAATACACAGCTTGTACACAAATAGCCATTTACACCAAACACATTGACCAGAGTGCTGATCAGATTATTCTCTAAACCCCTTCTTGCCCTTGCTGTACAACGCAGTCGTGTAACACTGCAAATTTACTAACTTTCCCACTCAAAGGGTTGACTCTTCTACTGTATCTGATGTTTAAAGAGAATCCTTGTGCAGTGTCTGTACAAAAATTATTTTTGTTAAAAATTATTCTGTGCACAAAATTCTGGGAGAGAAAACAGCTGTTTAGCAAAAGGAAATTCACATGCTGATGTGAACATGCTTGCTGGCGGTGTGGTGAGAACAGCAGCAGTTATGACTGTATATCAGTAACAGTGAAAATAGCTTTCATATCATGCAATCTAGTGACATTATTAGAATAAAATCTGTAAAAGAAAATGGGTGCATTACAAATTAAAGGAAAGAAAAACAATCTAGAACAACTGCAGTGTGGCTCGGCTGTGAGTCTACACACCCCCACAAAATTGCTTAGTTGGTGATTTGATGATGTTGGAGAGCGCAGTCTTACACATCTGGCCATAAATGTTCATTTGGGTCAAGTGGCACATTGTTTTCTGTGGTTGAGGGAAGGTCTTCCTGCATGTGACCACTCCTGTCAGAATAGGAGCATTTCATCATAGGTTAAAGTCTATCAGTCAGAAAACATTTGTATGTTGTTTTGCAGTGACTCTGACCTCTAGGTAGACAATTGGACCTACGCTAGCCAAATTCCCACTGCAGCATAACAAACATTGTTTTCTTGGATATGTCACGTTTCTGTATTTAACAAAAAGTTCAGGTTCTAAAAAATTTAAGGAGTTTTGAGTGCATACAATATTATGAATGCAGTGAAATTAGGACCGATAAAGAACCAGGTGTCGTTCAGTAATAGGATGTCATGAACAATAGCTTGGCACAACTGTCCATGCGCGCAGGTATTTTTGTACATCTTGGATCTGGGTTATGTGTTTGCTGGTTAGTCTGATCTATGTTTCCTGCTGCATGCAGTCTCAAAGTCTCCAGTCTTCATTATGATCTCCAGGAAAGGCGAAAGCTTTATATTCGGTAAGCTGATAACATTGTGTCCTCTGAGTCCTTCCTTGATAAAAAAGCTACTTCTAATAGCCTGTGTGTGATTAGTGTGTGAAGTCAGACATGGCACAGGTCAGACAGTTTACAGTGCAGCGACAGTGCCACCTGATAAGAGAACATGATATCTGCAAAGTAATGATCAGATCAGAGATGGTTCCTTATTTACTGTGCATTAATGTAAAGATTATAGGTTTATCCTAGAAGTTTGATTTTATTAAAACAAACACTATCATTCAGGCCTCTGATCTACGTGAGTGAAAGACGTCACCATATGTACATTATGAAATATCACTACTTAACTCAAATAGGCCAGATTTAACTTCTCAGAAATAATTAAAGCTTAATGTATAAGCAAGTAACAGAAATGAAGGAAGCCAAAATGAATAAAATCACATCTTAGTGTGAAATTACATAATAAATTCAAAATACATATGTTGCCCTACACAACAGGTAAAAAAAAAAGGTATTTTCTGAAGGGCTGTGCAATTGGTTGGATGTAGACAGGGAAAAAAATGAAAGTAGTATGAAAGTAGAATGAAGAGGAACAGACTCTTATTAGAAAAGTGGATTCATGGGTTGAACTACTTGTATTGCTGCTACAACAGTAATCTTAATTTACTAAATCTGCACAGGCATGAACCATGATCTGTTCTCAGGAAACCTTGTGTAATGGTCAGATGTTTAATCTGAAATGTGTAATAGATGTTCTTTTGTTTATAAAGAACCATTTGCATGAAAACTTGCGTGATGTGTTAGGAAGGTTGAGAGGACGTGAAGGCAGGAAACTTGTAACAGTGCTGTGCTGACCTCATCTCTGGAACAGGCAGTCTCTGTTCCCCTACTGCCTGTCCCACCCTACACACACAGGCAATGTCCACCCAATGCTCTAACACATACACATACAACTGTATAGTCAGTTCCTTCTTTTGACTGTCCCACCCTGTTGGGACACACTGATTCATTGAGGCTAGAATTGGGGGTACATCAGCACACCCTCACACACATGGGCACACACACACACACACACACACACACACACACACACACATGGGCACACACACACACCAACACACACACACACACACACACACACACACACACACACACACACACACACACACACACACACACACACACTTAGCTCTTGGGCATAATGAAAGGGGGCATCATAAAGGCGAAGCCCACAACAGAGCCAATCAAGATCAGACTGAACTAAACACTACTTATAGTCTCTTACAGGATAAACATTGGGGTTCTGGATTGTGCTCATGCTCCGTTCCATGAGAATTGCAGCAGTGTCAGGTCTGAGAGGAATTTAACACTGTCATATATTAACAATTCTTCATGCTTAGTTTTGTTCACCAGGACCAGTGGATAGTTGAGAGTGCTTGTCATTGAACAAGGCGTCCAAAATCTACACAGTAAATCTTAACCAATGCTAAAGGAAAGGAAAACGTAATGACGGTACGGAAGAACATTTTCTCTTCACCCACTGCATCTGCCTATGGTGTCTATTTCTACACATGTGCCCAGATTGTCCTTTTGCGCTTTTCAATTCCTCCTCTGTTCTTTCATTTGGGCTTGAAGTGAAGTGAAGAAGGGGAGGGTCCTCGCTCTTAAAGGCCATCTTTTGACTAAGGCCCTTTGGCTCATGCCCTGTGTGGCTAAAATTATGCGAACAGACTGTCGTTTGTTTGAGCTCCAGATCCAGTGAGAAGTCCATGCCCAGTACGGTACTGTCAGCACACCACTGGCTGGGCAGTTTAGAGAGAGTCACACCTCAGCGAGTTGGCTGGATAAGATTAACAGAGAAGTGTAAGTGGTAAAGGGGGTGTGGTCAGGGGGTGTGGTTAAGCTGTACAGGTGATGGACCGTAGTCATGTGTTAGTCTGATAATCGGTTTTCCTCAGGGGCTGGTGGGACCCTTGTGAGCTTTCTATTTTAAAGGTAAGAAGCTTTTTGTTATGTGCTGAACCACACCTGAGTGAATTCAGTGAGACCGTGTGGGGGTGGAGTTACTACTAATAATACTGTTTGACATCTTAGCAGGGCAAAATATCTTACACAGCCAGATTGATCTAGTATTTCTTCTTATAAGTTTATTATAAACAAAATAGAACCTAGACTTTTTTTTCTTGTCACAATTAAGCTGTGTGTTTTCTATTTCTATTCTATTGGTAAATAATTCTATTTGAATACAATTAGAGTTTTTGTCTTTCTGGAAATAAACGCTAGCAATTATTCTACTTGAACAAATGTATTTGAAGATCATATTATGATAGGAAATACTAGAAAGGTGTGACTGTAAGCTACCCATTTCAATCACCCTCACAGTGTTGTGTAAGATTTACTAAAGACATCTACCACTTCTTTTTGGTATTCTTTGAGTTTCTGAGTTGAGTTGTTGGATTTTGATTATTTAAAAGAAAACTGTCAGGAGAGAATGCATAGTCTGTTTTAAAACTAAATCAATATTATTCTATTTAAAATGAAAGGGAAAATTAAAAGGGAAGGCAGGCTTTTAAGGCTACTGGAGGAGCTGGAGAGCTGATCAGTGCCGCCTGGGAAAGCTGATCTTATCCCTTTTCTGCCCATAAGCAGTCTCACTCTGTGCAGAGTTTTTAATATCACTTTTTCAGCTGCAGTGCTATTGTTGAGAAAGATGGGGGATTTATAGAGAGCAGAGCACATGGCCTATCAATGTTTATTCAGTAAGCGTTCAACTGTGTGCATTCGAGCTGGATTTTTTTCCACATTCTTTTCTTGTTATATAAAGACCTGATGTTCAGTGCCTCTATCCAGGCTCTGCATTACTTATATAGTATCCTGTGCCAAAAGAAGATTATTTTATATTCATTACCAATAAATGTAACTTGTATACAACATATTATCTATCACACACAACTCAATCGGGGTTTAACATTATTATTATTATTATTATTATTATTATTATTATTATTATTATTCACATAACATTTCTTTTTGTATTTGTTCAGTCATTTATTCATGTATTAATGTAAATCAGGAAGGGCTAATACAATATTTTTTTTATATTTACCTATGTGTCGAGACGATTTGTATTGCGATTCTGTTAGTATCACAATTTTATAAATATTCAGATTCTATATAAATGAAAATTTTTTTTTGTTACAATCCTAAACAAACTTCACTAATAATTATCACACATAATTATCACCATGTTGAATAGTTTAGGATTACAAGGGAATGGAAATATTTTATAATGCAAAAATACATACATTTTAACATACATACATTAAGTATTTAAAAAATATATACATTTAGAGTCAGTGTGGCGATACATGAATTGCCGCATAAAAAAAATCATGATATGTAACTGAATTGTTTTTATTTTCCACTATCTTTATTTAAGGCATAGTTTATATAAAGTGGCACAGATATTAGGACGTGTATGATATTTATGTACAGTACCTAGCCATGATGTGGTACAGTAGATGGGTTCGTGTTGGTGTATTGTACTCTGTAGAAGACGAGAAGACATTAAAATCCACCCATATGGCCAAGGCACTACTGTGGGTGTGTAATTGAGTGAAAGCTGCCAAGCTTTGCAAATCCACATTCAGAACTCTGTGGCATCCAGTGGGCATGCAGTGCGTCTCCTGACAGCTGTCCAAACAGTGCCCAGCTCGGGAGGCCGAGAGTGGAAACGAGCTCCTTCTACCTCTCCTGCCATACGGAAAAACACACAGCTGATTTTATTCTCCTCAGCTCAGACATCATGCATGCTGCAGAGCACAATGCAAAACGTTCGTGCTCATACAGCCTTAACACTTCAACTGTGTTCATTTTATCTCAATATTAAACAAAATGTGCGTGGGAGTTGAGGGGGGATTATCAGTGCTAAAATAGGCAAGGCTACAGGAATCACTGAAGAGAGAAGTTACAGTATTCTCCGTTCTCCAATAGTGTAGAGTCTCTTAAGACACGGTGTGTCACTCGAGATTAAGTATTATGCAAAGGTTTTGTCCTCATACTGGACTTGGAAAGATGAGACACTCTACACAAAGGCAGGAAAGGGACCTTGTTAGATTAGAAGTACAAACTAAAATGTGAGAAAATGATGAATACAATCAGGGGGAAAAAAACAGATACAGTACTGAGATGGATGTCTGCTATTCCTTTTTGTAGTTTCTCATTGTCTGGGGGTCTGTTTTCTTTAGGGAGGGAAGGGCGAGCCCCATGAGTTTAAGGAGAAAACTTTTAAGAAGAAGCGCCAGTGTGGGGTGTGCAAGCAAAATATAGAAAGTCTGGGATCTTTCTGCCGAGGTGAGTCTCTTCTCATTGCTTTACCTTTTAGTTCATTGAAATTCATTAATTGCTTTTTAGAAAAAAAAAGGTATGTTTCATGTTGAACAGTTTACTTATTGCATGGCTCAGAGAAGCCTCATGAAATTTGCTTCTGTGCTTTTTTATTTCTTAAATCTGTATATTTTGTTCTTTGTCATCTATAGTCTGCAAAACAGCCACTCACAAGAAATGTGAAAGTAAGGTAAGGATATGCTGCATTTACAATTTCCCATAATCCATCATACCCATAATGTAAATGTAAAATCCTGGGCACCTTAATACAAAGATTTGTTAAATTTCATCTCAGTTCTAGTCGTCTCTCTCTCTCTCTCTCTCTCTCTCTCTGTCGCTCTTTCTCTCTCTCTCTCTCTCTCTCTGTCGCTCTTTCTCTCTCTCTCTCTGTCTGTCGCTCTTTCTCTTGCTCTCTGAAGGCCTCTGTGTGTTGGGGCAGCCGCACCCCAGCCACATGCTCCACTCGTGAATGGCTTATTGACAAGGCACTGAATGCCTGCTCTACCCTTCGGCTGACCTGGCAGACGCAATGTCAGACCTATAGAAGCCAGCAGCATCCTATGAGTACAGCAAAAGTACAGCAAGAGCTAAATCATTATTTGGAAGCCGTTAATATAGATTAATCAGAAGGTTAATAACAGCCGTAGAGTTAGAAATCCCTTAATGCATTCTTTTTTTTTGCATTTTGTTTTAGATTTTTTGCAGATGTTTCTGTATGAGCATAAAGAAGCATTTCTAGTTTTAGGAATGCTTCACAGTAATGTCTCACAGAACAGTAGAATGTCACATAATTACAGATGTTAATCCTCTTCGACAGGACGGCATGTCAGTCTGTCTAATGCCATAAAGACACAGTCCATTCATACATCATTCTGGCAGCAGATCCAAGGTTCTTTGTTTTGACCCTGAAATGTTTTAAGTGTCCATAAATGCCTCATTTGGGGGGTAAAATTCACCTAAAGATCATCTTTACTTCCTCTTGATATGATCATATCATTTACATACACTTTAGACTGTGACTTTGTGTAGACATGCATGGCATCATTCCTGACCTCTGTGTCCTGCTTGTATATGTTTAACCCCATTTTAAAGCCTTGTATAGAAGTGTAACAGGGAGTCACAGTTTTTCTGCCATTCTGTAATGATTGGGAGTGTCACAGTGCTGGACAAGAAACACTGTCTCTGTCCCACAGGACAGCTGTCAGGAACTGAGTCAATACCTTTTCAGTCCCTTATCTGCTCTATGCCACCCGCGCTCCCACTCCAGCTTTCAACACCTTGGCATTGAGCCTGAACAAAAGGGATGCTTTTGAAAACCATTTCACTCCACCTGGCTTATAAGCCACAAAGGAGCTTGGCATATTCTCAATGCCAGTGACGAGATCAAAGTCTCCACGGCCTTTTTCGGGGACAACGCACATTAAAAAATAGGATACTTGAACGCTGGCTTGGCTCAACATAAACTATTAATAGCAGTGCCAGATGGCTTAAAGGCTGCTAACATTAAGTCTAGTGCTAAGTCATTATAATTTCCACATGTTTGAACTGAAGAGGTCTTTGTTTAATATCTTTAGTCATGATTGCTATTGCCAATGCGCTGAAGCTGTGCAGCCCAAAGCGCGCTGTGATTGCAGTCCTCCCTCATGAAAAACCAAAGATCCATTTGGACGAGAGTCAGCTGTTCCCTGTTGCTCTGGCGACTGTTAGGCAATCTGCCGTTCCCTGACAAGTGATTTGATCGGACTGTTCATCCGTTCTCCCTACTGGCCTACTGCAATGTAAAACAGATCTGAGGTATGCATTAGAGCAATTTACAACAAATGATTTATGATGTTCCATGAGCAGGGATGGCAGTCATTTTAATTTAGCAGAAATGTAGAGATGGAAGGAGGCAGGATGTTTCACAGAAGATGCAGAAGCCAGTTCTAATAAAAGTTAAAGTTTTCTACCTCCACTTCTGCTGAGAATTACAATTCTGTACTACACCAATGACTACGCTGCAGCATTGAAGCACCAATAAAAAATTATATTAGCTCAGTGATCTCAGTTATAACTTGATTTCGCCCATAAATTGATCCTGTTTTAGTTTATATTACTGTATGTTTGACATCTAGTTATATAACCCCTATAGGATTTTCTCTGTGAAAATCGGCACTTTAGCTGTAAAAACATTTTTCTAATCTTTTTAATCTCTTTGCTAATAGGAAAAGGTAAAATATAAGGTGCTACTGTGTCTCAAGAAATGGTGTGGTAGCTGATACGATGTGTATTATTATTATTATTATAATTATTATTATTATATTTTTCTGGTAGAGAACGGAGAATTATGGAAAATGGTTCACTATGCAGTCTATCAGGACATCTAGATCATGGTTATAATATCATATAATTTGTTTTTTTGTTTTTTGTTTTTTTGGCTCAAGAACACCCAAATTAATAATGTTCTTTAAAAATATTTTGTACTGGTAATATCACAAAACATGTCTGAAGTCAGTGGTTTTTTAAATAATGTAGTATTGTTAGCAGGAATGTAGAGATGGAAGGAGGCAGGATGTTTCACAGAAGATGCAGAAGGCATGGTGGTTCTAGTGGTTGGCACTGTCATCTTGCACCTTTAGGATCTGGGTTCGAATCCTATCTACAGTAGGTTTGATTCTTGTCTCTGTTTGCATGTTCTTCCCCATGCTTGGTCGGTTTCCACCAGGTCCTTCGGTTTCCTCCCACAGTCGAAGACATGCAGATTAGGCTAATTGGCGTTCCCAAGTTGCCGGTATTTGTGTGAATGTATGTGTGTGCCCTGCGATGAGTGAGTGAGTTTTGTTAGCAGTACTCTTAATTTTCTCAAGCCAAATCTGTTTGGCTATAAAGACCACTCTCGCCTGGTCCCTTGCTGGCTGCAGTTTGTCTCGAGTGACTCATGTGCTCAGTCAGGGGTAAATTCTTTTTATTTACGTAAGCGTGTGTTTCTGATGAATTCGTCCCGAGTTTTCCCATCAGACACTTTTAAGGTGCATCTGCTAACAATTCAGTGAGCAGTAAGTATTGTCTAACCACAAGCACCGTTACCCAATGGCTCATACATCAAGACACTGGAAATATCTTCTCTTCCTCGCTCTTGTTCTGTGTGCTGTTTTTCTCAAAAGCTGTTTCCTAAAGCCAAAGATAGAATCAGGAATTGTGTGTGTTCTTCCTTCGGGCTATATTTTTGCGTGATCGTGTGAGAGCAGTCTTGGCCATTGTACACTTGTCTCCAATTTAACAAGAAAGAAACTCATGTGTAGACCTAACTTATAAAGGAGACATCATTTTTTCTGAATGTACAGCATATCTCAGAGTAGCAAGAATAATGAAACATCTCATCTATGATTAAAATCTAGCATCTGGGTCGTTTGTAAATGAACATAGCAGCATGGTGTTCAGGAGCTATACTTTCCTGTGAATCTGTATGTTTGCATTAAACATATCTGCCTTAACCTACAGTTCATAGCTCATAGAAGTTGAAACCTCTGGAATGAACAGAAGGAAGTCAGGAAGGGGTTCTACCCTTATATCAACATGACTGTTCAAGTTGTCGGCAGTAAATAAAATACCATTGCTCGTCTGCTACAAAGATTGTGGTTTTGAGAAGATAAATGCACCACAGATGTTATGATTATCACATATATTATCTAACGTTATCTGGCTAGCTTGTTGCTCAAGAAAGACAGGACAAGCTTTCCTGTAGGTGTCTAACATTTGCCTCACCGTGTAGATCAAACGCACAGAGCTCTAAACTGATGTTACCCCAAGCTGTGACTCCAACTTTTGAGTTAAGTTGTAACCTGACCGTGAACCTGACCATTGTGAGGGCCCACAATGAAGCCCACAATTTACAAGAACAAGAAAGGAAAAAAATTTTTAAAAAGTAGCTTTTGAGCCAAACCGAGAGTCACAGTAGTAATAATAAATAAAATACATCACTGTTGTAGGCTTTTTTTTTTTAAGAAAGAACCTTGCATCATGAATTCTAAATCACATCAGCTTACTGTATGTGTTTGTGTTTTAAGGAGTTCATGTACTCAAGGACAAAAGATTAGGGGATGTCACAGCTGTAACGAACAATGTATGGGGGAGGATGGAACATTTCCTCCACTGGCAGATAAAAAAAGATTCTCATTTCCTGTGGTGGCAGCAGTTGGATCGGCCAGGCTGGAAGTACATCATTTCCAATAACTACCATGACTACAGTGCATGTTTGTAATGTAATTTACAGTGTGTCTGGGGGGTGGAGGGGTCAAAGCCATGCTGATTAAACTGAAAGGGAGTTAGACATTTGTCAGATTTGTAGGCTGTTATGTCTAATTGAGCTGATGATCCTCTGTACACTTTGATCCAGACGGTCACAAAGGTCGGAATGTACGAAACGCTGTGATAATTGTGTTAGCAAGTAAGAGTTTATCAGCACATGCACTGACATGCAAGGGAGAGACGTTACATACATCAGTGTGTATGTTGAGATTAGAAATGTGGATAGCTCATGTCGTGTAGGTTTGCAAATGGGTTACAGTGTAGCCACTAATTCACCTGTGTTATTTAGCACAATGAATATTCTGAATGTCTTTACAATAAGTTTCAAACAGATCAGATAAATTTGAACACTATATCCAAGAATTGTTTTTCAGAACACTAACTTAAATCATCTCATTAAGTGCTTCAAAATTCAGTTGATAAATAAAATGATAAATAAAGCTTGAGCTGTCTTGGTTGTTAGTTGTGTGGATTTACTTTAAATAAATGAAAAAAAATGAATAGACTGCTGTTATTAGTTGATCTGTTCCTGGCTTCCTAAAAGGGTTGTGTGAGGAACCCTGTCTGAAATGAAATGAAATATGTTTTTGGATTTATACATGACATTTTTTTAAAGAGACCTATTTTTAGACTTTCATGTGGGTCTCCTTTGTGTGTGTGTGTGTGTGTGTGTGTGTGTGTGTGTGTGTGTGTGTGTGTGTGTGTGTGTGTGTGTGTGTGTGTGTGTGTGTGTGTGTGTGTGTGTGTGTGTGTGTGTGTGTGTAAAAACAAAAAGAATTGAGCATAAAAAACATACCCTGCTTTTGCTTTTCTCATTTTTGAAGTTAGCAGAGTCCAGTTAGGTTTCCCCCCTATTGTGACCTCATATAAGATGATATTCACTCCTGGCTTGTGTCTCAGGACTACCTAGCTCATCTTAAGTTCTGCTGTTCTCTGTGGGGGCATGGCTCAGCAGTAGCTCATTTACATAAACACTGAAACACACTTTGTGGGAGCTCTGAGACGGGATCTAGTTGACGTGAGACTTTTCCCTCTGTTGATGTCTATCAGAATATACTGTCGTGTGTTATTTTTGTTTTGGCTTTTGGTCTTGGTTATTGAATAGTTGCTGTCTCTGGAGGATTCATAGTTCCTGTTTATGCTGGCAGAATGAAATATTAGGAGGGTTGAGTAAAATAGACAAGTAAAGAACTTATGCTTAAAGAAGCAAAAATCAAGTTGATTGCTCTCTACTGGAGTTCACATGTATATAAACAATGTCAGATTGGAACAGCTGCTTAGGATGTGGTCCATCAGCATGTGTGAGAACCGGTCTGCTGGGAAGATGACAGGTCTTGGGAACCTTCTGAGCAGAACTCAATAATCAGAATCGTGCTTTTTATATTGTCAGTGCTGTTTTATCAGCACATGAGATGCAGCTGCCTTGAATTCCTTGTCACCCCTCAGGGATACTTACCTCACCGTGCTACGTGTTATGCAAGACTTCACGCCTTGTTGTACGTCCATGTCTGAGATTCACATAAAAATGGATCTGCTGTTGCTTTCATCATCGTCATGTTACAGTTCATCACAAAGGAAGGAGAAATACACAGATAAAATTTCCCCAGTGACAATAAAAATGTCCCAGAGTTGAGTGCGTGGAACCCTTCCAAGATGCTGTATGTGTACTGTATAGGCCAAGACTTTGAAACTAAACTAAAAAAAATAAACACAATCAATAATTAATGCTGTTAATAAAATAAAATTGATGGTACTATGATTTTCATTCATATAGCACAAAATCTGCAAAAGTTTTAAATGATTTATTTGTGCACTCATATACGATCAACTTGATTTGCCTTGTTGTATGAAACTACTGTATAAACTTGTTCTTGCACAAGTATTTTAAATAACTGAAATGTTCAAACTTAGTCATCTTCCTCTTCATAAACGTGATCTATAGTCAGTATTTACAGGGTTAACTAGACCATTTATACCATAGTTGATAAAGTTGTCACCGCATACAGCAGGAGACTCTCTGCAGTTACTGAACATTAGGCATGCACAAAGAATTCGGGATTAATGTGCTGATCAAGACATCTGACCACGAAAGATTAAATTTAGGGTTCAAAGGAAAGCCCCCACCCACCCCCACAGTGTTTTTGCCTTAAAACACTACATTCCAGTCTGACTAATCTCATTAATGACACTGTTTACACTGTATGCCCTCCCTCTCCTCCCACACTTCCTCCATTCCTTACTTCCTTCTCTTCCTATCTCCATCACTCAATCTCAATTTTCACCAAACCCACTCTTCTCCACCTCCTATCTTTATCCTTATTTGTTGATTTCCCTCTCGCTTGCTCTAGTCATGTATAGTCCGCCTCTCGGACAGAGAACGTAGAAATTATTTTGCCTCCTGCACTGAGCCAAACCTCATGCATTTTTTAGTTAGTTAAAATTTAAGCTAGCTCCAATCCCAGAACCTCAGAAAGTATATTTTTCCACTGGGTTACCTTCAGTAATTGCATCATATCCCTCGCTTTACATTACATTATGCAGAATTCTAAACTTCAAGACAGGGACCTGCACACAAACACTGTCATCCGCACAGTGTCCTGTATCGAACTTAACATGACACCTAGTAGTGTTAAACATCTGGAAAGATTAATGCTGTCCGAATAGACTGGGTATTATATGCCACTCCATACACAGCTTACAGAATTGATGGTGGTGTTGTGTTTGGAGACCTGCTTCAGCATGTGAGTTTTGTAGAAAAGTGTGTAATGTTTCATTTGGCCTAAAGAAATGTTTACACTCACCTTCTGCCAATCTGGTCTGAAGTTTACCTTTATGGCATACTACAGCCTAATCTCACAGGATGATGGAAGTCCACTCGAATGTTCCTAATTGCTCTGCAAAACACAGAGAGAAAAGGAAAAGAAGGAAGGACACAGAATTCTAAGGATTGAGAGAGAGGGAGCAAAAAAGCAAGCATTTGCAGGAAATGAGTGCATAAGTGTTGGCCCAGGAGATGGAATCTGGTGTGTTTGTTCTGGCATAATGCTACCCTACTGCAGGGCCCCCAACCCAGCGAGAGTAATACGTCTGAGGAAAGGACTGTAGGAAAGCCTTAGATGGGGAAAAGGGGAGCTTTAAGGGAGGGAAAATAGATGGGATGAGGCATAATGAAGAAGGGATGATGGAGTGAGAAAAAAAAAGTTTAAGGACAGTAGAGATGGAGACCAGGAGAGGAAGGGTAAAGGAAAATATTGAGTTGAGGAGACATGTAGAGAATTTGCATTGTGGCTTTAGAATGATTTATGGTAATTGGAAGGGATGAAAGAAATGGATTTGGGAGAAAAAAATGAAGAACATCTGATGAAGTGAATAAACTGGACACTTGAAAAGTGAGTTAAAAAGAGGGAAAAAGATGTTTAACTGACAGAAAGTAATTTAGTGTGAAGGACAGCAATCTGTGTGTTATGTGTACTAATAGGTTGTTCTGCTTTAGCAGTATTTGCCCATTTTCCGCACAGCATTTTGCATGACTAGTACTGAGCCACCAAGGATCTAGAGTTTTCCTTTTCACTTGGAATAACACACAAACTACCACTGTAACACACTATTCGTTTCGATAAGATATATGGCTGAAATTTGTTTGAAACACAAATATAAATACTAAAAAATACCCTACTTTTGTTTTGAAATGTGTTTTTAAAGAAGGTGTCAAGCTAAAGTTACATGTTGAGAAGCAGCTAATAATTGTTATAAAATTGTCTCTTTCAATAAAGTTTATTTAAAAAAGATTTTTATCAGTCTGCCATGCTTTACCAAATATAAAGCAATCCAAAAGTAATGAATTTAAAATATGAACTAGTTGAATATGAACTTTTCTTAGTGCCTCATTGCAGATGTGTTTCACCACGTTAATGTCATTATTAGTTTTAAATTGGCATGAAACTTAAGAAAAGCTGTCTATGAGCAGGTGTCCAAACCTTTGACCGATACTGGATATTTGTTCCATAAGCTTGCTTTTTACATACATTCTGAGAGCAGAGAACTGAGCTTCTTGTGAAATACATGAACAAATCCTTTTACATTGTGTATTTTTTTTAACATAACCCAAGACATTTGGAATATTCTGACGAGAGCCCACCTAGCAACACGAAAACACACCAAACTGTTCATAGAGACCTAATTTGACATCAGAGCTCCTTCTGGCTCCTATTTTCTATTATTATTTAATTTTTTACTTTTTTTTTAAATTCACTTTTACATACACAAAAAGGCTTCGATTACACATTTCTGGAAACTTAGACACAGAAATGCAACACACCAGAACTTTTGCGTCATTGTTAGTTGCTCCAGTGTGTCATGTAACCAAAATACACCACAATCTGATAACCTCTCTCACGTATAAACCGCCTATTTACAAGGCCAGTGCAGTGAGATCTTCTGGCCTCAGCCCTTTTCCTGTGGCCAAACAAACAGGGCAGTACAGAAGCGGATGTGTTCAGGGGGGTTGGAGAAACTTTAGCATTGGGCCATTACATAAGCATGACTGTCAGCAAATGTACACACACAGAACTGGTTCAGACTACCTGTTGTGAGTCACCTACTGCTTTGCGGTATTCTCCGTAAGGCATGTCCAAGGTTACCCCAATTTTCAGTAACCAGGAGTCCAATCTCTCTCTCTCTCTCTCTCTCTCTCTCTCTCTCTCTCTCTCTCTCTCATCCCCTCTTCCATTCTCTTTCAAATTCAGTCAGCATGTTTCAGTTTTTTCCCATCTAGCTTATCTGTCACTGTAAGGAAGAATTTCCTCTGCCCCTTCCCAGCACACCACTCCCTTCCCTTCATCCTCGACACAGAGAGTAATAGAACAGGAGTGGAAGGGGATAGAGGCAGGCCTCTATCTGAATGCGTGCATGTCTGTGTGTGCACGTGTGTGTGTGTGTGTGTGTGCGTGCACATGTATAGGTGATGGGGATGTTGTCATATATTTTTAATCAAATTACTGTTCTTCACTGCAGGCCAGTACACCTTGTATCCAAGCCCCATCCTCTGATTTGGTGAGTTGAACTTTTTTCATATCATATTATAAACATGTTTATGCCCGGGGGTCCCGGTATTGACTTCGGACCCACAACAACCTTGAACATGGAGAAAGTGGTTACTGAAGATGAATGAATGAATATTGCAGTGTAGGAGTTCTTGGTTGTATTAGATGGCTAGTCTCCTCAGTTCACTCTATTTTCTTTGGCTTATTTGATCACTTAAGCACTAATTTTAATCCCTTCCTCTATCGTTCAACTCAGTGATGAAAAAGAGCTCTATGTTTGTTATGTAAAATATTTTTAAACTGGTTTAGGGCTGAGTTTTATTTTTTTTATCTTTTCCACAAACCCATCAGAAATGTAATCCTTCATGCATTTATTCAGCAGAAATACACCAAAATGTGCAGTGCAATGTTGCTTCATGCTCTAAATAAAAAGGGGAACCAAACTGTACCATTTCTTGTCACATGGGTGGGCAACTCAAGGTTATACCTTTTGTACCCTTTTTATGTAGGAAGCTTTATTTTAAGCCTTAAGTACCTTATGTACCATATGTACCTTAAAGCATGCAAGGTATGCTTGAAGGTAAATGTATGGTGTAGTTGTTTTTTCTGAGAGTACAGGATGAATATTGCTGAGAAAGTGTGAAAAACATTTTATCAGAGACTTATTTTTAAGGAGATCAGCTTTGCACTTTTTGGAAGTGATGATAGACAGAGAGAATCCAAGCTACCAGACAATTTAAATTATTTATCTACTGTAAGTGATTTTTCTCCCAGATTTTCCTCTAAAATCTTTTAGTATTCAGTACATTTGAGGCCAAAATCAAGAGACATTTTTGTCTGTTGGCTGTGTTTATCGTGCCTTATCCTGTTTCTCATCTACAGCAGCGCAGAGGAACGTCCTCCTCTCGACATATTCAGCATCTGGTAAGAATGCTCTTTTCTGTCCACTGTCTTTCTTTCTCAATAATTTTTTTTGCAACGATACAGTACATTACTACATGAATACACATGTGGAGAAAAGCTGAAAGTCACGCAAACAAATAAGTATCTAATCTTGTGTATTTTCTTTCTAAGGTCACTGGCAGTCGTATAAGCATTTCACTGCATATCGTACTGTGTATGTCTGTGTATGTGACAAATAAAATTTTAATTTGTTTTTCTTCAGGGCTCAACCAAATCTTTAACATACGCCAAACCGAGAAGTACTCTACCCAGGTAAATATACCTCTCCAAGTTCTAGGGTTTTTACCTAGCGGTAAGACACTGAGTATTCGTCAGCAGCAGACCTTCATGAGCCTTGAGCCAATTACACTTAGCAAACATCCTGGACCATAAATTTGTGAGTTTATCTGTGGAATGAAACTGCTAAAGCTCATTGAGTTAATCTCTTTTGGCTTTGATTGCGGAGTAATATGCAGAGAGTCATCGCTCAAGCATGTGACTAAGCACTTGGCTATTTCTACTGGAACAAAATGACAGCTTGGATGTTTCATATCAAAACCCCATGCACATGACTTGTGCTCCAGTTCAACACATTGCTAAACACTCCAGAAGGCTGTTTGTAATTTTGTGGCCTAGATGCTTTATATTTTCCTATCTCCATCTCATCAATAGATGTAGTAAGTTCCTCCACTTAAACAGTGCCCTATTCATTGCTAAAGCTTTGTGTTTTTTTTTTTTTTTTCGTTTTGAGAAAAATAAGGGCAAAAATATTTGTTTTAAAAAATAAGGGCATTTCACATGAAATGTACAAAATTCCCCATTTCAGGAGTCTAAGTGTGGATCGGGTGATGGACAGGGTGATGGAGCGCCACTACGACTTCGACCTCACCTACATTACTGAGCGTATCATCTCCGTCTTCTTTCCCCCTCTGCTGGAAGAGCAGCGTTATCGCCTCAATCTCAAAGAAGTGGCATCTATGCTCAAGTCCAAACACCAGGACAAGTTTTTGGTCAGTAACACTAACAAAAACACACAGTTTTAAAGCTGAATTAAAGAACTTTACATTGAAATACTTATTTTAATACCTTGTCTGTCCTGTGCAGTTACTAAACCTGTCTGAGAAAAGGCTTGACATCACACGGCTTAATCCCAAGGTACACATTACCATTGACGTTTCATTACCCATATGCAGGGATATGTAGTGTAAATAGTTTTTGTCATAGTTGAGCTAATGTTTCCTGTTCTCTATCGTTATCTTTTGATTCCCATCTTTCAATCTTTTTCTTTCTCTCTCTCACGCACTTTTAGGTTCATGATTTCGGTTGGCCGGACCTACACGCACCCCCACTGGACAAAATCTGTTCCATGTGCAAAGCCATGGAGACATGGTTGAACTCTGACCCCCAGCATGTGGTGGTCCTGCATTGCAAGGTAAGGGATTACAAATGTCTTGCAAAAGTTCACTTATGGTGACAAGAGGCAGTTATCTGACCATCTCCCATAAATGCAAAAATATTGAAATGACTGTGATTTCAGATACAAGGAAATGGCAAGTATAATTCATATATAATTCATTTTATTCTTTAGCAAGAGATGGCTAAAGTTAGGACCACAATAAAATGTATTTAAGTTCTGGCTTTTATCTGAAATGAATGTCAGAATTCTGAGGAAAAATGTCAGAACTCAAATAAACTGTTTATGGTAGCCACAATCCCATTCTGTGCTTACTGTCATATCACATTTTTTTCTATTTTTGTAGGGGAACAAAGGAAAGACAGGAGTTATCATCGCTGCATACATGCACTATAGCAAGATATCAGCAGGGTGAGTGTTCTTCATACAAAACAGTTGTGTGTGGCATACAAAAGAGATTATACTTCAGGAAAAGAAAGTAATCCCATGCCCCTATACTGTGTCTCACAGTAGCCTGGAAGAAACGATAATATCAAGTTAATATAAATAACAGGAAACAATTTGGGGCTACTGAGTGGCACAGCATTAAAGGCGTTCATCAGGACTTTCCCATAATTATCCATAGCTATAAGTAGTGAGTGTAAATTGGTCGTCCAGTACAGAACCAAAACCAACCAACAAAATGGGGCTTTTTTTTATTTTTATTTTTTTAGGAATAATGCAAAAGTATGAAACTTGGGTATAAACAAAAACATCCTCATGTGGCATGTTTTATGTGTGTCTTTATATAGGGCGGATCAGGCTCTCAGTACACTGGCTATGAGGAAATTTTGTGAGGATAAAGTGTCATCTTCTCTCCAGCCTTCACAAAATAGGTATCATTTTTCAAACATATTATACCTTTTTGTCTAAGACAGTATTATTTTATACATTATATGCATTTTGTTGCACTTCCACCTCTTTCTCACAATTCAGTTAAACTATAATGTGAAGTTTATGGACACCAGACCATCACAGCAACATTGCATTCCAGATTTAGATTTTTTTGTAACATCTCTGGGGGGATTTGTGCTCAACCAGCCGCAAAAACATCAGTAAGGTCAGGCACTGGGGCTGCATGAGGAGGCCTGGGGTGCAGTCAGTGTTCCAGTTCATCTCAGAGGGGTTCAGGGCAGAGCTCTGTATGCAGTATATTCAAGTTCTTTCACTTAACCATGTCTTAATAGAGCTCGCAGGGTTGTGCTGTGTAAGTCCGGTGAATGAAAACTGTAGTTCTATAATATACAAAGATATTCTACACAACTGTGAGCCTTCGACTTTGTGGGTAATGATTAAAAATGGATGTGATCTACTGAGAGCACGTTATAGTATAGTAAGTTCAGTATTGGGAAAGCAACTCTCTCTCTCTCTCTCTCTCTCTCTCTGTCTCTCTCTCACTCTAGGTATATATTTTATTTTGGTGGACTTCTATCAGGGGCCATAAAGATGAACAGCAGTCCTCTTTTCCTCCATCAGGTCCTCATTCCCACCATCCCCACATTTCATGCTGATGGAGGTGAGTGGGTGGATGACCTCATGCTTAGCTTGATATGAGTATCATGTTGAAAGGAATGTTTTCGCATTGGTGTGTGTGATTGTGTGTTCACAATGAGAGTTAACACTAGTTTGTCAGTAACCACTCCTCGTAAAAACGCACACATACAAACAAAGCATGTTTGTTTTTAATCTGTTGCAGTGAAGGAGAGGGTCTTGGAAGCATTTAACACATTCCTCCATCTGTCTACCTTGTTCTCAATGTTTATCTCTTGCTATCTTGTGGGTCTTTTTTGTTCCTCTGTCCAAAGGCTACTTGCCCTTCCTGAAGATATATCAGTCCATGCAGCTGGTCTACACATCAGGCATATAGTGAGTCATGTTCAAATGAAACTAAAGCATTTTAGTCTCAATAGGATCATCAGTCTACAGTATGTAGCTTTTGATCGTATGCCTGTGTGTTTTACAGTGATTTGCAGGGTTCAACAGGCAGAAAGCTGTGTGTGACCATTGAGCCGGCGCTGTTGCTGAAAGGTGACATTATGGTGAGTAGAGCAGTCCATCAAACTCAGCATGACAGAAGCCTCTCCTGAGTTTAAACACTAACCATCCCCTTGGCAAAGTAAAACAAGTGGTCTTGTCTCCTCCACATTCTCCATAGGTTAAATGCTACCACAGACTACTTCAGGGCACTGAGAGGGACACGGTCTTCCGACTCCAGTTTCACACATGCACCATCCATGGAGCACAGCTCTGGTTTGGGAAAACAGAACTCGATGAAGCTTGCTCAGGTACACCACCCTTAAACAATGAAGTCAACCATTGTGATTGTTTAAATTCCCTCTACACTAATCTTTCTTGCCTATTATGCTATTGTGTGGGACTGTAACGTTTCCCGTTTCATCCTGGCTGAGACAATGCCAAACCCTGTCAAAAACATTCTGTTAGAGTGTTCTGGATGATCCCCAAGGGAACTATTTTATCTGCAATATAATTTTTTAGCTACAATCCATTGTATCCCCAGTTGAGAGAATTTATAAAAATCTACTCTCCAGATCTCCTCTCAGTGGATAACACCTGCCTACCACAGCTGGTTAATTGAGAATGACATGTTCACTATACATTATATTCTGGCCTTGCAGCAGGGCTTCAGCTGCTTCACTGATCATATAATGTGATTTATAGTATTTGTCTGGTAATTTATAGTGTAAAGCACTGACGACAAAGTGTTATAGAACATATCATTTATGTTCCTCTCCTCTCTTTAAAGTGACATTATTATTTCTGGTCTCTGTAGATGAGAGATTTCCCTCAGATGCCACTGTGGAATTTGTCTTTTCCTCTGGACCAGAGAAACTTAAAGGTATTTTTGGTAACATACAACAAAATTGTAATATTTTCCAAAACTGCAAAGTTATTTTCTAAATTTTTTATACAAGTAATTTATAAAATATTTTAAACAACATATATTTTTGTTTTTGCTATTTTTTTATGTCACATAACTCACAAAACAGTGGCCGCATAGCTTTGTGTTTTGTACTGATCATTAATCATATTGTTAAAAAAAAAATCTACATCATGCATAGTGGCCACTGTCCAAGCATCTGGAGGCAGTGTTATGATCTGTGGTTGCCTCAATTGCTGAGATCTAGTCTCAATAACGTTATGTGCCAATAACATGATGTCAGCTGACAACCTGCATGTACTGAATGACCAGGTTATCACATCTTTTCTTCTGGCATATTCCAGGACTCAAATTAAGAATGAGTGGTTCTGGGAGCATGAGGAATCATTTTCACACATGAATTGACCTCTGAATTGCACGCTGTAATCAAAACTTGTGGTGGTCTTAAAAAAAAATACCCAGTGTAAAAAAAATAGAAAAAACTTAAGTATTGAGAGAGTGTGAGTGTGGAAATACAGATATGCTTTTAAAAATGTTCTCTGTTTTAAAGTAATTTTTATCTTGTTTAGGACGAGAATATCAGCGAAATGACCCAGCAGTCACAGTTGACTATAATACAGCTGATCAAGTAGTACGCTGGGATTCTTATGACAACTTGAACCAGAGATATGAAGACAGTCAAGATGGTAAAAAATATACTCTGACTTATTTGAATATGATTTAAATGTTACATTCTTACTAATCCTTTACATCAAATCTATTGTCATGTTTTAGATATAGCACACACTCGAGGGCCTCTGGATGGTAGTCTGTATGCTCAGGTGAAGAAGCGCCGTGCTGCCTGCTCTCCCTCCTTTCCATCCACCAATGGTAGTCCCGGGCAAAGCTCTGATGAGAGGCAAGGTCATCTTGTGTCGCTCAGCACCGACTCTGGGCATTCATCGGCTCTACCTGAATGCAATGAAGATTCGCCCAGACGGCCGCCTCCTACTGATCAAGAACGGGAGGAGCTAGAGAGGCTTCTTGGAGGAATTGAGGGTGAGAGGTCTAGCAGAGATCGTGAACGAGAGACAGCAATTTTGGATGATGGTGACTCACTCCCTTCAGAAAATACTGGATCCTTGCGCCTGGCTCGTTCATGTTCCTGCCGCACAGGCTACAGATCACAGCGTTGCTCTGAACTTCATCCATTGCCCAATGGGTACTGTTTAGACCACTCACCCCCTAGCAACAACCACACAGGAGTAGCTTCACCAAGCATGTTAGGTTTGTGTCAGCGTCACACACACCAATCTCTCCCACCTCCTGATCTGCTGTGGGATCGACAGCAAAGCTCTCAGCATTACTTGCATGGTCCTTCTAGGCATGTTTGCCCTTACCCATCCCAGGATCTCTGTCCCCACCCTCACACAATTTCCACAAGTGGACGACTGTTGTGCAGGTCAGAGGAATTCCTCCCCTACACCCAACCACCACATAACCACCCACACCACCCAAAAGCAGCTGGACCATACCATGACATGATGCTTGTAGATGGTCTCCTCCCACCCCCTGGCTGCCCATGCCGGGATTGCTGTTTGAGACGAGAGGAATTTAACACTTTACGGCTCGAAAGAGGTGAAGGATTGCATTGGGAAAGGGAAGAACTTCCTCGAGACAGTGGCTTAAGGCGAAGTAGAGCATCCGAGGTTCCAAGAAGGGCAGAACTGCACTGGGAGCGAGAGGCAGGGTTAAGACAGGGTCGAGAGGTCTCACTCCATTGGGACAGGGACAGAGAAGCAGAGCTACAATGGGAGAGAGAACGCGAAGCTGAGTACTGGCACCGAAGAACTACCTTGTCCCCTTATGGCCCCCCAGGGCATGATCCAGCTTTCACATATGACCCACTGCCGCAGGGTCACCCAGCATTTCCAGAGCCCTCGAGATCACATAGTCATCCCCACCTGGACATAAAGTATAGCAGTGGCTCCAGCAGCTACCAGGCATCTCATCAAATGTGCCCCTGCTCACCCTACCAGCCCTCGCCTTCTGAAAGCCGTGGCTATGCTTCAGGTTACCAGTCAGATTCCACTTCCCCACTGCCTCAAAGCTACTCCTCTTGCTACAGTCATATGGATCCCCACCAGCAGCACTACACTGCCAACACACACTCAGGTCAGATACCAATTTGACCTACTGTATTTTATATCTACTGTTTGTCTATAAAATGTGAAAACAGTGCATCTTAACATTTATTGGTTGAATACGCTTGTTCTGAGAGCTACTGTATGTTTAGAAGTCTAGGCTAAAGACTGCATTTCTGCTTTTTGGTCAGATGGTGGGTGTGGAGTTCCAGGTGAGAATGTAGGATGGCGGGACCATATTATCCATGGTTCCTTGAGACGGCTGCATCGTGAAGCACACGGACCATGCTCCACCCCCTCTGATATGTCTGGACCACCAACTCCAGTCCACACCAGCAGTCCGCTGAATGCACAAGAGAGGTGACTGAGCTTTGGAGTGAGAATGTACATAGTCAGACTAACAATTAGATAATTAAAACAGCAATAGGTAAAAAGGTAATACTTCTTCAGTCTGAAAAAGCTATTTGGATGAATAGTACAATGTATCTGCCTAACAACAATGACACGACTCAACTTCCAGATAACCATAGGATATGATATAAAATCACTATAGTTGTAGTTACATAAAAATTAAATTTGTCTTAATCTTACCTGACATTTCTTCCATTCCCAGTCTGAGCGGTCGGGATCAGGAAGCACGATCCTCAGAGACGAGCACAGGCAGCACTATACACCAGGAGAGAATAAACCCTGTCCAACAAAATCTCATAAACTCTAGGCCAGAGCCTCATCAAGTTGGAAGTCCATCCGCAGAGTCAACTAAGTCATGCACATCCATCCCAGAGAAACACTGCACCCTTCCTCAGCAGCTCTCTCTACATTCTTCTTCTCCTCAGCAACTCCCTCTACATTCATCCTTTTCTTCTCAGCAGACCTCATCTTCTTCTCAGCAGCTCTCTCCACATTCCTCTTCTCCTCACCAGCTCCATCCACATTCATCCTTTTCTTCTCAACTGACCCTGTCTCCTTCTCAGCAGCTCTCTCCACATTCCTCACCTCCACAGCAGTCCTCCCTAAATTCTTCATCTCCTCAGCAGTTCTCCCCTCGATGCTCACCTCCCCAGCAGCTATCACCACATTTCTCCTCTCCTCCTCACCAGAACTTTACACCTCCTAATCAAAACTCTACACACTGCCCAACTCCACAACAGAGTTCTACACACTGCCCACTTCCACAGCAGAGCTCTATGCATTGCCCACCTCAACAACAGAGCTCCACACACTGCTCACCTCCACAACAGAACTCCACACACTGCCAACCTCCACAACAGAGTGTCACACCCTGCCCATCTCCTCAACAGAGCATCTCACAATCCTCCTCTTCTCAGCAGAATGTCACACATTGCCCTCCTTCTCAGCAAAGTCCCACACCCTGCTCTCCTTTTCAGCAGAACTCCAAGCATTCTCCATCTGTAATACTGACAGCCAGCATTAACCCACAAGCCTCAGTGCCATCTACCCATTCTGTACCAGCATCTCCTACAAAGGCAAACCAGCAACAGAGCACCAGCCAGCCAGTCAAGGAAGCCAGTCTGCCCCTCTCATCTTCTCAGCAAAATGAGACCGTTCTACCCTCTGTATCTCATCGTTCTTTGCAGCACATTCACCAAATGCAAATATCTGAGTCTATCTCAATCCAGCCCCACAGCAATGGAGTGTCATCAATGTCTGATTCAGAGACTTCCAATTTATCACCTTCTGCTTCTGTTCCACCTCAGTTACTGACCAGTCTGAATGGCTGTTCTTCCCATGAACCCCCTGTGCCAGGCTTTGCCACTCTGGGCAGGAAACTAATGCTAGATACAGTATCCATCCCACCCGGAGA
Organism: Channallabes apus; assembly: GCA_030522415.1. Taxonomy (NCBI): domain Eukaryota; kingdom Metazoa; phylum Chordata; class Actinopteri; order Siluriformes; family Clariidae; genus Channallabes; species Channallabes apus. The sequence goes on along the minus strand of CM060117.1, from coordinate 21,568,689 downwards.
TCCTGATACTAGTTGCGGTGCCTCTGATGCTTACTTGACTTCCACATTTGCCCTCTCTTCAACCACTTCCCCACCTTCTGACAGCACTGCCACCCAACCTCCTTTGCCAGAGAAAAGACGTCAAAGTACCCTGCCAGGCTCACCTAATGGGAGGTCAGGCACCCTAAGATCATCAACAAGTCATTCCCCCTCCAGCCAGCATCATGTTACATTCTCACCACTGGTAGGAGCAGTGACAGAACCTGGTGAGCAGAATGAGGGGCCTGCAGAGGGGGAAACGGGCAGCAGGGTCGGTGTGAAGTTTGTGCAGGACAGCTCTCGTTTCTGGTACAAGTCTGGAATCTCCCGAGAGCAAGGTTAGTGCAGTCCATCAGAGGACATTCCATAGTTTTGAACAGATGTAACTTACTTTTTTAACAACTACAGGACAGTTGTTACTTGTATTTCATTCAAACTACTCATATTTTTACACCACAACACAAAAATTAGTTGTGATGTATATGTAAATAACATGTGTATTTGCTGCTTCCACTGTACACCTGGTTTTGTTAGCAAGGGCTAAATGTTCAGAACATCTGTGTTCAACATTGAAGAATTCCAGTTATTTTGTTTTCTTCCCTCCGTCTTTAGCCATTGCAGCTCTGAAGGACAAGGAGCCGGGTGCATTTCTCATCAGGGACAGTAACTCTTTTCAGGGGGCCTACGGTTTGGCTCTCAAAGTGGCCTCACCACCGGCTAACATCAGCAACCATTCCAGCAAAGGTACAGCATTATTTGAGTGTGCAGTGCTAGAGCACTTCCTCTACTACACTGTCTCCCCATTCACTTACATGGCTGCCCGTCCACAGGAAATATATATCTAAACATGAAGTGTCAGGAGGATAGATTTATGTATGATCTGTTAAAGTGTTCACTGATGGAAGACTACAGAGAATTATAGACTCTTGCAAGCCAAGACCTACAGTAGGTTTGTCTTTAGCATCCCCAAGTGGACAGTTGTTTTGGTTTGTAATTTTAAGTTACATTTAATGTCATGCCAAATTTACCAAAAAAAACTATGCACAGATCCATGTACTTGCAATGAGACCCAAAAGAGTTTATTCCTCCACCTCCTGATACAAAAATGCATTAACCTGTGTATAAAGAGTATGTTATTATATTTACATTGTATTTTTGGACTAGTTGGGGATCCTATGGAGCAGCTGGTGAGACATTTTCTAATCGAGACTGGACCACGAGGGGTGAAAATTAAAGGTTGTCAAAATGAACCCCATTTTGGTAAGCATCATAGCATAACAAAAACAGCTGGACAAGCACAACACTAGCTATGTTTACATGAACAAAATTACTTCAGTCTGAACGTTTACGTGGACGCTGATCCAATAAGTTGGGGCAAACACACAAAGAATATATTTATTTCAATTAGTGTTTACATGACAGTATTATATATATGCTGTATTCTCAGCTTTAATAAAAACACATCTAGGCTTTAGTTATGGTTAGTTTGTATGTTAAAACAATGGCTATTAGTTATATTGTATAAGTTAAATTAAGTTAAACCATATGAGCAAGAAATTGTGTGTCCAATAATGCATATGCAGTGGTGGCTCAGAGGGCTAAGGCACTGAGTTACCGACCGGAAGATCGGCAGTTCAATCCCCAGCTCCACCAAGTTGCCACTGTTGGGCCCTTGAGCAAGGCCCTTAACCCTATCTGCTCCGGGGGCGCTGTATCATGACTGACCCTGCGCTCTGACCCCAGTTACGCTGAGATATGCGAAGAAGGAATTTCACTGTGCTGTAATGTATATGTGACAAATAAAGGCTTAACTTAACTTAATATGAAACCTTTACTGAGTGATTTCAATCAGATTCCTATCCAAAAAAAAAAAAAATTTTACTCATCTATCTGCTTATATGTGTACACTATATTCACAAATGTCTGCGTGTGTTACATGTTACATGGTATGAAAATCTCAAAATAAATTCAACACATCTGTTTGACAGGGAGTTTATCAGCGCTGGTATATCAGCATTCCATTACACCAATCTCTCTGCCCTGTGCTCTCCGCATCCCTGACAAAGGTAAACACTTAAAGCACACTTTAATGAGGTTTCTCGGAACTGCCAAACACAGAATATCAACAGTAGGAACATCATATCAACACTGAAATATACCAAGTACATGCGCAAGAATGCAGAGAAATTGTCCAAAGTGGGCCAAAGATATTGAGACATAAGTGAAATTAAATATTTTACTAACATTCTCATTTTTTTTTTTTCAATAATGACAATCAGGATAATAGAAATGTGTTTAATGCAATGGATTTGCTATAGAAACAATCAATACTTTGTATGAAGTCTTGCATTTTTTAAAACCCTGCTGAATCCGGCTGGGCACAGAGTCAAAAAGACACATCTGGTGTGACTCACTCTGTCTCTGCCAGCTTCATTGCTGCCTGAAGATCATATTGAGAAGACAGTTTCGTGACTGCTCCTGCCTTCTTCACCATGGTCCAACAGTTTCTCTATTGGGTTTAGGTCTGGAGATAATCCAGTCTATGGCTCCAGAAGCTGAATAACATTGTTTTCTGTATAGCAAGTTTTTCAGTTAATTAGCAAAATTCTTCAGCCAGAAGAAGTAATTAACCCTAAATCACCTGTTTTGTGCTACACTACAGAACTCTAATCCATGCCATATACATTTCTTAATAGTTTTGACCACCACTATATGCTGAATTCCAGTTAACATCATAACATATTAAATGTGTGTTCACTCATGTAAAACTCATTTACAGGATTTTAAAGGTCAATGGTTTAGTGGAGTAAAAATATAACATTATTAAACATCTAACCTTGACATTCTCTCTCTCTCTCTCTCTCTCTCTCTCTCTCTCTCTCTCTCTCTCTCTCTCTCTCTTTTAAAGATCCCATAACAGAGAGCCAGGAAGTGCAGCCTGTCAGCAACATGAGCACAGCTGCAGACTTACTAAAACAGGGAGCAGGTGAGCCATCTCACATCTTCACCTCTTCCTCGTCCTTTTCTTCTTTCCACCGCTTACTATTACTCTTTCTTTTCTCATTGTGCCTTTTGTTTTCTATTGACCATTACGTTTTCATACTGTTCCAATCCTTTCTTTGTTTTCTCTCCTTCTTATGTCTTTTTCATTAGTCTCACCCTTGTTTCTGTATCCCATTACCAGCCCCAAACTCACCGTCACCCCCATGCCACATCAGAGGGCAGCATTACACAGGGTAGAAAACACTATCTGCTCCATTCCTAAAGCAGGATTTGCCAGACTTTAACAGACACCTAGTGTTTCTGAAACTTACCAACCCTCCAACCCAGAAACTTGGGTACATTTTGCTTCTGATAATGAGCTCAGAGTTTCCTGAAGACGGAGCAAACACTTATCAGGAGCCTTCTTTTTCCATTCAAAATCTTTTTTGTTCTTCAAAGTCTCTTCTCCTTCCTTCCTTGTGTTTCCTTCATTTGTCACTTTTCTTTCATCCCTGTTCTTTATCCTGTTTTATTTCCTTCACCAGTTCTCATACTCAGTGTTTCTCTCTCCTCAGCATGTAATGTGCTGTACCTGAACTCGGTGGAGACTGAGTCTCTGACAGGACCGCAAGCAGTAGCTAAAGCGACAGGCGTGATGATCTCACTAAACCCACGACCCTCGGCCACTGTAGTGCATTTCAAGGTGTCGACACAGGGCATCACTCTGACAGACAGTCAGCGCCGGTACACCAGCACTTACACTACCTAACACCACTTTTCATTTCACATCCATGTTGTATAGATAGCATATTGTTTTATCAGTTCCGCTGGTTGATTCTGATTGATTATGTTCTCCAGGGTGTTCTTCAGGAGGCACTACCCCATTAACAGTGTGACGTTTAGCAGCATAGATCCACAGGACAGGAGGTGAGTGCATGTTGAACATGTTGCTCACATACTGACCCACAACATTATCATCAGAATTGCAGTGGAGGACTGAAAATGTTCAAGATTATGGTGAAGTGTTGTGTCCTTTGTGAAAATTTTATTTACTGTGATTTATTATATACTGCCTGGAAAAAGTCAGTGTTACAGTAAGATCAAATGAGAGAATCACTGGAACTGGGTTAAGAATTTTGACATCTAATATAGAAGCAATGTGCTGAACCATCAACAAATGTGTTCAGAATAAAGCCCTGAATGGAGATGAACACTTAGTGAAACTGTATTGTAAAAAAATTAAAAACAGTATAAATCACAGCTATTTTTTACTGTTTAATATGATAGATTTGACTTTGGAGCAGAGAAAAGTCTTAAGGGATGAGTGCATCACGGTAAGAAGTGGTGAAGCGATGCACCCATCATGCATAATGCCCACTGTACAATCCTCTGGAGGCAGTGTTATGATCTTGGCTTTCTTCAGTTGGTCAGGTCCAGGCCCAGCAAAGCTATTTGTCAATAAAATGTCAATAAAAAAGCCTACGAGCTGAATGTACTGAATGACCAGGTATTTCACATGTACAGAGTTTTTCCTTCCTGATGGCACGGGAATATTCCAGATCATGAGGAATCATTTTCACACATGAACTGGCCACTACATTGTGTGTATTAATCAAAGCAAAGAGTGTGTGACGTATTTTTGTCCAGGCAGTGTATAATATCCTTGAATTATTTTCCTGTCATTCTTTGATATGGTTAATTAAAACATTTTTGGTGACATTTGGTATTTTAACTTACATGTCATACATGAAAAATTCTGATTTCTAAAACTTTATATTAATTGCTTGTCTCTCACTCACATGATTCTGTATACTAAATTATGTTAATCTTTGGTATAAAATGATGATCTGTCAAGTTGTGCATGAACTTGCAGGCTGCTCCGTGTGTCCAGTGTTGGTGTTGAGGTTCCTGGTTTTGAGATCATAAATCTCTATAGACAAAAATGTCTCTTTGGTTCTGTTCCTTTGTCAATGCTCATGCATGAAGCAGAAGTTAACCAGATTCCCGTCTCCACCACAGTACAACTTGGAATTTGGACAGTACAAAGTTACTGATAATCCAGTATACTGTACTTCTAAAGTACAGTTTCAGCAAGTGTGTGTGTAGTGTGAAATAGAGCATGTTTTTGTTGTTGCCTGCAGCTTTGTGTGTGCACGTGTTTCTGAGTGTTTGTCTCCGTCTTCCTCTGCTATAGGTGGACTAACTCAGACAGCACAACATCTAAGTAAGTGTTCAGTGTGTTCGTCTATGCGTGTATATGTGCGCGTGTGTATGTGCTTGGCATTTTTATGTTCATTTCATCTTTCCTCCTTTTGCTCAAATAAATGTGTGTAACATTATAATCATCTTCCAGAACAATTGGATTTTACTTTTAATTTCAGGGGCCATTTCTAACCATTTACACACTACAGTTAGCAGTGAAATTACAGTATGGTTACCCTGGTAAATCATAAAGGTAAAAAAAAAAAAAAAAAGGTTAATTAGCTTAATTTTACACCAAAAGTATGAGACATATTTGGAGAAGAGCTAGATTTTCATTTAAAGTACCCCAGAACCACATGTATCCGAACAATCCACACATCTCCACAGATCCATCACCACCAGAAAGTTATTAGGTTTATCAGGACTTAGGTTGCTTTCGGGATAACCACGGCTTTTATACAGCACAACCTTTAACTGGTTTGTTGCTTTTTTTTTTGTCTCATCTGATTCTGGATGTAGTCCAAGGTCTATTAGTGAACTACAGGCTCGTACATTTATGGTTAGAGGACTGTACAGACTTTCTTTTGGCACACCCTTCAAGTAAGTTTGTTGGGACAGAGGTAGCATTTACTGTGAGAACAGACCTCAAAAACAAAACACAAACCTGCAACAGCAACCTATTGGGAAATTCTGCTTCTCTATCCATGTTCACTTTGAATAACAGTCATTTAAAACTTTATATATAAACTAAAGGCACATTTATACAAACATAAAAAAATCCCAAAAATAGAAATACAGATGTGTTACAAATGTGATTCTTCACCCAATTAAGTTTTTTTTAAAGAGAATTCTATGAGAATGTTAAATTTTTGAACAGAAAATGAGGGGAAGAGTTTTAAAACACTAATACATTCTGGTTAAAACTGCTTGCAAGTACGCAGTGCTAAACCACTTATTCTGTGAGGAATAAACTAATTAATTAATTACTCATCTATTTATTTATTATAAAATTTAGTTCTAACTTATTGAATTCCCTTTAACATTTTTACACAGCCACCTGTCTCTAATCCTCACTCACGTCTCTTCTTTCACTGTGTAGAGTGTTTGGGTTTGTAGCTAAGAAACCAGGCAGCGTGGCTGAGAATGTGTGTCACATGTTTGCCGAGCTCGACCCGGAGCAGCCTGCCACTGCCATCGTCAACTTCATCAACAAAGTCATGCTGGGGCCACAGCAGCGCTAGAGGAGGGCAAATCATCATCATCATCATCATCATCAGTCCCTTGAAAACCCAGTGTGGCTCATGGTTAAAAAGTGTATGGAAACTAACCAAAATCAAAGCACTGAGTGCTACTCTGTTGTGTAAATTAAGATTCAAGATTCAAGATTCAAAGTATAATAAAAAGTAAAAAACACACGAGAATTCCGAGAGCAACTGCACCAAGCTGCTGCACGCTCGCGCATGCGCAGAAGAATAAGTGCTTCAAAACCAAATCAAAGAGAATTTAACTAAGGAGTTGATATTGTCATATGAAAATACTGAAATATCGGAAGTTTAAATACACACTATTAGAAGTCAAAACCATTGAAGTAGGAATTATTGAGCACTGTTGATTTTCTTTCATAGAGTATGAAAAGTATCTTATAATAAGACAGTTCATGCACTCAGAAATACCAAATATTTCCACAGCTGACAATCAACAGTCTTTCTTTATACAGTATATTTCATTAATCAGCTTTAAGTAGTTAAATAGAGACTAGCTGCTATGGGTGTCTAATCCGGCACATGGTGTGAGAGAGTACTGCTGAAATGTCGAGACAGTTCGAGGTGTATGAAGGAAAGGATGCACGGGGAAAGCTCGTGTGAGGTGCAGGCGTACGCTGGTGGCACCAGGGAAGAAAGTTTTCATAAAAAAAAAAAGTGTAAATAGGTTCATGTGGAGTCAAACAGTTGTGTCATATTTAGTCAAACAGATAAAAGTATTTATCGCAGTAAGTGTTCAGCTCCTGGTGTAATACACAACATGGGTCTGTGAAGAACGACAATCAGCATAACAAATCTGTCCAAAAGTTTTCATTTCAAATTGTAATGTATTTCAGTTTTATGGCTTAACCATGTAAATGTAAAAAGGAAGTCTTAAGGATTGATGTAACTAAGAGGCTTTGCTGAACACTCGTGTTTATAAGCTTTATTCAGTCAGGTTTAAAATGTCATTATGGCTTTCTAAGAGACAGACCTGCCTGACAGCTTTAATATATTGTACTCTGTATTTTCTCGATGATCTTTGTATTTAGTAATATATTCACTCAGATGCAGCTCAGAAAGTAATTAAAATACTTAAAGGAAGGATGCTTTTATATTAAATGTATTTTTTAAACTACTATTTTTTCAATGTAAGCATAAATGAATATAATAAATGTAAAGCTGTGGTACCACGTAAATGCTTTTCTCTCGATTATTTTATTATTTTCAACTTAAACAGCCAATCGATGTTGGCTGATCATTGATTTACAGGTTGGTTGTCACATTACCCAAAGTGCATTGCTTCAAATGCTTTGGGAACAGAAACCTAAAATACTAAAAATAAATGAATAAGTAAACCAGGACTGAAAATGCTGGCTTTTTCATTTTCATTACAAATTTTTAGGCGAAGTAAGTGAAGGCAATTCGAGTGTGTATCATAATCTGAAGGACGTCTCAGGGTTATAAAAAGTCTACCGGTGTAGACTTACTAGTGCAAGACACTTAAAATGACCTGGATGACTGAAAACCTACAGACGGAACAAATGTTCGTCTCTCACTACCCAGACTGAACCCTGAGACTCAAGACACAACAATCACCACTGCTTTATTCCAGGAGACTTAAACTCTGTGAATGCTATGCTGCAGACAGCTACGCTACAGGCTTTAACAATCCACACATCTCACACTTAAAGTTTGAGAAAAGATGAGACTTTTGATACTTTTTTTTTCATACTTTATGTCCAATCAGGTTTAAACATTACACATTCCATGCAACGTTAAGGACAAAGCACAGTCCACTGAGTCCTGACTTATCTGTAAGGCAAACATTTCAGCTGTGGGTATATCAAAAGGGACCATGTAAACAAAGTACATATCATAAAAAGCAATTTACAATCTTTGGTAACTGTTGCTGATATCTATAGCAGGGGAACAACATCTACTGAAAAACTCGACAAAAACGATGTTCAGCAGAAATTCTGAGATATTTGCTTTAGATCACTGTAACTCCACCAATAGAACATTCTGTTGGGATTTTTATGTCATTTCATATTTTAACATTCTATACAAACAAGTGGAAAAAAATCTAAATGCTAATAATTACCACAAAAAAAGAAATCAATCATCAAGTGCTGGTTATAAAATGTTCCCCTTTGGTTTTGGTTCTACTAGAAAAAAAAGAAAAGGAAAAAAAAAAAAAAAACACAAAGTAAAATTCAAAAGACATTCACAATTTCAGTGAGCAGACCTATCGTTAATGGGCAGGCACATACTTTCAGTCAAATGTGACTCAATATGGTGACTAACCGCATCACTTTGAGGCAGTGGTGATTAAAAACAGTTTAGCAGACGCGAGACGACTCATACGCAGGGTGAATCAAAGTTCCCAGAGTTCCTACACATACTACAGTAAAACTCAACAAAGTCTGGTTCTAGGTGCTTCTAGTGTCAAAAATAGTATCTGCGATATAATCATAACATAAAAATCACCTGATTACAGTGATTAGCTTCTGCATCTAGGTAGTGTGTAGTGCTTATTATTATTTTTTTTTTTATGTAGACTCAAGACACGTAAGCAACAGCTGAATAGCCCTGAACATCCTCTGCTAGTCTACGGGCCACACGTTATGTGTACGAGCTCGACACAGAGGAGCCCTTTAGTACCGTCGAGGTCGTTCCCCTGCATATAAAAACAATGACAGGTAGCTCCAAGAATAAATAGTTTGTTCCCAAGTGGAGTATGTGGACGTTCTCAGAGTCTGCTGGTACACTGATTAGCTGGTTAAGTGGCTGCGGAATGGACCGGATTCAAGAAAAAGCAGTGTGACGAGCCAAGTGTGGCTCGTGATCCTCGGGGTAATCCATGTCGTGATCGATATCGGGGCTGTGGTCATCTCCCATCTCTGGAGACATGGAGCTTTCCAAGTACTCCCTCTCCATCTGCTGCCCTTTAAATCCAGGATGTTGTCTGTACACACACACACACACACACACACACACACACACACACACACAGAGAGAAGAAGAGCAACAATGAGTCTTCAAATATTACAGGCAAAATTCAAAAGTACATACAGTACATACATACACATATACACACACATACAGTATATACAGTACACTATATTGCCAAAAGTATTCGCCCTCCTTGCTTCACATGCATATGAACTTGATTGACATCCAATTCTTCATCCATAGGTTTTACAGTACATTATGGCAGCCCACCCTTTCCAGCTGTAATAACTTCAACTCTTCATGGACTTTGCTTTGTGCACTGGTGCGCAGTCATGTTGGAACAGAAAAGGGCAATTCCCAAATGTTCCCACAAAGTTAGGAACATGAAATTGTCCAAAATGCCTTGTTATGCTGAAGCATTAACGGTTCCTTTCTCTTGAACTAAGGGGCCGAGCCCAACTCCTGATAACAACCCACATTATAGCCTCCTTTACACTTGGCACAATTAGGTCAGACAAGTACCGTTTCTCCTGGCAACCACCAAACCCAGACTCAACCATCGGACTGCCAGACAGAGAACCGTGATTGGTCACTCCACACGTCTTTACTGCTCTAGAGTCCAGCGGCGGCGTGCTTCACACCACTGCATCTGATGCTTAGCGTTGCACTCGGTGATGTAAGGCTTAAATGCAGCTGCTCTCTACACACTGTTCCTGAGCTAATCTGAAGGCCGTGTGAAGTTTGGAGGTCTGTAGCTATTGACTACGGATATTATTACGGAAGCTATTGGACTTGAGCTTTTCTCTCACAAATGTTTGTAGAAGCGGTCTGCATGCCGAGGTGTTTATATTTTATACAACATGTAATCATGGAACTGATTGGAACACCTGAATTCGATGATTTGAATGGGTGAGTGAATACTTTTGGCAAATACACACACGCACAAACACACACACATATCTAAGCGTAGAGGTAAGAAGGTAAAAAGTCACTCACAGAGCAGACACAGGAGACAGATCAAGGCTGGAGTCACTGTGAGATCCGTCATCATGCTCGTGACTTAATTCTTCATGCATTATGCTGGCCAGAGCTTTGAGGCTGGAGCTTCCTACAGAGGCAGAACCGTACAACGGCAAGCTGCTGTCCGCCATCACAGCCTGGGGAGGTGGGGAAAAAGGGAAAAAATATATATATACATGTTACACTAGCTGCCTTGAACCTACAAACTACAAGTCACGAGTTTCAGCTGTACATAAAAATAAGCAATTTAAGCTTGACATTATATTCCAGACATAAAAGTGCAGTAATCCGTTACATTAGTTTTATCTTCTTCTGTTTAAATTTACACACATTTAAGAGCATGATTAGGATCCAAACAGTGATGGGAAGTTTGGATCATTTTAGTGACTTGGTTCTTTGAATCTCGTTCATCAAAATAAACAAATCATATTTTAAGTCTTTTAGTTAATTTCGTTCTTTTGATCATAAATGAAATTAAATGTTACATTTTCAATAAGCAGACCCCAAGCACGTCTACATGCACAAATTTTGGCTATAGTTCCAGTAATGAAAATATTACAATGCAGGGACATATTATGATAAACAGAATGAGCAGCTCACCTCTCATATCTTCAGGTCCGAGTCGTTCGTGCTATTACGCTATTAGCGCCTATGAGAGTCACGTGACAAAAGAACGAACGATTTGAACCAGAAGATTCGAGAGGTAACTACTCATTTCTGTTTCCTGTACATAACCTACAGAGATTTTGCGATGTTTTGCGTATGCGAGCCCAGTAGAAAATGAACTGATCACTGAGATGACTCGTTCTTCTGAGTCATGTCGTTCAAAAAGAACAAATCGTTCATAACCGAACCGTCACTAACTTGGAGTCCGTCAAAAGAATTACATTTCAGAGTCACAGCTGTTCATAGTCGTACTGAAGGCCTGCATAGACACATCACACACGGGCTGTTCGACTGCAATGCTACTGAGCAACACTGCTAGTTAAAAACACTCAGTGACGGAGCAATAAGTCGTGTTTAATAAGCTTGTACATTATTATTTTAACTGTTCAAAAATCCTAGCACACAGAAATAATAAAACAGCCCAACATTTTACTCACTTGCAGAGCAGACAGAGCAGGACTCTGGCCGAGACTCGACTGGATGTTCTTTACCAGAGAGGGCGATCTACAGAAACAAAATTACATTAGGAAGAATAGAAATGTTTAGCATATGCAGCCTGCACCACTGAGCAGCATGTTCGGGTTTATACGCAATCACCACATCTAGTGTCTTCCAGTCTTTCTTCAAAAGCTTTGCTCCTATTTAAAATAAAAGTCTTGAGCCATCAGTCATTTCTCTATATTGAATTAAATAAAATTATGTAGATTAAATTAATGGTCATTGGTGGTTCAGTTTCTCGGTTTCTCGCCTGCCCCAATTAAAGTCACTGGACCAGTCCCAAGCACGGAGAATAAAATGAGAGGGTTGTGTCAGAACATAAAACCTGTGGCAAGCTGATTGCGGATCAGATGATCCGCTGTGGCGAACCTCAATGAGAGCAGCAGAAAGACCGACATGATGTAGATTAAATTAAGAAAATAGGAACAAATGTTTTACTGTGACAGACTACAACGTGCCTAAAGGTACATTTTTTTAAATTGATGTACAACCTCAGCAGTTACATGAATTCCTAATCACTCAGCATTTAGCACCACCAGTACACTAATCACCAGTCTGATCATCGGTCATCATCTGCACCTGTTTCTCACTGGTTCATGTCGTACGTTAAATGGGGTTTTTATGCTTAAAATGATTCAAAGGTCCCTGTGTAGGTTAACATATAAAAACATTCCTCTGAAAGCAGAACTATTCCTTTAAGACTACATTAAAAATACAACAACATCTGGCTGATGGGAGCAAAATATAAAGAAATGAGTGTTGGCTCAAGACTTTTGCACTGTACTGTATAAGTATCTAAAATGAATAGCAGGACCTGAACAGAATGGTTCTCCTCACCCAGTGATCTTCTGAGGTCTTCTCTTCTGAAACTCCAGTTCATCCACAGTCCAAACTGCTCCTTTCACATTCTCCACTCTTACAAAGCACTTGTGGAGACTGAGGTTATGCCGTACTGCGTTCTACAAGCCGAAGAGATGGAGGCATTTCATCATTTACGATTTCTTTTCTTTGATTCATCTAACAAAACAACAACACAATACTGAAAAGTGAACGTAGTACTGTAACAAGAAGTACTTACCTTCCACGTTGCTGCATTGCGTCTGAAATATGCAAAGGTCCGAGTGAACCAATTGTAGATTTCGTTTAGTGTCAGCTGCTTTTCTGGGGACTCGAAAATAGCCTGTAAAAATTAATTCAGAAAAATCTATGTAATCATTTCACTAATAGTTACACAGGTTTAAAGAAACACAAATCTTTGTGAACAAAATGTACCCCTTTACCAAAATGTCTTCTTTTTTAAATCCTGACATGCACTGCTATGTCTTGAATACATTTTAGCTAAAGCCAGCTCACTACTCAAATGTTTTTTTATGTGAATACAAGGATTCTCCACACTGTTTCAGCAATCCACAGTGTCTTACTTTGGTAGATGTAAATTTCTGGATATTACTTCACACAATAATTGATTCATCAGTTCAATAATTCAACTTTAATACCTAAAATGTATGTTATTTATCTGGAAGCAAGTGTAGTAGGAAGCTTTATTGTATCATATCCAGTTCTTTGCTTATTTTAAAATTTTCTACCAAAATATGGATGGTGCTTATTCAGTTGTTTAGTTTATGCCCCCTAGTGGACATGTTAGTGGCAACTAGGTGATCGCCTACACCCGTGGTTCTCAAAGTGTGGGGCGCGTCCCACTAGTGGCGAATACAGACATGACAGGTGGGACGCAATGAACGGGAGGGACTTACAGTAGTGGAAAATAATCGTACCTATTCTAATTCATGCTTTTCTTTATTGACAATAAAGATCGGACACTCGAAACTACACAATGGAAGCAAAGAAATGGATCATTAATACAAGTAAATTAAAATAACATCGGAGAAAAAGTGGAACCATAGTGCAACAATAACGGTCTGTAATGTCGGCATGTTAATTGCAGAGGAACAATATATAAGGAAACATTCGGTATTATATACGTAATTTAATTTATTCCAATGTGTATGCTGATGTTTCTGTATTTTATCAGACAGTACTAGTCTGCCATTTCTAGTTTCCACTGTGGCAACAAAGTTGCTTTTTGATCCTTCAGGCGCTGAACAGAAGGGAAGATCAATATCGTTCTACGCTTTTTGTTGGTGAGCGACTTTTGCGATGATCCCTATATAATTCGTTGCGCCGTAGAGAATAAAGGTGTTCATGATTTTAAAATGTATAATTTAAGGCGGGTGTAGCTTAAAGACAGTGTAGAGAGGAAATATATGTGAGTATCTTATTTGCGGGTTTATTTACACAGCTATTGAATTCGGAGATGCAAATATAAAACCAACTTTAACGCCGTCACAAACCGGTGTTATGCGCTGAAACGCCCCCTGCCATAGATTGCCCCCCCCCCCCCAACATAATCACTATCAAATATTGCATTATAACATAAATTCATAGGTTGATGGTTTACAAATTACATGAGACAATAAAATACGCAATATGAAAATAAATATGTTGTATATGAAAACAGAAATATTAATATTTTTTCATATCTAACATGTATACTTTTATATCGTTTATTTTATAATGAAATTTGTTTCGTCAAATTTTTCATCATAAACAATATTTATTTTTATTAGATATAAAGGTTTATTTGCATATTCATGACAAACCCCTAAAAAATAAATGTGCCACAAAATAAACATTATATAAGAATTTATATTAATGGTCTTGACGGCTGTCACGTGCCTAGGGTTCATTATAATAGTAATATTATATTTGATAATAATAAACCTATGAATTAATGTTCTAATATAATATTTGATAGCGATTATGTTGGGGGGGTGCAATCCATGGCAGGGGGGCATTTTAGCGCATAACACCGGGTCAGTAGCGTACTGTATGTAGTGAGCATAATAACGTCAATGGATACATTTGTTACATGGACCACAAAAAAGCAGGTGATTCAGCACGATCAGTCTAATCAAGCAAAAAGCCAGCCGAAAGGAAAACATGATGAAGCCTATGTTGCGCTTGGATTCATGGCGGGATGGTGAGGGCAGAGGAGAGACCCATGTGTGTGCTTCGTGTCTTAAACCGCTGGCAGCAGACAGCATGAGACCCAACAAAGTAGGAAGACACTTAGAGACATCACACGCCAGTCACGTTAATAAGCCACTCAACTTCTTTGAAAGTAAGCTCTAGATAAGTGACGAAGTAAGTCTATTATAACAATTACACGTGTATTTTATCGGTTTTGAACTTGGTGTTATTTTATCTTATTGGTTTAGAAATTGATATTTCAATAAACAGTAAACTTGGCCGATTTCGTTATCATTTCGTTGACAAGTGGGGCTTGAAAATTCACCCACCCCCTTAAGTAGGGAATGACAGAAAATGTTTGAGAACCACTGGCCTACACACATTGCTCTCAAGTGTTTACAGAAACACAGATGTACTAAACAGAGCTGAAGTCGTACACAGTGTAAATACATGCATGCATCAACACAGAGAGAACATAATTTACTCGTATATTTGGAGCCTAAACTAACAGCACATCAGGGCTCTCACAGAAATCTTATAGACAAAATCATCTGATTGTTATTGTATCTACATACTAACTACACAGGAACTGATCATTTACTCAATGATGTTACTTTCATTCATAGTTTGTGTGTAACTAGTATGTAGGTAAAAAAAAAAAAAAAGACTAATACTACTTAATCAGATTTTGTCAAGTTAGCATTTCTCTCACTCACACAAATAGAGCACAGAATTTAAATATTAGGTATTGCAAAGTGTCAAGATTGTTTTATGTACTATTACTAGGTGAACAGGATTAACCATTTTTTATCTATTTGCAACAGTCCTGACACTCACAGTAGTTTACATTATGGTTATACATCACTCAAGACGTTCCACCTCCAGTACAATGCGCTACTCCGCCGAGAATAAGGCCTGCTGCGGCAAGCAAACGCTCCTTACCTGCCTTATCAACGCTGCGTATGTGAACGGGGGTCTGACCTCAGTGCTCAAGTAGAACTCCTTATTCTGCACAATGTCTGAGGAGCAACAGAAAAGGGGAAACTGACAATTTATACTAAATTTATGCCTGAGATCAAAATGCTTGTTTTCTCAAATTCCAAATAATCTAGCACTCCTACTGAACAACAGTTACAGTGTTAGATGTAGAAGATTATTTATTATTGTGATATTATAACCTAGAAGAAACCTGGTGAGTTAATGCAATACCATGCAAAGAAACATCCAAGGTTATAAAAACAAGACTCAAGTGGTTCTGACTAAAGACGGTTATAAATAAGAACTGACCTTGGTCCATAGCCAGGTTGCATTTGTCAGAATAGCGCTTGCGGATGGGCCCCACGGCGTTCATGCTGCTGGGGATGATGACGCTGGGAGTCTGAGGGAGTGGTGTGAGAGGTGTTGATGGTGCCGTGGCACTTTGGGAAAGGCTCATGGAGGGAGTGGGCTTGGGAGCAGTGGCCTTAGCCAGTGTAAGGTTGGAAACCAAATTCACCTTTAACAACCACACACATTCATTCACTCATTAGAGTTTTGCTAAATCAATGAGTGTGAAAATACGAAAAACTATTTCATACAAACTGTCAAGACAGAAAAGTCACCAAATTAAAAACAATGAGATTGATTTCTCTTAAAGCACTGACAAGAGCCCGGAGTCACTCTGAACATTACAAAGCAAAACAAATGCAGGTAGCGAATAGTTTAGATCTTTTACAAACTGACGCTGCCGAACGCAAGCAGCATGTTAGTTTAGATCATAATGAGCTACAACTGTGATGCCACTCAAACTGGGCAACTCGTGAATACACAGAAAATCTACAATTACTGGAAATCTCATACGGCCATCAACTGGTCAGTCAAAGGGTCCAAACGTACCCGAGTACATGATTCTCTCTTTGCACATTTGACATAACTGTTAAACTGAGTAAACCTGTATCCAATACCTTACAATCAACAAGCTGGTCTATGAG
The DNA here is from genome assembly GCA_030522415.1 of Channallabes apus. Taxonomy (NCBI): domain Eukaryota; kingdom Metazoa; phylum Chordata; class Actinopteri; order Siluriformes; family Clariidae; genus Channallabes; species Channallabes apus. Next base: position 21,552,107 of record CM060117.1, on the reverse strand, counting down.
AGGTGCTAGTGTACTTACTGGCTGGGGAGTTGGTTTAGGCTCAGTAGATTTGACATGGAGGTGGGCCATCATGGCCTGGAGACGTTCTTTGTCTTTTGCTAGCTGTTTGGGAAACCAAAAAGATGACACGATGATGAATAACAGTACTGCTACTTCTGGAACAGATTATTTTTATTCTTCATACATAACTGGGCTGCTTCTAAAATACAAAATTAATAATGATGAATAGTTATTAGTTATAGTAGTTAAAGAATGTTTGTTTATAGCTATACGTTACTTTTAACCTTTTTTTTTTTTTTTTTTTACCCGGCATACTAGAAGGAAATATTGTATGTGGAGGGTTAAATAATGATTTATATACAATAATACAATATGTCCTGAATTTTCCTTTTGGACCAATAAAGTCAGCATCTGTCTGTCTGTCTATCCATTTATAAAACAAAATGAAGTATTACATGGACTATTTTTCTACACTCTAATACCATATCTTCTGTAGGAACCATTACTCATTATATATGTATTTGAGTCACTTTCAAAATGTTAGCACACTGTTAAAAGCGTACCTGCAGTTCAAGCTGTTGAACAACCTGCATCTGAACTCTGCATTGAGCTGTGCTCTTATCATCCAGTGCATGCTCACTGTTTAAATGCCTACAGGGAAAAGATATAGGCAGTATTTATTAAAAGCCAACAAACAACAACAATGCATTATTAAAGGGACAGATATTCAAGAAATACTTCCATTAAAAAAGATCACACATTTATTAAGGTAGAATAGAAAGATCCCTGCTGGGCCAAGTGCCATTGCTGAAGTAATATGATTATAATATTAAACACTAGAGGGCAGCTTAGTCTAAGGTGTGTTATAACCTGACATTCTGCATTTTAATCTGTCAAATATATATATATATATATATATATATATATATATATATATATATATATATATGAAAACTCAGATATAGACATATGGTCAAAGTGGTCAGACTTTGCAAACTTTGTGGTAATTTTTTATATACTCAGGGAACACAATGTATGTATGTAACCCCTGACATACATTTTTTTAATTAGCTAAAAATCACACGTATTCAGACTACATTGCAAATTACAAATATAAAACAATACAATCCATTTAACTGACTTTCTCCTAAGAAGACAGGTATTTCAGAAAAGGCATTACACACACACACACACACACACACAGAACACTGTTTATTACTGTTTACTAATATTTTCTTTGAGAAGAAACCTGCTGTGCCTCTTATCAGTGTTTAACAGTATAAAACTCCAGAAGGGAACAACAAAGGTTTACACAAGAGGAATATTAATGGACACAGTGTGCACACACAGGGCGAGGCCAGGATGATGTGTGCTAGTTTACTGTGTGTTTTTAATAGCCTGACTTAGAGTGGAGCTGCAGAACAAAGGCAGTGTTGTGGCAATAAGGCAGGGCGGAGGCGCATAGAGGGAGCAGGGGTCAGGGTCAGCGCAGGGGGCACGCATAAACATCCTCCTGCTGTTTGTTTTGGGAGGGATGGGCCGCCATCACCATTGGTACACTGTTTATCACAGAGCGGTGCAGCTCAACCCTGAGGGGCCCCACACCACTCCTCTACCACAGGGGAAGGAGGGGAAGAGAAAGGGAGGGAGAGAGAGAGAGAGAGGTGGGGGATTTTAGAAAGAGGAAAGAAAGAAAGGCAAATATTGAAACGAGCCGACAAAGAGAGGCAGAAGGAAACAACAGAAGGAAACACGAAGAGAGAGAGAGAGAGAGAAATGTTTGGATTTTCTTTGTAAAGTGCTTCAATGTCGTGTTTCAAAAGTTCAAATTGAGAAGTTAATTAATCAGACATTTATTGTTATCCTGATGGTGAGAAAACAAGTCTAAACTCAGTTTCTTCAACAGCAGTCGGTTTCTAAGTGATGAAAGACAATATCAGTTCAAGGGTGTGAAGCCTCTAAACAAGCCTTAAAAAAAAAGACAGGAAGAAAAAAAGAAGAAAAAAAAACTGCATGTCTGTCATTGCCTAACCAAAAATAAAACAACACATTTAATTACTCTGGTTCCACCTCTCTGCTCACAAGAAGAACAAGACATAACCGGTGATGAACAGAGAGAAAATGAGGAATAGAGACTCACTTGAGGAAGGACTGGAAGTCTCCTAACACAGCCTCACAGCCAGGCCACTTACACACACCGTGGCTATAGAGGGGGTGATTGCTCTGAGCCTCCTGTGAACTGTAACACAAAGCATAGAGCAAATTCAAGTCTTTCACTAAGTGACGGAAGGGATACCATTAGGTTTCATCCATTAGTGTAACAGATCCTCATAAACTCATAAAATAAATCAACATATCTTTCTCGCACCAAATGCACAGCATTAAGATTAATAAATGTATACTATAGTTTGTGTATTAATAAACTCTCAAAAAGTTGACAGATTAAGGAGAAAAATGTCTTAACTCAGTGTTAGACCATTTTCGAAAATCAGTCTTTTAATATTACTTTAAATATTATTAAGAGTATTAATGTGCAATACAACAATCTCTATTCTAGTTAATACAATAGCTATCATCTAATGGCAGACCTGCAATAGACAAAACAACTATAATTGCATTTACTGTATTTAAAGCTGTCCCCTGAGTTTCACATCAACCTGACTTGTCCTCAAACGGGTGTGTATGTATGTACAGTATATATATATATATGTATGTGTGTGTGTGTGTGTGTGTGTGTGTGTGTGTCAAATGTCATAGTAGCAGCCACACAATAAGATGAGCTGAGGGGAAAGAAAAAAAACAAACAAAAACAAAAAAACCCTCATCATTGGCAGTCTGTGATTGCAGATCACAGATGCTCAAACAGCCAGCAGTCGGAGAGGCCCAGTGTGTAAGCAAATCTGCATCGATTAAAAGTTTGTATCTCTCTCCTAAAGTTCAATACGAAAATCTAATAACTCAATAATTCTAAATCTGATTTCTTGCATCATGCGAGACAGGCTGGTGGCGATAGAAAGGAATTATTCATGGCGTACACTACAGTCGTCTGATGTAACTGGAATACACTATTGTGTTTAAGAAACCATAGCTGGGGTGACCCTTCACTCTTTATGTTCCAGACCGGTTGCTCTGCCTCATATAAACAAATTATCTCACAACCTGCGCAGTCAAAAATGATACATAGTACATTTGATAAACAAATGATGCAGCTTTAAAAGAGAATGCAAATACAATAAAATTTGTTTACAGAGTTATTTGCTCACTGAACCTGATGAAAATCTAAAATTCCCAACCCACACATCCGAGCACAGCAACACAATAATCACAGCAATGACTCACTCTGATAGTGTTTCGTCCACCTCTCTGAACTTATTTATTCGATTTAATTTATCTCTGTAGCAGTTAATTTAATCCAGTGATTTAATCACTTTGTCTAAGAATATATTTACAGCAAGAGGGAAAAAAAACAGAAGATTTAAAGAAAATACTTTTCATTTTAACACTTCTGAAAGTGAGAAGTTTTATTTTAGTGTATTTTAGTGTGCTTCTCAAAAATAAAATACAGTCAAAGAGACTAGAGCTTAAAACTGCATTCGGTTACGGTCAAAAAGAAAGAATCTCTTAAAAAAAGCGGGGGGGGGGGGGGGGGTAGTCATAGTACAACATCTCCATCTTCATTAAGAGGAGAACGAGACCTCGGTTTTCATGCCATTGGATGCACTTAAGGTTTTAGTTGCAGGCGTCACTTTGCCGACAGAATTTACATGACACATGACCCTGACCACACAGTCCTTGAGCATTCACCCTGAACTAATATCAGCAACCACAACAATAACAGACGCACGGCAGAAAGGACGGTTTTAAGGACACACGATGCAAGGACAGTTGTCCTTAATGTGCTTTGCAGTAGTCAACCACAACCGTCCAGTATCATGCGTCAACAACCTAGCAGTCGTTTGTTTGTTTAAGTTTTTTTTCAGGAAATAAAATGGAGTATAAGAAAAAAATCTACTAGGCCTTGATCATAAAGAGGAAAATAAACACTTAGTATTAAAACTGTACATTTACCAACTGTGATATCTTCTGAACATCCTTATAAAACTGTGACTCGCCAGATTCATGATGAAGCATGGGGATATTAGTCTGTTTTCGTTTGTATGCTGTGGCCTTCTGATACATCAGTGCTTAGTAAAGCCCAATATAGTGATAAATAACCCAACACTGCACATTTCTAGGACTCAGGTCTCAATTATACAACAGTTAGCTTCAACCACACATGCAGGCTGGTGGAAACACACTCTAGCCATGCTGTAACATCTGAGCTTTGTCACCAAATCTGCATCACTCCTCTGACCAGAGGTTGCTAAGTAACAGAAACGGTCACATTACTCCAAGCTGTTTCAAATAATTAACCAATAAAATTAGAAAAGATTAGAAAAGATACATGACTCACATTATGTAGCCAACTGTGGGCAGATTTTGAAGTAGTGTGTTTATTATTGTTCATCATTAGTATTATCATTATCACAGAAGTTATAAGTGCGGCTGTTGAGTAACCTACAGCTCGAAGCTTCTTTAACCATTGCCCAAGTTCAAAAGCAAGTTATTATATGTACTTTATTTTATTTATTCGTGCTGCTAGATGACAGTCAAATGGAAAAGCAGTTCATTCGTCATTACACCTGCATGGAAAAAGAGAAGTAAAATCTCCCCAGTATACATCGAGAGGAAATCGGACAAGTTTATACTGATGACAAACACTGGACTGATAAATACTTCTGTGATGCTTGTTGAAACAACATCCATATAAATTTGACGCAGCGTTTAAAGAATCTCATCTCAGTCGGAAATTTTTATTCAACGCTGATTAATAAAGATTCTAGACTAGTCACAACTTTACAGGCTCAGGAAAATCAACTTCTGCAATATTATCGGCCTTGTTGAACTAAAGTTTGAATACTGTTAATAAATAAGTCCTCAGCAAAACAGAAAAGCAAGTGTGTGCATGTGGTTTGAACACCAGGCATCAACAGACCTGCAGGGTATAAATTATTATTCTAGTCGTTCATCTACAAAATAACAATCTTGCCCTAATCGGAGACATGCCAATAACCTGCTCAAGTCAGTCTGATAACTATTGCTCAACTTTTCTTTCTTTTTTCTTCCTGAACCACAAAACTCCTGAAATACCGAATCGAACCGATTCAGTACTGAGATATGTAGTAAATGTATTATTGGTAAACCGCACGCCACATCTACAATCAAAGTTTAGATGATAAAGAAGCAAAGAGTGACCATTTTTACTAGGCACCACATTAGCACTGGTCCTACCTCTCTCTCCGGATTGGCCGGGGTGTGTGGTGTCCATTGGTACTGGGGTGCTGGTTAAGGACGGGCGTTTTAGAAGAAGAGGGCGATTTGTCACCGCTGCTGTTTTCTGCTGATCTAACCTCGGTCACATCTTTCCACAACTGCTGGAGCTCCGCAGGAACCAGACCTGTTTAATGTAACAGACGACTTACCACCTCGATTTTATTTAAAGTTTAGTCTAAATAAAAAAAAAACATTAATAATTAAAAAAAAATTTTTTTTTATCTTAGTCAATTAGGTTTGTTCAGTCTCCAGTATCCAGTATCAAAACAATATAACCGAGGTTGAAATATTTTCCTGCATGTAAAAAGTTTAGCAACAAAAATGAACAGAAATAAATGTGACCAGGTCCGTTCTTACTCTGAGGCAGTGAGGTGAGCGCTGTGGCCGGGAGACTCAGAAGTCCTTGCCTCTGCAGATGCTGCTGCTGAAGAGAGAGAAGCTGCTGCTGGACAGCCATCTGCTGGGCAAGCATCTGCTGCTGGAGAGAACATTCACACACTGCGATATCACTGCACATGCTACTGCCAGTGAAAACCGTAAATCAGACCGATCGAGACCGTAGACAATTACAGACTAATTACATTAAAACCTTTGATCCTGTTTAACACCTGTCCATTCTGTGCACCTTTTGTCTGAAATGTATTCAGATAACATTTTAACCACATGCGTTTACACTTGTAGTCAAATGCATCTCCAGTTAGCCAGATTTATATCAGATTGCCGAATCACGCTTCATATACAAATCAGCTCATAACCACCAACTGTGCTGTTCCTTATTTCCAGCTGTTTCATGCAAAAGACTGGGGCCACATCAAAGATGACATTTTTGTGTGGAGTCTTGTTCACTTAAACGCACAGACCTTGGCGGCCATGGACCATGTGCGTTCGGTTCTCATTTGATGAGACGGATGTATGTAAATTTTAACAACGTCTGGCTGAAATGTGTCCGAGACCTGATACGGGTTAAACCACTGGATTTAAATTTCTTTGACTTGACTCGAGTGCTTGTATTTACACCTGAGCTTTACCTGAAAACTCGCTCACTCTTAAATAATCCGAGTGCTTGTAACTCACAGGCACACACAGAAAAAAGACACATCATTTAAAGAGAAACGCAGGCACACTTGCATTGTGAAGTACAGAAGACGCACCTCTTTGCTGGGTTTGCCGGTGTGCTGCTGCTGGAGAAGCTGAAGTCGAAGCTCGTCCTGCTGCTTCTTATAGAACTCCTGAAGCTGTTGCTGCAAAACACCAGATAAACCGAACGCTGTTTAGCTTCCCGTGTGCTCATGACAGTACAAAGAGCTGTGTGGCAACAATCATTTAGCATATTTATAATCAAACCGCCAATTTATCTAATGACACAGGACTGTTTTGAACTGCTCTTGTTTTGACTGATGACTTTACGGACCTGCTGCAACATCAGAGCCTGTTGTTGCTGTAACAGCAGCTGGAGCTGTTGTGGGTTTAGGACTTGCTGCTGAAGGATCTGCTGCATCTGCTGAGGCGTGATCACCTGATGGGGCACCATGGTCAGCGAAACAGGCACCTACACAACACAGACACTTCATAAAGATGCTTGTGCAACACACGTGGCCTGTCTAACTCATAAGAAAAAGCGCTAGTAGCTATGTGATAAAGTTATATATACACACACCACACAGCGGTGACTTAGCACACACTCTCATGTGCCACATATATTTGCTTTGCGAGATAAAGAATCACACTTAATTATTTTCTGAGTCTGTCAGCTTCGGTGTTTGTTTCATTTGGAGAATCTACAGTCGTACATTCTCTGGTCACGGCATACAGAGGCTGGGATTTTAAGTAGAACTGCACTCACTATCACATGCAGCATTTGGTTATATTATTCCAAGACCTTCTTACACCTTAATACATACGATACATGGCCAAAGGTTTGTGCACCACAACCTCCACAATCCAGATGTAGTTGACTGTTATAAACATCTGCACTCATCTGGAAAAAAACTTGTCTTATTCCTCCACAAGAGCATTAGTGAGGTGTCAGGTGAAGGGGCTCCAGTTCATCCCAAAGGTGATCCTCACAGTGGGGTTGAGGTCAGGAGTCCACATACTATTGGCTATAGTGCATAAATACTTTGACCTTCAATGATTAAAAACTAAATAAATAAATAAAAAAACCTAGATTCTGCAGTCAGGAAATAGTTAAGTCTGAATTAAAAAACATCAAAACAGCTGCATATGTAAACAGTTGAACGTCCTTCTTAAATCACTGACAAGCTAAATGCATTATTTATTTAGACTTTTCTCTGACATGAATTCAACCACTAACAGCAAGACAGCTTTACAAGAAAACAGAAGTACAGTTATACAACTACTCAAAAATGTACCGGCTTCAAGATGCATCATTTAGCCCGAAGCTATTACTGCTTTTTAATCCACACACACAATAACGCACTAAACACTCAAGCGCGGTGTTTTTTCAAATGTTTACAATAAACAGAATGATTAAAATGACATTTATGGTTCTGTTTAAACAATGCATCCACTGAGGTACACAGCAACTGTGAAAACAAACCTCGAGATTGCATTTTAATTACGGCTCCACAACCCAAACAAACAAGGGGGTTCCAGTAAAGCCGGCTGTGTTGAGCTGCGAGTAAACATGCCGCTAGACTATTTCTCTGCAGCTGGGAGTGAAATATAACGGCTGACCTTCACGCACACACTTTCCCACACTATCCAGGCGAGCGCACGGGTGTGAGCCGTCGTACAGATCTAACCCTGGCTCGAACGTGAAATATCGTCTCGTGCCTTTAAGCGAGTCCTGTGTAAAATGATCTGCACACACTTCGGAGGAACGGAGCGCAGCAACGACAGCAAACCCCTCGGCCGCCCACCTGAACGTGCTGACAAATTAATGCCGATGATTCTGCTTTAACAGTCTCCCAAAACGTTGATGTGCGCTGTCTCTATGGCGATAGACAAGTCCAAACAGTGTTTTGTTGTTGTTATTGTTCCTGCCAGTGTGTCAGAGAACAACTCCCTATGAGTGAACATGTCAACAAGCAAGCGCTTCTGAAAACACAGGCCCATAAATCAACAAGCCTCAAACGTCCTAAAGCAAATCCTTTGTTTCTGCTCTCAATACTTTAAACATTTTGGGTTGGGTCACACATCCAAAGAAAAACAAACAAACAAAAAAAATTTAATAATAATATTTTTAGCTTCAATCTGAGTAGATAATATGAAAAAAACAAAACAAAAAAAAAAACAACTAAGCTCATTTGATGTTGTGTTCATTAGAGTTTGTAGAGAGAGTGATTAGGTTTCTGAGCAGCCACACATGACCAACCACAGACAACGAGAAAACCTCTTAGCGGTTCAGTGCTATTATTTACAAGACAGAAATCAACGCTCGGATATCACAAGACCAGAGTCATTTATTTAGCTCATCACTCCCTCATGACAAAAATCGATGCTTCCCTGAAAGACACAACTCAATTACAGAGCATGATCCACAGTGATGCAGTAACGTGGCGCTTCTGCTCAGCACCTCATTCATCTTCATACAGCAAATAAAGTTACTTCATACGAAGCGATCCTTAACCGAATGAATAACGTCTCTCCATTTAGTTTACCAACTTAAACACCCATTTGTAAACACATAGCAAACTAGGAGTCATACTGAATGAACCCGGAAACGGTTTCAGAATGACCGAGGTTCACAAGTGTACACACATTTAAAACCCCCACCCACACACACCCACCCATCCACCCACACATACACACACGCACATAAAACACACGATCCCACTTAACTTCATCCACCACATCCTGCTCATGCAGAAACACCCTAGCAAACACAAACCTGGTTAATTCCATTGCCATTAAAAGCTGTGTGTCCAGCAGCATGTGTTGTTTCAGTTGTAGTGAGCATGCTGGTGCGAGTATTCAGACGGAGTGTGACTCCTGATGGGACGGCACATCCTGGCTGTATTTCCTTCCACCATTTACAGGCTGCCGAACGTGTCCAATCACGTACCTAGAGCCCGCCCTCTACGCTTAACCTAGCCTAGTGACATGACCTAACCCATTAATCCAGCTCGCCATTCATTCTAATAAACAGCGCAATAAAATCAGTATACACACATGAAAGCATAAAATTTTTTTTTATAAAGAATACATCATTTGGAACTGAACATCAGAGAAACAAAACAGGAAAAAAATATTTATAATATATACACTACACACATAATATCATTATAATCTTTATTTGCATGCGCATGAGGGTGTGTATGTGCCTGTGTGTGCGAGTGTGTTGTAAGTAGTAAACAAGATTACAGTTCTACCTGGGTACCTGGCTCCTTCTCCACGCTCTTCTGGGACTTCTCCCCACTCTGCTGTTGCTGTTGTTGTTGAGCAACTTGAAGTGCCTGAAGATGCAAAAAAACAATAACAGAATCCTGATTGGCTTTGTAACGTCTCCAAGGAGTACTGTACTGTCTTTGTTTTTCAGAACGTGCAAGTGTACCGTCAACCCACTACTGCTTCGAACAATTAACCCTTCATTAACTTTGGTACGTTTAATAAATGACAAGTCATCTAGAAAAATGCCAAAACTAGTACTACAGGTTTGCCATGGCTGCAGCGCTAAGCAGCGATATGACTGTCTGACTGTCAACAAACACAGTGCAGTAAAGGCATCTGCACACAAAACATCGGATCGCCCAGAAGAACTGTGTAACGAAACCAAACAGCTGCACCAGAAATATGAAACTGATATGAATGACCTGCAGCATTTTAATTCATCTGCAAATTAGTTTTGGCAACGTTTGAGGCATTATCACGAGAACTGTGGCGATAGTGGACAAAACCAGCTAGATCACATATTTCATGAAGCATTGTTTTGCAAACAACAACATGAAGATCTCATTATCTACGACCCTCTATATATCCTCTTGGATAACTTGCCAAACAGTACTGAACCCCTAAGGGACAACATCAGCATTGTATCTGTCGTTTCTTTGTACAGTTAGTGGAATAACCGCAAATAGACCGCATGAAACTGTTTACTGCATTTTTTAAATAAAAAAATAAAGTAGACTGGTCACTAAAAAAAAGCGTCATGTGGTGCAAAAGAAAAGCAGAGATGATTTTCATATCAGTGCATCAGTGATACAAAGGCGCTTTGAAAAAAAGCACTTGTGCAACAATGCATCTTCAGCTTCTGCTGGCTAAGTGAAACTTACGAACCAGCTGACCTTAGCCTCCTATAAGGAAGTGGTTTGACATTTTAGCAGGGTTACTCTTGGAGGAATGAAATACTAGAGTGACGATTTCATAATTTCACTAGATCTGTTACACTCTGGCGGTTTAATTTTGGCTCTGTCTGACTAGCAGTGAGGCAATGTCTTCCTTTAGGTTACTGATTTAGTATAGTTTAGCTTATTGGATCACAACTCCATACACAGTTCAGTGTTTCCAGCTCTATCACCTGAGTAGCAGCTCTTCCTGAGTTTGTTAGAGAGAGAACAAAAAACATGCAGAAAATATTTTTTGTTCTAAATTTTAGAACAAAAAACAATTAGCAGGAACAGGTACAAAGAGACTGGGAGAAAGCGAAATAATTTATTTTGATTGATTTGGAATTGAATTTATTTTTAATTTATGAAATTATGAAAATACTTGTTTCAGCCCTAATTCAGTACAAGTGGTCTTAATCATTACGTCACATCAAAAACAAAGCCTTGGAGAAGTGCAGTTACTGTGAGGCTTTATTTTTTTACTTGTTTTTTAACCATAGACTTGTACAAGACCTTGTATTCACACTCATGATCATTTTACAGTTTGCATTATCATTTGCATTCGCTCATTTGGTTGACACTTTTATTCAAATGACTTACAATTGAGACGGGATTGAGCACATGAAGGTTAAGGGTCTTGCTCAAGGACCCAGGGCACAAACATTCGATCAGGAGCCCAGTGCATTGTCCACTGAGCAACCACTCAGAAACAAAAAGATTTGTATTTAAAAAATAAATAAATAAAAAGTTCAGCAAATTTCCACAGTGGAGCTATTTGTGATTTTTCAGATTTTCAGTAACAAAAATCAAGAACGATGCAACACGATTATGAGAGAATTAGAGAACAGATGAGACAGAGCTCCAGACAAACACAAACCAGGGGAACTCATGTAGTCATGCTGATTTAAACAGGGGTACAAGAAACTTACGTTAGCTGTGCTTTGCCAACATTATATGATAAATATGAATGAATACCGTCTCTGCGGAACGGTGGCTTAGTGGTTAGCGCCGTCGCCTTTCACCTCCAGGATTCAGAGTTCGATTCCCGTCTCTGTGTGCATGGAGTTTGCATGTTCTCCCTGTGCTTGAAGTGTTTCCTCCGAGTGCTCCAGTTTCCTCCTAGAGTCCATAGACATGCAGGCTAATTGGTGTTCCCAAATTGACCATAGTGTGTAAAGCGCATTTGTGTGTGCCCTGCAATGGACTGGCACCCTGTCCAGGGTGAACCCTTCCTCGTGTACACTGGAGCTTATTGCAGATAGGCTCCAGGCACCCCGTGATCCTGAAGCGGTATAAATGAAGAGGGAGAGAATATTGTCTCTGGCCGACTCAGTCACTATAATCGATGACAGCAGAATTCCCCTGGAGTGAGTTTTTTTTTATTTTTTTTATTGGCCATTTAATTTTCTTTTCAGTTAACAATAAGTGTGCCTGAGGACACTTACTGTCTGTGATCTTTTTTCTGGAGGATGGTCACCACTGGTGACTGTCTGGATAAAAACTAGTCCCAACATGAAAACATTAGGCACATTGGTAATTGTTTCAGTCGTTTTCTGGAGCCATGTGGGACATAAAACTGGTAAGAAATTTAGCAACAAACGTGAAGAAGTAACAAACGTGGCTAGTGTCTTCCTCATGTACATTTTAGCTTCAGCTTTACGGTCATTTTAAGTTAAACAAGCTCCACCCCTCAACACTCTGCTCTAAATCTCTTGTCTACTTGACTTTTTGCCATGTGTTACTTTTGGAAATATTGCAAATAGTTTTATACTTTAGCTGCAGTTAAACCCGTCCTAAAACCACAAAAAATTTAAAAATGTTGTCACTCTGTCAAAGTTTTTCTTATTTTAAAATCAGAATGATAACCATAACAATTTGACTTCTGGGAGAATCAGAGTATACAATCAACACCGTTTTAAATTGTATACCTGTTTCTCATTCAAAACAGACAGTTTGTTTAAATAGGTTTGTTCTTGCCTGGCTTAACATTAATACAATTCTTTGCATCTAAAAATGTGAAATATGGTGTTCCACAAGGTTGTGTTCTAGGCCCTGCTTATCTTTTTAAATTTAGCTTCTCAGTCATGTCATTTCTGCACATAATATTGGTGTTACTCGTATCCTAATGATATACAGTCACATTTCACTGGTTTGGCACGCCTACACAAAAGGACTATAAAAGGCACCTTTTAAAAATTGGATGAATTGAAAAGATGAAATAAAATTTTTTTTCTGGTGACATCATACAGCTTACCGGCTAAAACGTAATGCTGCATTACATCCTAGGTGGCGTCTTGCCATTTGGAATTTTAAATCTCAGAACGTTGGAGAGCCTGAGAGGGAAACTAAACATTCCCATGGTCGTATTTTGAAGAAGATGTATTACTTTGTTTATTTCTAATGCTGAGTCCAGCCATGCTGGTTTGAGATCACTCAGTAAAATGGGGAACTCATATTTTAAGAAAAACACCCTAAGCTGACTTCTCAGTTGTGGTGGCATTTCATGTCACGAAAGATATGATCCCATTTACTTTGCTGAGAGAGAAGGGCTCACTGAGGTGTACAAAAGTGGTACTGTGCCATCCATAGCAAAACAGTCTAAAGAATGTTTTCTTAAATATCCTTTCTTTAAATTAAATGTCTGCACTATTTGTTATAAATAGTACTATGACCATTTTTACGTTTAATTTTTTTTTAAAAGTTTATTCTAATAAATACTATTATACTATAAAAGAAATCCTAAAAATGAAAGAATAAACTTTTTTTTCATTGCAATAATTATTAATATTACTAAGTAACTAAACTAATAGCATAACTATATTCGGTGCTGACTGCAACGCTTTAGGTGAAGTGCAACAACAAATAGTTAAACGCTATAAAAGGTTCTTTCCCCCAAGTAAACACTAACGCATTACAAAGGATTATTTGCACACATGAAGCCTTTAGCCAAAGCTTTAAAACAAATGGAACGTTTTTCCAAATGAAAACTGGAACCAAACTACAAGAGCAGAAAGATCTCTTTCTGGGATATGATTTGAATGTTATTACAGGACAACGTTTCTTAGTGAATGTTTAAACAGACCTTAAATACACTCTATTGATCCTAAACTGTATTTAACGTCTGTTTAAACATTCACTAAGAAACGTAAGTAAAGTGTCTTGGAGTATTAGCAGGTGTGTTAATTAGCAAACAACGGCAAATCTTCAGCTTCTGTACCACCTCGTTACAACAGCCACGTCTTAGCTGAGCGTGTATTTACATTGCATATCTACATGTGAACACAAGAAAGAATATGGTGGTTAATGTACACAAGTTTTAAATAATTTCTTCTGAATTTAAACGCAGTGGAGCAGATATACTACATGGCCAAAGGTGGCAGAAGACATACAAGGTGAGCAGAAGGTCCTTCCCTGATTATGTGCAATCTTATCTTAACACCGCAAGATCAGCACATGTTAAGGTTAATGGATAACACAAAACTTTTTGTATTAAAGTATTACACCCTTTAGACACCACATGCCAAGACTGGTGTAGAAGAACTCAGAGAACCCCTTTTGGATGATTTGAAATGCTGACTGCACCTTGGGTCCCTTCACCCGTCATCACTACCTGACCTTACTAAGACTCTTGTGGCTGAATAAGCACAAATCCCCAGAGCCACCTTCCAAAGGTGTAGTGAAAAGTCTTCCCAGATGATTGAAGGAGTTTTTTAACAGTGAAGGAGAACTACATACTGTATGTAATGGGGTGTTAAAGAAAATAACCTACGAGTGTTACAGTAAGTTGTCCACAAACTTTCGGGCATTCAGTAGGAGTGCAATGCTGGAGAATACAAGTTCTTCTGGTAACATTGTCACACTCATATATTTAACTCAGGTGCTGTCCATTTCTTCTGATCATCCTTGAGATGGTTCTACACCTTCATTTGAGTCCAGCTGTGTTTGATTATACTGATTGGACTTGATTAGGAAAGTCACACACCTGTCTATATAAGACCTTACAGCTCACAATGCATGTCAGAGCAAATGAGAGTCATGAGGTCAAAGGAACTGCCTGAAGAGCTCAGAGACAGAATTGTGGCAAAGCACAGATCTGGCCACGGTTACAAAAAAAATTCTGCTGCACTTAAGGTTCCTAAGAGCACAGTGGCTTCCATAATCCTTAAATGGAAGACGTTTGGGACGACCAGAAACCTTCCTAGAGTTGGCCGTCTGGCCAAACTGTGCTATCGGGAGAGAAGAGCCTTGGTGAGAGAGGTAAAGAAGAACCCGAAGATCACTGTGGCTGAGCTCCAGAGATGCAGTCGGGAGATGGGAGAAAGTTGTAGGAAGTCAATCATCACTGCAGCTCTCCACCAGTCGGGTCTTTATTGCAGAGTGGCCCGCCGGAAGTCTGTCCTCAGTGCAAGAAACATGAAAGCCTGCATGGAGGACTCCAAGATGGTGAGAAATAAGATTCTCTGGTCTGGTGAGACCAAGATAGAACTTTTTGGCCTTAATTCTAAGCGGTATGTGTGGAGAAAACCAGGCCCTGGTCATCACCTGTCCAAGACAGACCCAAAAATGGCTGTCCATCAACGTTTACCATCCAACCTGACAGAACTGGAGAGCATCCCCAAATTCAGGGGTAAAAAACTTGTTGCATCTTTCCCAAAAAGACTCGTGGCTGTATTAGATCAAAAGGGCGCTTCTACTAAATACTGAGCAAAGGGTCTGAATACTTAGGACCATGTGATATTTCAGTTTTTCTTTTTTAATTAATCTGCAAAAATGTCAACAATTCTGTGTTTTTCTGTCAATATGGGGTTGCTGTGTGTAGATTAATGAGGAAAAAAATGTACTTAAATGATTTTAGCAAATGGCTGCAATATAACAGAGTGAAACATTTAAGGGGGTATGAATACTTTCCGTACCCACTGTGTGTGTGTGTGTGTTTGTGTGTATATAGTATAGTATAGTATAGTATAGTACAGTATATTACTAAATGTATACTGCATTAAATATCAGGACATTGTTGCTATTAGGTTCACCGCATTTTTTTTAACAAGCATTTAAGAGTATGAAAGATTTATGCATAATTAGACCTAATGTATGGCGGCGCGGTGGTGTAGTGGTTAGCACTGTCGCCTTGGACCGGGTTCGATTCCCCGGCCAGGCTCGATTCCCGTCTCTGTGTGCATGGAGTTTGCATGTTCTCCCCGTGCTTGGTGGGTTTCCTCCGGGTACTCCGGTTTCCTCCCACAATCCAAAGACTAGATTAGAGTCCCTTCTCCCTGTTCGAGTAAAGGATGACCAAACAGGCTTCATTAAAGGACGTAACTCTATTAATAACATGCGCCGTTTGTTGAATGTAATACAGTTTGCTAAAAAACAGTCAACAGAGGGCCTTGTGATCTCCTTGGATGTGGAGAAGGCATTCGATTGCGTCGAATGGCCCTATTTATTTTACACATTACATAAATTTGGTCCTGGTGAGCACTTTATTAAGTGGATCAAGTTATTGTACAATGAGCCTCTTACAGTAGTGCCGTGCTGACTAACGGATGTCGCTCCACTACATTGAAAGTTGGGAGAGGAACGAGGCAAGGCTGCCCTCTCTCGCCTCTTTTATTTGCTTTGTTAATTGAACCACTGGCAGAAGCTATAAGAACAGATAATAAAATTAGTGGCTTAACAATAGGGAACAATCAACATAAGATTGCCTCATACGCTGACGATATTTTAATACTTATGGTGAATCCAGATATCTCTACCCCGGCTCTCTCCGACATGATTGATAAATTTGGTAAATTTTCGGGATATAGAAATAATTATCATAAATCAGTGACAGTGCCTGTAGGTGGTGTAAAACTATTTCCCCAAGCATTATCCCATTTAGATGGGCCCCTGAAGGTTTAATATATCTGGGAATTAAATTGAACAGATGTATAAAGTAAATTTTCTTCCACTTTTTGAGAGTTTCCGGATGGACTTAGAGAGGTGGAATGTCCTCCCCGTTTCTTGGTTGGGTCGGATCTCCCTCCTGAAGATGAATATTCCGCCAAGTCTATTTTATCCCATTCAAAATGAATCCAATAATTTTTACTCATAAGACGATTAAAAAGTTGAATGGTTGGTTTAGTTCTTTTATATGGGCCAAAAAAAAAGCATGCATAAAAATGTCAACCTTAATGCTTTCCTCTTCGGCGGGGGATCTCGACCTACCGGACACCCGGAAATATCGGTTAAGTGTTCACCTACGTTATATCTCTGACTGGGTACATAGAGGACCTAAAAAAAGTATGGTTTGATGTTGAAAGTTCACTCAGCAAGCTTCCTTTGGTAAATTTGCTTTTTCTTAAGTTTAAATCTGTAAAAGCCGGATGTAGTAACCCCATCACGATAAGTGCTATCAAGGCATGGCAGGTCATCAGGCGTTTGGAGGGCCGACCCAGACTCACCTCAACCATTAGTGACAACTATGATTTTCTGCCGGGGATTGTGAATACAAGTTTTCGTGTTTGGGCAAATAAAGGTCTCATCAATCTGCATGATATGTTCGAGGGGAAAACTCTAATGTCCTTCGACCAATTAGTCGTAAAGTACAGTATTCCACGACAAGATTTTTTTCATTATCTACAATTAAGAGACTTCGTGAAAAAGGACACTACTTTGCTCACAAACCAGGACATTTCGGCTGTGGAAAGACAGCTTTTCACACAAATGAAAGTTCTTTTTTACAAGATTCTCAAGGAATGTGGTTCTTCAAACACAGACGTCTTAAAAAATAAATGGGAACGGACACTTGATATAAAAAAATCACAAAGGATGAATGGGAGGAAGCATGGAAGAATGCAGGGACCCTAAGCATATGCAATAAAGTAAAAGCAATGCAATTAAAAATTTTGCAAAGAGCTCATATCTCTCCATCGCGGAGGTACAAGTTTAAAAATTACACACAAAAACACAAAAAGACACTTTGTAAACAGTTTGTGTAAGGAAATGTATTCTTCTGAACTGGTCAAGGGATAAAGCCCCTTCTAGGGTATTATGGCACAGGGTTATTCTGGAATCTGTTTCACTGGATTTTTTAACCTGTGCTGTTAACAGTAAAGATGCCATATTTCATAGAAGGTGGGACCCTTTCTTAAGATATATGGGCTTAGATGTATCCTCTATTCTTGTTAGAGGTTTTGTTTAATAAGAGTTTACAAAGAAATGGTAAAAAAAAATAAAATTTAAAAAAGGAATTGTGAGGTATATCAGAGTACAGATACGGAAAACATTTTGATTGCATGTTTTTTATTTCTCCATTACATTTATTTAAAGAAGTGGTGAGCCAGAAAGTTTTTTTGTGTGTGTTTGGTTTGTAACTGTTTGTAAAATGTTACAAAAATGAATAAACACATTATTCAAAAAAAAAAATGGCAGTCATGAAAATCAGTTACATTTGTACAAAAGTAAGCTACATGAAAGGATTTTCTTACAAACAAAAGCAATGGGCATATTCAGACTACAGGAAGTACAGACCAGACGAAGAAAAATGCAAAGCGACAGCAGGGCTGGACAATTCGCTAACTGGTCTAATCTTTAGTTTTAATTAGATATCTAATCAGACATAAATTTAAATTGGGAAATTTTACATGACGTGCAGAACATGACTGGAAACATCCCGTTCAAACCAGACGTGCAGCACCAAGCTCTGAATACATACCTAACTATTACAACAGACTTTGTCGGAACCACAGCCACCCGGAGGCCAAGTGAAACATCACATGCTTATTTAGAGCACTTTTAACCTGCACAGTCTCACTGACAGCCATCACTCAATAATCAACTCAAATCGAAATCTCAGTATGAAACTGTGGAATTATTTCATCACAAAAAGCTACAATGTACTACAGGTAATATACGCATACATGACAATGCAGAGTTTGTCAATAATTTAAGTACTTGTTTACTTTTTAAATACTTTTCAGGAGAGAAACAATAAGAACTTTTGTGCAATTATTTCTTAGCCTAGATAAAAAGGTTTGAATATAAAAATGATACTTTAATCATAATCTCTGTTTGTCAAAATAATCTCAATGTGATTTTTTGCTAAATCTATGCATCAGTTAGTGGCTTTGAACAACATCCTTTAAATCTTAAATTTCATTTGTCTTGCTGTTTAATACGAGTCATGTTCCAGGATATCAATTACTGTACATGTACTGTACGGATGAAAATTGGGGAATTAGGGAAAAATTATTTTATGACCAATTAAAGACGAAAACGTTTCGTTCTGGTTCACAGGTAATATAAGCACTACACAGGCTGAGATCTTGTGATCTTTACCACCTGCTTAAAGGCTAAATGCCTAACCGCTATCCTCATTCCTCATCGAATTGACAAATACAAAGTAACATCCAATGAAAATTATTTGAGCAGAATGAACTTGATTTTCTTTGGATTCAATCTGGTCGTTTATAGTCACTGACTGTGAAGACTTCGTATACACTAAAATTTATTAACTTATGCATATACACACTGTGGCCACAAGTGAGCTCTTCATGAATCCGTGTGTCTTCAGACAAGTTTCTCAGCTGGGCTAAAAGCATTGTTATAACAAACCGAACCTACTGTATCCACCCAAGGAGATCTTTTTTTTTTTTTTTTTGGATGTTAGAACTATGTAATTCAAACTATAAAAATCGGTTTGCTCTGGGCAAGACACCATCTGGTTGACAACTGAATGATTTTTACTATGAATCTTGCATGAAATGATGAACATGCGGCTATAATGGAAACACTTTCAAATCCAAGCAGTGTAATGCGGTCATAACTCGCCTGCCAACACAACACGTAGCCACCTGCATACCGGGCAGACATCAATAATATCTTTAATGTGCAATACGAGGAGGAGGAGGAGAGAAGCCAACTTTCTGACTCTGTTGAGGAAGCAAGAACACTGTTGTACATTATTAAATCATCCTCTACACAAAACCATGCAGTACAGGTCTAGATTTTTCACAAATCAATGTAGTTCACGTATATACAGAATTTACCCACTGGGTGACTCCTGCTACTGTAAAACTACTGTAAACTGCTACTGTATGCCCTGTTGGAACGTGGCTGTTGCCATTATGTTGTTTTATTTTTTTTGGGGTATCAGAATTTTACACACTGTATATACAGGCCTATTTAAAGTCTTGTCATGAATAAAAGACATTTTATTAGTTTCCCACCCAAAGTTCAGCCCAGATGTATATGAAGCAGTCCCACTGAGCAAAATCAAATACATCTTATTTTACTTTCAAAAGATATGATGTATTAGTACAAATGTAACTTCTTTCGTCCCTAAGAACCAGTCGGATGGCTAACTGTAAATAGCCGTACAGACATGAAAGAACCTGAACTATCCCTTTCAACTTTCTTCTTCAAATTGGTTTTGATTATTCCAGATAAGATTTGTTTTTGGTGTCATTCGTAATATTAATTAATATTCTTAAAATTCTGCGATACAAAGTCCTGCATTAATGCATTGGAATACAGCAAGGCCAATTCTTTTGTTTTTGCTGAAGAAAAAAATGACATTTGCTTTTGAGCTCAAAGATGGAAAAAAAATTAAAGATATTTCAGTTTCATTTCCTGATATTTACACTCAGATGCGTTTGAACCCACCCATTCAGAAAGTATTAGCACATGCAACAGACAAGCACTTCTTGTTGCGCAGGAAGACCCTTAATAGTGCCGAATGTCTATTGTTGGTTTAAATTAAAGTTTATTTGTACAGTGCATTTAACAACAGCCACTGCCACACAGTAGCATTACAGAAATTTCTAAATTCCTCAAAAAAATAAAAAATAAAAAACTTCAGTCCAGGGTTTCATGCATTTGTTGTTAAAAAGGTTTAGCCAAGAAAAAAAGCCACTGTGAAGCTGAAAAAAAAAGCAGGCATATTTATTTATTTATTGTTAAGCTCACCTGCGCTCCATCTGCAATCCCTTTACCCCACAGTTTGAATACCTCTGCTCTTGGTAACAGGTAATAAGTTCAGGTACAGTAAGCGAGCTACGCATACATCCTTTGTGCAGTTATCATTTAATGATTACGTGAAAAGGATCCTGGAAATGCAATTCGTGTTGTGTATCATAAGACAAAAAGAAAAACACGACCGTTACAGCATTAAACAAGAGCTGTAAACAGAAATACACAGTAAAAGACTTCAGAACAATATTAGGAAGCTCCAAGCCTGTAACAATCATTACAAAAGCACTAAACAGTTGCGCAAGAAATTTTTTTCCACATTCTTATCTATGTTCTGTTTTTGCTCACTGTAAATACAGACCAAAACCAGGAAACAGGAATTTGACAGTTGTGAAAACAAAATGGCTAGCAAGAAGACCGTCCTCCCTGCTCTGACCTCTCACACTTCTGCAGGGTCAAACATCTGGCCTAGCGGAACTCCCCCACACACAATACTACAAAAAGATGGGTGGGGAAATATGAAAGAGAATTAAAAAAAAAAACTTTCTGGGAAAGTGTCAGGTAAGAGCTCCATAAGAGACATCTTAGAGAAGGAGACTACAACATATACTAGCAAAAGTTTAAATGTTTTTCTTTAAAAGAAACCGTACCAGAGGTGTGAGAAGGTGATTTGTCCCATGATTTGTCACCTCTTCAACAAAATGATCACTTGAAAATTGTGATATTCCCGTGCTTGGCTGTGTCTAAAGCCAGAATGACAAAATGTTGCTCATCATGGTGTTGCGTACTATTAGTACGACAGGTAGAAATCATTTTAATTATGAACCCCTCCTGATTCCAGAACAATGAAACATTAACATGAGTCAACTAGAGCTGTGAATCATGAGTAGACTGTTGATTTAGATATTTTTTTTGAGGGCATTGTGATTTTTCACGTAGATTCGATTCAACAGTACTAAAGTTTATTGTCTGATTTATCTCAAGCAGCTTTATTGCAAAATATTAAAAACTGCTAAACGTATATAATAAACATTGAAACGTTGTGTAATTTGTGCTACAAAGCGTTTATTCTGGACTGTCTTATGCTACACACTCCAGTCCAGTAGGTGGCGGTAATTCACCGACCACCATAAACTCAAAAGATGAAGAAGCAATACTCTTGGAAATATCCATTCGGTTTATATTTTTTGCTTAAACTGTGCCATATTTTAAGGAAATTTCCAGTTTTACACCATTTATCAATTGTAAGTTTACCTAAACAATTTAAAAAATGTAAAATCGTTCCTGAATCAAAAACTGACCAAAAATCTTCTCTCCCCCCCCCCAATCGATAAAATCACATGACTCCAGAGTGAATTAAAAGATAAAACGAACCTGTTGTATCAGGTGTGTACTGGGCGTTGACGTTTTTACTGGTGTCTCATTGGTCACTTGCTCCACACCCAAGCTCACCCGATCCTGGCCAGCTGGACTACTGTTGGCTGCTTGATCTGTCTTGGATTCCTGCATGTTGCTGTAAGAAAAAAAATATGTACGCTAATTAAAACCACAGACAGTTTAATAATTACCGATGCCTTCTCATGTCACAGTTTAAGACAGGAAGAAAGCTATAACAGGAAGTACACACTGAATATAGTGTGAACACTCACACAGGTTTTGAATAACAGATCTTGCAAAGGTGTAAACAGAAAAATTAGTAAGGTACAAAATATTTTAAAAGCTATCGAGAGTCTGCCTCGCCTTTGAACATATCGTCTCCTCAGCACAGTATGAGAAGAAAACATTTTAGACAACAAGAAAAACAAGAAAGAATTTTATGTTTAAAAATAATTACGCTTTTAGATAGTCTCATAGAATATGTTCTACTGCTCAAGTGAAAGCAGTTTCTGGTAAATAACCATCCGAAAAACATAATGAGTGTTCAATTACAAAAATAACCCCAGAATAAATACAGAGAGAAAATCTTTGACATCACCCCCTCACCCCCTGTCTTTTTTTTTTTTTTTCATTTTCCATCAGTCTTCACATGGTTAAGTACTCTCCCACACAAGGAAGCCTGAGCTGATATTTTCTAAATAACTGACTGCCACCATGACTACAGTAAACAAAGGAGCCCTAGGTCCAGTGTTTATTAACAAACACATCTTGCTTCTGGAGCTATTTAACATTAACCAGGTGGTACGATCCGAGGATCTGGCAGGTGCAATAATACACTGGAAGGGCCTTATGTAAACAGCTGGTGGGGGCGGGGAAGCATTTCAAAAAGCAACACAGCTAGAGTAAACAGTTGAGAAAATCTCTAGACAAACAACCAGTCCTTCTCCTGACATGAATGTGAACCAGAACACAGCCTGGAGGATTTTTTTATTTATTTATTTTTTTGGCCTGGAAGGCAGAACACATTGCAGCTTTGCTGACAAAACCCAACTATTCCTGCTGCTTACCCTCATAGCCGTAATCTTCAGTGATGATTTATTTGATTTTGCTTGAAAAGGACAACTGCAGATAGCTGTTTGTATCTACTAAACTAGTCAGACGTGGAGAAAAACACGCTTATCACTGCCACCAGGATGCTCTTTTCTCCCGTCAAACCTGCGTGTAATCTTATTCTTCATCTTCGAATGTCTTGATAACAAACGCTTGTACAATGTGGTCGACATCACGCGTTATGTAAACACACAATCAGCAAAAGTGAACTATGTGTCAGTATGTTAAGGGAAACAAAATCATGTAGAAAAAAATCTTTATGATAAAAAGATTTAGTTTGCTTCAGTTAAAAAAAAAAACAAATTCAAATTTTATTTGTCACATACACAGTCATACACAAGTACGATATGCAGTGAAATGCTTATACAACTTCCAGTGACCTTAAAAAATAAAAGCTTATACATAAGAAATAAATATGAATAAAAGAAATAAGGTAGAAAATAAAAAATTAACTAGTAAAATATACTGTACAAAGTAAAAAATATACTGTACAAATAAGAACAAAATCTTATAGCAAATATAGAAATATAAAAGAAGTAAATAGAAATTTCTCCAAATCAGAAATGTAGAAATGACTGGGGTGTGCAAATATGCATAAAAAGTGACTTCTTAAAGTGTCTTATTAAAGTGATTTGTGCAGTGGTCCATAAATGAAAATATAATTATATATAGTGCAAAGATATAGTGCAAAGGAAAAAAAGAGAAATCCATCAGTTCTTTTTCAGCAGTTTTGCTAGCAAAAACCCACTGTTCACTACAGAAATTATAAATAACAGAAATTAATCAACTGAGTGGTTTTAAGCACTTACATTTTTTAATGATGAAGCCAGTAAATGTAAATAATAAAGATAGTAATGTAGCACCTTCACAGCTGCCAAAGCACTTAACTTTTTTTATTCTGCATTTGGGTTTTATTCACATCGCACAAAAAATGTAATAAATCAAAAAAAGCATTGCAGCGCAGCGACCAGCTTCAATTCTGTGTTAATATAGCCTTTGTTGATCATCTCATTCCTGGGACTGAATATTTCCTTTTGTATTTTTAAACTAGACAGCTTTTGAAATCTTACTCAGTTAAGGAAAACCCAAGAGAACTAAAGAGCAAAGAACAAATATCTGACCATCCTAATCCTACATCCTCTTCAATAGACACCAACCACGCAAAGCCGATCGGTGAAAGTTCTCAGATACGTTCTCTTCCCTTCCACACTCGCTTCGTATTCAGCACATTATCATGTGATATGCAGGAAATGTACAGTGCCCCTGCATTCATGACAGTTTATATCATCCTTGTAGTTTGCAGGTTAAACCAATTCCATTAGTAATCCAAGTCTCTCTTTCTTTCGGCTGTTCCCTTTCAGGCGTCGCCACAGCGAATCATCTGCCTCCATCTAACCCTATCCTCCGCATCCTCTTCTCTCACACCAACTAACGTCCTCTTTGGTCTTCCTCTAGACCTCCTGCCTGGCAGTTCCAACCTCAGCATCCTTCTACCGATATAATCACAATGTCTCCTCTCATTAAAGGAAAAAAAAAAAAAAAAAAAAAAAGATGCCATGGAGAGACATGATTACAGATAAAAAACCCCAAGAGCTCCAGGGGTTTCGTCATTGCTAGGTCTGACCCTCGTGCCCTCCCGATGGCGAAAGTAGAGCAAATGTGTCAGTGGCAAAGTTGCAGAAAAAGAGATCAAATATAACTGAACACAAAATTCAATGTAGCTCATGTTATTAGTCTGCAAGAAACATCCTTCATACCTGTACACAGTTAACAAGCAGAACAGACCAGAAAAGAAGAAACGTGGAGGAAGCGATTAATACGTAAAATAAATTAAAAAATAAAGAAATAAATACACATACTAAAGAAGCAGTGTGAGGCCGGAAAGAATTAAGCAGTAAACACAGTGCACCTTGAAAAATGTAATTATTATGAAAAACTTATTTTCTTTAATAATTAAATTTAAAAACTTAATATTCTAGATTCATTACACGTGTGAAATCTTTCACTGCTGTGTCCCCCCCCCCCCCATTACAGGCAAATCAAAAATCTATTATCTCAAAATGTTAGAATATTTAATTTTTAGTTTGAGTAAAATTACTATTCATACACGAGAAGTGTCTCTTTGCCTAGTTCTGTACACACAAGCGCAGTCATGGGTAAGGCTGCTGACTTGAAAGTTGTCCAGAAGATGATCACTGATAACCTCCGCAAGGAGCTGGGTGTTCACGTGGTGCTGTACCGAAGCACATTCATGGAAAGTTGACTGGAAGGGAGCAGTGTGGTAGGAAAAGGCGACGAGCAACAAGGATGTCGACTCACCAACATTAAAACCACCACAAAGATGGTTTCTGTTATGCCAGTTTGTAATCCGTATCAGATCCAGCAGTTACAATCTCACACCAACAGATGCAGCCTTGAAGAAACTTTCCTTCATTTTCAGCTTTACTTTAATTTTTTGTTGTGTTGTGTCATGCTCGGGTTGTTTGGCTGCTTGTCGTTGCGTTCCACTCACACAACGTGCAGAATCATATCCCGTGGAAAAGAGTGACGCATCTTCACGGCATACCTTATCGAGCTCGTGTTGTTTTAAGAGAAGTTAATACGGCCACTCAAAAATCATGTTCATGCAGTTATTTACACTGAACGTCAAGCACCGATTTTTTTCCCTGCTTCCACTAATCAAGTGTTTCACAGCACACCATGCCCGGGTGTAGATTCAACAGAACACCTCGACCATGATATGAAGACACGTCCATGGTAGAGAGAGAGAGAGAGAGAAGAAGAAAAGAGAGAGAGCACGAGCGAGTACTTGGAAACATAAATCGTATTTACACCAAGAGTCACATTTTATTCAAATAAAAATAATAATAAAAAAATTGAGAAAGCAAAACTGGATGTTGGCCGCTATGATTCTTCAAACTCTAATATCAGCCTTTTATTGTTTGTTTAAATTTACATTGTCGTAAAAATGCGTTTCTGTTGCGTCACTCGTGGAGCCTGATCGCTTGAGTGGACGATCACGGCTGTATTATTTTTACCCCATCTCTAATACCTTCAACTGCCTTCAGTGGGAAAATGTTTTTCGCTTGTTTAGTGTCTGGATACCACAGGAACAAATCCAGAGATGTTTTTTGGGAGAGATAGCTGAACATTCTGCTGTAAGTTTTTAAGCCCAAATTATTATCAGTGGACAGAAGTTGGAGCGAGTTGAGAATGGGTTAATTATTTCTGATCTACGTCCCATACCTTAGAAAAAGTAATAGCGCCAGAGTCATAGAGGGGGGAAAGGAGTTGTCCATCCACCTGTACTACCTGCATCTTTGTCCAAAGGTTTTTCACAAAAAGTGTGAAAATAGTAGAAACCTCTTATAAAAATAATAAAGTGATGTAATATAGTGCTGTAAATTATTAATCTAACATCGCAATGAAGATGAAAGTACAGTTATGGTGATGCAGTATGCAACGAGGGCTATAATGTTGCATCTTACGAGAACAGGCCATCCTACTTTCCTCATAATGAAATTGTATACAGGACACGTAGAACCTCTACGCTTTTAAGACCTCGATACTTGTAGATAACTAGATAAATGATGCATATGGATGACTGAAAATCGTGCAGCTGGTATAAAGTGACTTGACTCACGAGCCGTGATTTAAAGCGCAGCAGTCATTAGTACATAGTCCTACACAACAGTGTCGTTAGGAACAACACAGTATAGATCAAAAACCAAATATTAAACATCGCTGATTTATATTTTTATTATGAAATACACAATTTAACAAGTACTCTGGTTAGGTTTCCTGAAGGCCTGACTCTCGATTAGTTCCATGGAGCTCTTTTATGGCGCTTTTCCACTGCATAGTACGGCACGACACGGTTCAGTAAAGCTCACTTTTGGGGGGTTTTCCACTGGGAACAGTACCTGGTTGGTACCTGGTCCTTTTTTTAGTACCACCTCAGCCGAGGTTCCAAGCGAACCGTTACCAAAACGTGACGTGTAAACTCTGCTGGTCACTGATTGGCCGGAGAAAATCGTCATTACTGCGTCACCGAGCTTCCGACACGAGACACAACAGAACCGCTATATTTAGAACAGCCAGAGAAGGATCGGACGCACCTTTTTGTATTAACCAAAAATTTTCTTTGGCTGCCATCAGCCTCTTTTGAAACAAACTCCTTCGTCTTGCTGTTAAAAACATCCACATGCCGAGAATGAAGAACACCATGCCGTCGATATGCTCCATTGTTGCGTATGTTTGTGGCGCGTTTACGATGATGTCACGGCAGTAGAGGCGCCGCAACTATAACGACACGTGAATAATCCCGCCCACTCTAAAGCGTTACTAAACTGCAGTGGAAGCACAAACCGAGCCGAACTGAGCCGAACCGAAGTGAGTTGAACTGAACCATGCTGTGCCGTACTATGCAGTACTATTTTTTCATTATTCAGGGAAATTTTCAAATATTGAATGAAAAAAAAGAATTTTAACAGCATACATCTTTGGATGCTTCTCCTTGAGTCATTTTAAAATGAATGGAGTGTTTAGGAAGGAGGTCGTGATATCAGATGGTTACCGACGACCCTGAAGTGTTTCGGCCCTTAACACTCTCCTGGTGGTGGGTCAGCGGTGGTAGCCAGACATTACTGCCTTCTTTCTCTCAGACCCTCTCTCAGTCCAGTGTCTGTCAACAGCTTCCAGATCGAGCTGATTGGGCTGGGAAACCCCTGCATCCCACCTACAACCACATCTGCCAGCCTTTGTTCCTGCAGTTACACACCAGATCCTTATAGCATTTTTAGACTTCCTTTCAAATGCTTCCCCCCCCACCCCTCATCCCATGGCACTGTAAGCTACACTGTGATCATCTTCTCTCCTTCCCTGGAGAAATGGACTGAGCTCTGGTCTTAAGGTACATTTTTGTCGGGTCCAGTGTTGCCACTTTTTCAAAGCTTGGGGTTTAAAGGTGGACAAAATGCAAAAGTAAAGAGAATATGAGAGGATGTGTATCCCATGGCTGCAGAGGCTGTCAGAGAAGAATACAGACAAATTAATCGGCCAGGACCATCTACGGCATCGACACTGGTAGACAGTAATGTTGTGGTTCAGTTCTGGTTTTTATTACAATCTTCAGTAAGCATTAAAACTAAAGCATTTTTTTTTTAATTCATCCGAAAATAAAAATAAAGTGCATTTCCTCACCAACACGAATAACCCTAAATGACGAATACAAACAGATTTCAGCATGTAGTAAAAAAATAAATAAAAAATAATTATATATATATCTCCATGAAGTGTGAGAAAAGGTGACTAATGAAAAGGTCTGAATGGAGTAGAGTTTCTCGTACACAGGTACTCACGACCTCGCTTTTTCACGTTTACTGCGTGATTCAGAGATCAAACCTTTGCAATCGACAGCACTCTCTCCACAGTCTTTCACCAAAATCCAACACAAGCCCTACACTGCATCTGGTTTATAAATCCAAACGTTGCCAACACTACAACACAATCTGGTACTCATATCTCTCCAAAAACGCTGCCGTTCTCCTGCATCCAGCTTCACTCTCCAGCCCCCTCCAACCCCCCAGATGGACCTTTATTCTTAGTTCTCATCAGATGTCTACATAAAAATTCGGGAGATAATGTGTAAACAGTATTAGATTTTATTACTTAATACTTGTACAATACTGGCTGCACCTCAAGGATCCAGGTTCGATTCCTGTCTCTGTGTGCAAGTTTGCATGTTCTCTCTGTGCTTATTGGGTTTCCTCCAGGTACTCCAGTTTTCCTCCCACAGTCCAAAGACATGCAGATTAGTCTAACTGGCGTTCCCATAGTGTGCCCCGCCTCGTGCCCCAAGTATCCTGGGATAGGCTCAGGCCCCCCCTGTGGAGAACGTGCAGAGCACCTGGGCATATCTCTAGCCCGGGGAATTGCTCGAATCCCAACTGCATTATTTGAGAATGCTAGTCTCAAATTTACATTTATAACATTCACAGTTACATTTATAAAAGTAACACAAGTCGTTACTTTATTTTAGAAGTCGAGTACTCATGTACTCATAAAGTCATGTAGACGTGCTAAGAGTTGATACTGAACTGGAAGTATTATTCTCTTATGCTCTCATTTCCTGTAGTATAGCACATAGTCTCAGTAGAGGTCTAGTTAATCGGTGACAATCTGGTAGAGGAGGAGGCGTCGCAGTTATTTACAATGATAATCTGTCTATCGTACAAAAACACGGACACAAATTTAACTCATTTGAAATTCTTTATAGTAACATAAGTGTATTTAAGTATATTAAGTCAGCTCAGTCGATTCCACTAATTATAATTTACAGACCTCCAGGGCCGTATTCTGAATTTCTAAGTGAATTTGCAGATTTCATCTCAAACCTAGTCGTTAATTGCTGGAGATTTTAACATGCATTTTGAGAATCCAGAAGAACCTCTGAGAACAGCATTTATGTCCATACTGGACTCCGTAGGCGTAAATCAGTGTGTAGTAGGACCCACTCATAAAGCAGGTCACACTTTAGAATTAATATATTCTTCGGATTAAGTATAAGAAATGTATTCACAATTCCACTGTCTGAAATTATCTCAGATCACTATCTTGTCTCCATTCAAGTGTGTCACAGTGATAATGTATGCACAGCACCGCGCTACCGTATTAAACGTACAGTCACCAACTACCACACAGAGTTTTATCAGTAATCTCCCAGAGTTACCAACTTCGATTAGGTCACCTTCTGACCCCACAGAACTCGATCAGGCGACTGAATATTTAGAGTCGACATTTCGTTGTACCTTAGATAATGTAGCTCCAGCTAAAAGAAAAATTATTAGAGATAAGAAACTCGCTCCCTGGTATAACGATCACACGCGCACTTTAAAACAGACTGCTCGGAAATTAGAGCGTAAATGGCGTCAAACTAAATTGGTAGTATTTCAAATAGCATGGAAAGAGAGCATCCTGAACTATAGGAAAGCTCTTAGTGTAGCTAGATCAACGTATCTCTCCACTCTTATAGAAGAAAATAAAAACAATCCTAGATTTTTATTTAATACCGTAGCCAAATTAACCAGAAATAAGCCCACTACAGAAATCTCCACAACATCATCATGCAATAGTGAGGACTTCATGAACTTTTTAAATAATAAAATTGTAAATATCAGGCATAAAATTGAGGCTTTGAAACCAAATAATGTAATTGATGCAGATGTTAACCTAGCCATGTCAGATCGGAACCTAGAATACTTTACTCCCCTTGAAGAGAATGAACTCATTTCACTCATCTCTTCTGCAAATTCATCAACCTGTATATTAAATCCTATACCGACACATTTTCTTAAACAGATAGTACCAGAACCTCTGTTGAGAATAATTAATTCCTCACTCAGCATTGGTTATGTTCCTAAATCTTTTAAATTAGCAGTTATCAAACTAATAATTAAGAAACCTGACCTCGACCCCTGTCAGCTGTCCAATTACAGGCCAATATCAAACCTCCCCTTTATCTATAAGATTCTGGAAAAGGTAGTAGCGGAGCAGCTATGCTCATATCTACATAGAAATGGCATACATGAACTGTATCAGTCAGGATTTAGGCCTCATCACAGCATAGAAACAGCACTCGTTAAAGTAGTAAATTACCTCCTATTGGCCTCTGATCAGGGTTGTGTAACTATGCTTGTATTATTCGACCTCAGTGCAGCTTTTGACACTATTGATCATGCTATTCTTCTTCACAGATTAGAAAATGTAGTAGGAATTAAGGGTACAGCCCTCTCCTGGCTCACCGATCGTTATCAGTATGTAGACTTAAATGGTGATTATTCTGCATGTATTCTAGTGGAGTTTGGCGTTCCACAGGGTTCAGTTTTAGGCCCACTGCTTTTTTCCCTTTACATGCTTCCTCTGGGCAACATAATCAGTAAGCATGGTATTAGTTTTCATTGTTATGCTGACGACACACAGCTATACGTCTCAACAAAACCTGATGAGAAAAACCAGCTAACTTAATTTGAGCAATGTGTGCAGGACATAAGAAATTGGATGCTAATTAACTTCCTTCTGCTTAATCCGGATAAGACAGAGGTTCTAGTCATAGGACCGCATACAGCTAGGAGTAAAATCTTAGATCACACCGTAACTTTAGATGGCCTTTCTGTTCCATCAAGTGCAACAGTAAAAGACCTCGGCGTGATTATAGATTCCAGTCTTTCATTTGAAGCTCATGTAGATATTATCACAAGGATAGCATTCTTTCACCTCAGAAATATTGCCAAGATAAGAAATATATTGTCGCTAAACGATGCAGAAAAACTAGTTCATGCTTTTATCACTTCTAGGTTGGACTATTGTAATGCCTTACTGTCTGGTTGTTCAGCTAGGTGCATAAACAAGCTTCAGCTAGTCCAGAATGCAGTAGCGAGAGTCCTCACTAGAACCAGAAGATATGAGCACATCACCCCTATCCTATCTTCACTACATTGGCTGCCTGTGAAATTTCACATTGGTTTTAAAATACTACTCTTGACATATAAAGCATTAAATGGTCTCGCGCCGCAGTATCTGAGCGAACTGCTAGTGTCTTACGATCCGCCACGCCTACTTCGATCAAAGGATGCAGGCTGCTTGTCAGTACCGCGTATTATGAAAACTACAGCTGGGGGCAGAGCTTTTTCTTACAAAGCCCCAAAATTATGGAACAGTCTTCCAAATAGTGTTCGGGACTCAGACACAGTCTCAGTGTTTAAGTCTAGGCTAAAAACGTATTTATTTAGCCAAGCATTTTTATAAATAGATTTGCCTTTGGTAAAGGAGCAGATCTGGGGGACTCATGGACATAGAGTATTATGGTGAACTGGTATGTTTAGATGCTGTCTTCCTCAGTCTTTGATCACTCAGGTTTGTTGACGGTGAGGTGATTGTTTGCTTTACATCTCAGGGAGCCCTCATGTTTGTGTTTCCTTTTGGCTCTCCCTTTTAGTTATGCTGTCATAGGTGGTCCTGCCGGAGTCTCTGCTTGCACTCTACAGTAAATATACAGTCACATTATACATTATGTGACTTTGACCATACCCAACTGCCATCTCGCCTCTTCTTCTCTTTCTCCCTCTCTTTCTCTTTCCTCTCTTCCCCTGTATCCCCCTTTCACTCTCTCTCTCTCTCTGTCGAGCTACACGGACTCCCTCTGCCCTCTGGACCTATCTGACCCATCCTGGTGCCCCGCTTCTGGTTGGAGTTCTCGTCGCATGGATGCTCCGTGTGTCTCTTTGGGATGCGTCTGGTGTCTGGGGATGATTTTCTCTACTTAGAAGACGGTTCTGGCCTTGACTGGTGTTAACAGCTGTTTCTCTGAGGACTTGACAATTCGATAGTTCAGGACTGGAACTTTCTACAAGTCTACCTGAGTCTCCAATAACTACCTGGACTCCATTTTAACATCAATTAACAAACTATTATAGCTGAACTGCCTGCCACCTAACACACTGTATAAATGCAGATCATTTCCTGCTATCTGTTTCACCCAGATGAGGATGGGTTCCCTGTTGAGTCTGGTTCCTCTCAAGGTTTCTTCCTATTACCATCTCAGGGAGTTTTTCCTTGCCACTGTCGCCGGCGGCTTGCTCACCAGGGACTATCTGAACATTTTGATTCATACACATTCACGTTGCATACAAACTTAAATAATTCTTTTGATTGTGTAAAGCTGTTTTGAGACAATGTCAAGTGCTAAAAGCGCTATACAAATAAATTGAATTGAATTGAATTCTGCTTTCTGGTCACAAACAAAAGCCCGATTCGGACGGGACTAGTTTTTCAAGGGGTCGTTAGAGAAATTTCTGTTTCACAGACGTACTTTGTGATTTTAATCCCATCCGAGTCTGCCATGTCTGTCTTTCTCTCACACGACCTCTGTAAAAATCCCAGAGCAAATTACCTACAGTTTTTCAGCAAACTCGGAGGTCCACTAAGAAATCTAATCCCGTCCGAATGCGAATGTCTGTGATTGCTGAATATTTTTTTTCCAAAACGCGTTTTCTTTTGTGTTTTGGTCAACGTGAGCTACCGTACTGTCACTAGCGCGCCGGTATTCAAGTTTGCACACCAATAATGTATGTAGATGTGGACATGTGGTTTTGTGCAACGCCTACATGTAAAACACAGACATGACTACCTCCGTAATAAACACGGAGATGTTGGTTCCGTCCGAATGCGTACATGAAATGACAGACGTCGTCTGAAAAAAATTCTAACTCAAATGTCGTTTGGAAAACTAGTCCCGTCCGAATAGGGCTAAAGACAACAATTTAAAAAAAATAACAAATCAGCATGAGAGTAAACTGCAGGAAGAGCAATCAGAGCAGATTGTGTTTTTCTCCTCTACAAGTTTAATGTCAGCAAATGAAAGGAAGGGTAAGTTTTGTGTTCTAGCTTGCAGTGCTTCTCTGTTGCTAAATGAGCTCAGCAGCACAACCCTTGGTCTTTTCAGCATCTCGTTTGCTCACCAGTTACTTCCAGAGTTGTGTTCTGTGACAAAAGCGAGAGTGAAATACAACTGTTTACTTTATTTTTCAAACAGGTAAGGGTGTTATAAACATTAGCTGACAAAGGATAAGACGTGTCTTGAATGAAAATGTGCCAATAGGGCCAATAATCCTTAATTAATAAGTCCAGCCGCCATGTTTGTCAGACTAAACTCACTCTAATGCACACGTACCCTCTCATCGTTTTGAGGTCAGACTGTGAGAACCAGGGTGTTCTCTTTTGTGATGCTTGTGCGCGAGTGTGTGTGCACGCACTGTGGTGAGTGAGCCATTTTAAATTCGACACTGCCTTCAGAGCACCATTTTTAATAAATTTTTTTATGACATCATCCCATGTGACATTACTACAGTATAAAGACAAGCACGTGCAGATGACCTCGTCTCTGTTGTGGGTACAGGAGTTGTTGTGATGACTTCGGCTACCCTGGAGTATATGCATGACTGAACAGTCTCTCCGCAGTTAGGTGACACGGACACGGACACGGACATTTGCATACATCATCACGGAGGACACTGTCAGCACTACGCAAATACGTAACAGTGGAACAGTATGTACGAATACGTGTACAGAGGCTTTTTGCTGATCATGCTGTTTTTCTTTGATGGACTTAAAAGAGGCGTGAACTAGTCAGCTGTTCTTGTACCAAGCTCCTTGATTGAGACAGATATTTAGAAAGGTCTCACATGTCCTGAGACACACTGTGTGCACAGCGGTACTGCTGTGTGAAGGGGCTTGACTGTTTTTTTTTCCAGTTTATAGCAAAAACATCTCCATGTTTTCGCTTTTACTGCTTAGTCAGAACAAAATGCAAAAAATTATCTGCTCTCGCTCTCTCTGTCTCCATTGTTAATGTTAACAAGCTCAAACAGACATTCAAATAATTAAAGTATCGATTTGATTTAGGGCTGCACGATATATCGAAAAATTATCGTATCGCTATAATGGTATACGCGATATTTGCGATATCTGAATCGCAATGAGTTGCGATAAATTATATTTAATTTATGTGCCAAGCATTTGTGTGTCCAAATTTGACCGATCAGATGGGCCCTTACTATCTTTATACCTGCCTCCCAAGTAGGTGATATAATGCTATTGGCTAGACCGGGCCAAAAAGTCAACCTAGCGGCTCAGAGCAGAGAATGAAAAATAAATATGACAGGAGTAGAGATAAGCGAGGAAAATCAGAAGTCAGAATATCTGCTGAGAGTTTTAATTCATTCATAGTGTTTTGAAGTCTAAATATTTGCAACTTCCTTGACATATAGTTTATTTTTAGCCTGAATTAGATTTAATTACATCAGACGAATATCTATTACCTGTGTATTTTAGTATGATTATTAACATATAAATAATAAAAAAAAAATAGCCAATAATAATAATAAAAAATGCATTTCTCTAGGGAAATGTTATATGGCAAGAAATATCGTTATCACAATATTCAACAACAATATTGCATATCGCATATTTTCCTAATATCGTGCAGCCTTAATTTGATATGATATTTATCACGCCTGTGTTGTACCATTTTTAAAACTCTAGTTTCAAGGTATTTTTTTTTACATCATGCAACACTTTTGATATGAAGGTTTTGTTATGAACGATCAGAAACCAATTTGGTAAAAATACGTACACCCTATAATTCTGTAACACAAAACCGCCTTCAGCACCATTAGCTTTAAGTAGAACATTTTCTGTAGTTATTTTGGTTCTTCTTTACAACTTTGTTGAATACACGGATATTTAAAAAGGTATTCGTTTATGCACAGCTCTCATAAGATCCTCCTACAGCATCTCAACAGGGTTGAGGATTTGGTCATTCCAACTGTACTCAAGATCAATGTCCTGCTGGAAGACTCAATTTCAGCTGATGAAAGTATCTGTCTCTGTAATATTCTGGTATACAGTGGAGTACATTGTTGTCTCAATGACTGCGAGTTCCCGAAGTCCTGTGGCTGCAAAACAAATCCAAAATCGGCATCCATACACCAGCATGCCTGTCAATTGCCCTGGGGTGTTTGTAGTCATATGTTGTCTCTGGTTTTAGCCAGGAACAGACGTTCTTCCAGAACTTTTTTCTTCCAGAACCTAATTTGTGCTCCATATTCTTTTCCCCCAACCACTCTTCCATGAGAGCAATATTTCTCCCCACTTATTTCTTTTTCCATGCTGTCGAGAAAAATAAACATTTATTAGGCTTACTGAAGCCTGTTGGTCACATGATAAAGTTCTTCAGCATTTTATTTATTTATTTTTTTGATCTCTAAGCATTAAAACATTCTGATCTTGGAGTAATGTGTTGGGATTCCCACGTGTGGGAAGACTAGCAACTGTTTTGAAGATACTCCATTTGTAAATGATGTTAAACGGTTAGTTTTTAAATAGCCTTATAAGCTTTACCAGACTGACGAGCAGCAAGAGTTGCTGTGCTGAGGTCACGGCTAATGTACGCTCTTTTCTTCGCATGATTTAGAGT
Organism: Channallabes apus; assembly: GCA_030522415.1. Classification (NCBI taxonomy): domain Eukaryota; kingdom Metazoa; phylum Chordata; class Actinopteri; order Siluriformes; family Clariidae; genus Channallabes; species Channallabes apus. The sequence goes on along the minus strand of CM060117.1, from coordinate 21,515,978 downwards.
CATACTTGAGCGCTCAAGAACATCAAACTACTCGTTAACTAACATTGCACATTTATTCATTAACACTTGCCAGCTAATTACTCTTTTAGTGATTGTGTAAGTATAAGGGGGCACTTATTTTACCCACTCGGGTGGTTCAGAATGATGGTTTAATATTTTTTGGAACATTATATTTTGAACTATTGTGTTAGTCTTGTTATCATCACCTGGCGTTGTTTATAGAAATATATAGATATGTTTCTTTTTCATTATTATTAAATTTTAATATTCCATTATTATTATAGTTTCCATATTTTATGAAACCTCTAACATCCTCCAGTTGATGCAGGTACAAACATACCTATATATAGGGTTGGGTACCGAAACCCGGTGCCAATACGGCACCGGTACCTATAGAACCGGTATGTACTGGACCGAAACAGAACGTGAATTTCGGTGCCTCATTTCGGTGCCACTTAAATGCCTGAACTGTCAATTGAAATATTTCTTCTCTATATTCAGATATTTTTGTAGATTAAATAAAAAAATTAAAAGCACAAATCATCCGGAAATGAGAGACCATCCGACATGCGCGTGAATGCAGTAACTAACGTTACACTCGCTCTGACGGCAGCAGGCGGTCTACCGATAGCTTAACATGCTAAAGTAAACAACTTTCGTTAAAATGCCTAAAACTAAACAGTCGAAAGTGTGGCTGTATTTCACAAGATAGGATTCCGGCACCGCAACGTGCAGCAAATGTTTTACAGCAGTTGCGTGTAAAGGGGGAAAACACATCAAATCTAATGAAACATTCGAGGGCAGACGGAATAAAGTTAAAAGCAGAATAAATACACGGAATAAAGTTAAAAGCAGAATAAATACACGGAATAAAGTTAAAAGCAGAGGGAGGCACCGTGTTAAACAGCTTGCGGACAACAGCTGGCGCTATCAGTGTGGACGACCCTCAGCCTCAGTCATATCAACTGTAGCAAAAAGGAGTCACCGGTTATGATGCCGACAGCAGACTTTCCGCAGGTTAGTAGTAGGATAATGTTATGTTAATAGCAAAATGCAAATCTTGCATTCATGCTAACAAATAGTCAAACGATTTGTAAAAAAATAATGTAACATGGATTCTGTTTATAATTATGGCTTTCCAGCTAGTACTAGTAGCACTACAACAGTGACCCCATTGCAAAGAAGGCTATGCATGTCCTGTGCAGGGCAATAAGTCAGGAAAGAAGTCGTATTTTGACAGAAAAGGCAAATATGGTGAAATTTCTGCAAAAGAATTGCTAAAATTTTAAGCTTACATATTCATATATACTTTAAACTTTTAATATATTGTTAAATTTTAAGCATAAAATTTTTTGTTCAATAAAAATTCATTCTTGAGTCATCCACTATAATTTTTTTGCTTAAAAGTATCGGTTCAGGCACCGGTACCGTTTTCAAAGTATCGATTTGGCACCGGTATCGAAAAAAACCCAAACGATACCCAACCCTACCTATACTGTATATAGTATAAGAAACAACATAAAATGTATTTTGACATGCTTTCAGAACAATAGTTATAATGACACACGGCTGAAACTTCTCTGCAGCTTATCAGTTTTCATAAAGGCCACGAAAAAAGTCTGAGAGAAATGCGACTGTTGTATTTTACTTATTCCACAGACGAGCAGGATATTCCTAAAGAACATAACATTCTAGCTGAACTTCACTATTTTTGAACCATTATTAAGTGAGATAGGATGATAAAGATGCAGCAAGGCTAGTTTTAATCTCAGTCTGTCCATCAAACATTCAAGGTCATTCATGTTCACTGTTTACTGCCGTCGTGTTTACAACTACAGACTTTAGCTGATTCTTGTGGTTGACGAGTTTCAAAATCAGCTGCAAAACTTTCACTTTCATAAAAACAAAGCTGTTTATAAAGATGTTCCAAAAAAAAAAAAAAAAAAAAAAAAAATAGAGCTGGTCCTGAGAGAGTTTCATACTCACAAACAAGTACTGTGACTTTGTGGTCACGCACACCGTCGACAGGTTCAGCAATAAAATGGACTACAAACAAGGAACGGCATGTGAGTAACTCGCTGTAACGTATAGATGTGGATCAGCGGGGCTCTGTGTGGCTGATGGACTCGTGAATTCACAACGTACCAGAATACTTCAGCACACAACCTGGGTGCCTCTGCCAAGACGTTAAGCAAAAGATCAATAAGTTAAAAAGTCGAACACAGGAAAAGCTTATATCCGTCTCAAAAACGTTTTGCATGTTGTTACATATTACAGACACAGTTATTTTCTCCTAGGCAGGTGACACAAGTAGCAGGTATAACTACAAATCATTTTAAACCAGTGTTTTGTAGGAGGAAAACAAGCTTGAACACAATAACAATGTCTCGGGGTGTTTGAGCCAAACACTGATTATCTGTTTCTATATGTTGTATATAGCAATTTCTATACATCCTTTTAATAGTTTATACATTTATTATCTACTAGAGTTATGCAATTTAATCAATCTTTTGTTGATCATTTCAGTTAACTGAATCAGTGGGTTTTTCATTCAGAATCAATACGCTTGTATTTAATCATTTAGATCAACTTCAAAAGTTGAATGAATTCCTCAAAAAATAAACCGCAACTTTTGCAGAAAATACAAACCCCTTAAGTCTTGCAAATACGGGTATTTTGCAAGAGTGTTGCTTCTTCTGCTTTTAAATTTGTGTGATTTGCAATTGGTGTGTCACCTACTGGACTGGAGTGTGGAGCAGAAGACTGATAGAAAAGGATTTGTATGGGATATGAAACATTTAAACAATCAATAACGATAACACTGGATTTCAATGATTATTCTAAACTTATAGAAGCTTTATTCTTTTCTTATAGAATGCTTCAAACCTGTAAGCAATATAGCTGATTGAGACAAATCAGATAATAAACATTGGAACGAAGGATGATGTCGAAAAAATTTTATTGAATCAAAAGCCTATCTATGATTCACATCTCTAAATGTACAAACATGTCTTATGTTCAATGTGTACAAATCCTTTTTTTCTTCTTCCGCTTTTGCTCTTAAGTATTTTTTGTTTTATTGGACAATAATAAAAAAATTCTAAATATACAAATGAGTATTTCAAGTTGGCTTTATTGTCACCTCAACCATATACAGTTAGTACACAGTGAAACGAAACAGCGTTCCTCCAGGACCAAGGTGCTACATGCAACATAAATTTACAGAAGAGCTAAAACTAGCTAACTAAGATGCCTAGTTAGCTGGCTAGCGGAGACGAGACAGATTGACCTGACAACATAAATTTTAACAACATAAATTAACAACATAAATTAACAAACAAACTAGCTATAATTATATAATATTACAGCCAAAAAGACATCCTGTACAGAGGTTGCTCCCTGGATCTGACGAGATCACATGACCTGGTACGATCTTGTTATTTCTTATTCTCAGCTCATTTAATACGGATGCTAAATGACGTGCATCACTGAGTGCGTTTACAATGACGTTTACATGGACTCTAATATTCCACTGATAACTGGAATAAAAGTGCATCATGTAAACACTCAATCAGAACAATCTGACCCGACCCGCCTGGAATGCATTTTCATTCGGAGTGAGAGGGGTCGTGTAAACCTTTGTTAATCCGTTTGACAGGCAAATATTAGCCATGTGATTGTTTCCTTCTGATTGTATCCTCTCTCTGAACATGTTTGCCCGACGTCAGGGTAACACTGGGTGACGTGACACTTTACTGGGAAGGAAATTTTCATTTAAATGTAACTTTAATTTCTCTTTGAGAAAACTCCGTCCCACCTCAATTTCCTGTTATACACCAGGCCTGGCTGAGGAAGAGGCACCGAATATTTCACCGTTTTTCTACCTAGTAAAGCAAATAACAAATAAAAGGTAAGACGTTTGTTAGCCAACCATAACACAGGAGGCGGGAAAAGATGGAAAGCCTAAGGTAACCTTACAGCTAGAGTAAAATACTTCTTTTTCTATTATGTTTTCAATCAAACTAAATGCTACGAAGCAGCCAGAACCAGCTCGACCCCATGTCAAAAGTTATATTCTGATTAAGCACGTAAATGCACATCTTATCGTATCAGTGTCTGTATAAACAGTTGTAAATCTGTATAAGCTGAAATCTCTAATCGGCAACATCTCAATCAGATTAACGAAATGCAGTCCATGTAAACGTAGTTGCTGTTAGATTTCTTGCTCAAACTACACGGAGCTCATGTTTACTGCCCTCTGGTTTTAATTCCAACATGTACTATAAGTGTTAGAAATGCACGCCTGTGTCGGACAAGCCAGTAGTTGAAGTATTTTCTTTATGTTCTTAGCTGCCATGTGGACAAACTGGCTCATGAGGTTGACTTGCTTTTGAATTTTGCAAAACGAAAGTTTTTATTTGGTATGTATATTTAAACAAAATATGCATCGCGGTGGTGTGACACACCTCAACGTAACTAGAGCGTGTATTTTTCATTCTGAATTCCTGTCTGATGCACTGCGCTTTTATGCTGCCTTTACCTAAACGGATTGTCCGGCATGAGCAGACGTGAGACTATCTTCTCCGGAATCAGAATCGTGAACGCAAAGGTACGGTTAGTGGAAACGTTGATTAAAAACAGTGCAAAGCTGCAGTATAACTCTCCCGCTGGAACAACACACCGTCACCTTGCAGTTAAACCAGAAAATCTTCGAATGACAGAAAATATTCGAATAATCATTTGTGTGTCATGTGAAGCAGTTTATTAATTAATGTTGGTCAATGACTTGCTGACCTGCTGCACGAGTTCACAAACACAACATGCAACCTCGAATACAATGTCAAAGACTGCAGTTGAGTTTTCCCTCATGCAGGAATTCACACACTCATTTGTGTCTGCATGAATGCTCATTATCGTACATTATCATACTATCACATCTGGGCTTTGGATTTTTTCCTTTCTTCTTTTTTTTAAACAATGCAAAAATCTTATTTTCTGCAAGAAGCAGTCTAACCTGATAAAAAATATTTTGAGAGAGGACACGAGCAGGAAAGTTTTTAACAGACAACCTGCACATGCACGTTATAACACAATCAGACCTGCATGGTCAAACCACTACCCCCACACCACAATCACACACACACACAGGAAACACTGTGAAATCAAACACTCCCTTAATAAGCAAACAATACACAGTCTGTCAAGCTGTCAAACACTCTCCCCACACATGCTGTGAAGTAATACCCTTAAACAACTCGCAACTAATGTTGGCTACAGCTCCAGTGAGTGAAGCATTTTAACTAAACTACCATCCAAACATCATGTCTAGTGTCTCCTTAATGTAGGATTGAACGCAATACCTCGAAACGTGTAACTGCAAGCACCTTGTCCGCACAGGATCTTTAATAAACAGCTGCCATATGCACATACAGATGACACACTTTTTATTTTATATGATCCAGAAACACCAGCAAAGAGCTGCACCACCTTAAATTTTGGGTTGAAGAAATATGCTGAAAGGAGTAATCTCTAAAACAAATTGCATCAAAGGTAAAAGTGCTGCTCTCGGGCCCTCAGGCGATGCAACACCTGGTTCACAGCCATTCAGAAGCAGAGGAGTTGTTTTAAACCAGTCGATGCTTTTAATAATCTGGAAGTCATTCACGAACAGGCTGGAATATGATCTTAGCAGTTAAGGTTTAAGTGGATCTCTTGGATTTGGACCAAAAAAAAAAACCTGGTTTGGTCTGACCCACTTGCGAGCTGCCCAACTCAGAGACCAGTCCAATTACATAACGAACCTTTTTCAATTCAATTCAATTCAGTTCAGTTTTATTTGTATAGCGCTTTTAACAATTGACATTGTCTCAAAACAGCTTTACACAATCAAAAGAATTATTTAAGTTTGTATGGAATGTGAATGTGTATGAATCAAAATGGTCAGATATTCCCTGGTGAGCAAGCCCGAGGGCGACAGTGGCAAGGAAAAACTCCCTGAGATGGTAATAGGAAGAAACCTTGAGAGGAACCAGACTCGACAGGGAACCCATCCTCATCTGGGTGAAACAGATAGCAGGAAATTATCTGCATTTATACAGTGTTAAGTGTTAGGTTCAGCTATAATAGTTGATGTTAATTGATGTTATAATAGTTGATGTAAAATGGAGTCCAGTAGTTATTCGAGACTCAGATAGACTTGTAGAAAGTTCCAGTCCTGAACTATCGAATTGTCAAGTCCTCAGAGAAACACATTTTTAGGTATAAGGTATTTTTGAATACCTTACTGAGTTTTATACTTTAATATATCTTGTCTATAACTGTTAGTAGTAGTGCTGGACAAAGAGTTGCATTAACAGCTGAAATTGCAGTATGGACTTTCGATGCAATTATTTTAATCACAAAAGGCTGCAGGTTATTATAGGTCATATAGTCTGGAATTTGTTTAGTGTTTGTCAATAATTTAAGTATATGAGGTGATAAATATTGGCAAAAATCCTCGTAATTTAATCACTAGTCCAATTATTTGCTGTTCGACCCCGATTAATATATATGAATGCAAAATGGTATGTTTTAATAATTAAATATTGATATTTAAATCAAAATCGGAATGTGTGTTAAAATAATAAATTTTTGGATCAAGTCATGCAGCCCTGGTTAAGTCATTCAGAACCTGTTTCCTTGCTCATCATCAGCACTTACCAAAAGATGCCTACCAGTTTGGCCAGCTCAGTCTGTGTTTCAGCAACTAGTAGCTGGACACTTGTAGTGCAACACCACAACGTTGAAAGAAAGCCTATCGACTGAATTTCCCTGGAACAGATAAACCTCTCATCAACCTTATTGTTATGATGATAGTGTCACTCCTGCTGTCTGATTTAGACAGACGCTTGCGCCGCTGGTCCAGCCCGGCCCACCCTTACACCCGCTCACCCTCTGTTTGGAGTCTCATTTATTACACACTTTATTACTTCATCTGGATGTTGTCAACTTTAAACTAAAACTTTACTCAACTTTACTATGATTATATTGATTATCTTTCTATCGCAAGAAGTCTAGTAAAAGAGTTTGGTGTCACCCAGATGAGGAAGCATTGCGTGTCAGGCTGGCTCTTTTAAACCCTTAGAGCTCAAGCGGCAGGGATAAGTGCCGGCAACACAGCATAGTTTCAGCATAAATTGTGCTAAAAAAAAAAAAACGATGTGTTACTCTATACTACACAGCCCTGAACCCGATATATCATATCTCACTCATCGTCTATACCGCTTTAATCCTGTATACAGGGTGGCGGGGGCCTGAAGCCTATCCCAGGAAACTTAGGGCACAAGGTGGGGTACACTCTGGACAGGGTGCCAATCCATCACAGGGCACACACATATACACACAATCTCATGCTCATTCGGGCAATTTGGGAACACCAATTAGCTTAACCATGGACTGTGGGAGTACATAAGGGAAGCCCACCAAGCACAGGGAAAACATGCAAACTCCATACACACAGAAGCGGGAATCGAGCCGGGACCCTGGAGGTGCAAGGCGACATGGCTAACCACTACACCACAGTACCGCGAGATATTTATATATGATTATTATACATAAATAAATGGCTGAAATGCTCAGAGCTTTAAGGGATACAGGGTTCTTCCTCATGATGACCGAGAGCTTTTTTTCCCTCAGAACTGTCACCTTAATCTAAATCTAGATCTATATTCGCATAGCTGTAAAGCTGTTCTTGTACTAATTATAAACAGTGTTTGATTAAAAACAGACCTGAAATTTTGACCAGCATCATATTTTGGTGAATAAGCCAAGGTCATGTTAATCATAATGAAGAAGAAGATGAAGAAGAAGAAGAAGAGTGACCTGTGGAGAAGCTTAATAACAATCTAATACTAACTGAAAATATTAAAAGAGCTTTTTATTCCCCAAAACATCTTTTCATAAATTATTCTAGTGACATACTGTTAACATATATAACACGAGGTCTGTCCCATTAACCACACACACACACACAACTCAGCACAACTAAGCTAGCTAACTTCCAAACTGTTTGGCTTGAACTCTTCTCTTGTACAGGACGCAGAAGTTAGGCAGCACTTCTGAGCTGTACGGAAAAGCCGGACACACGCACTATGAAGCCTTATAACGCTGTTAAGACCTTATTCAGCACTCTAACTTCAATATCAGTGTGAAGAAGCGGCGCGCGAGCACTCTGTATGGGCTAGTTCTGCTAACAATGTACACTCGGCTAGCTTAGCTCACAGCCAACACACACACACACACACACACACACACACACACACCGGGGCGGACAGGCAGACGCGCTTCAAATACAGGTTTAAACCCGGAAATAAAGGCTATAAGACGGATCAGGAGACCTGTACGGACTCACCGGAATTGAGTTCGTTTAACGGAAAACTTTGCCGAAGAGAGATTGGAGTCGCAGGAGCGGCAGGAACAGCTTCACACGCAGCTCGCGCTGCCTCGCGCTACTGAAACCGCGCTCGCGCAGAGCAGGACGCACTACAATGTAAACAAATGTGTTCATCCGCTCCAGGAACTATACACACACACACACACTCACCCAGCTCACATGATTTAGATTTGTTCGGGAAATTTTAATATATGTATATATTTTTTAAATAAACCCACAATTTCGAATTGCTAATCGTCTCTCTAACGTTATTTCATAGCAACTGACATCCACTCCGGTTTCTGTTCAAGTTCAGGACGTGACGTCATCATTTTCACCTGCTTAAGTGAGAATCACAGAAAGTGAAAGCATCGACTGAGTCAAAATTTGGTCATATATATATATATATATATATATATATATATATATACACACACACAACACACACACACACACACACACACATCACCGCTGTGTCAGTGTGTCGTATCAGTCAAATCCAATAATAAAATAATACTTCAAAGCAACTTCATTAGCTTCTATTTCAGTGCTACTTGATGGCAGGTTAAAAAGCACATCTGGTATCAAAGATGTACATTTTGGACACTGAAAAAGAAGTTAATTATGAAAAAGCTTAATTGTTTAAATGTGATGTGAAAAAGGGAAACTGAGCCCAGGCTGAGGTTATCGAGGTGTTTGTCGCCACCTTGTGGTGCACTGTTACATGAGCAACAGCATTTCAATCATACACGTGACATCCACCCATCTAGGAGCCTCTATAGGCCAAACTGGGACTTTGGTGGCCAATTGTGTGTATTCATCTTTTTACAACTCTTGTAGTGCAACGAGTTCACGATTCAGAACACGCATTCACATACCAATCTAACCTGCATGTCTTTGGACTGTGGGAGGAAACTGGAGTACCAGGAGAAAACCTCCCGGGAGAACATGCAAACAGACCACCAGGCTGGAATCAAACCCGGACCATGCTGGAGGTGGGAAGGCGTCTGTGCTAACCAATAAGCCACTGTGCTGCCATAAACATGATGATGATAATAATAATAAGAAGAAGAATAGACAACACTGTTTAATGTCCTCAAAAATGCATCTTTATTCAATATCTCAAAACCTATAAGCAAAAAAAAAAAAAAAAAAATCACTTTACATTATAACTGATTAAATACATAAAGATAAAACAGAATATTCTATGAGTGAAACCCTGGGAGAACACAAGGCACCATTCCAGAAGATTAACAATCTGTTTGAGGTCTCGCATCCTGACTGGGGGCCCTGAATTTACCGACAAGAATGAAAAAATAAACATATCCATTTCTGTACTTGTGTTTCGTAAAAAGAGTTATAGTACATTTGAAAAGTCAGCTGCATGCGCATGTTTGCCTCCACATACGTGCCCGTTAGAAGGACAACCCACAATTGTGCTTCCAGTGCATTTTCACATTAATGACCCGGGACAGAATTTAGCCCCAGGTCGTCGTGTAGTTAGTTTTTGGATTTGACAAATTAATGTTTTTAAAAAAAAAAAAAAAAAAAAAAGAACTCACACTATAATCAAAGGCAATCAGAAACTGGATGGACGGCTGAAAAGACCAGCAAACACTGATTAGACTCGACTACACTTATGGCAAGACTGCAGCTGTTGCTTCCAATGTGCACGTCTAAACAGATCACATCAGACATGAGGAGTGGTGCTTTCACATGTTTAGAATTTACAACAAGAGAGCTGAGCGAAAGGGAAAAGAAAAAAATCTCTTTGGTGCAGAAAAAATTATCACACCCATTCGACCCATTTAAACAGGTATTGATCAGTTTGATCAATGATGCAACAAACTAAATTCAGAACATCAGAAATTCATACAGTATGGCTAAAGAGAGGGCTGTTAAATAAGTGCATAAATTACTACAAAATTGTCCAAATTCTAGATTAGTCGTTTCCATAATAAAATATCCTAACTGCATTACACACCAAACTCCCACACAGGACTACTGACAAAGACTAGAATTATGTAAATACAAAATGTTACAATTAATTTTAAACTCAATTAACAGAAAGGTGCCTGAAAAGGAAAAACAAGAATGAGAATAGACAAAAAGACAAAAGGTAAGTGAATTACATCTCAGGTTGAAGCAAAAATCTCAAAAAATGTGCAATGTCTGCATAAAACATATAAAAGCTCATGTACTATTCTCTAACCTAAGAGGCGACAGAAGTTTGTGGTTGAGGAAGTGTCATGTTTATAACACAGGGAAAAGCAGCAATTATGTCACTGGGTAACATTTAAGTGGAAAAAAAATTAAGTTGGCAACGTTGATCTATTGTGATAAAACATTTTCCATTTTCATGTGAACTGTATAGATATTGCCTAATATTGTCTTGTGACAAAGTTTTCAGCCAGGACCACATTTCATCGATTAGCCACAAAGATTTTCTGCAGCTTAAGTTTAAAATACCTAAAATAGGAACTGATCTGTAACATAATCTATTTCAGTTCCTGCAAGGAAAAGCAGTTAAACACTTCTGATCAGGTGTGAGAAATTTTTTCAGTCCATTTTCTACAGATGGTCGAAGAATGAGACAGTGAGAGGAAAGACACCGTATGTGCAAAGTCTGCTAATGTCGGGAACGACCACCTTCAAATGCATGGTGCTCCTCGTGCGCTGAAAGAGAAATTACAAGTTCTTAGATCTTCTGAGGTACACTACCTGAGCAAAAAACCAAGTAATTGTTATAAATACTCAGTGAATAACTTACTGAGCAGAAAACGAGATAAACACATGCAATGTTAACCAATACAATATTGTATTGGTTAACATTGCATGTGTTTATCTCGTTTTCTGCTCAGTAAATGCTGGACAGCAGTATGTATATGAAAATTCAGAAGAAAAAGTTGGCTTCTGTAACTTACGTTTATAAAATACTGCTTTAAAAGATATCTGTGGAAGGAGCTCGTAGATTCTCCCTAAAATGTTTGCCTCATTAGCAAAAGATGCATTTCCGTTCCAGACCTGGACCACGTCCTCTCTGTCTCGCACACTGACACTAACACCAACAACTTCATCTTCTAAAAGGAAACAGAAAAGGAATTTGCATGTCATAACATTGTAAAACAGTACAGGTGTGCATCTGTGGACTCGAAGTTATTATTCACTTCTTTTCAATTTTACTCAAATCTGATTTTTGTAACTTAAAATTGATGATGCATTTCACCACATCTTACAGGGAACACTGGGCGTGAAACAGCAATACATCCCAGTTGGGACACTGGTCACCCACACACCTAGGAGCCCCCCCCCCCCTTTTTGGTTTAGTTATTTTGAAGGTAGAAGAAAACCCGGACAGTATCCACCCAAGAGTATAGAAGAACCATACGCAGAGAGTAACAGGCTCTCCACCTTGCCATTCATGGTTTGCGGTTCTTAAAAATACATACTATATGGCCAAATATTTGTGAACACCTGATCATCCCATCAACAAAGTTGAAAGCACACATATGTATAAAGTTTCTGTATACCGTAACATTAAATAACAACTTCTTTATTGACATCAAGAGGCCCAGACTGTTCCTGCATGACAATGCCCCTGTGTTCAAAATTATCTGCCCATGTTGGAGTGGAAGGATGTGACTGTCCTGCACAGATCCTTGACTTCAACTCCACTTCAACCAGGATGTTGAGTGCACCACAGGCCATCCGACCCAACATCAGGGGCTTTTCTCACCAACTCTCTTGTTGGGAATGAAGAAATCCCAATAGCCAGAATCTAGTGGAAAACCTTCTCAGGGGAACGAAGGTTATTATAACAGCAATGAAGGATTATGTGTCTGGAGTGGATGTTTAGCAAACACATTGGGGTTTCCAAATAATTTTGGCTGTAAACATACTTAGCCATTCACATGCTTTATGAGAACTGACAATATACAAAATATATTTGTATAGACATGTCTGTTTAGTTATTAAAAGGTATTCACTTTCAAATGTTTCACCTATTTCACAACCAAATCCTATATTATTTTTCACCTAGACTATAATCGTCAAACGATGTTTTGCATTTATTTACTCCGTGTTATAAAACTCACCTGATGCACAATAGTCAGTAAACTGTTCACCGATAGTAGCCAGCAGTAACTCTTTCCATACGGCTAACTGGAGAGAGAAGAGGATAAGAGAACATGAAAAAAGCAATGCAAAATCTTATGGATTTGTGGAATACAAGTTGGATTTAAAATAAGTGATTAGCATGGGTATAATATTTAATAGGCTGAAAGAACAGAAGTGTACTGTTCCAAAGTGACCCCCACACAACAGATAAGACTTAGCAGTATGAAGAACTTACTGTGCTCTCCTTTGGTACTTTCATCTTCCACACACCTCCCTTTGCATTACTTTCCTCCTCCCTACATGTTACACACAAAAAGATTTTAAATGAGCAGAGAAAACCAGCAGAATCCACAACAACAACAACAAGAGAAACATGCAGAATAACTCAAATTTACAACGTTACCATAGTGGTCTTCTTTCTCCTCGCATTAAGTGGTAGCTACACCTCAGTGGGAGGCATGACACCGGAGGGATGTTGTTGTACACACTCCAAAAACTCTATACAAACAGTAAACAGGAAAGTTTATTTAAATTGACTACAACTGGCACTGTTTTGGCATCATAGTGACAGATAAAGAACTCGCTCGTTCTCTATACCACTTGTTCTGTACGGTTTTCCAACACAGGCGTGAAATATACTCTATAGCATTACCTGGCAGCACAAGAGAGTCCTCTGCATATTACCTTAAACACAATACTTAGATTTCTTTTGTCATTTCTATTAATTTCACATAGATCAAACCAACAAACACTTCCCTCCATCTACTTATATATGAAGAGTAAGATGACGTAAAAATAACACTCTTTGCATTACTACATTTTTATATACACACATGGCTCAGGATTGTGCAGCACAACTTAGGCAATATGATGAACTGAATTTCAGGCAAAAGAAATAGACAGTTCAATGTCTGACGCCTCCGTCTGTAGACACACACAGACAGGACTTCTGTATAAGCAGCCGTTTTTGTGGTGTTTGTTTTTTTGGGTCCAGTGCTGTGCTGCTGCCATGGATCTGTGCCATTCGAATTTTTAGGGTCTTCCTGTTTTTGTTTTTAAGAAGAGACTGTTCATCACATAAAACTGTTTCTCCGCAGAGCATGTGCAACCTTCTTATGAACAGATAAACAGATACAGGAGTGGTAGTGCAAGAGGGAACTGTCTGCTACTAGTTAATCAATCACAGATGGCATCATACAGGGTGGGCAAATATACTTGGGTGGCCTGATGAAGAATACAATGTGTGGGGAAACACTGCTACAGAGAGCCACGCGAGGCCTTTGACCTACTGTAACCCAGGGCACTCGATGCACTAGGACAGGGTGATAATCCATCGCACGCATAGAAGCAAAACACACACACACGCACGCACGCACACACGCACGCACGCACGCACGCTACAGGCAGGAAAAAATTAGCCTAATCTGCATGTCTTTGAACAGTGGGAGGAAACCAGAGTACCCAGAGGAAACCCACCAAGGCACAGAGAGAACATGCAAACTCCACACACAGAACCGAGGTAAAAGGTATTGATCCTTCAACCCTAAACATAATTTAGGTAAGCCTTTTGCAATTTTGTAATAAAAGAGCACATGTCTTGATCAGTAATTTTACTTCACTCACACTAAGGATAAATGCCTTATAAATTTATCCATTTCATGTTGCTTACCTGAACAGTGTGTACCGTGTAGATCTTTTTCAGATTAGATTCACACTCTGCTGCTGTTGTCCCGGGTAAGGACCTAGAAAAAATATTAAAATCAACAACTATAAATTACGTATTTTCTTGGTATCGTTAGAAAGAAAATACTAGCATGTAGTGAAGGAAGACAACTGACTCACTGAGTTGCATACTGAATATGCTTATCAGTACCGCGTATTATGAAAACTACAGCTGGGGGCAGAGCTTTTTCTTACAAAGCCCCAAAATTATGGAATAGTCTTCCAAATAGTGTTCGGGACTCAGACACAGTCTCAGTGTTTAAGTCTAGGCTAAAAACCTATTTATTTAACCAAGCATTTTATAAATAGATTTGCCATAAGGTAAAGGAGCAGATCTGGGGGACTCATGGACGTAGAGTATTATGGTGAACTGGTATGTTTAGATGCTGTCTTCCTCAGTCTCATTTGATCACTCAGGTTTGTTGACGGTGAGGTGATTGTTTGCTTTACATCTCAGGGAGCCCTCATGTTTGTGTTTCCTTCTGGCTCTCCCTTTTAGTTATGCTGTCATAGTTAGTCCTGCCGGAGTCCCTGCTTGCACTCTACAGTAAATATACATTCACATTAAACATTGTGACTGTGACCATACCTAATTGCAATCTCTCCTCCTCTTCTCTTCCTCCCCCTCTTTCTCTTTCCTCTCTCCCCCTGTCAAGTTGACAGTGTTGATACGGTGTGTGTGTGTATATATATACATACAAAACGCGCACACACACACACAAAGTTTAAAAAATACACTGACATATTCAGTTGTTAAGAATGACCTCAATTTTAAATTCTCTTAAATTAATTCAACTTAAGAATAATAGACTTCTAGATTATTATGATATTTTTAATGAAAGTGTCTCTTGCTACATCCTTGTCACGGTTTATACATTATTTCGATCCTCTCATGTATTTTATCCTTTTTTGTTGTCTCAATAAATAAAAAAATTATTTTTTTTATATATAGACCATTTTGCTATATTAGACATTCTCGTAATACGGCGACGTAGGGAGAGAAAACACTAGCTAAAAGTTCATTATTTTCTGTAATGTACTGATAAACATTAGACTTTCATACATTTTAGATTCAACACAAAACTGAAGTAGTTCAAGCCTTTTATTGTTTTAATATTGATTGTGGCATACATCTCAAAAAATTAGCACATCATGAAAAGGTTCTCTAAACGAGCTATTAACCTAATCGTCTGAATCAACATCAATATTAAAACAATAAAAAGCCTTAATTTAGACTTCAAAACACTATGAATGACTTAAAACCCTCAGCAGATATTCTCACTTCTGGTTTGCTGTTACTAGTGGTGGGCGATATAACCAAAATCTTCTATCACGGTAGAAGCAATTTTCTACCTCGATAACGATGTATATCACAATATAGCAATTTGTATCTGAAAATGAATAAATAAAAATTCAAACACAAAGAAACCAATTTTACATAATGTAATTTTATATAAACTGGAAATTGCTGAGGTTTGCCGCATTTTTTACTTTGGCCATATTCGATTGGATGTGTAACAAACCTAATTTTAATTTTGTTATATTATGCTAATATTAGATGCACAGGCGCTCATGAGGTGCATATGTGTGTGTGAGGTTTTTATCCCCTCGGGGCTTGCCGTAGAAGGGCAAAAGGTGCATGCGCACTTCCTCCTCTAGAGTGTCGCGTGTGTTGGAGTTTCAGTTTGTTTTTGTGAATAAAGGAGAATAAACAGTTGATAAGGATTTTGTGTCCTCTCGTTTTTACACCCGATTGAACCAAATATCTGCGCGGCCCAGTGGACAGCGCAGCGTGACTATCTGAATAGCGCAGAGATGATCTGGTTTATTTGCGCAGCCCGGTGGATCGCGCAGCGTGGATTAACTTGAGCAGCGCCGCTCGAATCACAAACCTGCGCGACCCACTGTTTTTTATTTAAAAACTATTTATTTTAAAATGTCAGGACTGTTTAATATTGGTTTCCGCCTTGCCATGTCTGGTTTGTACGTGCGCATCCTAGCGGGGTAAAATGTATTTTGATGGTCGGCGCGGTCTATTTCTATCAGCGTCGCACAGGTTTGTGATTCGAGCTGCGCTGCTCAAGTTGGTCCACGCTGCGCGATCCACTGGACTACCTGATAAATGTCTGTAATACAGTATTGTAGTCAGAGACCAGTTGCTTGGTTAGAAACACCATTCAAGCTTTAAGAAGGTGCTTTCAGATTCCAAAACCTAAATATCACAAAATACAGATAAATTATAACATGCGTAATACAAGTTTCAACCCTTGTGCCCCTCCCTAGCATGAAGAATATTTTTAAGGTCTATGCAGATGGCCTTGGTCTCTTCTCTTGTTCACTTTATCAGCTGGATCCAGCATGACAGGATCTTGACTTTACTTTAGGGACTGCTAACCTGGGACCCTGCTACATTATGGTGTGCTCAGCCACTGCAGCGCACCACAGATGTAATCTTTCCAGGGATCCAAAGGCTTATTACTGCCTTTCTAAAGGGGGCAAGGCATCTCCGCTCATCATAATTCAGTAAGAACCTGGTGTGAGATCCACCCCCTTTGTGTAAAAATCCCATGTTGACTTCTATGTTGACTTGAAACAGGTGTCTCTGAAAATTTCAGCTGGAGACATGCTTACTTTGCATGAGCTGATGGCATGATAACTCATGGGTGACCTTGTGGCTGAATCTGGGATATTATCCGAAGTTCATATCACCCAACAATGTTGATCAGACAAACAATCTTTTGACTAAGGAGGGTTCAACCGGGGGTGAGCCTGCAATGCCAGGTACGTACGCAATGGTGTTATTTGAATCTAATGCAAATATTGCATCAGCATGCAACTAGCATTTTCTCAAAACCATTTGTGTTCATGGTAATGTCTTTCTGGAGTGATTATCATGTTGGAAAATCCATCTACAACAAGTCTTGGCTTACTGTCAGAGGGAACAAGATTCATATGATGACATGAATCATTCACCTTGAGTCCCTTGACCAATACAATTGAAAAACAACCCCAAAAGCAACAATTATACAAAAATGTATAATGTGTATGGGGTCATGTGCTGAATTTAAAAAAAAAAAAGTTTTTGATTGCAACTCATTTAATAGTTGAGTTTAAAATCAAGGAATGAATCATAGTGCATAAATCTGAAATTATAAGCTTTAAAGTTTTGTCCCCCTTCCAATTCCTGACACTTTTTCAGTTTAGACTTTTGTATATCAATCTGGTGGCTTGTGCAGGTCAAGACTCACCTGTCTTTGTTTGTTTCACCTATTAGGGTGGATAACAATGACAAAAGAAATTTACATGAGTGCAAATGTGTTGCAGGTTAAATGCAATAATATTTTATGACGACAGCAGTGATATATACAGCTTGATTGTTTTAGGATGACAATGGTTGTTTGCTCTTAAAATACACACAAGACTCTGCAAAAGCCTTAAGCTTCAGATTTTGCTTCTAAATGTACTATTCGCACGGGATAAGTATTATCTTGGAAATTACCCCCTCAGATCAGAGTTTTGGTTATATTGATTTGAAAAAAAAAGAAAGAAAAAGAAACAAATATAGTTAACATGCCCTGCATGTTGCACCGTGTTATAATCTAATAGCTCAAGCTGTATACTTGATTTATCTGTAACATATTAACCTTAAATTTTACTGTAAACCTCCTTGCTTAATTGTGCACTATTTCAGATTGGCTATTGTTTGTAAATGTCAATATTAGGTCTAGCTGTATGATATAAACAGCTGTTTACCGCAAACAGTGTTTACCACATCCTGCTGTACATGTCCTGCTGTATCATTTTCTAATCATTCTTTTAGCTTTTTCTTCTTCTAATGGTTGTCAGCTTTCTCTTTCTGCAATTTGCATTGTTGAGTATAGTGATATGACCCAACATTCTTTAAAACACTTCAACGCAGCCTCCATTCTTCACGGACAATGGATAAAATGGAAACAAAAACCTTGAAAAATGTATATACGACTCCGTCAAATACTGGCCAATTCACAAGACATGCTGATTCACACGAGACTTATATCACAGGACCTCTGTGTTCGGCGAAATATGGTAGGTAATTTGCGGATGAATTTTTTCTTCACAAATTACAGACATGGCCGATTCGCATGGGATTAAGTAGGGCTGGGCGGTATACCTTTTCATACCGAATACCGGTGTTTATTTATTTATTTTTGTTAATATAAATTTTTCATATACCCCAATACCGGTGAGTGTGTGCGTACAAAGCGTCGGGAACACAGAGTGGTGGAACGTCCCGCCCTGGGACATTGTTTAGGGGGATTGTTTTGCAGTGGTACCAAACAAGCTGTAGGCGTCTGCATGAAAGCGGTGGAAGTACGGCCTGTGTGTGTTAAGCGGTGAACAGCATGGACAAAGAAAATGTCACAGGTAAAGAGATACTTCTTCCGAAAAGAGGAGCCGTGTCGGTTTTGTGGAAATACTTCGGCTTTAAAAAAATTTGACGTTGATCAAACACGCATCATATGTAAATGTTGTCGGGCTAAAGTTGTAGCCACAGGAGGCAACACAAGCAATCTGCTTCACCACCTCCGGCATAAACATGTCCTGGAATATGAACAATGCATGAAACTAAGCACCTTCTTCCACATCTGCAGGTAAAGATAAAGTTGGCACTGCAACACAAAACGGGACTCAGACGTCACTCAGATGCGTTTACTAAGGGGACTGCCTACGACAAGAAAAGCAAACGGTGGAACGATATTACCAACGCTATTACTTTGCACTTAGCTAAAGACATGGTACCGCTTAATACTCTAATAATATTAATACTGAAGTAATATTATTAATGTTTCACAAAGTGAAAAGTTTCACTCCTTTTGTATTTACTGTTTCAGATAATTTGCCTTAATGAAAGTCCAGTGGATAAAGTTTTCATTTTGCAGTTACAGGGGACATATTGTTTACATTGTAGCCAGCTTAAAGATGTTTTCAAGTTGCAAAACTTGCACAATAAAGTGTTGTGTATTTTGACTGCAAGTCATGAATTCTGATTTCTTCACCTCATTACAATTGAGTGCCACAGCCACCTCTTTGTGAACAGCAGCATTTTGTGAGACCAATCAAACCTGGGTTAATACTAGTCACTGTAGTCAATGTAAGCCAATATACTGCAGTAATTATTCTCTAATTTATTAGGAAATGGGGTTAACACCTAATCATGCATGGAAAAAAAAATTAAAATACCGTCAAATACCGTGACATCGATATAAGTTTGAAAAATACCGTGATATAAATTTTTGGTCATACCGCCCAGCTCTAGGATTAAGATCACAGACAACCGCCGCAATTATTATAAATCACACGAGGTCCTCGGGTAATATTTTTACATTTTTACATTTAGGCATTTGGCAGACGCTCTTATCCAGAGCGACTTACATTTTTATCTCGTTCCACATCTGAGCAGTTGAGGGTTAAGGGCCTTGCTCAAGGGCCCAACAGTGGCAACTTGGTGGTTGTGGGGTTTGAACCTGGGATCTTCCGAACCGTAGTCCAACGCCTTAACCACTGAGCTACCCCTGGCCCATATTAATATTAGTTCCGCGTGAATAGGATAAAAGAGACAGATTTTCGTACAAATTTTCTGTCGTCTTTAGGAACAGTTCAGGAACTTTCTCACTGTCTCATTTGCAGTCCAGTCCCTGAACCTGACCAGTTTCAGAGAAATTTTTTTGTTTGTTAAGTCACACAGTGAATCAAAGCATAAAAAGCATCTAACTTATGGCACAAACCAGTGAGATTAGAGAGATTAGTGAGAGATGAGATTAGTTTACTAGTAGTGCTGAATACTGGTTGGAACAGACGAGAAGGGAAATGTAGTTGTTCAGGTTGTTACATAAGCAACCAATTTTTTTTTACTGTATTTGTTTCTATTTCTTTAGTTTATTCTGCATCATTTAATTGAATTTAATATGAAGACACATGGGGTATCAAATTTTGCACAGCAGGGTTTGTATTAACGCCTTCTGAAAAAAATAAAGATCTCAGAGATTCAAGCAAGTAAAATAAAACCAAATGCCACACAAAGTAGCACAGAAAAAAAGAAAAAACAAAAAGGTTTTTTTAAATACCCATTAACCAGCATTACCAGCTAATCAGCATCATTTACTAATTCTGAATTGCCATGCCCATCAATGCAACAAGTAGTAGTAATGCTCTACGCATTTCCAAAAGATGCAGAACAAAATTAATTTGAAGTTATAATTGGCTCATCCAAAGTGTAAACAGGACTTCAGCCTCTGTTATTTACCCTTGTTGCAAAAAAAAAAAAAAAAACCCTGCAATAACACTAGGTTTAAGCTCTCACTCATCACCTGGTTTGGGTTTCAGGTTACATTCATGTGTTATTTAAATCAGCATGCAATAAAAGGTTTGTAGAGTTTAGTTAAACTATATCTGTTTCTGCAATCACTAAATCCACAC
Source organism: Channallabes apus (assembly GCA_030522415.1). Lineage (NCBI taxonomy): Eukaryota > Metazoa > Chordata > Actinopteri > Siluriformes > Clariidae > Channallabes > Channallabes apus. Next base: position 21,495,274 of record CM060117.1, on the reverse strand, counting down.
GTACAAAAAAAAAAACAGCAGTATCAGAATGATAAATAATGTACAATCATATACACATGTGTCGTGAGATTTAAAAATGTGCTGCATTATCTACTTAATAATAATATACTATAAGTATAATACACTTCAATACGGTAATAATTTGATCAGAAAAGGCTAGATTTTGAGGGAGGTTTTTTTGTTAAATAAAATGAACTTGACGTTTAATTTCATTAGAGGAAGTTTAAGGTGAACCTCGAGAGAGAAAAAAAAATTTCGGCTCCGTCCAAAACCACAAAACAGCCCTACACAGAGCGCCATTATATCGCAGTACCTGTAGCAATATGAGCACTGTCACACTATCTAGTGTACTCGTTTGCGGTTTGGGCTCCACCCATCACAAGCGGCTGACGCGCGAGACGACCTACTTTTTGACGTTGCTAGCTAACAGCATCACAGTGAGTGAGATTAGCTAGCAGGCTAACTTTATGCTAGCACGAAGCTATGTTGTCATTGTAAACAATCCGCCCAACACTAATATGTATGCATTACGTTATAAACCCTCACACAAATTCTACATTTATCTCAAAGAGTACATTATAAATGCACATTTAAAAGGCTTAAAAGCTGCAATCAGTGAGCTGGTTGTAAACAGCGGCTCGCTGGGGTGAAAGAGCTGGGCCTTTGTTAGGAAGCATGAACGAGACAGGCAACAATTTAATATGAATAAAATAAAATAAAACACACGGGCATAAATGGATTAATATCGGCGTAGTATTAATCCTACCTATCGAGCCAGAAGGTCCATGGAGAGTGTAGAGGGAGTGAAGTGCCGTCCTCGACGTTGTTTGTGATGTTTTCCAGTTCTCTCTCGTCGATGTGAATGTTATTTTCAGAAGCGGTCACAGGGCTGCTTCTCCTTCCCGCGTTCAGCTGCAGATTCTGGGCTGCGGGTACTGCCATTTTCACTGATAATCTGTTAACCCAAGCGTAAAGTTTCACTAGTAAAACTAGTTTTAGTGCCTCATGGGAAAAAGCGACGCTCTCGGCGCTGCTGACTCATTTGCCGCTCGGCCAGCTGCTCCGTCGCGTCACCGCGAAAACAAGCCCGAGGCACCGAGTGAAGCGAGCAGCTGATCGCTGTCCAGAGCCACAAGTAGCACAAAACGTTTCAAAATAGAAGCATGTGAAATATTTCAAAGCATTAGCATAATGAATGATGAAAGACTTAGTTTAAAGTCCAGGGATTTTTTTCTTTTTCTGTGAATAGTTTGTCCCCGAGTCTTTTACTGAACTACTGTCATTTTGTACAAGCGTTCCTTTACATAATAATGTGTAAAATATTATAATTAAAACAGAACTATATACAGTATATCAGGGTTTTATACACATTTTCTCACACATTGCATACTCATTTCCCTATTGTTTTTATTCAGTAAAGCTGCTTTGCGAAAATGACCCTTGGTATTTATATAAAAATTCTGGTTGCTTGTTTGTTTGGCAGGTGTGTAGTGTTTGCTGTGTTAATTCGCACAGATGTTCAGTCACAGGTGCATCATGGGCCTTCCTCACTGAATGTAACAGTAGTCATCTTCAACTTTTGTTACTGTAAAGGTATCGCAGGCATCACACACTGAATGTACTGGTAGGTGTACTGGTAAGAGAATAATGGCAGCTAGTAGTTTGTAGTTATTCAGTAGCAACACTTACCCCAGCCACTGGATACAGTGCCGGTCCCAAGCCCGGATAAAATGGGAGGGTTTCGTCAGGAAGGGCATCCGGCATAAAATCTGTGCCAAGTTGTAGTGCGGACTGGATATTCCACTGTGGCGACCCCTTGTCGGGAGCAGCCGAAAGACCAACAACGACAACAGTAGCAACACTTACCATCATTAGTACAGCTCCAGTCAGGAGCCCCCAAGATCTGGTGTATAACATCTTGTTAGCTAACTCAAGAATAATACTAGTAGGGAAAAATTATCTTTCCTGTGGATCCCAACCCATTCGGGTATCCGGGGAAATGGGAGGGCAGACATGTTGGCGAAAGAAGTGGGATAATGAACCAAAATCGAGACATTTGCATTCAATACAGGACAAAGTAGATGTGATAAGGAGGTGGGAACACTCTGAAACAGGAAGTATTAATTAGCAGACTATTGGGCACAGCAACCATAATAGCACTCTATTTATAATAGGTAAACACCCTACCGGGACTCTGTGAGGAATTTCATGAAAGTGAGACTGTCCAGCATGTATTCCTCTTGTGCAGGAAATATATGTAGGAGAGGCTAGAAACTGTATGGTGGTGCAGCTCCAAGAGTTAGGGAGAGTAGAAAGCAATGTTAAGAGACTCTTAGAATGTGGAGTCACTGACCAGGAATGGAAGCATTTCATGTTGTTTTGGAGAAAGACTGGACTAGAAAGTCAGGTTTAATTGAAAGGAGAGAGAGATCAATAAGTGGTGGTTATGCAACCTACAAAACTCCAACTAGATGCTGAGAGGTACTGAGAGAGAAAGCATATAAAGAGTTCAAGTCACAGAACAAGTCCAGACAAGATCGTGGAAAGATGCATTAGACATTAAGGAAGGCTTGTCTGGAAAATCAGCTCTAAGAGGCTGGGAAGATGAGGGAGAATGAGACCTACAGTTGGCGGTAATGTAACCAACCTTATGGATTCCAACTACCATTAAACAACAACTAATATGAAAATAAAATTTTCATCATCATCATCATCTTTTATGGCATCCTGTGAGCGTGTCACAGCGTGAGGAGCGGCAGTGAGTTGACCGCACACTCCATTCGCGGGGAATGGTAGCACGCAGCCAATTAGGTACGTCAGGTCCAGCCCATAGTTAAACCATTATACTGTATAGGTTGGTGTAACCAAAACATGAAAAAGGTGAAAAGAATGTAACAGTGTTGATAATGTGTATATCAGACCTAGCTCATAACTAATGAAATCCTGGATCAGACTGCGCCTCGGTTACAGCAACAGCATATACATGAACCAGAAGTAAAGCCGCCAGGGACTTTGGAGCAGTGTGAGGAGCGGTAGCAAGTTGATTGTGCACTCCGTTTGTAGGTAATGGTAGCACCCAGGCGTCAGGATCTGCATGCTTGCAGAGCCGCAGGAAACCTCTAGTACATATATATATATATATATATATATATATATATATATATATATATTGCGTAGAGAAAACATTATGCAAACATTTATCAAACGTTAAAGTGAGCTCTGTGACATCCTCCATTATTACCACCAACAGTGGAACCCCCAGGGTTGTGTGCTCAGCCCTTTTCTGTATATACTTCACACCAGGCCTCACTAAATGGCAGACCGCAGTGCTGATGCTTTTCTGATGAATGAGAATAATTAACATATCAGTAATCTACCGCTTTTTCCCTCAGGGTAGATTCAAAGATTCAAAGAACTTTATTAATCCTAGAGGGAAATTGCTTAATTATAGGTAGGCCCAGCTATATGCTACATTCAACATAGCCAATCAATGCCATAGTTTACTGTGTATAGACAGTGAGCAGCAAATATACAGCATGGCTTACTTCAAGAAAAGGTAATAAAAGGTAGACTATTAAAACTGAACCTTCAAATATGAATGAACTTACTATGTTTACAAAGTTTAAAACAAGTTTGTCTCATGTGTTCCAAAACCGTGACATTAATAAAAAGTATACATAATGTGATGCACCACTATGAGATATAACCAAACCGAGGCCCTTGGATGACAGAGCAACCAGAGTCATTTCACATTCATTTACCGCCCAGCAGCATGTAAATGAAGACTCACAAGATTGATTAAAGATTGTTGCTTTTATTCCATACAAATACAAGGAAAAATACAAGGCCATCAAAGTTCAAACTGTCAACATGTTTAATGTAATTACTGAAAATTCTCAATAAATATTATTGAATGGCTATGAAAATTTTAAATAGTTTATTTTGATAGACTCTGCTCGGAAGCCTCTTAATGACAATGACAAGTAGTGCACAGAGAATTATCTCCTTCTGAATGTCACTAAAACAAAACAAAAGAAAAATCATGAAAAAAAAAAATTAATCCTGGTTTACTAGATAGCACACAGCCCATAGCCCCTCACCTATTAACATTAATAACAAAACTTTTTACCAGGTCAACTTCTTCAAATATCTTGGAATCACTCTGGACAAATAACCATAGTTTTGAGTGACACACTACTGGCATCCATAAACACTGTCAACAAGGACTTATGCACAAACTCACAACTCTGTCTGTTTCACCTCAACTTCTTTTATAACTATATAAAGCATTGTCCAGCCTCTCGTTCTCTATTGCTTACCTTTAACAGTTGCGCACAGAAACAAATTCATCCAAAAATATTGGTCTGCCCACCCAAATCCTGTTAGATCTTAACAATAAACTCCTGACTCATCCCCACTCACCAACTCATCCCACTCTTTCTTCTGCCATTAGGTCTATGACTTGGAAAAGGGCACGCTTTAAAAAAGTGCATCATACTTATATGAAAGTAGCACTCCATATTTCACTTTTAATATTGCACTGTTCAAAGTTCCAATTCTGACCATGCCACAGCCATCCACGAACAAGAGTCCAAGAGAACAAAACTGGCAGGTGAGGAATCACAGCAACATGTTATGGTTGTGAAATTTCATAATTTTTTTTCTTCCATATATTGTTGATTTAATGGTACCTTAGTAGTTAGCACTGTCACATCACACCTCCAGAGTTGGTGGTTTGGATCTCACCTTTTTAACAGACTAATATTTGTTTTTCTTCACTTACATTAAACTAATAATCCATTTATCACATTTTTCTTCATGTTGTGTTTCAGAATAGAATGTGCAGGGTGTCCAATGCATTTATGCATTTAAATTAAAAGGTATTATATGGATATGGAGCTTTACTTACTTTTTGCAACACACTGCTATTATTTTGAGCACCACTGTACAGCTGCAAGTCTCTATAACCTTTGCACATATAGACAGTGATTTTTCTTGCCCATTTTTCTTTGCAAAATAACTCAAGCTCAGTCAGATTGGATGGAAAGCATGTGAACAGCAATATTCTTGCCACAGATTTCCAATTGGATTTACTGTACGTCTGAACTATGCTAACACTGGGACATTCTAACACATGGATATACTTTGATCTAAAGCCTTCCATTGTAGCTTTGACTATATGTTTAGGGTTGTTGTCCTGCTGGAAGGAGAATTTCCATCCCAGTCTCAAGTCTTTTGCAGACTTGACTGGGTTTCTTCTAAGATTGCCATGTACAGTACTTGGCTCCATCCACTTTCCCATCAACTTTGAACAGTTTTTCTGTCCCTGCTAAAGAAAAGCATTCCCACAACATGATGCCGCCACCACCATGTTTCACTGTGGGGATTGTGTGTGCAGATAGTCTCCTTTGAACAGTTCATATTGAGATGTGTCTGCTACTTATGCTCTGTAAAGCCTTCACAACAGCTCTAATCAGAGGTGCTGATAAATGGTAATTTCTGAGGCTCTAAATGAACTTTTTCTCTGCAGCAGAGGTAAGTTTTGGTCTTGCTTCCTGGGATGGTCTTCATGAGAGCCAGACCCCTAAGAATTGACTCAGAATTTTATTTGTAAAAGATTTTGAAAACCATATATAATTTTCCTTTACTGCTCAATTATGTGCCACTTTTTGTTGGTCTACAAAAATCCTAATTTTAAATCCTAATACAATCCTAAAACAAAATGTGAAAAAAGTTTAAGGATTAAGAATACCTTTGCAAGGCACTGTAATCCAAAGGCATACCACCAAATCTTATGGCATGAGAATGTTTGTCTGCTGATGGACCTGGTTCCTTTGTATTTAATGAGAATAGGATTGCTGAGAAAAGATAGACCCAAAACACTTTGAAAGTCAACCAAGACTATTTACTGCAAATATGTGGAATGTTTTGCAGTGGGCAAAAATGATAAAAAAAAAGAAAAAAAGATTCACCTGATATATGAAGTACATACCTCCAACATAATGTAGAAAGTCTACACTTTGAGCATATAATTATTATTGAGCATATAACAGAATTACAATGCCCAAATTGTTATGGATAAAAATAATGCCTGTCTTTGTTTTATTTATGCCCTACCAACAATCTGTTAAGTTGAATCCCAAAAGCAGAAACCCATAAAATATTTAAAATACAAAGACAAATTGACATTGTATACTTACAATTTTTGTTAACAACAGTATGGGAAAAGCTCTTTTCTGTTCCTGCATGACCTACCCTTGTATACACAACAATGTCTATAAAGACATGGTTTAATGGGTTTGGTATGGAGTATGGTCTTTTAGTGCTATATATGATCTAACTGAACTGATCTGAAAGGCCATGCAGTGCGACTATGTAATCAGAAAGCTTGCTTCTTCTTGCATGTGGTCCTAGCACTAGCACTTCTGTCTTGTCAGTTTTAAGTAGAAGGAACTTAGAAAGAGCTTAGTTTCAAATGTCCTTTATACTGTACATTCCTCTTTGAATGTCATTAAGCTAGTGATCCATACTTGCTGAAACATACAACTGTCATCAATACAAATGCTGAAGCTAATACTTTAAACTAGCTGTATATTGAAAAAAAGGAACATTACATTACTTTAGTATGCATAGAGAAGTCCCGGTTTACAAACTTGATCAGTCACTCAAGCCAGGAGTGGGCTGTTTCTAAACTCCAACAGGTTTTATTTGCCCATCAAGGAGAATTGTATGATCAGTGGTCTCAAAGCAAACAACACAGGCAAGGAGACACCCCTTTCCTGTTCCAGCATGACTGCTTATATACAAAACAAGGTCTATAAAGACATGGTTTAATGAGTTTAGTGGTCACGGGGGCCTAGAGCATATCCCAGGAGACTTTGGGTGTGAGGTGGTGTACACCCTGGACAGGGTGCCAATCCATCGCAGGGCACGCACATACACACTCACACTACGGGCAATTTGGGAATACCAATTAGCTCAATTGGCATTTCTTTGGACTGTGGGAGGATACCCACCAAGCATGTGAAGAACACGCAAACTCCATGCAGGAAGCGGATCGAACCCCAGAGGTGCAAGGCGACAGTGCTAACTAAGCCACCCCGTTATTTTTTGTAACGGGTACAAATACCTTGATCTTGAAGATTTGAATATTAAGTCTTCAATATTACAGAGTTGCTATGAGAATAAATATCTTACAGCTGGGATGACTCCAGTATAGATGCGATAAGTGAATTTGTCAGGTTAAAATCAATGGGGAATGGGGTATAACTTTTTGGCATCCAGAAATTGTCTGCCCCTTAGGTTAAGAATCCTTAGATGCAGGGTCTCCAAGTGGCGCAGTGGTAAAGTGCTCGCCCAATCATCCGGAGATCGCTGGTTTGTTTCCTGGGTGATGCTGTAACCTCTCGCAGCGGAGGTCTAGAGAGAGCTGATGAAAACAAGAGATGATGCCACAACAAATAGGAAGTATGAATGACACACGGCTAAACAAATGCATTTCCTTTATTTGAAATGAAAGCTACGCTACAAGCAGAATTTGCCAAGCAGATTTTACTTCAGACTGCGCAGATGAGGGGGGGAAAAAAAGAAAAACAAGCAGCATTGAGAGAAACAGTGTATGCAATAACTGCTGTTTTAACACACAACTTGAATTAAATGCCAAAATAACTAAGAAACTGTGCCAGATATTCAATACACCACAGATAAACAGTGTTAATCTATATTATGACAAGTATTCCTTATATGTAACCATCTTTACATAGTAAATTAAGGTTACCGATCATACACAAGAACAGAATTGCTTGCACAAAATAAATACACTAATTAAAGACATTTCATCTATAAAGATCACATCAACAGTTTCATAATGCTTTGAGGCAGTAATGACTTGGATGCTGCTTACCTGGCTTACAGCGACGTAATTAAAGAACGTGTCCTTGTGGCAAGTAAAAAGCTCGGTAACGTCATTTAGGAGTAGAATTTACGATCGATGATAGAAATTATGTCTTGTCAGTCTATCAATATAAATATGTCCTTTACTAAATGAGTTGATTAAACATTATTCTTCGATCACATCTCAAATTATTCATAAGTAATTTCCAATCCATCCATCACCTTGATTAATGTATGTTAGCACCTAGAACAACAGTCTTTAAATATGCTCATGTTTGCAGTTCCAGTTCAGCCATGTATTAGATTATTTATCACAGTTTATAAATACAATCATTAATTTAACAAACCCAAAGTACACACTTTTTTTTCTCTTGGAGGTTCTACATGTTTTTCCTTATAACTGTGACGCCTTTATCTGACCTATAGAGTGTCAGAATGTGGTATGGGGATCGTCGGTGTTGGAGAATCATACAGGCAATTTTCATAACAGAGAACAAATATGTAAACTGGAGATCTAAGGCTCAAAACACACAGCGGGTTTCAATTTCTAACACGTAAAAATTCTGACTCCACAACATTTAACTCTACAGTTCTCTCTGGGAAACAGTGTGAAAACCATCCATGCATTTCAATACTGTTTTTAGAACTAAAATCACGATCACCATATCAAGGGTTGTTAAAGTACATTATTCTCAATGGATAATATTTAAAAAAGGAAAGGAAAACAAAAAGCTATTTTACTTCTAGAAGGCCCAAGGAATCCAGACAACTTTACTTTAGACTTTAGGTTTAGATAATACAGTTTCTTATACAGTTTCTTTTTCAAAACAGCAAAAATATCCAATATCATTAGTACATATATATAAGAATTCAAATTTAGCACACCTTTGGCTAACTTGCTAGCATGTATGATTATATGACTGTACAGAGTTCAAAGGAAACACACTGCTACAAATCAGGAAAACACTATATGGTCAAATATGGGTGGACACCTGACCATCACAATCATATGGACTTGTTGATCGTGCCATCCCAGATTTAGTCCCGCTTTGCAGTCATAACCTCCACGGTTCCGGTAAGGCTTTCCACTAGATATCTGCTGTGGGGATGTGCCCATTGAGCTACAAGAGGATTAAGTGAGGTCAAGAATTGTCAAGTGAGAAGGACTGGTCACTCCAAAAGTGTTCAGGCTCTGTGCAGGCCATTTGAGTTCTTCCACTCCAGACTTGGCAAACCGTGTCTTCATGAACCTTGTGTTGTGCACAAAGGCACCGTCATACCATAAGTTGGGTCCCCTTATTACCACTGAGGGGAAATTTAAATGTGATAACATACAAAGACATCCAATACAACTGTGTGATTCCAACGTTGTGGCAACAGTTTGGGGAAGAATGCATATGGTGTGGTGGTCAGGTGTCCACAAACTTTTGACCATATAGTGTAGCTTTACCCAAGATGTGCTACATCATCTTCCTCTTGTGCTCCAAATGGTCACGCGTGTGACAAAGTGATACACACTTTTGAGTTGTGTGGGGAGTTCAGGTGGCTGCTGTCAAAAACAGTATTGAAACACATGGCACACCTTGCCGTAAAATATCAAGATGGAAACAGTGCCCATGCATGATAATGATCCTTCATCCTTATAAGTGTAAAGGTTCTATCTGTGCATTAACACATTATTATGTGTTTGCGATTTCCTGACTTCCCGCAGCTTCAAAGGAGCTCATTGTGTCCAGAAGTAAGGTCTCTGCGTGGTGTAGAGGCACGGGACGACCCCCTGTCCGTACTCTCCGAACTGGAGCTAAGGTGTTGCTGCTCGGAGCTCCCACTGCTGGAAGTGGCGGTGGATGAGGAAGTGGAGGAGGAGCGCGTCTTCTCCTTAAAGTCTGTGATGATGACAGTAACATTGCCCACTGTTATGGCCAACTGCTGAGCTGAGCTTCTGTCTATGTTCTTCAGTTTCGGCCTGCAAAAAGACAAAAGAACCAAGGTTGAAAATTATACTTTGGAAGCTATATTATTCCTCTATTACAGTTAGGTACCACTGAAATATAATGAATTGCTTAATTTGCCAGTTTTACCTGAAGGATTACATATAGTTACATTAAAATTTGTTGTACACCAGTAGCCCCTCTGTGGGACTGAACTCATTATTAATCCTAGAGCACCCATGACCCTGTTCCAGGTCCAGCAGTTATCTTTACTAACCACTGCATACCTGAAACACCCTACAAGACCTGACATTTTTCAGGTGCAATGACCCAGGTGTCTAGCCATTGCAATCTAGCTCTTGTTGCTTAGTAGCTCAGATCCTTAAACTTGCTTGTTTTCCTTTGAGAACTGACTGTTCACATACTGCTTATTATATCCCAGACCTTAGCAGCAATTATGTGTCCACCTGCCGTGTTGATGGTGGTCCTTCGGCTGCTCCCGGCCACGGCGGACCATCCTTATCCTAGTGGACAAGCTTGGCTTAAAGTTTTATTAATTATAAATTTTTTAAGCAACCCTCCAGTTTTATGCGGGCTTGGGACCGGCACTGCATCCAATGGCTGGAATTGGTGACTGGCTGAGAAATGAACTCAGGCCTTTCGCATAGCTGGCTAAACACCTACCACTGAGCCACAAAAGTCCATTATATTTAATGTTATAGCTAATCTGCTGAACTGCTGTTGTTGGAGTCTAGATTTCATGCTGTTCCACTTTTGGCTGTTCATTTTAGGGATAATCATAGTGGACCGTCTGATCTACATATTTGATTCGGCACAGATATTACGCTGAAGATCCTGATGCAACCCTTTCCATTTTCTAATGTCTTGGACCTCTGTGGCTGGGATTCATTCCCCTCTTGGACTCAACACCAGGTCTAATGTGAGACAGGTAGAGATACTCTCCACTGTATCAACGAGGCTCTAGATCTCACCATGCTACAGTTATTATTCAATTATAACTTCCAGTTACATGACTGGAATGATGATTAGCAATAAATATTTCCATATTGCAATATAGTGATTGCAGCATTCATTCAATCATCTGTAATAGTCTTGTTATCTTGTTCAGGGTCACTGTGGATTTTGAGCTGATCCTGGGAACAGCAGACATAGTGCACCCATGATGCTATGCATCACATGAAACAGCAGGAAGCAAACATGATCAGACATTATCACAGTATAGCTTACCTTGAAATAATTGATTTGTTGCTCTTAGTTGCTGATTTGCCAGATTTCATGCTGCTTCTCTCACTAGGAGGACCTTTATTAAGAATCTTGGGCCTGGGAACAAGAAGACAATAATTAGTAATTATAGTAATGATTTATGGTTCAAACAAACTATGTATCATTCACCAGTCTAGACCCATTCCACCCCCCCAAAGCTGTTTGCTGTATTTGGAAATCATGCATGATGCCACTTACTTTATCTTCTTAACAGTGGGCTTTTTGTTGGAACCAAGCACTTTCTCCCTCTCTTTGTGCTTCTCCGCCATTGCCTTCTCTACTTTGCCTTTCTTCATGTCCTCCTTCTCGGCTGCTTGTGTTCCAGATGCTCCTGTATGGTGGTCTTTTTCCATGTGTGGCCTGTGAGCTTTATCCATGTGAACCTTCTCCACGTGAGCCTTCTCCATGTGAACCTTCTCCACGTGAGCCTTCTCCACGTGAACCTTCTCCACGTGAGCCTTCTCCACGTGAGCCTTATCCAAATGAACCTTCTCCACGTGAGCCTTATCCAAATGAACCTTCTCCACGTGAGCCTTTTCCACGTGAACCTTATCCAAGTGAGCCTTCTCCACGTGAGCTTTCTCCAAATGAACCTTATCCAGAAGTTCTCTATGCAGTTCCTGATTTAGACTTGCTCTCTCAGGTCTCCTTTCCACTGACGTTTGTACTAGCTGATGTTTGTCCAATCCAATGCGTTCTGGTCTCCTGTCTTTATGAGTATGTCCTCTGTCCAAGTGACTGCTGTCTGGGCCCAGTCTGTCCGAGTCGGAGTTGTCTACACTTGGCCTGTCCGAGTCTGAATTGTCTATGTCGTAGTGGTCGTCTCGCTCTGTGCGCTCTCTCCTGTCTTTCTTAGCTGGTGGAGGGGTGGCGTACTGCTGTGCTACTTGTTGCGCCACGAGCTGGGAGTTCAGACGAGGTTTTCTGGACAAGAAATAAAAAAACATGTTTAGTAAAGTGGCTTTTATTGTACATGTACAGTACCTGTTGTAAAAATAATACTCTACAACACTCAGTATAAAAGAAATTAATTTTTAATGTACTGTAATTCACATGTATGTATGTTGTCACAATACCAAACTTTTTGTTCCTATATCAACATGAATGTGGTGAAGATTTTTCTTCGATACTCCATACTTGGAAACTCATTTGACAGGAATATATAATGATAACTGTATATATAATGATCTTGGATTAGGTTATGTCTCTTATGAGTTCCAGTGCTGCCTCAACAGTATGTTGAAACCTTAACTAGGCAAAGTCATATATCTCTGGTCAAAATCATGTTAGTAATTTTGCTATAAAGAGATGCATGTGAATATGGGAAATCTTTGGGAAAGATTACCTGCTTCTTGGTGCATATGTATATTCAAAAAGTCTCTGCAGTCAAGTGTTTATAACACCTTTATTTGTAGGCTATGAATCAATATATATATTATTACTGCAGAGAAGCCTTTTGTCAATCACGATGTATTACTTTCAGGGACACAACAGGGGAGTGAATTAATCCGCTATCACGTATCGACTTTCATATTCATTCAATTCTTTGAGATTGGATGTTTATCCAACCGATGTTTGGCAAGATTTTATGAGTTGTGTGGGATTTTTTAAAGATATCAAAGATAAGATATTTACAGCATTTGGCAGATGCCCTTAACCAAAACTTCTTACAGAAGTCTCTATCAATAAATACATCCTTCTTTTAATTCACTAGATTAAACTGATTAACAGTACTATCAGTCTAATACAATGTTGGGGATGTCTTTTTTCCCCCCTTGATTCTTTTTGGTTAACCCAATTACTGACTATTCGGACACCAAGAGGGAGTTTCTTCTACCACCTAGGTGGCAGAACAGAGGAGAGTTTTGATGCAGGTTTTCCTTGTCCCTTGAAAGATGATCGTACCACCCTAGCAGTGCTAGAGGATTGGATGGGTCATGGTCCAGTGTGTACTTTGAGGTGTGCTTAGAAGTAAGTGGGTGCATGCAATGGCCAAAGGTTAGAGCAAACCATTGCCATGCAATGTCACATAGTCCAAGATTCCAAAGGATGTACAAGGGTGTTGTGGTTAACTGTGCCAAAAGGTCGAGGAGGATGAAGACACATGACAGTTTGGCTGATCTAGCAGCATGTAGCTTCTCAATGACTGCCAAAAGAGCAGTATCTGTGGAATGTGCTGCTTTGAACACATACTGGTTAGGATCTTGGAGGTTGTGCTGTTAGAGATAAAGAGCCAGTTGATTGTAGACAGTGCACCCGATGATTTTAGAAAGAAAAGAGAGAAGTGATACTAGTTGGTAGCTGCTGAGGTCTGCAGGATCCAGAGTAGATTACCAAGATGAGTCCAACTGCCAATGCCTACTATTCTGTACAATAGTTTTCTGTACAATACATACAGTGCAGCCTGAATGTATAATAACTTCTCTTAAGCAGCAACTAGAGTTATTAGAACACATGATGGAAAATCTAGGCCAGATAAACTGATCCCCAGCATATTTTAAGTAGGTTTGAGAAATAGACAGCTATACAATAGACAAGTACACTATTTCCTACTTGTTTGCAATGACATGGATGCTGACACTCAGCTAGAGCAACTCATAGCAGAGAAAAAGCAATAAAAAGGCTTAGAAGGCAAGGGAGATGACCAAAGCAGCACACCGGATAAGCTACAGTAAATCCCATGGAATCAGAAGAGGTGCAAGCAGGATATCCCTGTCGAAGAATACATTTCCTACATATATCTTGAGGAAAAGGTCCTGCAAGCTGTATTACCTGTGTGGTGAAATGACCACGCTTCTTCTTATGGGCTATCTGCGAATCACAATGATATATAACTGTATTACAGCAAATGTACAGTAAGGCGCCTAAAGCCTGAGAATTACTGCACCATTATAACTGAGCAAAGATCGTTTAACGTTTTATTTACTTTCTTTAGGTTTGCCGTTTATTAATCATGTGATGTTTTAAGGATTGAAATTTTCCAAAAGGCGAACATTTAATCAGTGGTTCAGTGGTAGTGTTCTCGTCTACCATCAGAAAGGTTTGATTCCCAGCCAATTCCCAAAAGCCCAGCTACTGGATGCAGTGCCAAGTCCCAAACCCGGATAAAATGGGAGGGTTGCGTCAGGAATGGCATCTAGCGTAAAACCTGTGCCAAGTTGTTGTGCAGATCAGTTGGTCCGCTGTGGTGACCCCTCAATGGGAGCAACCCAAAAACTAACATCTTAAACCAATTATTAATCAGGTTTTAGAGATTTCTTAAACTTCTTACTTTCTTACTCAGCCTAATCAAAAAATCTGTATTTCTTAATAATAGTTTCTATAATGTTGACCATAGATTTGTTGGCAATTACATTCATAAACAATTTTAGTCAAAAATAATAATTTATGGGATAATTTTACTGTCTGTAAAATCATGTAATTAAAGTTGCTCTCAGGTTTCAGCCAAATAGCTAAGGATCCAGCTCATGCACCTTCCAAATCTGAAGCCATGCACTGAATTAGTTGATTAGCTAAACAAATATGCTCTGCTTTTGTCTGATAAGACCAAAAATTATGTTTCTCTTTATATTTATATACTGTATATGTGCATGGCCAGGTGCATGTGCTTCGCTTACCTGGGGAATAGATGGCACCAGTATGCACATGGGAAGCTGGCAAAGGGGCAGTGTGATCCTCTTGGGAACATTGTAGGTGTTACTTTGGCATGTATTATCTACTCAAACACTGTTGCAGACCAATTACACACCTTCATCGCAACTGAATTCACTAACGGCAGTGGACTCTGAGCAGGGTAAGGCACGGTGCCATGCTGCAAAAATTGCTCAGAAATATGACTTGTTAGACTTGTTTGTCCAGCACATCCCACAACCAAGGGAACCTGGTCGACCTAGGGAATCTGGAGGCCAAGGCAACACCCTTATTTCAAGTCAATTCAGTTTCATTCATGTGGCATCTTTAACAATATTCATTGTTGCAAAGCAGCTTTACAGGAGCAAAAAGAAAATTAGGGAAATGAGTTTGAAATGTTTGAGAAAATCTGTATGGATTATTATTATCAGTTAGTCCCTGATGAACAAGCCAAGGGCACCGGTGGCAAAGAAAACCTCCCTGAGATGGCAATAGGAGGAAACCTTGAGAGGACCCGTCCTCGTTTGGGTGATAACAGATGGCAGGGATTGATCATAAATTTACTGATTTCTTTCTGGTTTGATACTTAGTCGTGTCCTAAAGAATGCAATCAATTTCCAGTATGGACTTCCAATTTTCATAAACTATGTTTTCTAATATTTAGAGATGCAGGTGTGGGAACCTGGAGTGCTCAGATGCTGTGTATGAGGTGTATATAAGATTAAATTAAATCAACAAAACTAGCGATGTCACAACGGCATTTGCTCAGTTGTGCTATGACACCAATTTAGGTGTGACTGACTACTGACTTCTTTTGATAATAGAGCTGATTTACACTGAGGTAAGTTGTGTTCACTCAAGATTATGTTACCAAAAATATGAGTCTTTCTAGTGAAGCACTACACTTCTCCTGTATAACATGATTTGCCCAGGGTTTCATGGACAATACATCCTAGACTGCACAATAAATTAAACCTATGCCTATACTTCTTGAAGGAATGTACTTTTTTGGTCATTCTACCATTCCAGTGTTTCAGACCAGCATCAGATCCAACAACCACACTATTTATTGAGTCAGGACACACCTTGTTGGTTCTTCATTCTTATATGCCAATGTAGGTGGTGGCTGTTTAATAAAATGGGACAAATATTACGGCATTTTAATGGTGGGGGAAAAAATGTCTACTTACTGCACAAGGGAAGCATGTTATTTTACTAAATCTGAGTACAGTATTCATAACATTTTCGGTCAAATTTGAATATCGGTGCCAAGTAGTACAAGTATTAAATCCAGTGTAATACGTGTTCTGATCAAGAGACTGCAAGGAAATTGAAATTTTTTTAAAATGCTGATTGAAATACACTTCAGTATAGTAACAGTTTTTGATGCAAGCAAGCTCCTTATTTCAGTTCCTCTTATCACTTTTGTGTCTGGCTGCATCTCCTCAAAATTTTCACAGCTCCCTCCCTCGGGACCAGGGCTGCACGATTCTTGCCAAAATGTGAATCACGATTTTTCTACTCCATGGGAATTGAAATTACAATTCGTTCATACATTTCTCTTTTTTTTCACAACCAAAACATCTATTGCACTTAACTTAAAAAAAAAAAAAAAAAAAAAAAAAAAAAACAACTGTGCTGTCTAAGGGACTCTCTTGTAACAAAAGTGTCACTTTTCCTTATTTTAGAACCCTTACAGTGAATAAGTTAAAAGCTGTTTGACGTAAATAAGATTTTAACACTCAGCATACATTAATTTATATCATAATTTATCAGCATTATAGAGTTTGTTAAGTATTAATATTAGTAACTACATACTGTACAGTATAGAATTTAAATGGATATAAATATTGTCAAAGGTTTTCAGGAGTCAACATGTCAGATTTAATTAATACAGTAAGTTATATCACAATTAGAATTGTGCATCCCTGTCTCTGTTTGAACGGAAATGTATATTTTTGTTTTTGGTGTGTGTGCGTTTTTGTGCAAGATATTTATGATATGCTCACTCACTCTATCCTGTCTACACCATTTTATCCTATAATTCAGGGTCGGGAGGGGCCTGGAGCCTATGCCAAGACACTAAAGGCACGAGGCGGGGTACACTATGGATATGGTGCCAATCAGTCGCAAGGCGCACACACATACACACACACTCATACACACACTACGGGCAATTTGAGAATACCAATTAGCCTAATCTGCATGTCTTTGAAGCCACCAAGCAATCAAATCTGGCCAGGAATCGAACCTGGACCCTGGAGGTGCAGGGCGACAGTGCTAACCACTAAGCCACCTTGCATCCTTTTACCATTTGCTAATAAAAATAACGATATTAACAATGATGCATGCCATAGAAAATGTAACATGCACATCATGTCATCAGAATGCCCCCCCCCTCCAGCTTCTGATTGGCTGGAACCAAGCGAGCACAGAGATGTGAAATCGAGCGCATGCAGGAAAGAGAGTGAGTATGGAAACTTCTTGGGGGAACAAAAGACAATTTGATTGCATGCGTGGGAGTTTGACCGAGCAAGTGAGCGTGTAAGTGAGTGAAAATAAAATCTTGAGTGCAAATCAGATTTTACGCACATTTTTTTTTGGCATGCTACTCCAACTCCACCACATAAACGGTCTAGTCTGTTTAGGTCTGGTATCTTGTTACACATCATGCAAGTAAGAGTGGACGCCGTAAACAAGGAAGCGACTTAAGAGAAGGGATTGAGTTGTATAACTGAATCATTCACTAATCTCTGGCTTGATTGGTGAATTAAGAGTGTCTTGTTTTACACTATGTGAGTGTGACCAGTGTGTGTGACTGATGATAGCAATCTGAATTGTTGTCAAGTAAACACTAACATAGGGCTTCATTTCATGAATTCGACATGAATTAATATTTTCATAATGTAAATGAATAATGTTGCATTTGTTAATTACAGTTTGGTATTCGCAGAATCATCTAAATTCTCAAAAACATTCATATCCGCCCCCAGGCAGTGTCGTTTATCCATTAGAACACTAACTATAATTTAGATTATTCAGTTTTATATATGGAATATAATGTTGAGTTTAATTAGTTAAAATTATTATGTTTATAGCATTTCGCTGGAGTCTATTCAGTGTGATGTACTGAAGTACTATAGACAGGAGTAACATTCAGTCTCTAACAAAACTACATCCTGGTGCTACTGTAGGTCACCAAGTTCGAGAATTTAAATAACTAAATCTTTTCTGCAAATCAGACAACGTACATTATTGCCATTCATTTAAAGAATTAAAAAAGCCAACACAAACCGGTTAATTAAGACTAATAATCATTCATTTATGACAAAAAATATATACAGTGGTGTGAAAAACTATTTGCCCCCTTCCTGATTTCTTATTCTTTTGCATGTTTGTCACACTTAAATGTTTCTGCTCATCAAAAACCGTTAACTATTAGTCAAAGATAACATACTTGAACACAAAATGCAGTTTTTAAATGAAGGTTTACATTATTAAGGGAGAAAAAAACTCCAAATCTACATGGCCCTGTGTGAAAAAGTGATTGCCCCCCCTTGTTAGATAATAACGTAACTGTGGTTTATCACACCTGAGTTCAATTTCTGTAGTCACCCCCAGGCCTGATTACTGCCACACCTGTTTCAATCAAGAAATCACTTAAATAGGAGCTACCTGACACAGAGAAGTAGACCAAAAGCACCTCAGAAGCTAGACATCATGCCAAGATCCAAAGAAATTCAGGAACAAATGAGAACAAAAGTAATTGAGATCTATCAGTCTGGTAAAGGTTATAAAGCCATTTCTAAAGCTTTGGGACTCCAGCGAACCACAGTGAGAGCCATTATCCACAAATGGCAAAAACATGGAACAGTGGTGAACCTTCCCAGGAGTGGCCGGCCGACCAAAATTACCCCAAGAGCCAGAGACAACTCATCCGAGAGGCCACAAAAGACCCCAGGACAACATCTAAAGAACTGCAGGCCTCACTTGCCTCAATTAAGGTCAGTGTTCACGACTCGACCATAAGAAAGAGACTGGGCAAAAACGGCCTGCATGGCAGATTTCCAAGGCGCAAACCACTTTTAAGCAAAAAGAACATTAAGGCTCGTCTCAATTTTGCTAAAAAACATCTCAATGATTGCCAAGACTTTTGGGAAAATACCTTGTGGACCGACGAGACAGAAGTTGAACTTTTTGGAAGGTGCGTGTCCCGTTACATCTGGCGTAAAAGTAACACAGCATTTCAGAAAAAGAACATCATACCAACAGTAAAATATGGTGGTGGTAGTGTGATGGTCTGGGGTTGTTTTGCTGCTTCAGGACCTGGAAGGCTTGCTGTGATAGATGGAACCATGAATTCTACTGTCTACCAAAAAATCCTGAAGGAGAATGTCCGGCCATCTGTTCGTCAACTCAAGCTGAAGCGATCTTGGGTGCTGCAGCAGGACAATGACCCAAAACACACCAGCAAATCCACCTCTGAATGGCTGAAGAAAAACAAAATGAAGACTTTGGAGTGGCCTAGTCAAAGTCCTGACCTGAATCCTATTGAGATGTTGTGGCATGACCTTAAAAAGGCGGTTCATGCTAGAAAACCCTCAAATAAAGCTGAATTACAACAATTCTGCAAAGATGAGTTGGGCCAAAATTCCTCCAGAGCGCTGTAAAAGACTCGTTGCAAGTTATCGCAAACGCTTGATTGCAGTTATTGCTGCTAAGGGTGGCCCAACCAGTTATTAGGTTCAGGGGGCAATTACTTTTTCACACAGGGCCATGTAGGTTTGGATTTTTTTTCTCCCTAAATAATAAAACCCCTCATTTAAAAACTGCATTTTGTGTTTACTTGTGTTATCTTTGACTAATAGTTAAATGTGTTTGATGACCAGAAACATTTTGAGTGACAAACATGCAAAAGAATAAGAAATCAGGAGGGGGGCAAATAGTTTTTCACACCACTGTATACACATCACAACACTCGAGAGACAAATGAGTCTGGGTATGCATAGGCATGAGGCAGAAAACAAAGACCAGAGCTGGTAAACATTTAGTGCTCACATGTGGTATTTATTATTATTAATCTAAAGAACAGAGGACCAAAAGACTAATTTCCACCAAATTAGTTAAAAAAAATGTTCTGCAACACTGAACTGTTCAGTTCTGGGGCTTATTCAAGCTTAGGGCATTTTTTAAGGTTATTGTAAGGACGTGCTCCAATTTCATTAAGGTGCATAAAAATCAGCGATTCTCCCTGTGTAAGATATATTTGAGGTTTAGATTTTAAAGTATACTTAGTAAAAGAAAAATTTAAGTAGAAGAAATTTTGATAGAGATCAGACATATAAAGAGACAGACACATCCTTAACCCATGACTCTTTGTTCCGACACATTTTTGTGGCTACATGTACTACATGTAGGAGACACAGGGTGTACGAGGCAGGTATGTTGTAATCTAGATAGATAAGATAATAAAAAATTTTATATATCCATTCTATCAAGTAATCAATCAATTTAATCTAATAATCTTCCAGTGAATGTTGGTGATCACGATGCCCCTATATTACAGGGGTTAAGTGTAAACCCAATGAGCGCTAATTATAAATTTGCTAAGCAAAACGGGACAACGCTACACCACAACACAAGATGACGGATTAAGATGGACAAAAAGAGACAACCGTGTGTGTCTGTGTTCCTGACTATGAGTGGGAGAGAAATGTCCTACACACAGCAGGCTGCCAGCCGATCGCATCGAGAGCTATATACCAAGTCTGTGACGGTGGCCATGACATGGAAATACTACACGCACTCGCACAGTTTAGTGCAACACAGAAAAGAAGTCTTTTAAGTACGATTAAATTGTGGCATTTAACGACCTCACTAACATAAATCTCACAGGACTTGCATGCACGTTTTCTACTGCCGCTCTAAACAAAGAAGTCGTGCATACGGTACAATGAGATCCTTGTACATACATGACAACATACGTATGTGTGTGGTTACTGGAAGTAAGCACGAGGTTGCTTGAATTCTGCTCTGGCATGCCTGAACAAATCAATATGGCATGCTTGGAGAATATCTAGCTGTTCCATGGTGGTGGACTTTTTTCCCCCAGTCTTGATCTTAATAATCAGTGCCACGAGGGACATTTAGTGCAGATACAGCATTTCATTCTTCAACCTTTTGTTTTTTTTTACTGAGATGCTTCCACTATACAAGCAAAGATAATTTTGGGGTAGAATGTGATAAATACGGAATTAGCATCATGGGGTGGAATAAAAGGAAAAAAAAATAGGTGCATGGTGTGCTTTATAAATTTGTTGTTGGACTTTCGTCTGTGCCCATTGAGGGGTCGCCATAGCGGACCATATAAACTGCACACAACTTGGGACATATTATATATTATAAAATATATATAAATATGCATGTTTGTGTGTGTGTATATATAATCACATATACACAGAGTCAGGCAACAACAAAAAAAAAAAGACACACTTTAGGAAAAGAAACACACATATATAGAAAATATATAATATATAATAAATATTTTTATATGAAGTTTATTGCTATACGTTATATATGCATATAACATGCATCAAAAAAATATATATATTTTCCTGAAATGTGTATAAATTGTTTTGGCTGACTCTGTACATACACACACATACATACATAATTCGCTATTATGTACATTATGTGCACACAGTTATGTATGTATGCATATTACATAAATGCATTGTGTTTATATACAGTACATATATGGACATATTACATGTGTGCATGGTGTTTCTTTATATATTTTTACATTTATACTGTATATATAGTAAATAATAAATTAAACCATGCAATATATGCATATACATACACTTTGTAATATACTAATATCATTAGTAGAAATAATTATGCACTGTCTACTAAGGGAATGCCCAGAGGACACATTAAGTGACATGATTTATGGTCCTGCAGGATCTATATAATCAATAATAAAAATAAAAAATAAATCTACAGGACAAAAGAGAGTATCATTTGAAGATGTGATATGAAGGGTTAAGACCTTGCCCTCACTTCCCCTCCCACAGATGAAAAATGTGAAGCTGATAAAGAGGAACAGAGCTCAATCAGAAAGTTTTACCTTGTGGACGTGCCTTTGCGCACATCACACATGCTGCATTTGAACGCCTCGGCGCTGTTGCGGAACGTGCAGACACTACAGTCCCAAAATCCGTCGTCTGCACAGGGCTTGGCGTGTCTTTTTGGCCTGTGGGATTCAAAACAGGATTGTGCATGTCATATGCATGGCTGCTGCTGCTGCAAACGTGTCACTCACCTACTGTACGCCTGATCCCGATCAGTATGACAGTCATGCATCGAAATGAATTCGGTATAAAGCAAAGTAGCTCGATTATTAAGCTCTGCTACATTACAACCCTCACCACTAATAACCGCATTTTGTCATCGGAAGTGCGGGGATGTCAAGGACACTCGCACTGAGCGGAAAAAAAAACGCACAAAGCGCCGAGGAGACGAGGCGTCTCCTGAATTCCTTTGTCTAAATCTGGAGAGTCGGGGATAAGGATCCGCCATTGCTGCGCTTTTCCTCTCTCTTTAACACGCTCAGCAACAACGTCTCCGTCTCACCCGGTCGCAAATCGAGTCCCCGCGCAGCTGCTGCAAAACGCACCTGAAAGACGGTTCGAGCAAATACCTGGATGGGCTTTTCTTGTCGCCCATAATGGGAGAAGCGCTGTGTTCCTGCAGTAATTTACAGTGTGGCGCTTCCACACGCAGCCAGACTCGCCGCTGTAGCACACAGAGCTGAACCCGCTGCGGCGCCAGGCGGCCACGCGTCACGTGACCGGCGCCTCGGCCAATCGGCGCGCTCCCGCGTTAAAACACCACAGATTTGAGAGGAAATGAAGAATCGAGTGCAGAAGTTCACAAGAGATTGTGGGTTCACCATGCAGGGAGGGTGGTCGAGGGACAGGGAAGAAAGACAAAAAAACAAAGAGGTCTAATGTTTCCTGGTATCCTACATCACATACTGTATGTAAATAGAAAGTTAGTGGTACATCATATTCCATAGGAATGTTACAGTATATATCATTATTCGTATCCATATTATTGAACAATTCTGAGGAGATCAAAAATATGAATTCACTCACTCGTCTACACCGCTTTACCATGTATACAGGGTCACGTTGGACCTGGAGCCTAACCCAGGAGACTTACCCACTTATCACAAGGCTGGCATTTTCCAATCCACTGCAGGACACACACACACATACACACACACACAGTCGATCATTCACCCACTATGGGCATATCTTTGGACTTGTCGGAAGAAACCAGAGTACCCTGATGGGAATCGAACCCTCACCCTGGAGGTGCCAGGCGACAGAGCTAACTAAGCCACTGTACCACAAAAAAACATGAATTAACACATGGAATTATGTAGTAAGCAAAAATACTAAGCAGAGCCAAGTGTGTTCTAAATACTTTAACGCCATATTTTGCTGTGACAGCTTTGCACACTCTTGGCATTCTTTCAAGCAACGTCATGAGGTACTCTACTTTAAGAAGTGCCCACATTCAGTCAAGAAATTCGCTATTTGAATTTCAGTAAGCCAATAGGCTACTTGAGCCTATAACTGGATAATTGCTGCAGTAATGACTATGTTTAAATGACCAAAATGTTTTTAACATAAAGTAATGCAGCACAGCATAATTTCTTAAACACCCATGTCAGAAGATGTATTCTGTGGATGTGGAAAAGGATCAGGAGGATTGGGCACCCCGCCTCATGCCCAAATCCTGGGAGCCTATCCCAGACTCCGGGATAGTCTGGGATAGGCTCCCAGGATTTGGGCATGAGGCGGGGTGCCCAATCCATTGTAGGGTAAACACAAATACCGGCCAATCTGTGAACGCTGATTGTCTTTGCATGTCTTTGGATTGTGGGAGGAAACTGAAGTATCCAGAGGAAATCTACTGTAACAAGCATGGGAGAGCCCAAAGCAAGAATCAACCCCTCGACCTTGGAGGTGCGAGGCCACTATGCCATGGTGCCACCGCTAGAATACCACATATATAATGGCACTATCAGTTGGAATTTTGTGAATAGAGTGAGTACTATGTATTGTTTTGTAGTATTATTCTGTACTTTTTATTAAAACTGAAAAGCTACTTTAGTTTTTTTAATTCTTACACTCAACTTTTTGTCATTTTTTGTAAGTAAAATCTAACAGTTTAGTTCACTCCCACCTGCCCAAAACATGCTGTTAGATGGACTGGATTAACTAAATTGCCATAAAACCCATGGAAATGACTATGTGCCCTGGCTACAATATATGTGCGTTGTGAGGCAAATAGCATGAAAATGTCATTAGTGTCAGATTCTGGTTCATGTTTTTTTAAGTATTATCATTTTATACTTACTGTGGAGGCAAAAAAATGAAAAATCCACTCTCTCAACCCTCCCACCTCCAAATTTCATTGTATAACTCACACAGTGACTGTAACATGATTCATCTGCTGCCTAAAATATACGTGAACTCATTTTTATCTGAGCAAATACAAAGCAACACTGCATTTATTATATTATGTAAAAAAAAAAAAAAAAAAAAGGTTTTACAATTTGTGGTAAAATAATTTCGCTATGTTGGTAGAGAAAGCCAATCAAATCTGTTACATCATGAGCTATTCTCAAGTTAATACAATAATATATACAGCCCATCTAAAAAATTAATACCATACTATACTGTACAATACATTTAGTTTTTTGATGATTATGTGGCTTACAGTTCATGAAAATCAAAAATCAGTATTGAAAAAATTGGAATATTTAATTTTGAGTTTGATAAATGTAGTGTTCCCAGCCAGTGCCCAAACCCCCCAGCCACTGGATGTAGTGCCGGTCCCAAGCTTGGATAAAATGGGAGGGTTGTGTCAGGAAGGGCATCCGGCGTAAAAAAAAAAAAAAAACCTGTGCCAATTTGTTGTGCGGACTGGATATTCCGCTGTGGCGACCCCTTGCCTGGAGTGCCAGAAAAACCAACAACAACTAGTAGTGTGTAGTGGTTACACTGTGACCTCGCACATCCAGGGTTGAAGGTTAATTCTCACCCAGGTCTTTTTAACATGTTCAGATGTGTGGAGTTTGCATGTTTTCCCCATGCTTGGTGGGTTTCCTCCCGGGAACTCCAGTTTCCTCCCACATTCCAAACACATGCAGATTAGATCAATTGGCATTCTCAAATTGCCCTTTGTGTGTGTGTGTGTGTGTGTGTGTGTGTGTGTGTGTGTGTGTGTGTGTGTGTGTGTGTGTGTGTGTGTGTGCCCTGCAATGGATTGGCACCCTGTCTAGGGTGTACCCTGCTTTGCTCCCAAAATCTCCATCAGAGATTATACAAGAAGATAATTATAGAAGATGAATGAATGATTCATTCATTCATCTTCTATAATTATCTTCTTGTATAATACAAGTACTACAGTGTACCTCTTGGTATAATTCAATACACACAACCACAATCATGGGGAAACCTGCTGACTTCATGGTTGTCCAGAAGAAGATCATAAAAATTAAAGGATGGCAAGCCCCTGAAGGTCATCGCTGAAAGAGCTGGCTGTTCATAGAGTGCTGTATATAAAAATATTTATGGAAAGTTGACTGGAATGGAAAAATATGGAGAAGGTGCACAAGCAAATAGGGGTGACCAAAGACAAGAAGATTATCAGATTATCAGAGTGGAATGAGGCTGGAGTCGTCTATCATAAACTTTTAGAGCCCTTCTCTTCTTGTTTCTGTCTGCTGACAAGCTTCATGGAGATGCCAATTTCCTTTTCAAGCAGGACTAAGCACCTGCCCACAGTACCAAAGCTACTATTAACTGGTTATTACTAGGCCTCTTGAATCAACAAATCACTTAAATAGTATCTGTCTGACACAGTGAAGCATGCTAAAAGGTCTCAAAAAGCAATCAAAAACACACCAAAGCAACCTAAAGTAATTCAAGTATAGATGAGAAACAAAGTAACTGACATTACAGTATCAGTCTGGAAAGGGTTACAAAGCCATTTCTAAGGGTTTGGGACTCCAGAGAACCACAGTGAGAGCCATTATCCACAAATGGAGAAACTTTAGAACAGTGGTGAACCATGCGAAGACTGGCCAGTCAACCAAAACTACTCCAGGAGCACAATGACAACTCATCCAGCAGCTCATAAAAGAACTCAGAACAACATCTAAAGAACTGCTGGCCTCGCTTGACTAATTTAAGGTCAGTGTCATGATTCAACAAAGGGACTAGGCAAAAATGGCATTCATGGGAGAGTTCCAAGATGAAAGCCTGAACAAAAAGAACAAAAAAGATCGTCTCACGTTTGCCAAAAATCATCTTAATTATGGCAAAAAATTTTTGGTCAAATGTTTTTTGAAATGATGAGAGAAAAGTTGAACTTTTTGGAATGTGTGCAGTATGGAACTAAAACAGCATTTTATAAAAATAACATCATATTATCCATCATTTATGGAGGATTAATGGGTGTCACATCCCCCTGAGTAAAATTAAGACCGCTTGGGAAAAAGATCTTAATCTGAGGTTGTCAATCCTTAAGTTTGTCAATTCAACCTCCTTACTGTATCTGCTTGCCACTTTATTACACTATAAGATATTAGGCTAATTGTTCCAAAGCTAAGCTTTCTCGGTTCTCCCCAGATGTTGATCCTTGTTGTGATAAATTTAAAAGTGGTAAGGCTTCCCTCATGTATTGGACATACCCTATTATTTATTTTTATTTTTTTTACATTTTGGAGGGTCTCACATATTGAATTACAATGTTAAACCAAATGCCCTGGTAGTCCTTTTTGGCACCACTATATAGAGGATTAATAGAGAGAGCGCTTAACCCCAGCTAAATGTCAATTATTGTCCTTTGCATCACCATTCATCTTTTTTCTTCACAATTTTCATTCACAATTCTCTTTTATTTAAGTGCAATGCCTGGTGGTTCAGGGATATTATGTTTTTCTTTTTCTCTCTCTATTTTTATGTATTTTGTTTCTCTTTCTTTGCATACAAAACCCAGACTTCCAGCAACTTGTTTTTATTTCTTGTTTCTTTTCCTCTCCTGTCTACTTTTTTTTTTACCTTTTTTAAATATACCTGGTGTCTAGCCTTGTACAGTACATACAGATAAATGCACATTTCTGCACAGAAACCATCTGTTCAGAAACCATTTCTAGGACATGTAAGGCTGACTTGGAGTTGGGGAAGGGTGGGGTGTGATTTACAGTATAGGGGTGTTTGTAACGGGTCCAGTGAATAAGATATACATGGAACGCTCACTACATGTTCACGTTATATGTTATGTTTTTATTTAAAAATCAATAAAAACATTGTTAAAAGAAAAACAACATTTTGTATTTACTAGGGATATCTGTAATGTCTGGAATATTACAATTTGTTTAAAGATAGAGTGACAAATATTCCAATAGTTGTTCACAGCACTGCATGTATATACTGTATACGCCTAGAGATAAAGTGTGATTCTACCCCAGAGCACCAAACACTGATGTTCTTTTTGGCTGCTCCCATTAACTGGTTTCCACAGTGGACCATCTGATCCACATATTTAACAGGTTTTATGCCATACTGTATATTACCTTCCTGAGGCAACCCTGCAATTTTTCAGGAGTTGGGACAAACACTACGGATGCTGCTTTAGGGGCACTGGCTGGAAATAAAAAAACATAGCTGGTGAGAAATTTAACAGAATTTTTTTTTATATGAATCAGTTCAGTGTAGTATTTAACATATTAAAACAACTTTATTATATATTTACTTATAGACAGACCTAAAATCCTTTTCAGTCATACAAATATTATAATAATCATCTATAATGGCAATTTTTTTCATGTAATTACAATATACAATTATAATAGTTTCAAGAAATAAAATTGTTCAATTGTTTATAAAGAGAAAACACTGGGCTACAAAAAGCTCAGCAAAGTCTTTTATCTTTCCGAAATCTTTTTGTCTTTCTAAAATGGACAGTCTGGTTCTAGAGAGCCCAAAGTCTTCAACAATGCCCCATATAAAATACATGAGATCACATTTTTTGCAATCTGTTCTGATGGTTATAATGGGTATGCTGGTCCATGCCTACATGATTTTATGCACACATGATTGGGTGGTTAGAGAACTGCATGAATAAGTAGGTGTTCTGGTGTCCCTAATGAAGTGCTCAGTGAATTTGTATTGTTTCTGCATGTTCTGCTCTGCTAATGTATAGACTGTGCATGTACAGTAGCTTAGTCTTCTAATATACTTTATTGATCCATAAGACAACTCTTACAGTATTACAGCTGCAGTCCTGCCAGTGAAACTTTTATCCCCTTAAACAGTGGTCTATACATTACTCCATACTGAAATATGGTCATTTTATACAACATTTTATGATGTGTTTATGTATTTACATGACTTTGGGCTAGGTTGCTGACAAATATTTCATAATAGGAAGTCTTATTCAGGTGAGGGTTTTTTTTGAACAAACATTGTTTAACATGAGGCTGAATCAGGGGTGCGACTACCCACTTCTTGATGGGTACGCATTATGAACATTGAACATTCAACTATTTGAAACTATTTATAACTAGTTTGTCCTATAACATTCTTTCTGTTTGAAAAATGTTTTTAAAGTATTTGAAGCATCCCCATTAGTAACAAGAAAGACTAGACTTGTTTGTGGTGAAGTCACCCTCATGCCGTTCATGCCATTGGCAGTGATTTCTATTTGTTACATTTTCCTGAAGTAAAACTTTTTCAAACAATTATGAAAAATATTTATTTATTTATTTTCATGAATTCATTGAAAGCACTTAATTTAATTACAATTTAGTTGTTTCAACAACATCTATAATAATAGGTGGATAGTTTAACATTGGCTCATTGAATAGACCAATGATATGTTAAAATAAAATAAAACATTCAATTCAATTCAATTCAATTCAATTTTATTTATATAGCGCTTTTAACAATGGTCATTGTCTCAAAGCAGCTTCACAAAAATTAAAGAAATTTAACTAAAAAAAAAAAAAAAATTTTTTATATACAGTGGTGTGAAAAACTATTTGCCCCCCTCCTGATTTCTTATTCTTTTGAATGTTTGTCACACAAAATGTTTCTAATCATCAAACACATTTAACTATTAGTCAAAGATAACACAAGTAAACACAAAATGCAATTTCTAAATGAGGAGTTTTATTATTTAGGGAGAAAGAAAATACAAACCTACATGGCCCTGTGTGAAAAAGTAATTGCCCCCTGAACCTAATAACTGGTTGGGCCACCCTTAGCAGCAATAACTGCAATCAAGCGTTTGCGATAACTTGCAACGAGTCTTTTACAGCGCTCTGGAGGAATTTTGGCCCACTCATCTTTGCAGAATTGTTGTAATTCAGCTTTGAGGGTTTTCTAGCATGAACCACCTTTTTAAGGTCATGCCA
Organism: Channallabes apus; assembly: GCA_030522415.1. NCBI lineage: Eukaryota > Metazoa > Chordata > Actinopteri > Siluriformes > Clariidae > Channallabes > Channallabes apus. The sequence goes on along the minus strand of CM060117.1, from coordinate 21,466,036 downwards.
CAACATCTCAATAGGATTCAGGTCAGGACTTTGACTAGGCCACTCCAAAGTCTTCATTTTGTTTTTCTTCAGCCATTCAGAGGTGGATTTGCTGGTGTGTTTTGGGTCATTGTTCTGCTGCAGCACCCAAGATCGCTTCAGCTTGAGTTGAACAGATGGCCGGACATTTTCCTTCAGGATTTTTTGGTAGACAGTAGAATGCATGGTTACATCTATCACAGCAAGCCTTCCAGGTCCTGAAGCAGCAAAACAACCCCAGACCATCACACTACCACCACCATATTTTACTGTTGGTATGATGTTCTTTTTCTGAAATGCTGTGTTACTTTTACGCCAGAGGTAACGGGACACGCACCTTCGAAAAAGTTCAACTTTTGTCTCGTCGGTCCACAAGGTATTTTCCCAAAAGTCTTGGCAATCATTGAGATGTTTTTTAGCAAAATTGAGACGAGCCTTAATGTTCTTTTTGCTTAAAAGTGGTTTGCGCCTTGGAAATCTGCCATGCAGGCCGTTTTTGCCCAGTCTCTTTCTTATGGTGGAGTCGTGAACACTGGCCTTAATTGAGGCAAGTGAGGCCTGCAGTTCTTTAGATATTGTCCTGGGGTCTTTTGTGGCCTCTCGGATTAGTTGTCTCTGCGCTCTTGGGGTAATTTTGGTCGGCCGGCCACTCCTGGGAAGGTTCACCACTGTTCCATGTTTTTGCCATTTGTGGATAATGGCTCTCACTGTGGTTCGCTGGAGTCCCAAAGCTTTAGAAATGGCTTTATAACCTTTACCAGACTGATAGATCTCAATTACTTTTGTTCTCATTTGTTCCTGAATTTCTTTGGATCTTGGCATGATTTCTAGCTTTTGAGGTGCTTTTGGTCTACTTCTCTGTGTCAGGTAGCTCCTATTTAAGTGATTTCTTGATTGAAACAGGTGTGGCAGTAATCAGGCCTGGGGGTGACTACAGAAATTGAACTCAGGTGTGATAAACCACAGTTAAGTTGTTTTTTAACAAGGGGGGCAATCACTTTTTCACACAGGCCCATGTAGATTTGGAGTTTTTTTTCTCCCTTAATAACGTAAACCTTCATTTAAAAACTGCATTTTGTGTTCAATTATGTTATCTTTGACTAATAGTTAACGGTTTTTGATGAGCAGAAACATTTAAGTGTGACAAACATGCAAAAGAATAAGAAATCAGGAAGGGGGCAAATAGTTTTTCACACCACTGTATATAGAATAATTATATATAAAATGATAAATAAAAAATAAAATTATAATAGAAAATAAATAAATAAAAACAAATAATAATAATAATTATAGAAAAGAAAATAATTGAAAGTGTGGATGTGTGAGAAAAATGTGCAGATAATAATAATGAGACGAATGAATGAAATGTCTCTGATGAGCAAGCCAAGGGTGACGGCGACGGTGGCAAGGAAAAACTCCCTGAGATGGCATTAGGAAGAAACCTTGAGAGGAACCAGACTCAACAGGGAACCCATCCTCATTTGGGCGATAACAGATAGAAATGATATAACATCTTGTGTGTTGTGCAGGTGAAAATTCAATATGACAGAAATTATTTAAATTTGTCATGAAGACCAGTTCAGCATAGGGACGAGTCAGTAGGTGCAGAGGGCAGATGAGGTCTGGATCACTGGAAGCACAGGAGCAGCATGTGTAGCTCCAACCATCATAAAGCTGAATCCAGTTGGAGCTGGTCCTTCTCTGGATGCCTCAGGAACCTCGCAGGGTCGGCCTTTGTCTACTGAAGCTGGCAAAATCTCCCGATGCCTTGGGATGGGTAGAGAAATACAGAACAGATGGGGAGAATTAGCGTAGTTGCCATTCGGTATAGGTGTACTGGAGTATGAGTACTGGGATGAGTTATGTGTATGCCAGATTAAAAAGATGCGTCTTGAGTCTACTTTTGAACTGAGAAACCGTGTCTGCTCCCCGAACACTGTCTGGAAGGCTATTCCAAAGCTTTGGAGCTAAATATGAAAAAGCCCTACCCCCTTTTGTAGATTTTGAAATTCTGGGAACTACCAGAAGTCCGGAGCTTTGTGATCTTAAGGCGCGTGGTGGATTGTAGCGTATCAGAAGACTGGTTAGGTATGTGGGAGCTAAACCATTTAAGGCCTTGTATGTAAGTAATACTATTTTGTAATTTATTCTAAACTGAACAGGTAGCCAGTGCAGGGATGATAATATTGGGGTTATATGATCATATTTTCTGGATCTAGTGAGAACCCTGGCAGCTGCATTTTGGATTAACTGAAGCTTGTTTATTGAGGATGCAGGACAACCACCTAGTAATGCATTACAATAGTCCAGTCTGGAGGTCATGAATGCATGAACTAGTTTTTCTGCATCAAATATGGATAAGATGTTCCTAAGTTTAGCAATATTTTGAAGATGGAAAAAGGCTGTTTTTGTGATATTTGAAATGTGATTTTCAAAAGACAAGTTACTGTCTAATATTACTCCCAGATCTTTTACTGCTGAGCTGGTAATAACAGTACATCCTTCTAAGCGCAAGCTGAATTGTGAAAGCTGTTGTGTGCTGGTTTTTGGGCCAATAAGTAATATCTCTGTCTTATCTGAATTTAATAAAAGAAAGTTATTGGTCATCCAATTTTTTATGTCCTGGACACACTCAGTTAATCTAGACAACTTAGGTATTTCGTCTGGTTTAGTTGAGATATATAATTGGGTATCATCAGCATAACAATGGAAACTAATCCCATGTCTTCTAATGATGTTACCCAAGGGAAGCATGTATATTGAGAACAACAGAGGTCCTAAAACTGACCCTTGTGGGACCCCATATTTCACTGGCATTACACCAGACGGTTCTCCATTTAGATCTACAAAATGGTAGCGATCAGACAGGTAAGATCTAAACCATTTTAGTGCCTGTCCCTGAATACCTATATAATTTTGTAAGCGATCTATGAGAATATTATGATCTATAGTGTCGAATGCAGCACTAAGATCAAGCAGGACTAGCAATGAGATGCAGCCTTGGTCTGAAGCTAAAAACAAGTCATTTGTAATCTTAACTAGTGCAGTTTCTGTGCTATGATGGGGCCTGAAACCTGACTGAAATTCTTCAAGGATGTTGTTATCCTGCAAGAATGTGCAAATTTGAGCTGATACTACTTTTTCTAGTATTTTTGATATGAACGGGAGGTTTGAGATCGGTCTGTAATTTTTTATTTCATCCGCGTCCAAATTAGATTTTTTAAGAAGCGGCTTAATAACTGCTAACTTGAAAGGTTTAGGGACGTGACCTAGATGTAATGAAGAATTAATAATGTTTAGGAGTGGCTCTCCAACCGTAAGCATCACTTCTTTTAAAAATCTGGTTGGGATTGGGTCTAACAGGCACGTTGTTGATTTAGCCGAGGTGATGAGTTTATACAGCTCTTCCTGTCCTATACCTGTAAAGCAGTGAAAATCTAAATGTGAAGCTATAGGCTGAACTGGATCGTGAGATACTATTAGAGGTTGAACCTCCATTATTTTCTTCCTGATATTATTGATTTTTTCATTAAAGAAGTCCATAAAGTCTTCACTTCTAAACTGTGATGGGATACTCTCTGCGGGCATCTTAGGTTTTGTTAGGCGAGCCACTGTACTAAATAAGAACCTGGGATTGTTTTGGTTTCTTGCTATCAGTTGGCTAAGATGCTCGGTCCTAGCAGTTTTTAGAGCCTGTCTATAGCTGCACATACTGTCTTTATACGCAATTCGAAAAACTTCTAATTTAGTTTTCCTCCATTTTCGCTCGAGGTTACGGGTTGCTCTCTTTAGGGCGCGAGTATGACTGTTGTACCACGGTGCCAATGTTTTATCTCTGACTTTTTTTAATCTGATGGGAGCAACAGTGTCTAATGTATTGGTAAAAATAGTGCCCATGCTGCTAGTCACTTCATCTAGATCATCTGCATTTAGGGGTCTAATAAGAAATTGGGACAGATCCGGCAGATTACTTGTGAATCTGTCTTTAGTGGTGGGATTCATATTTCTAACAGATTGATAGCGTGGGGAGACACAGCTAATCTGTTCTACGGGTAGAGTATATGTCAGGAGGTGATGATCTGTGATATCATCACTTTGAGGTATGATCTCTATATTAGAGACATCTATACCATGGGATATAATTAAATCTAGCGTATGATTAAAGCGGTGAGTTGCTCCAATTATATTTTGCTTAACCCCAAAGGAATTTAGTAAATCCATAAATGTGAGTGCTAAAGCGTCGTTAGCATCATCTACATGAATGTTAAAGTCTCCTACTATCAATACTTTGTCAGAGTTAACCAATAGGTCTGATAGCAGATGTCCAAATTCTTTAAGAAAATCGCCATATGGCCCCGGGGGTCTGTACACGGTGGCCAAGGTAAAATATAGCAAGGGTTTATTACGTATTTCATTTAGTGCAACATTAATGATAAGCACTTCAAATGAATTAAACCTGGGCCTTATTTTCTGGGTAACAGTGAGTACATCATTGTAGATAGTGGCGACACCACCACCGCGACCAATTAGACGGGGCTCGTGCTTATAGAAATATCCTGACGGAGTAGACTCATTCAGACCAAAATATTCATTTGGTTTAAGCCAGGTTTCAGTGAGACAGAGTGCGTCAAGGCAATAATCTGAGATAATTTCATTAACAATAAGTGCTTTAGGCGCAAGGGATCTAATGTTGAGTAGTCCAAACTTTAGAGGTGGATTTTGACTACTTATTTTGCCTTTTTCTGGTTTTCTGGTTATCAGATTGTTTCGGGCAAATTTAACAAATTTATTCTTTTTTCTCAGTATTCGGGGAACAGACACAGTTTCTATAGGACAAGCTATGTGTGTTCGTCTATCACTACGGTGAGTTGTGATGTGTCTAATGTGTTTGGAATCTACAGTATGACTTACTGCCAGTCAGATGGCTCGTAGAGTCCTGGAGATGTTGTCAGAGAGGACCGCTGCTCCAGCTCTGCTAGGGTGTAGGCCATCGGTGTGATAGAGCCTAGGACGCTCCCAGAAAACATTCCAGTTAAATTCATTCATTCATTCATTCATTCATCTTCTATACCGCTTAATCCTGTGTTCAGGGTCACGGGGGACCTGGAGCCTATCCCAGGAAACTTAGGGCACAAGGCGGGGTACACCCTGGACAGGGTGCCAATCCATCGCAGGGCACACACACATACTCACATACACACACTCATTCACACACTACGGGCAATTTGGAATGTCAATTAACCTAGCCTACATGTCTTTGGATTGTGGGAGGAAACCGGAGTACCCGGAGGAAACCCACCAAGCACGGGGAGAACATGCAAACTCCATGCACACAGAGATGGGAATCGAGCCTGGCCGTGGAATCGAACCCGGACCCTGGCGGTGCAAGGCGACAGTGGTAACTAAAATAAAACATATTTACTGATATATAGGATAAACTGATATAATAAAACTTATTTTATACTATTTTGTATTGTAAACATATTATTGTAGATTGTAAGCTATAGTACTTATAAATGATGCAATTAATCTTTCTCATAATCGTAGCTAAAAACTCGGAGAAGGATTATAGCCACGTGGTTGCTTAAAACTAGGACATATGCCCTAATAACCAACTGATGTTTTCGCTTGAGAATGTCTCCTGTAACTGGTTAACCCAAGAACAACTATTTTATGCTCTTGCTCTATATGGGCTTGCTACCCTAGTACTGAGGCAATGAGATATCTAGTCATGTCACATAAAACTACTCACAATATGGGCAATATGAAAACACTAATCTACTAATAGTGTGTATATCTTTGGGAGGAAACTAGAGTAACCAGAGTAAACCTGCCAAGCAAAGGAAGAACATCCAAACTCCATGGACATAGGATCAGAGGCAAGAATCAGACCACCCACCCTGGAGGTTACAGTACTAACCAATAAACAACCATATGCTCTATAGAATGTATATACTCTTATCCTTATTTTGGAATCCACCCTTTGCTTATTAACCCCTACAGTATGTGCTCCATATGTTTCATACCCCATTTTTCTGACCCTCATCACACTCCAACAGTAGGCCAACAGACTATTGGGTGTAGATGTAATACTAGGTTAGGGTTAGGGTTGAGTTTGCATAACATCCTCAATGTTAATATGTTTACTGATCAGTGTTTATTCATTCATTCATTCATTTTCTATACCGCTTAATCCTGTGTTCAGGGTCGCGGGGGACCTGGAGCCTATCCCAGGAGACTTCGGGCACTAGGCGGGGTACACACTGGACAGGGTGCCAATCCATCGCAGGGCACACACATACACACCCACACACCCAATCACACACTATGGGTAATTTTTAGGAACGCCAATTAGCCTAACCTGCATATCTTTGGACTGTGGGAGGAAACCGGAGTACCCGGAGGAAACCCACCAAGCACGGGGAGAACATGCAAACTCCATGCACACAGAGACGGGAATCGAGCCTGGCCGGGGAATCGAACCCAGACCCTGGTGGTGCAAGGCGACAGTGCTAACCACTACACCACCGCGCCGCCTGTTGATCAGTGTTTAGTGAAAATTAAAGTGAGACTGATATGGAATTAAATCTCTGGGTCCATTTGTTTCTTAAGAGTTAAAAATAAAATGCTCACTTAGCTGTATAATTGTGTGAGTTGTCATGGTGGCTTACACTGAATGTGAATGTTACGGCAGACTTTTTCTTAAACTTTACTTCTTTATTTTCTTGAATCTCTAAACTTTTTGATACCTCTTCGTATAAATAAACATCCAATAAGGACTACAAGGCAGCATTATGGTACATAGTTATATTAATTCTTTTTTGCAGTTCTAAAGGCATTGTTGCCCAGGAATAGACTTCTTACCTGCCATGTGGAAGGCCCTGGGTTTCTTAGCCAACAGCCCAAACCCACTTAGTACCAGTTCCAAGGCTGAGTGAAAATTGGAGGGTTGCTTCATGAAGGGCATCTGGTATAAAAAATGTGCTAAGGTTGAATGATTGAATCATTCAGATTGAATGATCCATTGTGGCAACTCTTTTAACAAGAGCAGTCAATTTAATTAGAGCAGCCGAAAGAACCACAATAAAATCTGCAGCAAAGGCTTAATGGGCTTATTAATCAACCAAATTAAATTAATTTGATCAAGCATACAGTACTTTTATTATTTAATTCTTTCTCACTCACTCATCTTCTATACTGCTGTGATCAGGGTCATGGGGGCCTGGAGCCTATCCCAGGAGGCTTAGGGCACAAGGTGGGGTACACCTTGGACAGGGTGCCAATCCATCACAAGGTACACACACATACACTCACACACATATACTCATTCACACACTACGGGCAATTTGGGAACGCCAATCAACCTACCCTTTGGACTGTGGGAGGAAACCGTAGTACCCGGAGGAAACCCACCAAGGCCGGGAAGAACATGCAAACTCCATGCACACAGAGACGGGAATCGAGCTTGGCCAGGAATTGAACCTGGACCCTGGAGGTGCAAGGAGACAGTGCTAACCACTACACCACCATGCTGCCCTTATTTAATTCTATTACTTTATCATTAACAAATTGTTTATATATCATTGACATTTCAATACCTAGGAATTTTTTTATAATTTTGTGATTTGATTGAATGATTTTGAATATGAGCTAAAGAGTATTAGAAGAGATAGCCTACATATCAGATATATGATTTCAACTTTATTCATTTAATCACTTACTTTCAGTAGCCAAAACCTTTATAATAACCTTTGTAGTAAAAGTAAGAAAGCAAATCAAATCAAATAAAAACAGTGGTCTCTGAATGAGACCAATTTTAACATTTATAAAGAATCATCAATTTACACATTTATAAAGAATCTAAATTAAAATAAAGCCTATGTTCTCCTGGACTACTGAGGCCACTAAAGTCATAATTACATGTTAATTCCTTTGCATTTTAAGAAGACTTATGAGGTCATACACACATTTATGTCACATGATGAATTCATTTAGAGAAGGGTGCATTATCCTGCTGCACTACCATCGTGGAATACTTGGTCTACAACAATGTTTTTGTACGTGTCAAAGTAACATTCACTTGCCATTACAAAGGGGTTTTTCAGCAGAACATTGCGCAGAGCATCACACTGTCTTCATTGACAAGCCTTTTTCCCATAGTGCATCATGGAACCATTTATTTTCCAGGAAAGTGAGGCACACACCCAGTGTGTCATCTACATCATGTAAAAAAAAATGTGATCCATCAAACCAGTCTTCCATTTCTCCATCATCCAGTTCTGACGTTTATGTTCCTATTGTAGGAGCTTTAGACGCATGGGAAAGTTCACATCATACAACAACGCCTTACAGTAAGGAGATAATCAATGTCATTCACTTCATCTGTCAGGGCTATGTTAAATCAAAGAAAAAAGACAACAGAAAAAAATGGCTGGCTGAGGTAGTACAAAAAGTATATACGTGAAAAATGAGCAATATGTTGTGTTAATGGAATGCATCACGCTGGTGCATATGTGACTGTGTAGGTACAGTAACATTAATAAATATGTCACTGGGGATTATGTGCGTTGTTTATGAACGCAGCTGCAGTTGGAAAGAAACTGATTTGTGCATAGTAGTTTCAAGCCTGATGGACTGCAGTCCAAAGGCAGATTGCAGCCATTCTCTCTCACAGCAGCGTGAATGATCCATGAGGTCTGCTCTTGTGCTTGGCAGTTGACATAGTGTACCAGATTGTGATGGAGCAGGTCATGATGGACTCATTGATGGTGATGTAGAAATGCAACATCATTGGCTGTGGCAGGTTAAACTTCTTGAGCTGCTGCAGGACGTCCATCTTCTGCTGTGCCTTGTTGGATGACATTTAGCTCCCTCTTGAGGTCCTGAGTGTTGATGTGCCAAAGAAGCAGAAAGACTCTACAGTACTCACTAACACAAAAACAGATCAGCCGCATGGCAAACATCACGGAGACAAGTCTTTTTCTTTTTTTTCCTGTTTCCCTTATATTCACCACTCTTCTGCATGCAGCCGTCCTAGAATGGGGACAGCGCCACCTAGGAACAGGGTTTGGAAACATACGAACACAACACAAGAAAACCCCTAACAGCATATTGTATCTCTAAATTTTTAGACATACAGGGCCTGCTTTTAAATTTGATAACACACCTCCTCTCCTATCCCCAAAGAGATGCAGCTCCAAAAACACATCAAGGAAGATGTAATGATGGAGCTGCACAGGAGAAAAAAAGTTACAAGTCATTTTGGTTTACATATTGGAGTCCTGTACCTACTATAGAATTAAAACGTGTTATATCCGAAAAACGTATTAGGTGATAGGTATTTGAAAGCTTACCGGGACCTCAAAAAGCTCTTTTGCAATTGAGTCCCAATTAGAGGAATAGGAGAGAACCTCACAGGCCAGCTTCACACAACCACATCCTGTTTAAACATCAACAAACAAATCTGTATGACGCACTTTGGCCGTAGCATTCAACTTGGTTACTCATTTTAACCCTTACAAGGAGCAGTGCATACATCTGAGTATGTCCAGTGCAAATCCCAGAGCCAAATTCCTCATTTAAAAAAAACACATTTGTCCTAAGAACATTCTTAATACTTTACCGGCTGTGATAATTACAACACAGAAAACTAGCTACAGTATTTCCAGTAATTATTTTAAGAGTCTTCACTAAGGGGCACTGGTGGGTCAGTGGTAGGTTTCTTGCCTGCCATGCGAGAATCATCTTTTCATCGTGCCCAAACCCCACTCAATGCCCAAACCCCAGCCACTGGGTGCAGTGGCGGTCACAAACCCAGATAAAATGGAAGGGTTGCATCAGGAAAGGCATCCGGCGTAAATCCTGTGCCAAGTTTGGGTGCAAACCGGATGGTCCACTGTGGCAACCCCTTGCCGGGTCATCCCAACATTTTAAGTCTTCACTTTTTTTTAACCCTGCAATACTTGGGGGGGTGGTAAAAAGTTAGTGATTTGGCTCCTCCCATAGAGGGGTCATACAACTTGGCACAGGTTTACCCCGGACGCCCTTCCTGATGCAATCCTCCCATTTTATCGGGGGTTGAGACTGGCACTACATCAAGTGGCTGGGATTTGGGCATTGGATGGAAATTGAACCCGGGCCTTCAGCACGGCAGGCGAGAAACCTACCACTGAGTCACCAATGCCCATGGAAGTAGTAAAAGGTATTTTGCACAAAAGTGAAGTAGTAGTAGTAGTGGTGAAGTGTCCGGACTCATCACATTGTCGGGCGCATCTCAATTTTTTTCCTTTACCTCAAACAAGAAGTTCTGGTTGGATAATGATAGCATGCAGAATGATGCCAAAGCAGAGTGTTATTTACCTAAGCAATATAAGCAGCTAAACAATGGCTTTACTTATACACAACTTCAAGCCAGAGTGAGTTAACCCTCTATCTTATAGACGGTGGCTAAGAAACATGAGGGGTAAATGGTAAATGATTAAACACATAACAGCATTACAACATTAAACAATTAAGAGGATTATAATTAATGAAGGGCACCTCCATATCCTTGAAGTATGACTCTTCACACATTCCTGCAAGCAAATTAGCAACGAACCATTAAATCAGAGTAATCGCTGCATTTGCAGATCCACATCCGGCCTGAAACAGAGAATTACCTCCAAGTTTGTCTGACACTCAGCACCATTCATTGTGAGGAGAGTCAGGACTGTGGGTACACGTAGGTCATCTTTTCAAAGGTTAATAAGAGAATTGACACTGCAGACAAATGAATGTGCAGCAAACTGTCATTTAAACAAAAGAAATTTAATACATAATCCCCATGTGGCATGTATACAAATTGTGATTCTACAACCTGTATGACAATGTACCCGTCCTCTGTGTTGGTCTGATAATTCAATTCAATTTATTTGTATAGCGCTTTTAACAATTGACATTGTCTCAAAACAGCTTTACACAATCAAAAGAATTATTTAAGTTTGTATGGAATGTGAATGTGTATGAATCAAAATGTTCAGATAGTCCCTGGTGAGCAAGCCGCGGGCGACAGTGGCAAGGAAAAACTCACTGAGATGGTGATACGAAGAAACCTTGAGAGGAACCAGACTCAACAGGGAACCCATCCTCATCTGGGTGAAACAGGTAGCAGCAAATTATCTGCATTTATTACAGTGTGTTAGGTGGCAGACAGTTCAGCTATAATAGTTGATGTTAGTTGATGTTAAAATGGAGTCCAGGTAGTTATTGGAGACTCAGGTAGACTTGTAGAAAGTACCAGTCCTGAACTATCGAATTGTCAAGTCCCCAGAGAACCAGTTGCCAACACCAGTCAAGGCCAGAACCGTCTTCTAAGTAGAGAGAATCATCCCCAGACACCAGACGCATCCCAAAGAGACACATGGAGCATCCATGTGATGAGATCTCCAAGCAGAAGCGGGGCACCAGGATGGGTCAGATAGGTCCAGGGGGCAGAGGGAGTCTGGATCACTGGCAGCTCCATAACCATAATACTCTACGTCCATGAGTCCCCCAGATCTGTTCCTTTACCTAAGGCAAATCTATTTATAAAAATGCTTGACTAAATAAATAGGTTTTTAGCCTAGACTTAAACACTGAGACTGTGTCTGAGCCCCGAACACTATTTGGAAGACTATTCCATAATTTTGGGGCTTTGTAAGAAAAAGCTCTGCCCCCAGCTGTAGTTTTCATAATATGCGGTACTGACAAGCAGCCTGCATCCTTTGATCGAAGTAGGCGTGGCGGATCGTAAGACACTCGCAGTTCGCTTAGATACTGCGGCGCGAGACCATTTAATGCTTTATATGTCAAGAGTAGTATTTTAAAATCAATGCGAAATTTCACAGGGAGCCAAAGCAGTGAAGATAAGATAGGGGTGATGTGCTCATATCTTCTGGTTCTAGTGAGGACTCTCGCTGCTGCATTCAGGACTAGCTGAAGCTTGTTTATGCATCTAGCTGAACAACCATTACAATAGTCCAACCTAGAAGTGATAAAAGCATGAACTAGTTTTCCTGCATCGTTTAGCGACAATATATTTCTTATCTTGGCAATATTTCTGAGGTGAAAGAATGCTATCTTGGTAATATTATCTACATGAGCTTCAAATGAAAGGCTGGAATCTATAATCACACCGAGGTCTTTTACTGTTGCACTTGATGGAACAGAAAGGCCATCTAAAGTTACGGTGTGATCTAAGACTTTACTCCTAGCTGTATGCGGTCCTATGACTAGAACTTCTGTCTTATCCGGATTAAGCAGAAGGAAGTTAACTAGCATCCAATTTCTTATGTCCTGCACACATTGCTCAACTTTAGTAAGCTGGTTTTTCTCATCAGGTTTTGCTGAGACATATAACTGTGTGTCATCAGCATAACAATGAAAACTAATACCATGCTTGCGGATTATGTTACCCAGAGGAAGCATGTAAAGGGAAAAAAGCAGTGGGCCTAAAACTGAACCCTGCGGAATGCCAAACTCCACTGGAGAACATGAAGAATAATCACCATTTAAGTCTATCAAAGTCGGTCAAATAGGATCTGAGCCAGGAGAGGGCTGTACCCCTTAATTCCTACTACATTTTCTAATCTGTGAAGAAGAATAGCATGATCAATGGTGTCAAAAGCTGCACTGAGGTCGAGTAATACAAGCATAGTTACACAACCCTGATCAGAGGCCAATAGGAGGTCATTTACTACTTTAATTTTTACTTTGCTGTTTCTGTGCTGTGATGAGGCCTAAATCCTGACTGATACAGTTCATGTACGCTATTTCTATGTAGATATGAGCATAGCTGCTCCGCTACTATCTTTTCCAGAATCTTAGAGATAAAGGGGAGGTTTGATATTGGCCTGTAATTGGACAGCTGAGGTCAGGTTTCTTAATTATTGGTTTGATAACTGCTAATTTAAAAGATTTTGGAACATAACCAATGCTGATGAGGAATTAATTATTCTCAACAGCGGTTCTGTTATTACTGGTACTATCTGTTTAAGAAAATATGTCGGTATAGGATCTAATATATAGGTTGATGAATTTGCAGAAGAGATGAGTGAAATTAGTTCATTCTCTTCAAGGGGAGTAAAGTATTCTAGGTTCCGATCTGACATGGCTAGGTTAACATCTGCATCAGTTACATTGTTTGGTTTCAAAGCCTCAATTTTATGCCTGATATTTACAATTTTATTATTAAAAAAGTTCATGAAGTCCTCACTATTGCATGATGTTGTTATGGAGATTTCTGTAGTGGTCTTATTTCTGGTTAGTTTGGCTACGGTATTAAATAAAAATTTAGGATTATTTTTATTTTCTTCTATAAGAGTGGAGAGATACTGTACGTTGATCTACAGTAGCTACTCTAAGAGCTTTCCTATAGTTCAAGATGCTCTCTTTCCATGCTATTTGAAATACTAACAATTTAGTTTGACGCCATTTACGTTCTAATTTCCGAGCGGTCTGTTTTAAAGTGCGCGTGTGATCGTTATACCAGGGAGCGAGTTTCTTTTCTCTAATAATTTTTCTTTTAGCTGGAGCTACATTATCTAAGGTACAACGAAATGTCGACTCTAAAGACTCTAAAGTGTGACCTGCTTTATGAGTGGGTCCGACTACACACTGATTTACGCCTACGGAGTCCAGTATGGACATAAATGCTGTTCTCAGAGGGTCTTCTGGATTCTCAAAATGAATATTAAAATCTCCAGCAATTAACACTTTGTCTACAGAAACGACTAGGTTTGAGAGGAAATTTGCAAATTCAGAATACGGCCCTGGAGGTCTGTAAATTATAATTAGTGGAATCGACTGAGCTGACTTAATATACTTAAATACACTTATGTTACTATAAATTATTTCAAATGAATTAAATTTGTGTCCGTGTTTTTGTACGATAGACAGATTATCATAGTAAATAACTGTGACGCCTCCTCCTCTACCAGTTAACCGAGGCTGGTGTATCGAGGAGGACTAGCTTCATTTAGAGCTACATACTCATCCTGTTTAATCCATGTTTCAGTTAAACAGAGTATATCAAACGCCTGATCTGTGATAATTTCATTAACAATAACCGCTTTTGATGCGAGAGATCTAATATTTAACAGTCCTAGCTTCAGATCAGAGGTGCCGGCTGAACATTCAGTGTGATCCAAGTTTGTGGTCTTTATGTTAATTAAATTATTAAAACAGACTTTCTGAGTCTTTCTACATTTTTGCTTAGATCGGGGAACAGACACAGTCTCGATAAGGTGAACCCTGAGTGACGACTCTATGCAGCTAGCAGACGGTTGGTTTAGCCTGTCTGTCTGCTCCCTGGCCTGGGCTCTGGATTGTCACAGATTAACTAGACCTCTACTGAGACTATGAGCTACAGTATTCTACAGGAAATGAGAGCAGCACCTTCCCGAGTGGGATGGACACCGTCCCGCCCTAACAGGCCAGCTTTGCCCTCAAAGGTCTTCCAATTGTCTATGTAGCCCACATTATTTTCAGAGCACCACCTGGACATCCAGCGGTTCAGCGACCATAACCTGCTGTAAGCTATGTCGCCACGTCTCATTGGGATGGGACCAGAGCATACTACTTCATCGGACATCGCCTTCACTAATTTCAACACCTCTGTAAAGTTACTCTTACAAACCTCTGACTGACGAAGGCGTATATCTTTAGCTCCAGCATGTACCACTATCTTAGAAAACCTGTGCTGTCCTAGAGCCCTAAGATTACCTGCTATGTCCGGTGCTCTGGCTCCCGGGATACACCTAACCACTGCCGCCCCTAAAGGTCTAGCTAATCTCACGTGCCTCAGTATAGAGTCTCCTATAACCAGAGCTCTTTCTGGTTTCTCAGCGGGTGCAGCACTGAAGAGAGCAAACCTGTTGGACATGTGAAGCGCAGAGGAGGTGTGCTCCGGTGGGCTAGCCTTAGCGTTAGCTTTGGCTGAACGAGTATGCCGCCGAGTCGTCACCCACTCGCCCCGCTGTGAGGGCTCTAATGCCGGAGTCGGGGGCTGTTTATCTCCGCCTGCGGCACCCAGACTGTCCGCTACGGGTATACTTAGCTGTATTGAAGTAGCTGCTCTCACACTCTCTAACCCTCTCTAAAGTCTGGATGCGCTCCTCTAACGCTGATATCTTCTCCGTCAGAGTGCTCACTAACACACACCTATCACAAATAAAATTATCACTAATGACGGAGGAAGAATGTCTAAACATCCTGCACTCTACACACTGAACGAGCTGAACGGTAGACATGATAACGTACCTCTGTGTCGAAGTTTTAGTTGTTTGGAGCTGAATTCCGTTTGTTGTTCTTAGACGAAACTCCAAAAATCGCAGAAAAAAGGCGAAGCCGAATAGTATGAAGATGTAAAAAATAGTTGCTATTAATATTATAATTATATAAATGAAAAAGCTATGTAGTTTAAACGCTGATACAAACGCGAAACTTTCGCGGCAACGATACAAAAACAGGAAGCTGATAAGGAGATCTATTACACATAAGTCCTCATCTATTAATATATAGAAGGTAGTGCTAGTTCTGGTAGTGCAACTAGTTCTGTTTAGCCAAAGAATTTAAATACACTACAAATTATCTGACACTTGCCATGATTTAAAATCTGACTTTCAGACATGATAGATAATTTGCCTTGTTTTAAAAATTACTTACTTGTTTTTAATACTTGATTTTATATCATAATCTTAAACTGAGCATGAGTATATCATTTTGTCTTTATTAGTCCAGAAATCCTAAATTGGATAGAATAGCTCTTAAAATAAGCTAAATTAGTTATTTCACCAGACGTCTCACAAAATAAAACTTCTTTTAAGATTCTTTGACAAATTCAAAGATTTGTTTGCTCAGTTTGCTTGATTTAAAAATCTTATTTCAAGATTTCTTACGAAGTAAAATCTACTTGCTGCATGGACAGATAATTTCACTAGTTTTAGGTAATTTTTTTATCAAATGTAGTAATTGTTTCTTATTTTTAGACTAACAATTTTTGCAGTGTACACCTTCTGGTGCTACTTGGACACGTCATCAGTGAAGAACTCGAGGTCATAGGGTCTTCATACACCCTCGCCCGGGCGACCCAGCCGGGGGTGATCAGTTCCCGGCTTGTGTCCAAGTAGCCTGTTGCTCCACGGGTCCCCCCTGCGGATCCACAGCCACCACGAGGCTCTCTCTGCGGCCTCTAAGATGTTTGTGGTGGCTTTTTTCAATTGTAGTCCTCTCACTCCAACAAGTTTAAGGGTTTGCAGCAGTGAATAGCCTGCAAAGCCTCGGCACCCGACCTCGACTGGGTCACAGTGAACTCTCCAGCCGCGGTTCCGGCACTCCGAGCTTAGCTCTGCGTATTTAGCCCTCTTGCGTTCGTGTGCCTCTTCAATGCGGTCCTCCCAGGGGACTGTCAGTTCCAGGATGAACACTTGCTTGGTAAGCTCTGATGTTAATACCATATCTGGGCAGAGAGAAGTGGCTGTGATGTTGCCTGGGAACTTGAGCTGTCTACCTAGGTCAACTTGAAGCTGCCAATCGCGAGCGGTGGAGAGGAGCCCCCCTGTAGGGCTAGACCGGTGGTGTTGTACCTTCTGCCCTGCTCTGATAAAGGTGATTGTTTGTTGGGGAGCTGCCTGGGTCTTGCTGTGCTGGATCGCTGTGGAGATGGTGTCCGCCAAGGCTTTTAGCACCTGGTCGTGGCGCCAGCGGTACCGCCCCTCCCCTAGCGCTTTTGAACAACTGCTCAAGATGTGCTCCAGGGTGCCCCCTTTCTGGTACAGCTTACACTCGGAAGTGTCTACCAGGCCCCAGGTGTGCAGGTTGGCTGGGCTTGGGAGGACGTCATAGACGGATTGGACAAGAAACTTGATCTGAAATGGCTCTGCTTTCCAGAGCTCTCTCCAAGTGATTCTACGGGAGTCAGAATAGTAAGAGAAGATTAAAATTGGTACTAAATACATTGGAACTTTAAAGGATACCAACTCAGTTTAGCTCACTTGGATTGCAGAAACTTCAATTCTTTCCAAAGCTGGAATGCATTTTTGCACGGAGCGACAGTTGTGGAATTTACTTGTACTTACATTCTGGAGGTGTAGAACAGGAAAACTTAAAGACCTGTTATAATGTACATATATGCACCTCAATTTTGGTTTAACACAGACTTGAAAAAAATCTAAAATGTGACTTCAAAATTATAAACTGAATGTCTACAGTTTTTGGTAGAAGCATTTTTACCAGCAATTACACCGTTCGCTTCTTCTATGGTAAGTTAGTCAGCAAGCTAAATATGTTTATTTACATTTACAGTTCTGTGTATTCTTCCTAGCAGATCATCACTAATGCAATCAGATTGAATGAGGAGCATACAGTATGTGACAGCCAAATGTGACCCACAGTATAAACAATGTTGCTGTGTTATAGATAAAAGCTGATGGTCCATTGTCTAGAGCAGGGGTGTCAAACTCATTTTAGGGTGAGGGCCGGATGAGAAGAAATGTGACCATGTGCGGGCCGAATTTGTTTTTTTAATCATAGTCCATCAAATTACAACAAATACACTATATTCTGTAAAACTGCATGTAACAAGTCCTCAGAAACTGTTCATTAACACTCTTATTCCTTTTTGGGGGAAAAACAATGCCAAGTAATGGCAAGCAAAATCCTTTCCTTTGAACATGAATATTACTTGTCAGATAAGAAATAAAAAATGCTGCAGACTCTGTGTACATACAGTTACATTAAATATGAAGCTATAGGCTACAATATAATTTACAAACTAGAAAAACACTTCACAATTTAAAAAAACTGCCTTTAACAACTCAATAGTTTAGAAAGAATCATATACAAAAATAAATTCTTTATGGTTAATGCAAATGAAAAAAATATATCATTCACTTTGGATATGAACATTAACTCTACACTACAAATGAGAACTTTCCTTTAACAAATAAATTTTTTTTTAAAGCGGATTAAAGCATTAACTTTTTCCATTTGGAGCTGTCCAGTGTATTTATCATATTTCTCTTCGTGTATGTCATAGTGCCGTTTAATGTTGTATTCTTTTTGCACAGCCACGGCTTGTGAGCGGATTAAACTTACCGGCTTGCCGTTAACCTCACAGAAGAAATACTTCTCTTTCCATTTCTCCTGAAACATCCGCCCTTGCAGATCAATTTTTCTTTTTTTGGACATTTTTTTAAAATGGCGAGTGCTTGCCACACATCTTCAAATAGCCGAAGAAATTAGATTTAGGCGCCAATTTAGAATGCGCATGCGTGTTAGAGGTTTCGGCAGAAGCGCAAGAGAAGAGCAGTTAAATGATCAATGATAAAATAAAAAAATTAATAAAACCAAACACAATATTGCAACGAATACCCGGACATAGACTTTATTTAATAATACTACTACTACTTATAATGATAGGGCCAGGGGTAGCTCAGTGGTTAAGGCATTGGACTACGGTTCGGAAGGTCCCAGGTTCAAAACCCCACAACCACCAAGTTGCCACTGTTGGGCCCTTGAGCAAGGTCCTTAACCCTCAACTGCTCAGATGTATAATGAGATTAAAATGTAAGTCGCTCTGGATAAGAGCGTCTGCTAAATGTCCAAATGTAAATGTAAATGATAATAAAAAATATTTGATATTTAATATTATTGTTCAAATCATTCCGCGGGCCGTATTGGACGCCTTAGTGGGCCGTATTCGGCCCGCGGGCCGTATGTTTGACACCCCTGGTCTAGAGCTTGTGCATTCACGGGACAGCACGCTCACTCACACTCCCTTTTACATGCATAGAGTTATTGCTGCACCTACGTAGTGGCAAATGGGCAAATTGTCTTCCAGTTTGTTTTATTTTGCTTTTGATCTGTAGAAAGGCTGGACATTTCTTTGAACCCTGAGCGATGATAGTGTTTTTGTATGTCTTAACTGAAGTGGAAGTACCTGTTTTATTAAAAACAGTTGAATGAAGTTACATACAGTAAAGGTACAGTAAATAGCTCATAGCAAAGAATAAGACAAAGAATAAGTATGATGTATGACTGCATGTTGTCAAACCTCAACTTGGGGTTGACCTATATGGGTTTTGCAGTAACCAACAGCATTTTTATTTATTTATTTTTTTACAAATTTGCTGCATTTTTTCCAGCTCATGTCTTGTGAAATAATATTAATAGTTTCCAGCAAAATGAGCTAATTAAATTTTTTGCAGTTTTGAGAAAATGAAATAAGAAGTTTAACAAACTGGTAGAATATATTGTGCATGTTTTCTTTGAGTTACAAAGATATTAAAAAGCACAAATGGCTGTAGACAAAGTGTTAATTACTGGAGATTTTCATATTCATTTTGAGAATACAGAAGACCCTCTGAGAATAGCAATTATGTCCATACTGGACTCAGTAGGCGTAAATCAGTGTGTAGTAGGACCCACTCATAAAGCAGGTCACACTTTAGATTTAATAATATTCTTCAGATTAAGTACAAGAAATGTATTCATAATTCCACTGTCTGAAGTTATCTCAGATCACTATCTTGTCTCAATTCAAGTGTGTCACAGTGATAATGTACGCACAGCACTGCGCTACCGTATTAAACGTACATTCACATAAACTACCACACAGAGTTTTATCAGTAATCTCACAGAGTTACCAACTTCGATTAGGTCACCGTCTTTTTTAATAATAAAATTGTAAATATTAGGCATAAAATTGAGGCTTTGTAACTGAACAATGTAATTGATACAAATGTTAACTTAGCCATGTCAGATCGGAACCTAGAATACTTTACTCCCCTTGAAGAGAATGAACTAATTTCACTCATCTCTTCTGCAAATTCATCAACCTGTACTGTATATTAGATCCTATACCGACACATTTTCTTAAATAGATAGTACCAGTAATAACAGAACCGCTGTTGAGAATAATTAATTCGTCACTCAGCATTAGTTATGTTCAAAAATCTTTTAAATTAGAAATCATTAAACCGATTATTAAGAAACCTGACCTCGACCCCTGTCAGCTGTCCAATTACAGGCCAATATCAAACCTCCCCTTTATCGCTAAGATCCTGGAAAAGATAGTAGCGGAGCAGCTATGCTCATATCTACATAGAAATGGCATAAATGAACTGTATCAGTCAGGATTTAGGCCTCATCACAGCACAGAAACAGCACTCGTTAAAGTAGTAAATGACCTCCTATTGGCCTCTGATCAGGGTTGTGTAACTATGCTTGTATTACTTGACCTCAGTGCAGCTTTTGACACCATTGATCATGCTATTCTTCTTCACAGATTAGAAAATGTAGTAGGAATTAAGGGTACAGCCCTCTCCTGGCTCAGATCCTATTTGACCGATCATTATCATTATGTAGACTTAAATGGTGATTATTCTGCATGTTCTCTAATGGAGTTCCGCAGGGTTCAGTTTCCTTTACATGCTTCCTCTGGGCAACATAATCCGTAAACATGGTATTAGTTTTCATTGTTATGCTGACGACACACAGTTATATGTCTCAGCAAAACTTCATGAGAAAAAACAGCTTACTAAAGTTGAGCAATGTGTGCAGGACATAAGAAATTGGATGCTAATTAACTTCCTTCTGCTTAATCCGGATAAGACAGAAGTTCTAGTCATACAGTAGGACCGCATACAGCTAGGAGTAAAATTTTAGATCACACTGTAACTTTAGATGGTCTTTCTGTTCCATCAAGTGCAACAGTATAAGACCTCGGTGTGATTATAGATTCCAGCCTTTCATTTGAAGCTCATGTAGATAATATCACCAGGATAGCATTCTTTCACCTCAGAAATATTGCCAAGATAAGAAATATATTGTCGCTAAACGGTGCAGAAAAACTAGTTCATGCTTTTATCACCTCTAGGTTGGACTATTGTAATGCCTTACTGTCTGGTTGTTCAGCTAGGTGCATAAACAAGCTTCAGCTAGTCCAGAATGCAGTAGCGAGAGTCCTCACTAGAACCAGAAGATATGAGCACATCACCCCTATCCTATCTTCACTGCATTGGTTCCCTGTGAAATTTCGCATTGATTTTAAAATACTACTCTTTGTAGCGCCCCCTTGCTATTAGCACAAGCATGTAACGGATTTAACTCCACGAATTCGCCCCGAATTCGTATAACTAACAGTGACAACACAATATATGCGTATATCTAGGAGCTTTCGCGCTCTCGCCTGAGTAAACACTTGAAAATGAATAATTTCCAGAACAATGGGTTTTAAATAAAATAAATTTCTTTACTTGCTCTTGTGTCTTTTCTTTTGGGAAAAATAAAATTATACAAAAATAAAATACAGGAAATAATACTTTCTCTCAAAAGTTATACCCTTTTTTCTTTATAAATGAAAATATGGTTCCTTGAACCTCAAAACTCCTTTTTTTTAAACAGTTTCCCTTCACACAGGAGAAATTAGGTATAAAAATAAAATGAATGCTCTTTCACACAAACTATAAACACTAACAAACAGTCAAATACACAATTGTCTGCACTCAATTTAAATCAGTTTCAATAAAGCCCTATGCCGGCAGTAACTAAATTAAACAGGTAAAACCTCGTTGCAGGCCTGATTCCGATGCTTGGGAGCGGTGAGACCCTAAACCATGCGCGGTCGCTTCACTCTAGGAGCAAACAAAATGGAGCAGGTACCTGACGTTTCAGAAGAGGGGAAATGACGTTTCTCACGCGGACTCGCTCCGACACCCAACCCTTGTCGGCTTCACCTTATCCAGATGAAACATTGAGTTCGCTGTCTCAGCACTGCAGTCGGAGGTCCTTGTGCACCGAGGATAAAACCACGTCGAAATAACGTAGTCAAAATGGCGGTCGGGTGTCTCCCGAAGGCACGCTCTCTCGGCGGGTTAAACTCGGCGAATATTCCACGCACACAGTCGCCAATAATACAGTTTATCAGTTCGGTAAACTTATATCAGCATCAGTCCACCTCTAAAGCCTAGATGCGGGAAATATCTGTGTAATCCTTTGTCTTAGTTAGCAGACTAACCGTCTGCTCTTCCCGGATTCCTCCTCAAAATTCCCTGCCTCCCCACTACCCGATTAGGGTGCAAAGGTCACCATACACTGTTTAACCAATAAAAAGGAACATTTAAACATTCAAATAAAATACAGGCCTCCAGAAATTAAATACATGTCAGCATAGTACATTCAAAATTGATTTTTCTCAACATCATACAAGTGAAAATAAAACACATATATATACACATAGCACAGGGCTACACTCTCCCCCTCTTAATGGGTTTCCATGTCCCCATGAAACCAAACTCATGAACATGAGACATGAACAATGAACATTTAACCAATCTTTATGACTACACCGCTATGTACTATAGTCAACGGCTGGTCTTTAGGTCTTCCGACCTCATCATACGTCAGTCGTATAACAGGTTTAACAGGCCTCTTCTCTCTTCTAAAGGAACTTCTTTGAGGCTGAACGTCCTCAACAGTTAATACTGGAGAATTCCTCTCAGATACAGTACCATTCATTTGCCCAACTGGTGCTTCGGCATCATTAGCAGTGTTCACTTCATCACCGCTCGTGTCGGCAAGGACATTTTCAGCATCTGAAATTACATCAGGCTCATCATCATTTTCCATATGTTCAGACACATTCTCATGCTCCTCAGCAGTATCCACTGCTGGTAACACATCATTCTGGGTCCTTTCAGAGACAGGATCCCTAAAATCAGCAAGCTCCGACCTCCAACTGAACATGGGTCGTACTTCAGACTCAGATTCACTAGCCTCATCATCCCCTCGATGACTAGTGTTTTCTCTACATGACTCCTTTAACACAGACTTTTTCTGAGTCCTAGTAACCGTTCTCCTGGTAAGCTGTCGAACATCTGACTCCTCAGATACTCTAACTAAACTACCAATTGGCAAAATGTTGTCTCTGTGAATGGTTCTCGGCTTTCCCATACCACTCTCCGGCTTCACCCTATAGACAGGCAAATCAGGAAGCTTTTCCATCACTACATAAGGTGAAGAGTTCCACCTACTCTGCAACTTATGTTTCCCTTTTAACCCCAAGTTCTTCAAGAGCACTCGATCACCCTTGGCTAGTACTTGGTTACGCAAGACTCTTTCATAGTTTCTTTTGTTTCTCAAGTGAACCTGTGTTGCAGACTTTTCCGCAAGTTCATATGCACTCTTTAAATCCCTTTTCAGTTCCTCCACATAACGTCAATGACTGATTGCTTCTCTTTCCTCAGTCCCAAAGCACACATCAATAGGCAATCTAGCCTCTCTCCCAAACATGATGTAATAGGGCGAAAACCCAGTGGCATCACTCTTGGTGCTATTGTATGCATGCACAAGCTGGCTCACGTGGCGGCTCCACTGACGCTTATGAGTACCCCCCAGGGTGCCCAACATAGAAAGCAGAGTTCTATTAAACCGCTCTGGTTGCGGGTCTCCCTGTGGATGGTACGGAGTCGTCCGTGACTTTCGGATACCTAAAACCCCCAGAAGCTCTTTTATCAAGCGGCTTTCAAAATCACGGCCCTGATCCGAATGAATGCGGGCCGAAAGGCCTTAGTGAACGAAAAACCTTTCAACCAAGACCTTAGCGACTGTCACTGCTCTTTGGTCTTTAGTAGGGTAGGCTTGTGCATAGCGACTGAAATGATCCGTGACAACTAGAATATTAGCGAACCCACTGGAGTCGGGCTCTAACGATAAGAAGTCGATACAGACCAACTCCATAGGTCCCTTTGAGGTTATCTGGTGTAACGGGCCGGCACGTGGACAGGGACTCTTCCATGTTACACACCTCCCACAGTTTCCAATGTACCTTTCCACAGTCTGGGCCATTTTCGGCCAATAAAACCTGTCCCTTATCAGGTCTACTGTCCTCTCTACCCCCAAATGTCCCATATCATCATGCAAAGCACCACACACTCGCACTCTAAACTTCTCAGGTAGTAGTAGCTGGCGTTTCACTTTCCCCAGAGCTTTACATGTCACTCTGTACAACAACCCGTCTTCAACTCTCAATTACTGGCACTCACATTTTAACAAAGTTACATCAGCATCGCACTGGCTTGAAATAGATGGCCACTGGCCAGTGTCCAAGGCTTGTCTAACCGTTCTGAGAACACTGTCATCTAACTGTGCTTTTCGCAAGTCTTCTTGTGTGAACTGCTCTAACTGACCCAAATTTAAATGGGTTGCAAAAACATACAGGAACTCCCAAGCAATCAGCCAAACGCGCATCACTGTCGAGCGACTACCTCACACTCACACACACATGACCACAAATAGCTTTCACATCACCCTGGGAAAGTTTCTTCCAGGGCTCAACGTCTTCATCGATCCAGTTACGGGAAAGTTAATCAGCGTCCACATTGACTTTTCCTGGGCGGTATTTGACCTCAAAATCATAGGTGGCCAAAGCAGCCTACCACCTGTGCCCCGTAGCATTGAGTTTCCCAGTTGTCAACACGTAGGTGAGTGGATTATTGTCCGTCATCACAGTAAATCTCACCCCATATAGATAGTCGTGGAATTTATCCACCACAACCCATTTAAGAGCTAGAAACTCAAGTTGGTGTATGTGATATCTCTGCTCAGCAGCATTTAAGCCCCTGCTAGCAAATGCAACAGGCCTAAGGCCTTCATGATGCACCTGATTCAAAACAGCACCCAGCCCTTTAAGGCTAGCGTCAATGTGCAAGACATAAGGCTTGTTTCGGTCAGCAAAGGCTAACAACGGTGCGTTAGTAAGGCGACTGATGATGTCGTGGAAAGCTTTTGTACATGCATCGGCCCATCGTGGACCAAACCGTTCAGACTCCTTGTAGTAATGCTTTTCTCCCATAATATTCAGTTTTTTGCCCTTTCTTACAGGAGGATAACCTCTAGTAAGGTCAGTCAGTGGCTTCACAACGGAGGAATAGCTGGCAACAAATCTGCGATAGTAACCACAGAACCCAAGGAATGATCTCAACGACTTCAACTCAGTGGGCAGTGGCCACCGGGTTACCGCTTCTACCTTAAATGGGTCTGTGGCAATCCTATCAGCCGACACTATATGACCCACATATTTTACTTTGGGCTGACAGAACTGGCATTTGTCCAGTGACACTTTGAGACACACCTCCTCGAGGCGGTCTAAAACCTTCATGAGCCTCTCCTCATGTTCCTCCAACGTCGCACCAAACACGATCAAATCGTCCAAATAAACAAGGACTTGTAGCAAGTTCATGTCCCCTACAGCCTTCTCCATTAAACGCTGGAATGTCGCAGGGGCCCCCAAAACTCCCTGCGGCATGCGCTCGAACTGGTAGAAACCGAGCGGACAAGTAAACGCCGTCTTCTCCTTGTCTTCCTCCGCCATGGCTATTTGGTAGTAACCACTACGGAGGTCTAACACAGAGAACCAGTAACTTCCAACTAAACATCCAACGCATCATCAATGCGTGGTGTCAAGTATTGATCAGGTATTGTCTTACTATTCAGAGTACGGTAATCAATACACATACGCACACTACCATTCCTTTTCCTTGCAATCACTATAGGAGATGCATACGGACTCCGAAACTCTTTTATCAGGTCTTGCAGATGTTTTCTCACATCCTCTATGTCAGCAGGCGCAAGACGTCTGGACCTCTCCCGAAACGGTCGGTGGTCAGACAGACGAATATTCAATTCAATTCAATTCAGTTTTATTTGTATAGCGCTTTTAACAATTGACATTGTCTCAAAACAGCTTTACACAATCAAAAGAATTATTTAAGTTTGTATGGAATGTGAATGTGTATGAATCAAAATGTTCAGATAGTCCCTGGTGAGCAAGCCCGAGGGCGACAGTGGCAAGGAAAAACTCCCTGAGATGGTAATAGGAAGAAACCTTGAGAGGAACCAGACTCAACAGGGAACCCATCCTCATCTGGGTGAAACAGATAGCAGGAAATTATCTGCATTTATACAGTGTTAAGTGTTAGGTTCAGCTATAATAGTTGATGTTAATTGATGTTATAATAGTTGATGTAAAATGGAGTCCAGTAGTTATAGGAGACTCAGATAGACTTGTAGAAAGTTCCAGTCATGAACTATCGAATTGTCAAGTCCTCAGAGAAACAGCTGACAACACCAGTCGAGGCCAGAACCATCTTCTAAGTAGATAGAATCATCCCCAGACACCAGACGCATCCCAAAGAGACACACGGGGCATCCATGCGACGAGACCTCCAACCAGAAACGGGGCACCAGGATGGATCAGACAGGTCCGGAGGGCAGAGGGAGTCTGGATCACTGGCAGCTCAGGAACGACATGTGTAGCTCGACAGAGAGAGAGAGAGAAAGAGTGAAAGGGGGAGACAGGGGGAGAGAGGAAAGAGAAAGAGGGGGAGAAAGAGAAGAGGAGGAGAGATTGCAATTAGGTATGGTCACAGTCACAATGTATAATGTGAATGTATATTTACTGTAGAGTGCAAGCAGGGACTCCGGCAGGACTAACTATGACAGCATAACTAAAAGGGAGAGCCAGAAGGAAACACAAACATGAGGGCTCCCTGAGATGTAAAGCAAACAATCACCTCACCGTCAACAAACCTGAGTGATCAAATGAGAGTGAGGAAGACAGCATCTAAACATACCAGTTCACCATAATACTCTACGTCCATGAGTCCCCCAGATTTGCTACTTTACCTTATGGCAAATCTATTTATAAAAATGCTTGGCTAAATAAATAGGTTTTGAGCCTAGACTTAAACACTGATACTGTGTCTGAGTCCCGAACACTATTTGGAAGACTATTCCATAATTTTGGGGCTTTGTAAGAAAAAGCTCTGCCCCCAGCTGTAGTTTTCATAATACGCGGTACTGACAAGCAGCCTGCAGAGTAGTATTTTAAAATCAATGCGAAATTTCACAGGGAGCCAATGTAGTGAAGATAGGATAGGGGTGATATGCTCATATCTTCTGGTTCTAGTGAGGACTCTTGCTGCTGCATTCTGGACTAGCTGAAGCTTGTTTATGCACCAAGCAGACCGTAAGGGATTACAATAGTCCAACCTAGAAGTGATAAAAGCATGAACTAGTTTTTCTGCATCGTTTAGCGACAATATATTTCTTATCTTGGCAATATTTCTGAGGTGAAAGAATGCTATCCTGGTGATATTATCTACATGAGCTTCAAATGAAAGGCTGGAATCTATAATCATGCCGAGGTCTTTTACTGTTGCACTTGATGGAACATAAAGGCCATCTAAAGTTATGGTGTGATCTAAGATTTTACTTCTACCTGTATGCGGTCCTATGACTAGAACTTCTGTCTTATCCGGATTAAGCAGAAGGAAGTTAATTAGCATCCAATTTCTTATGTCCTGCACACATTGCTCAACTTTAGTAAGATGGTTTTTCTCATCAGGTTTTGTTGAGACGTATAGCTGTGTGTCGTCAGCATAACAATGAAAACTAATACCATGCTTACGGATTATGTTTCCCAGTGGAAGCATGTTAAAGGAAAAAAGTAGTGGGCCTAAAACTGAACCCTGCGTAACGCCAAACTCCACTAGAGAACATGCAGAATAATCACCATTTAAGTCTACATACTGATAACGATCGGTCAAATAGGATCTGAGCCAGGAGAGGGCTGTACCCTTAATTCCTACTACATTTTCTAATCTGTGAAGAAGAATAGCATGATCAATGGTGTCAAAAGCTGCACTGAGGTCGAGTAATACAAGCATAGTTACACAACCCTGATCAGAGGCCAATAGGAGGTCATTTATACTTTATCGACTGCTGTTTCTGTGCTGTGATGAGGCCTAAATCCTGACTGATACAGTTCATGTATGCCATTTCTATGTAGATATGAGCATACCTGCTCTGCTACTATTTTTCCAGAATCTTAGAGATAAAGGGGAGGTTTGATATTGGCCTGTAATTGGACAGCTGACAGGGGTCGAGGTCAGGTTTCTTAATTATTGGTTTGATATCTGCTAATTTAAAAGATTTTGGAACATAACCAATGCTGAGTGAGGAATTAATTATTCTCAACAGCGGTTCTGTTATTACTGGTACTATCTATTTAAGAAAATGTGTCGGTATAGGATCTAATATACAGGTTGATGAATTTGCAGAAGAGATGAGTGAAATTAGTTAATTCTCTTCAAGGGGATTAAAGTATTCTAGGTTTGAATCTGACATGGCTAGGTTAACATCTGTATCAATTACATTGTTCGGTTTCAAAGCCTCAATTTTATGCCTGATATTTACAATTTTATTATTAAAAAAGTTCATGAAGTCCTCACTATTGCATGATGTTGTTGTGGAGATTTCTGTAGTGGTCTTATTTCTGGTTAATTTGGCTACGGTATTAAATAAAAATCTAGGATTATTTTTATTTTCTTCTATAAGAGTGGAGAGATACGTTGATCTAGCTACACTAAGGGCTTTCCTATAGTTCAGGATGCTCTCTTTCCATGCTATTTGAAATACTAACAATTTAGTTTGACGCCATTTACGTTCTAATTTCCGAGCGGTCTGTTTTAAAGTGCGCGTGTGATCGTTATACCAGGGAGCGAGTTTCTCATCTCTAATAATTTTTCTTTTAGCTGGAGCTACATTATCTAAGGTACAACGAAATGTCGACTCTAAATATTCAGTCGCCTGATCGAGTTCTGTGGGGTCAGACGGTGACCTAATCGAAGTTGGAAATTAGTTCATTCTCTTCAAGGGGAGTAAAGTATTCTAGGTTCCGATCTGACATGGCTAAGTTAACATCTGTATCAATTACATTGTTCAGTTTCAAAGCCTCAATTTTATGCCTAATATTTACAATTTTATCATTAAAAAAGACGGTGACCTAATCGAAGTTGGTAACTCTGGGATATTACTGATAAAACTCTGTGTGGTAGTTGATGTGAATGTACATTTAATACGGTAGCGCGGTGCTGTGCGTACATTATCACTGTGACACACTTGAATGGAGACAAGATAGTGATCTGAGATAATATCAGACAGTGGAATTGTAAATACATTTCTTATACTTAATCCGAAGAATATTATTAAGTCTAAAGTGAGACCTGCTTTATGAGTGGGTCCTACTACACACTGATTTACGCCTACAGAGTCCAGTATGGACATAAATGCTGTTCTCAGAGGGTCTTCTGTATTCTCAAAATGAATGTTAAAATCTCCGGCAATTAACGCTTCATCTACAGAAATGACCAGGTCTGAGATGAAATCCGCAAATTCACTAAGAAATTCAGAATACGGCCCTGGAGGTCTGTAAATTATAATTAGTGGAATCGACTGAGCTGACTTAATATACTTAAGTACACTTATGTTACTATAAAGAATTTCAAATGAGTTAAATTTGTGTCCATGTTTTTGTACGATAGACAGATTATCATTATGAATAACTGCGACGCCTCCTCCTCTACCAGTTAACCTAGGCTGGTGTATGTAGCTGTATCCAGGAGGACTAGCTTCATTTAGAGCTACATACTCATCCTGTTTAACCCATGTTTCAGTTAAACAGAGTATATCAAATGCCTGATCTGTGATAATTTCATTAACAATAACTGCTTTTGATGTGAGAGATCTAATATTTAACAATCCTAGCTTCAGATCAGAGGTGCCGGCTGCGCATTCAGTATGATCGGAGTTTGTGGTCTTTATGTTAATTAAATTATTAAAACAGACTTTCTGAGTCTTTCTACATTTTTGCTTAGCTCGGGGAACAGACACAGTCTCAATAAGGTGAACCCTGAGTGACGACTCTATGCAGCTAGCAGACGGTTGGTTTAGCCTGTCTGTCTGCTCCCTGGCCTGGGCTCTGGATTGTCACCGATTAACTAGACCTCTACTGAGACTATGAGCTATACTACAGGAAATGAGAGCAGCACTTTCCCGAGTGGGATGGACACCGTCCCGCCCTAACAGGCCAGCTTTGCCCTCAAAGGTCTTCCAATTGTCTATAAAGCCCACATTATTTTTGGAGCACCACCTGGACATCCAGCGGTTCAGCGACCATAACCTGCTGTAAGCTACTGTATGTCGCCACGTCTCATTGGGATGGAACGAGAGCATATTACTTCATATTAGAGAATATAATGCTCTACTCCCTTGGCTACGCCAACCTCCCATTCATGGAGTGAAAACACATTATGTCGGCAACACAGCTTTCTGCTAAGTCTGTCTTTCCATTTTACAGGAATAGGTGAATCGCCAAAATCAATTTCAGATGGATCTACCTCTTCATATGCTTGACTTTTCACCCGCGGACTTGCCAATTCAGCAGTCTGGACTTTACCCAGAGGCGTACCTCAGAGTATGCTAACCTCTTTCTTAGTCTCATTCTGTATTAACAAGGAGAAACAACTAGGGTCAATGGCACTAACTGGAGCTACCATGGGCTGAACCATTACACCTTGCGGCATTGGTGTGGCATCACTTGCCTCCACCACAACAATACCCTTTGGCGTTGGCTTGCAGAAGTCCACTTGGCATGGCACACAACAAGACTCTTGAGGCGGGAGGGACAGCGGATCAGGGCCCATCCACCTCACCAAGCCCACCGTGTCATCTGTGTCCCAATCACTAAGGCTGTGTGAAACAGGGTCCCTCTTGGGCCCTACACTGCTGACATTCAATGCACGAGCCAGGGCGTCACTCTTCGAATGACCACATAAAGCAGCAAGTCTATGGAACAAACTAGCATTGGTGCCCAGAATGACAGGGACCTGGTCTGGTGTGTTAGGCCCAGGACAAATCAACGCTAACACAGCTAATGTCTCTGGTTTACCAACAAGCTCTTTTGGGAACTGCATGTCAACCACAACATATCCTAAATATGGGTAACTTGTATCACTATTGATTCCCCAGATGGCTATGCCAGATACTGGTAGTATGGGTATACCTGCTAAGTAGTTCTCATACCATTTCTCAAAAATGATGGTCACCTGTGACCCACTATCCAAAATAGCAGTACAGGGCTGACCATTCACCTTAACCTGCACAGTAGATGGGGGACCAATAAGACCCTCCGGAAACGGATTTGTTGTCTTAGCGTGCACTGTCTGTTTCTTGGAAAAGCAGTTAGCGGTTTCGCTACTAGATCTACTGTCAGGGACACACTCATCCTTGGCTTTTTTAAGTGAAGCTATAAGCCTCCTAATCACTTTTTTCTTGTTCTCATCAGAGGAGCACCTGGTGGTCGATATGGTCATCTTCCCCACACCTGTAATCCAAGCGGACATCAACTCGATAGCTCTGCCTTTGCCTAGGAGAACCACAATCAGCAGGCTTAGTTCCAACAGCAGCGACTGTGGCTGCTGGCTCAACTACATTAACTCCCTTAGACTTTAATTTGTAGCTTAATCTCCTAACATTCTTACTTAAGGCAAAAGCTACAGATCTGTTGTGGCCAGATTGGTGCATCTGGACCGTTGACGGGGGAGCGACAGCTCTCTCAGTAGACTGTCTCTTACTCATCTCAACCACTTGAGTTCTTAAAGCTTTAAAATCAGCCTTCAGTCCTTCAATGTCTACGCTCATCTCTGCAGATTCATCTCGAGTAGCAACATTCCGAACACGAGCATTCACTCTTTGTCGAGTTCGCTGGTGCTCTTTTTCCATTCTAATCTCAGAAAGCAAATCAAGAAAATTGGGAGGATCAGTCCATCTCTCCTTCAGCCGTAGCTGCAGTAACATCAAGTCTGAATCAATTGCTGCAAAGTAATTGTTCTACTCTCACCCTATCTTTATCTAGTGCTGAAATACCACCTCTCTTCACTACTTTGGCCAGACAGGGTTCAATCCTCCGAACATAGTCTGACAATTTCTCACCAGCCTTCTATTGAATGAGACAAAAGGAGAAATAAAGGTCTTCAGCAGACTCTGCTGATCCAAATGCACTATCCAGTGCATCTAGGAACTCTTTGGCAGTGGCACCTTGCTCACCGAGTCGCAAAGACTTCACAACCTCTAAGGCAGGCCCTCTCAAACACTCCAGGATTTGACATCTCTTTTCTTGCTCAGCCAATTCACTCTCTTGAACCATTAAAGTGGCCTGTTCAAGCCAGTACTCCACAGAATCCTCCCAAGTGGGAGTAGGAGTGATGCCTGAAAAAATCCGGAAACGTCGATAACCATACCCATCAGTCTGCCTTTTGCTAGTTCGGCTGACTACATCAACCATAGCATGCAAAACCGACTCGTCAGGCCCTCGTGGAGGAGCAGAGGGACTGCACAAACCTTGCAGGTCAACTAGGGTCTTACCCTCAGCCATTAGAAAGTCCCTCAACTTAGCTGAAAAATCTTCAGGGGCAGCAGGGGCTTGGCCAACTGTCACAATTTTCCACACAGCATCACTATCAGCAGGCCTAACTTCAGGGGGAGTCGGGTTAGGATTTATCACTTCTCTACATTCGCAAAGAACTAAAAGACCATCAGCATCGCTGCTAAATCTCCTACCCCACACTCGGATACGTCCCCAAAACCGTACGGCATGTAGGATGTCTTCAATCTGGCCTACTGCTAGATCTTCACTAACACCAACCACCAATATAGCATGGCTGACATTAATACTCTCTCCCCTGCACCACTGCACTAGCTCAGTGTGGTAATCCATTTCAATAACAAAACTATGCCACTAAACAGCACACTATAAAACAGCATTAAAAGCCTTCATTTTCTTTATAAATGAAAATATGGTTCCTTGAACCTCAAAACTCCTTCCCTTCACACAGGAGAAATTAGGTATAAAAATAAAATGAATGCTCTTTCACACAAACTATAAACACTAAACATCAAACAGTCAAATAAACAAGAAGAAGAAGAAGAAGAAGAATATTCAATTATTGTCACATGTACTTTTTACAGCACAGCGAAATTTCTTCTTCGCATATCCCAATTAGGAAACTGGGGTCAGAGCGCAGGGTCAGCCAGCTTACAGCGCCCCTGGAGCAGATAGGGTTAAGGGCCTTGCTCAAGGGCTCAACAGTGGCAACTTGCCGATGCTGGGGTTCGAACCCCCGACCTTCCGATCAGTAACCCAGAAACCCACAGCCTTAACCGATTGAGCCACCATTGCCACGATTGAGCAAACAATTGTCTGCACTCAATGTAAATCAGTTTCAATAAACCCCTATGCCGGCAGTAACTAAATTAAACAGTCAAAACCTCGTTGCAGGCCTGATTCCGATGCTTGGGAGCGGTGAGACCCTAAACCATGCGCGGTTGCTTCACTCTAGGAGCAAACAAAATGGAGCAGGTACCTGACGTTTCAGAAGAGGGGAAATGACGTTTCTCACGCGGACTCGCTCCGACACCCAACCCTTGTCGGCTTCACCTTATCCAGATGAAACATTGAGTTCGCTGTCTCAGCACTGCAGTCGGAGGTCCTTGTGCACCGAGGATAAAACCGCGTCGAAATAACGTAGTCAAAATGGCGGTCGGGTGTCTCCCGAAGGCACGCTCTCTCGGCGGGTTAAACTCGGCGAATATTCCACGCACACAGTCGCCAATAATACAGTTTATCAGTTCGGTAAACTTATATCAGCATCAGTCCACCTCTAAAGCCTAGATGCGGGAAATATCTGTGTAATCCTTTGTCTTAGTTAGCAGACTAACCGTCTGCTCTTCCCGGATTCCTCCTCAAAATTCCCTGCCTCCCCACTACCCGATTAGGGTGCAAAGGTCACCATACACTGTTTAACCAATAAAAAGGAACATTTAAACATTCAAATAAAATACAGGCCTCCAGAAATTAAATACATGTCAGCATAGTACATTCAGAAATTATATTTCTCAACATCATACAAGTGAAAATAAAACACATATATATATATACACATAGCACAGGGCTACACTCTCCCCCTCTTAACGGGTTTCCATGTACCAAACCAAACTCATGAACATGAGACATGAACAATGAACATTTAACCAATCTTTATGACTACACCGCTATGGACTATAGTCAATGGCTGGTCTTTAGGTCTTCCGACCTCATCATACGTCAGTCGTATAACAGGTTTAACAGGCCTCTTCTCTCTTCTAAAGGAACTTCTTTGACGCTGAACGTACTCAACAGTTAATACTGGAGAATTCCTCTCATATACAGTACCATTCATTTGCCCAACTGGTGCTTCTGCATCATTAGCAGTGTTCACTTCATCACCACTCGTGTCGGCAAGGACATTATCAGCATCTGAAATTACATCAGGCTCAACATCATTTTCCATATGTTCAGACACACTCTGGTAACACATCATTCTGAGTCCTTTCAGAGACAGGATCCCTAAAATCAGCAAGCTCCGACCTCCATCTGAACATGGGTCGTACTTCAGACTCAGATTCACTAGCCTCATCATCCCCTCGATGACTAGTGTTTTCTCTACATGACTCCTTTAACACAGACTTTTTCTGAGTCCTAGTAACCGGTCTCCTGGTAAGCTGTCGAACATCTGACTCCTCAGATACTCTAACTAAACTACCAATTGGCAAAATGTTGTCTCTGTGAATGGTTCTCGGCTTTCCCATACCACTCTCCGGCTTCACCCTATAGACAGGCAAATCAGGAAGCTTTTCCATCACTACATAAGGTGAAGAGTTCCACCTACTCTGCAACTTATGTTTCCCTTTTAACCCCAAGTTCTTCAAGAGCACTCGATCACCCTTGGCTAGTACTTGGTTACGCAAGACTCTTTCATAGTTTCTTTTGTTTCTCAAGTGAACCTGTGTTGCAGACTTTTCCGCAAATCCATATGCACTCTGTAAATCCCTTTTCAGTTCCTCCACACAACGTGAATGACTGATTGCTTCTCTTTCCTCAGTCCCAAAGCACACATCAATAGGCAATCTAGCATATATACACATAGCACACGGCTACATCTTGATATATAATGCATTAAATGGTCTCGCGCTGCAGTATCTGAGCGAATTGCAAGTGTCTTACGATCCGCCACGCCTACTTCGATCAACGGATGCAGGCTGCTTGACAGTACTGCGTATTATGAAAATTACAGCTGGGGGCAGAGCTTTTTCTTACAAAACCCCCAAATTATGGAATAGTCTTCCAAATAGTGTTCGGGCACTCAGACACAGTCTCAGTGTTTAAGTCTAGGCTAAAAACCTATTTATTTAGCCAAGCATTTTTATAAATACATTTGCCTTAGGTAAAGGAGCAGATCTGGGGGACTCATGCAGTGGTGTCAAACGTATTCACATTCATTACTTGAGTAGAAGTATAGATTCTAGGGTTTAAAAAGACTTCTTTAGAAGTTGAAGTATCAACTCAAGCTTTTTACTCAAGTAAAAATATATACTGCACTAACACCTCATAAAAAAAAGAAAAGAAAAATGTGTAGTTTTTTGTTTTATTTTTTAATGGCCATAGTGATTTGGAATACTGTATATGGCAATTGAAAAAGAATGCATTTTAGTGCAATGCAAACACATTAAAGAACCATATATGTGTACTACTGAGCATTAACATGTTTTATGGAGAAGAAGGTATGATAACTACTTGCCTATAAGTATTTTAATGGTGCAAAAAGTCAAACTTCAGAGGCATGTCATTGGTAACCTTTATTGGAATGTAAATGTACATCCAAGCTTAGGAATCTGTGAGGGCAACATACAAGAAAATTATGCCGCTTTTCCACTGCATACAGTTCAGTACAGCTCACTTTTGGGGGGTTTTCCACTGGGAACAGTACCTGGTACCTGTTCCTTTTTTTTAGTACCCCCTCAGTCGAGATTCCAAGCGCGCCAAACCGTTACCAAAACGTGAAGTGTAAACTCTGCTGGTCACTGATGCTGGCCGGAGAAAATCGTTAAATAAAATCATTACTGCGTCACTGAACTTGCGACACGAGACACAACAGAACCGCTATATTAGAACAGCCAGCGAAGGATCGGACGCAATGCAACCATGGGGGGGGGGGGGGCGCAATCCAGTGTCTTCTTGTGCCAGTCCCAAGTCTGGATAAATGCAGAGGGTTGTGTCAGGAAGGGCATCCGACGTAAAACATTTGCCAAATCAATGATGCGAATCAGAAATATCATTTCCATACCGGATCGGTCGCGGCCCGGGTTAACAACGACCGCCACTGGTGCTGTTGACTTACAGGGTGCCGGTGGAAATTGGGCTACTGTTGGTCGAAGAAGGAGAGGAGGAAGGCGTGTTCGAAAGCAGAGAGAGAATAGGAAAGGCAAGAGTTTAGGAGTGAAAGTAGGGACCTTGAATGTTGGGACCATGACAGGGAAGGGAACAGAGTTGGTTGATATGATGCAGAGGAGGAAGGTGGATATCCTGTGTGTCCAAGAGACCAGGTGGAAAGGTAGCAAGGCTAGAAGCTTAGGATCAGGGTTCAAATTGTTTTACCATGGTGTGGATAGGAAAAGAAATGGAGTAGGAGTTATTCTGAAAGAGGAGTTTGTAAGGAATGTCCTAGAGGTGAAGAGAGTATCAGATAGGGTGATGCGTCTGAAGCTGGAAATTGATGGTGTGATGTTCAATGTTGTTAGTGGTTATGCTCCACAGGTAGGATGTGTGTTAGAAGAGAAGGAGAAATTCTGGAGTGAGTTAGATGAAGTGATGCAGAGCATCTCCAGAGGTGAGAGAGTTGTGATTGGTGCAGACTTCAATGGACATGTTGGGGAAGGGAACAGGGTGATGAAAATGTGATGGGCAGGTTTGGTCTTCAGGACAGGAATGTAGAAGGACTACATGATGGTGGTGGACTTTGCAAAGAGGATGGAAATGGCAGTAGTAAATACTTTCTTCCAGAAGAGGCAGGAACATAGGGTGACATATAAGAGCGGAGGCAGAAGCACTCAGGTGGACTACATCTTGTGTCGACGTTGTAATCTGAAAGAGATTAGTGACTGCAAAGTGTTGGTAGGGGAGAGTGTAGCCAGACAACAGAGAATGGTGGTGTGTAAAATAACCCTGGTGTTGAGGAAGGTGAAGAGGACAAAGGCAGAGCAGAGGACAAAGTGGTGGAAGCTGAGAAAGGAAGAATGTTGTGTAGTCTTTAGGGAGGAGTTGAAACAAGCTATGGGTGGTCAGGAGGTGCTTTCAGTTGACTGGACAAATACAGCCAATGTGATCAGGGAGACAGGTAAGAGGATACTTGGTGTATCATCAGGTAAGGGAAAAGGAGACAAGGAGACTTGGTGGTGGAATGAGGAAGTCCAGGAGTGTATACAGGGAAAGAGGCTAGCTAGGAAGAAGTGGGACTCTGAGAGGACTGAAGAGAGTAGACAGGAGTACAGGGAGATGCACCGTAAGGTGAAGGTAGAAGTGGCAAAGGCCAAACAAAGAGCATATAAGGACTTGTATGCTAGGCTGGACAGTAAGGAGGGAGAGGTGGATCTGTACAGGTTGGCGAGGCAAAGAGATAGAGATGGGAAGGATGTGCAGCAGGTTAGAGTGATTAAAGATAGAGATAGAAATGTACTGACAGATGCCAGGAGGGTGATGGGAAGATGGAAGGAGTACTTTGAGGAGTTGATGAATGAGGAAAACGAAAGAGCACAAAGAGTAGAAGATGACTGTTGTGGAGCAGGAAGTAGCAAATATTAGTAAAAGTGAGGTGAGAAGGGCGTTGAAGAGGATGAAGAGTGGAAAGGCTGTTGGTCCTGATGACATACCTGTGGAGGTATGGAAGTGCTTAGGAGAGGTGGCAGTAGAGTTTCTGACTAGTTTGTTTAACGAGATCTTGGAGAGTGAGAGGATTCCAGAGGAGTGGAGGAGAAGTGTATTGGTGCCGATTTTTAAGAACAAGGGAGATGTGCAGAGCTGTGGCAATTACAGAGGTATAAAGCTAATGAGCCATACAATGAAGCTGTGGGAAAGAGTAGTGGAAGCTAGCTTAAGGGCAGAGGTGAGAATTTGTGAGCAGCAATATGGTTTTATGCCTAGAAAGAGTACATCAGATGCAGTATTTGCTTTGAGGATGCTGATGGAGAAGTACAGAGAAGGTAATAAAGAGTTGCATTGTGTCTTTGTAGATTTAGAGAAAGCGTACGACAGGGTGCCGAGAGAGGAGCCGTGGTGTTGTATGAGGAAGTCTGGAGTGGCAGAGAAGTATGTTAGAGTGGTGCAGGACATGTATGACAGTTGTAAGACAGTGGTGAGATGTGCTGCAGGTGTGACAGAAGAGTTCAAGGTGGAGGTGGGTCTGCATCAAGGATCGGCTCTAAGCCCCTTTTTGTTTGCTCTAGTGATGGACAGGACGACAGATGAAGTTAGACAGGAGTCTCCATGGTCTATGATGTTTGCAGATGGCATTGTGCTTTGTAGCGAGAGCAGGGAACAGGTAGAGGAAAATTTGGAGAGGTGGAGGTACGCTCTGGAAAGCAGAGGAATGAAGGTTAGCCGCAGCAAGACGGAATACATGTGTGTGAATGAGAGGGACCCAAGAGGAACAGTGAGGCTACGGGGAGCAGAGGTAAAGAAGGTGCAGGATTTTAAGTACTTAGGGTCAACGGTCGAGAGCAACGGAGAGTGTTCAAAGGAGGTGAAGAGACGAGTACAGGCAGGTTGGAATGGGTGGAGAAAAGTGTCAGGTGTGTTGTGCGATAAAAGAGCATCAGCGAGAATGAAAGGAAAGGTGTACAGGACAGTGGTGAGACCAGCAATGCTCTACGGCTTAGAGACAGTGGCACTGAAGAAAAGACAGGAGGCAGAGCTAGAGGTAGCAGAGCTGAAGATGTTGAGGTTCTCTTTGGGAGTGACAAGGATGGATAGGATCAAGAATGAGTTCATCAGAGGGACAACCCATGTGAGATGTTTTGGAGATAAAGTCAGAGAGGCCAGACTGAGGTGGTTTGGACATGTTCAGAGGAGAGATTGTGAATATATCGGTAGAAGGATGCTGAGGTTGGAACTGCCAGGCAGGAGGTCTAGAGGAAGACCAAAGAGGAGATTCATGGATGCAGTGAGAGAGGACATGAAGCTAGTTGGTGTGAGAGAAGAGGATGCAGAGGATAGGGTTAGATGGAGGCAGATGATTCGCTGTGGCGACTCCTGAAAGAGAACAGCCGAAAGACAAAGAAGAAGAAGAAGAAGAGAAGGATCGGACGTACCTTTTTGTATTAACCAAAAATTTTCTTTGGCTGCCATCAGCCTCTTTTGAAACAAACTCCTTCATCTTACTGTTAAAAACATCCACATGCCGAGAATGAAGAACACCATTCCGTCGATATGCTCCATTGTTGTGTGCTTGTTTATGATGATGTCACGGCAGTAGAGGTGGCGTAACTATAACGACACGTGAATAAAAGCGGCTGTAAGGATTTCTTGGTTTTTGGTAGACCCCCTTTTTGCAGGCCCACTCTAAAGCGGTACTTGTCATGATTCACGTCCTGTCTGCACTTTTTCCCACGCTGTCACCGTCTACACGTGACTTTGTTTTTCTTACCTGTCTCGTGTCTTTTTCCCATGGTCCCTTCTCCGCCCCTCCTGCGCACCTGTTTCCTATCTTCCGCTGATTGTTCCAGTGATTTAAGCACACGCTGCTCAGATCGCTGGATTATCTTGTGTTTTTCGTGCCTCGATTTTCTCACGTTTATTTTCTCTACTGATCTCACGTTGCCAAGCTCGCTATGTTTCTTGTTTTTGCTTTCGGTTTCTCGTCTCGGTTTTGTTTGCCTCGCTCTTTGATCTCCCGGTTTTGACCTCGCGCTTCCCTGTTTTGACCACGGCTTTTGTCTCTCGTTTTTTTGGATTGTCACCTCGCTGCTTGATTTCCCGGTTACCGATTTAACGCTTCCTTTTCTGACTATGGCTCTCGTTTTACGAATTGGCTTAGACGCTGCGCTGACTGATCTCCCGGCATTGACCTCCGCTTCCGCATTCCTACCTCGCTCTCGCCTGACATTGTAAGACTTCATCTGCACTTGGATTCACCTCGTTCCGCTCTGCGCCGTGACAGAATAATCCAGCCAGCGATATGAATCCAGCAGATGTTGACTGCATGAAAGCAGCACTGGAGAGTCAGAGTGCACTTCTTGGAGCTCACCACCAGGGGCTGCTCAGCACCAAGCAAACCCTTGCTGATGTCACGACCCAGCTCCAAAGGATCCAGCTCTCTCCAACGCGACATGGGGACTCCATCATGCAACCCTCCACATTCTCCACCGAACGCTCCAATGTGGCATACAGTATGGAATAACGCTGCTCTCAGGACGGGCTCGAGAATGGAGCACTGCTCTCTGGGACTCTCATGACCCCTGCTGCTCTAACTACGAGGACTTCGCTAAAGAGATGAAGAGGGTGTTTGATCGCTCATGTCACGGAAGGGACGCAGGTCACAAACTGTTAAAGCTTCACCAAGGCTCGCGCTCGGCCTATGATTACGCGATAGAATTCCAGACCCTAGCTCTCTCCAGCGGGTGGAATAATCGTGATTTGAGTGATGTTTTCTTTGAAGGACTGACAGAAGCACTTCAGGATGAGCTAATCTCTTGTGAACTTCCGTCATCACTCCAATACCTCATGGATCTGGCCGGCCGAGTGGATTCACGTCTCCGCCTTCGGAGAGTGGCCAGGATTGCACCACCTAGAGCCCTCTCGCGACCCCACCCTCAGGTGGAACCAATACAACTGGGCAGAACCCGCGTCTTGCCAGAGGAGCGATGGCGTCGCCGAGTGGAGGGAGCCTGCTCCTACTGTGGTAATTTGAACTATTTACTTAAGAACTGTCCATTAAGGAGGAAGAGCCCTCAGGTTCAGCTGGGAGCACTGTAGGGAACTTCTCCAAAGAGACCTCCAGACCAACGGCGACTGCTCCCCATCCTCCTCATCCACGAACAACGAACCCACCTGGTGCAGGCACTGATCGACTCCAGTTCGGACCGTAACTTAATCAATGCCGCCTCAGCCAAGGGCCTGGGAATCCCTGCTCTGCCTTTGGAGACTCATCTCAAGGTTCAGGCCATTGATGGGAGCCCACTCCCTTCTATCACTCACAGGATCCCTCTTCTCAGTCTAAGGGTCTCAGGCAACCATTCTGAGCAGACTTCGCTATCTACACTGTAAAAACTGGGACTGGGGTGAAGTAATATTTAATAGAAAATTTGATTAACCTTTACACTATTAAAAAGAGTACAGCTAGTTTTAAACAACATTAAGCTTAATTCAGCAAATTTTGATAAACATTTAATTTATTTTACTAAATTTTTGTTGAAAATACTTAGACTAAATAAACTGAGTAGAAATTAAGTGAGGAAAATTAAAGTCTCAAAAAAAAAGGTGGATTTAACTCAAAACACACTCTAATTTTAATCAACATCCACTTCCGCCTGAATCGCGCCACATGGACATGAACCAAGCAGAGGCTTGTTGGACTGCGTTGTCACATATCAAATAAAGACCTCAAGGTAAGATGTTTTCTCTCATTTTTAATGAATAAATGTCTAGTAGCAATGTTGGTGTTAATGCAATTTGACAGACTAACATTAGTTCATTTCATTGCACATGAGCTGCCGAAGCTAATATGGTTAACAAGTGCTCAAAGTATATTTAATTAACTGAAGTCATGTTAATGCTGAAGTTAGGTTAAATTACTGCTGCTGAATCTGTGAAAAACAAAGTCTTTGCATTTAGTTTGTGGTGTAACAGGTGACGGACATCTTAATTTGCTTCAGGTCAAGGATAGGACTGAGGAAGGCCGTCTAACTTTATAAAACTGTTAATAACATACCCTTCTAATTAAAAATTATCTGCATAAAACATGACACTAATGTCCCCTTCTATGTTTTACCGATAGTAGTGGCAGCATTGCATCTCTTCTCCTACCCCAAGTCAAAGTATTAGCAAAGTTACCACATGAGAGCACAAAATGCACATTACAGGGCAAATAAACGTAAATAAATCAGTGTTAATTTGTTCACAATAAGTATTCTGTGACGACGTTTTAATTAATGACGAAATTTTAACGATTTTTATTTTTATAATATAACATTAATATTCCCATCTCAACGCGCCGAAGTTTTCCCTTTTTTTTTTTTTTAAAAACCAATCGTTTGCATGTATCCGTTTGAACGTGCAAATCCTCTCTCTCATTGGACGAGAATCTATCCAGCAAGTCAGGTATCGTAAAGCCGGGCACCTGTTAGCATGCTGCTAACCAAGTCAACGGTGCTGTTAGCTTAAAGTCCGACACGATAATGAACGACATGGCAGCCGTAAGTTCACCAGCGGCCTGTCAGGTGGGAAGAAAGAGGAGACATGATGCGGGTGGGGAAAAAAACCCCCCCCCGTTTGTCTCTCTCTCTCGACAAACCGCAAGACACGCCACCCTACAGTGTATGGCAAGGTAGATAAAATACAGTATAAGCTAACGTTGTGTATATAATGTTAGGTAAATGTTATCGTGTTTTAGTGACTGCTTCGCCTTCGAAACCAGCGATAATCACCTCATAGCGGGTCTATCACGCTGTGTGTCCGGTTAATGTTAGTTACAGGGAATATTAGCCACTCCAGACCTCTCGGTAGTAAATTTTCTAAAATGTCTACATGATGTACAGTAACAGTCAAAAGTTTGGACACCATTTAACTGAATGTGAAAGTGTGTGCTAACTTTTGACTGGTACTGTACTCTATCTGAATCTCACATGTTCTAAATATCTTTTGTCATAAAGTCTTTAACATTTGACTGAGTTACTTCTGATAAGTTCCCTGTTTTAGATTTTTTTATACTGTCAGTGACTGTAATTTGAATGTATGAACAGAAATGTATATGTATTTCTTTTACAGGTGCATATGCAGTGTCTGACTGTCTCTTATCTACAGGTATTTATATACACCATACATACAATGTGATAAAGACTATATATTTTTTGTGAAAAGGCACAGAATGTCTATCATGTAATACAGGAAAAGGTTGATGATCAATATTGTATAGATTTCAAAGTAAAGCTAGGGCTATTGATGTTAATGCAGATCACAACTTGGATGGCAGATTTCCAAAACCCAATAAACAGCTGTTATTTTGTGCTTTTTCCTTGAAGTTCCAAGTGGGTTACACACCTCGAAGCCATGAACATAAACAATTATAGACAGTCATGTTTTTTTCCTGCAAGTCATTTTGCTTGAAAAATAAACCATGGATTGCAGACAGTCCTACTCTGTATCATTCAACAAGGGTTCTGTTTGCCTATATGCAGTGTCAGGGATTTCATAATCAAACTGGACTGTATGATGATATTCACAGTGAGGACCAGAAGTATTTGGACAGATCATTTTGGCTCTGGACACCACCGCAATGGATTTGGAATGAAAGGTCCTGCTTATCGTGTAATAGCTTTAATTTAAGGGCTTGGCCTTCCTATTTTTTATGTTTACAAAACCTCTGTATTTGCTCTTTTGTTAAGTCTTTTGTTGATTGTTGTCACTGTCACAGATGTCCCTACCTCTGGGAAGGTGTTTTTGTTCTTGACAGCTGTTCTAAAGGGCTTTTTCTTTAGCAGAGAAGAATTCTTCTGTAATCCATCACAGTTGTTTTCCATGGTCTTCCAGACTTTTGATGTTCCTGACCTCACCAGTCTCTTCTGTCTTTTTTAAGAATGCACCAAATAGTTCATTTGCGCACACCTAATGTTTTTATTTCTCTGATGGATTCATTTTAGTTTTTTAGCCTAATGATGCTTGTTCCCTGGCAGTAACAGGTCTTTAGACTTCACATTGTTAACAGCAACAGGTTCCTAATGCAACACTTAGAATAAACTCTAGACCTTTTATCTGCTGACTTGTAAATGAACTCAAGAGAAAATACACCCCTGGCCATGGAACTGCTGAGGAGCAAGCTATCCCAATATTTTTGTGCCACCAAAAATAGGTGTCTTTGTACGAAAATGTCTGTAATGCCTACACAGTTCAACCTTTCCCCCCCCCCCCCCTCTCTCTCTCTCTCTCTCTCTCTCTCTCTCTCTCTCTCTCGACCAAAAAAATAAAAAAATTAATGCCGACAGTCTCCACTTTAAGCACATCTCTTCATTTCATTCCAAATCCATGGTGGTGTACACAGCACAAACGATATTGTTACTGTCCAGATACTTCTGGTCCTATCTTTACTTACTGCTTCAGTGCAAAGCTCATTCTGCAATCTATTTTCTTGGAGAGTTACAGTAACTACAGTATTAATTACAGTAACATGATATTGGTTTATAATGTTTTTTTTTTGTTTTGTTTTGCCATTTCAGGTCCCAAACAATGCTGCTTGATGGAGTACGTAGGGGAACTAGATCAACTTACAGTATGAAAGACGTAAGTGAATACAAATGTAAAATCAGTAAAAAAAAAAAAAAAATTGTCTATTGCCTCAAAAGTTGGCGTTTTCACAGGATGCTA
This sequence comes from Channallabes apus, assembly GCA_030522415.1. Taxonomy (NCBI): domain Eukaryota; kingdom Metazoa; phylum Chordata; class Actinopteri; order Siluriformes; family Clariidae; genus Channallabes; species Channallabes apus. Next base: position 21,421,656 of record CM060117.1, on the reverse strand, counting down.
AGGATGACTGCAGTAATATGTTACCTACAAAATGTTTAAGCTCTGAAACTTATATTTCTCTTTTACTCTCTCTCTCTCTTACTTTGTAAAAATAAAATGGCTTTATTTTTATATGCATATTTCATTAGTTGCCAAGTTGACAAATATTTGTATGAGATTTTACACTGAACATTTCTAACACTTAATTAGGACAAGATGCATACTTAATTATGATAAAGATCATGTTTCATGGATAATTTACGTAGGAGGTCTAAATGATGTGATCTAAGTTAAGATATAGTAAACTATTCACCAGGACATAAGAACACCAGGGGAATGTGGGTTATGTCTACATGAATGGATCTTTTTGAATAGAGGTTTCCAATCTCAAATATGTTTTTTGTTTTTGTTTCACCAGAATGCTGATGGAGACAGAGTGTTGTCTCCTCACAACACAAATGATGAAAATCTATGATCAAGAACATTGTGTCAGAAGAACCAGAGGACACTGGGATCATAATTGAGGGGGGTAAAAGTTCTGAAATTCTTGCTGCGTGCTGGTATGCACTGGATCATGCACTGACGTATGCACTGGATCTTGCCCTTTTAAGAATCTGTTCTTATAGCTGGACTGTGGGAGGATGTCTCCAAAAGTTCCCAAAAGCTTAAAAAGTTCTTTAAAATAAGCTTCTTGCTTAAGTCAAGGGACTCTTTAACTTTTCTTAAGAAATGTCATATTTTTGTAAAAAAAAAATTGCAAACATATATGTATATAATTTTGTTTTAAGCCTCACCAAACCTGTTTACAATTAAAAATGTTGTAAGTATTAATCTTGTGCATTCTGCCTGTACTGTACAGTATGTATCTGAGCGATGCTAACCAAGTGGTCTCAGAATGTGTTTTGGCATTTTGCAGGTAAACATTTTTGTTTCCAAGTTGCAAAAATAAATTGTTACATATCTTGCAATACCATCTTGTGACTTTACTTATATTTATAATGTCAGTTTCTTGATACCGTAATTTACACTTGGATATTTTATAAATATTTATTAATTTTACATATATTTTTAGTAAATATATTTATTTTTAAAAATAAATATATAAATATTTGTTTCAGATAGATATTTAGTAAATATCAATTAAATATGAACAAAATTATTAGTAGATTGAAATCAATTTTAGGCCGGATAATGAGTTAGTGTAAAGCTTGTTTTTGTTTAAATTGCTTTATATTTACTTAATGCATTTGATTACATCAACTCATAATTTACTATAATATTACTAAATGCAACACAATTTAGGTATTGCTTTTATTACAAATCACTGAATATTTTGATTAAATTTAAACAATTTATTTAATGCATTTTACTCAAATTTTCGGCACTTAAAATCTACTAATTATTTTAAGTGTCACTTTGTTGCCACAATTTTTTTGAGTAACCAATGGTCAAATTTTTTAGAGTGTATCAAGGATCTCATGCCACGGTCGTCTTGGGCCTCCACTGGTTGATCCGACACAGCCCACAGATTGACTGGGCCGGAAACTCGATCTCAGCCTGGAGCCCATCGTGTTCCACGACCTGCTTACGAGCTGCTCTCACGTCATGCCCCAACCCCACCCAGGCAGACGAACCACGCCCTCAAGGCTGTGTTCAGCAAATCGCGCGACATTTCTCTCCCCCCCCACCGGCCATACGACTGCGCTATTGATCTGCTCCCAGGCACCTCTCCCCCCAAGAGCTGTCTATACTCATTATCACCCAAGGAACGCCAAGCCATGGACCTTTACATCACCGAATCCCTTGGGGCGGGGATCATTCGTCCCTTCTTCCTCTCCAGCGGGGGCCGGATTCTTCTTCGTGGGCAAAAAAGATGCTTCCCTTTGTCCCTACAGAGATTACAGGGGCCTGAATGAGATCACGGTGAAGAACCGGTATCCCCTCCCACTAATGGCTACCGCCTTTGAGCTTCTCCAAGGAGCCAAGATTTTCACCAAGCTCGACCTACGCAATGCTTACCATCTTGTCCGCATCCGAGAAGGTGACGAGTGGAAAACGGCTTTCAACACCCCTACAGGGCACTATGAATACCTTGTGGTTCCGTTTGGCCTCACTAATGCCCCCGCAGTCTTCCAGGCCCTCATTAACGATGTACTCAGAGACTTCCTCAATTCATTTGTGTTTGTCTACCTGGATGACATCCTGATCTTTTCTCGGGACCTGGAGGAGCATCAACATCACGTTCAGCAGGTGCTACAAAGATTTACAAATTGTTTGTTCATCTTCTTCTATACCGCTTAATCCTGTGTTCAGGGTCGCGGGGGACCTGGAGCCTATCCCAGGAGACTTCGGGCACTAGGCGGGGTACACCCTGGACAGGGTGCCAATCCATCGCAGGGCACACACACATACACACACTCACACACCCAATCACACACTACGGGCAATTTTAGGAACGCCAATTAGCCTAACCTGCATATCTTTGGACTGTGGGAGGAAACCGGAGTACCCGGAGGAAACCCACCAAGCACGGGGAGAACATGCAAACTCCATGCACACAGAGACGGGAATCGAGCCTGGCCGGGGAATCGAACCCAGACCCTGGAGGTGCAAGGCGACAGTGCTAACCACTACACCACCGCGCCGCCCAAATTGTTTGTAAAATCTGAAAAGTGTGAATTCCACAGCACGTCCACCACATTCCTTGGATTTGGCATCGGGCCTTCAGGAATCCAGATGGAACCCACCAAGCTTCAAGCCGTCACGAACTGGCCCACGCCCACCTCATGACAGGAACTCCAGAGATTCCTGGGATTCTCAAATTTCTATCGCCATTTTGTCCGAGGCTACAGCTCTATTGCTGCCCCCCTAACAGCCCTAACCTCTCCCAAGGTCCGCTTTTGTTGGAACCAGGAATCTGAGGGGGCCTTCACTGAACTTAAGAAGCTATACACATCCTCTCCTATCCTCACCATCCCGGACCCATCACGTTAGTTCATTGTGGTGGTCGACGCCTCCAGCACGGGAGTAGGAGGCATTCTCTCTCAGAGGTCCGCCCATGACAACAAACTGCACCCCTGCTCCTTCTTCTCCCACCGCTTAACTCCCACCGAAAGAAATTACTGTATGGCATTGGAGATCGCGAGCTCCTAGCCATAAAGCTAGCCCTGGAGGAGTGGAGACACTGGCTAGAAGGAACGGAGGTTCCATTCCTGGTCTGGACCGACCACAAAAACCTTGAGTGCCTTCGAGGCGCCAAGAGGCTGAACTCCCGCCAGACCCGTTGGTCGCTATTTTTCGCCAGGTTCAATTTCATCCTCTCCTACCCTCCAGGATCCAAGAATACTAAACCAGATGCTCTCTCCAGGCAGTTCACCCCCACCCTAGACTCCACCACCAGTAACACCATCCTCCCTTCACCTTGCTTGCTTGTAGTGGCTGAGCTAGATATAGAGACTAGGGTGAAGCAGGCCTTGTCCCACGAACCTGGAATGGGCACATTGTTCCAAACTCTCTTGCCATCCTGGCTCTGCCCGAACCCTGTCCCAAGTCCAGCAGCGTTTTTGGTGGCCAACCATAAAGGAGGATGTCCCCGGCTTTGTGGCAGCTTGTGATGTTTGTCAGCGATATAAACACATCAACACAGCCCCAGCAGGCCTCTGGGGTTGGTCCGATATCGCGCTTGATTTTGTGACAGGATTTACCCCCCTCTGATGGCCACACCTGCATCATGACCGTAGTGGATCGGTTCTCCAAGGCAGCCCACTTCATTCCCCTCTCAAAACTCCCGTCCGCCAAGGAGACTGCAGATCTCTTGATCCTACATGTTTTTAAGCTCCACGGCCTCCCCAAAGATATGATCTCTGATCGTGGTCCGCAGTTCACCTCTCAATTCTGGAAGGCATTCTGTAAGCTTATCGGAGCTACCCCTAGTCTATCATCAGGATTTCATCCTCAATCCAATGGACAAACTGAAAGGAAGAACCAGGCTCTCGAGGTCGCCCTTAGGTGCATGACCTCTCGGGATGTCACTTCCTGGAGCAGGTTCTTGCCTTCCTATGCACACAACTCCCAAATCTCATCATCCACAGGCCAGTCCCCCTTCCAGTGCTGCCTGGGCTACCAACCACCTCTGTTCCCTTCCCTGGAAGAAGAAGTAAATGTACCATTAGCGCAGCATTTCATCCGACGATGTAAGAAGACCTGGCTACAAGCTAGAAGGACGTTACTACGATCCAGCAGGGACTACAAGAAACAAGCAAATCGGAGACGTTCTCAAGCTCTAAGTTACCGGGTGGGTCAGAGAGTCATGCTCGCCACCAAAGATATTCCACTAAAGACCATCTCCCGTAAACTCTCTCCCCGATATGTGGGTCCATTCACGATTACCAAGGTCGTCAATCCATGCGCTGTCAAACTCTTATTCCCCTCAACCATGCAAAGAATAAACCCCACGTTTCATGTATCCCAGCTACGCCGTCTCGCCTCAAGCCCATTAAGCCCATTCTCGCGTTTATTTTCTCTACTGATTTCACGTGGCCAAGCTTGCTCTGTTTTTCGTTTTTGCTTTCGGTTTCTCGTCTCGGTTTTGACCTCATGCTGCCCTGTTTTGACCACGGCTTTTGTCTCGTTTTTTTTGGATTGTCACCTCGCTGCTTGATTTCCCGGTTACCGATTTAACGCTTCCTTTTCTGGCTACGGCTCTCGTTTTACGAATTGGCTTAGATGCTGCGCTGACTGATCTTCCGGTATTGACCTCCGCTTCCACATTCCTACCTCGCTCTCGCCTGACATTGTAAGACTTCATCTGCACTTGGAGTCACCTCGTTCCGCTCCGCGACAGGTACTAAACTGCAGTGGAAGCGCAACCCGAGCAGAACTGAGCGGAACCAAAGTGAGCTGTACTGAACCGTGCTGTGCCGTACTATGCAGTGGAAAAGTGGCATTAGTGTACCCAGGGCAGGCTTGTGTGTGTGTGTGTGTGTATGTATATATATATATATATATATATATATATATATATATATATATATATATATATATATATATATATCTATATATAATCACTCCTGTTACCTTCCTGGTGCTGTTACCTTCCTCGCTGGTGCTTGGTTGTGACATTTGGCTCGAATCTTGAGTCTCTTTCATGAACAGCTTCGTCTACTTCGTCACACTTATCACCTTATCAACTGAAAATGCTATTTTATTCAGACGTCCTTGCTGGAGTGTGTGACGTAACGTCATGTGCAGGTGCGATGGATAGGTGTCGGAATGGTATGTTTATACTTTTCATAGCAGTCACCTTGTCGATATAGAAGAAAATAAAGATCACATATTTTGATGTGAATGTGTATGAATTTTGATTCATACACATTCACATTCCATACAAACTTAAATAATTCTTTTGATTGTGTAAAGCTGTTTTGAGACAATGTCAATTGTTAAAAGCGCTATACAAATAAAAAACATAGACAAACGGAGTTGTTAGCGAATGTGCCGTTTACTTTTTTGTTCTCTCATGCGCATGCCCAATGACAGATTACACACGCTTAGTTACCTCGTTCCGCTCGATGTGCTTACGCGCTTACGTCAGAGTCGGGATGCTGAACAGAAAACTTGGAACAGAACTACATGCAAACATTACATCATCCAACCACATTCAAATTCGCTCCATCCGGATGGCGCGATTTACCCGGATGGTTTTTTTTTTGTTTGTTTTTTGAATGACAAGCTGAAATAAAATAGGAGTAACAAGGCTATTTTTAAAATGTAAGGAGTAGAAAGTACAGATAATTGCATGAAAATATAATGAGTAGAAGTAAAAAGTCGGCTGAAAAATAATTACTCCAGTAAAGTATAGATACCCAAAATTTCTACTTAAGTATTTGTACTTCGTTACTTGACACCTCTGGACTCATGGACGTAGAGTATTAGGTGAACTGGTATGTTTAGATGCTGTCTTCCTCACTCTCATTGATCACAGGTTTGTTGACGGTGAGGTGTTTGCTTTACATCTCAGGGACCCCTCATGTTTGTGTTTCCTTCTGGCTCTCCCTTTTAGTTATGCTGTCATAGTTAGTCCTGTCGGCGTCCCTGCTTGCACTCTACAGTAAATATAGATTCATATTATACATTATGTGACTGTGACCATACCTACCTGCCATCTCTCCACTTCTGCTCTTTCTCCCCGTCTTTCTCTTCTCTCTCTCCCCCTGTCTCCCCCTTTCACTCATTCTCTCTCTCTGTCGAGCTACACATGTCGTTCCTGAGCTGCCAGTGATCCAGACTCCCTCTGCCCTCTGGACCTGTATGACCCATCCTGGTGCCCCGCTTCTACTTGGAGATCTCGTCACATGGATGCCCCGTGTATCTCTTTGGGATGCGTCTGGCGTCTGGGGATGATTCTCTCTACCTGGAAGACGGTTCTGGCCTCGACTGGTGTTGGCAACTGTTTCTCTGGGGACTTGACAGTTCGATGGTTCAGGATTGGAACTTACTACAAGTCTACCTGAATCTTCCTACAAGTCTACCTGTGAGTCTCCAATAACTACCTGGTCTCCATATTAACATAAATTAACATCAACTATTATAGCTGAACTGCCTGCCACCTAACACGCTGTATAAATGCAGATCATTTCCTGCTATCTGTTTGAGCCAAATGAGGATGGGTTCCCTGTTGAGTCTGGTTCCTCTCAAGGTTTCTTCCTATTACCATCTCAGGGAGTTTTTCCTTGCCACTGTCGCCCACAGCTTGCTCACCAGGGACTATCTGACCATTTTGATTCATACACTTTCACATTCCATACAAACTTAAATAATTCGTTTGATTGTGTAAAGCTGCTTTGAGACAATGAGTCAATGACAATGAATAACTGTTAAAAGCACTATACTGTCATGATTACGCCTTCTACGGCGTCGAGTGTGTGTGCGTGGCATGATTGCAGGAGGCCAGCTGGCGGTTCAATAAACTCTTTTATTAAACATGAAACAAAAAGCCCTTCTTATTAGAGCACCTTGAAACTTACTTACAAACACAAAAGTATAACAAGCACCAAAACCCATAAATATAACAAAAGCTAGACGACAACTTCAACTTAAACAGGCTATTTGTAGTCATGAGCCTAATGACCCACCTCGGCTTAAGGTGAGTGCTCCCCTCCCCTGACCGAGGTGCACCATGGGTGATGAAGTTCAAAACTTAAACTAGAACTCAAAACGAAAACATAACAAAACACAAACTAAGAGGAGGCGTTTGTCGCCCTCTAGGGGTTCACCCTTACATATACAAATTAAATTGAATTGAATTGAATAACACACTAATGTTCCATTTAAGACTACTTGGCATTTAACCCCAGAACCTGGAATTAATGGAACTGATAATGTAAATAGGAATGAGTGGAAATATAAAGAGAAACTTACAAGATTTAAAGGACTGTTCACCACCTCCATGTTTTATTCTCTGATCACCTTTGGCCTACATAGTACCAGTACGACTTTTAAATTACTTTCATCCCTGTTAATTAGACTAACTGTTGGTGCCAGTTGAGCAAGTTGCAGTTTGTTAGTTCTGCCAGTCATGGAAGGATATGTGTTGGTGAAATAAAATAACTTTAAATATACAAACAAATGATAATCTGTTGTATAATAAATGGTGTGTGTGGCATGTTGTATAAAAGCAATATCACACACGATGTTGTGCTGAATATCACCATTGGTGCAATGCCAACAACCACATCATAGCCATACTGATAATCAATGCAACAGCACAACCTCTTGTGTGATGTTGCTTAATTGACAGCATCTAGGACCATGAGCCACTGCTGTATTAACATCAACTTAACATTAGAACAATTAAGAAAGTAGATACAGTAAGCGCTTAATAACCTGCAGACTGTATGGAAACAGGTGAGAAAAATGATTTTTTTAAAAGAAATCTTTCAAGAGAACCACACAAACAGATTTTTAAAAAAAGTTTATATGGTCTTCAGACAAAAACAGACAAATGTGCAGCAGATAATTCAGGACTGACTGAAGAACATTCAAGAGATCAAGCAATCAGTAGCATTCAGCAAAATGTGTGGAAATAGTGTGTATATTGTATTATTGGCTTTAATTTGTTTGAAATTAATGAACCACCATTAAACTGTAGTATACATAATTCAGTGTTATATGATGGAAGTGAAAATGTGTTCCTTCTATAAAGAAGCACAGAGAAAGATAAAGCAGACAGCACTGAAGTCTTCTGCTGTGATTCACTCTATTAAGAGAATTCAGACTGAGCTGCTCAAGGTGATGGAGGAGAGGCAGAAAGCAACAGAGAGGTAGGCTGAAGGACTTATTAAAGAGCTGGAGCAAGAAATCAGGAGAGGCACTTAGCTGGAGCAGCCCTCACACATTGAGGAGCATCTCCACCTCCGACAGGTCAGTTCCTCTCTCTGCTCACTGACAATGCAGACCATCACACATTAGTCACAATGGAGAGATACATCCTACCTGCAGTCCTTCAGGCACATTTTCCCCCTGAAATTTTCTTTACAGAGTTTCTCATTTCCTTTTTTTTCCTTTTCATTTTCTGTGCCCATAAGTTTCTTTTGAGTTTTCTCCTTCTTTATTCCTTTGTCATTACAAGTGGACCACAGGATGCCACAAAGCCTGTATAGAGTTTAATATTTTTTGCCTTTGTTTTGGTGCCCTATTTACTTAGCGCCCTCTGTGCTGCATATGCTACATACCTCCTTTTTGTGCCTTTTGATTGTACTGTATATTGTATATAATGACTTTAATTTAACTCGAAAAGTGAAACTCTAATATATTCTAGTAAAGGGGTACTCAAATATAAATTTGAAAGGTCCACTTAAAAATTTCTATTTAGTCCGAGGTCCGGAAAAATTACAGGCCAATTTCAAATAGAGAACTACAAAAATAGTCAAACCTAAAATTTTCGAACAATACCCGAAAATTACATGGTAGTCCTTTTAGTGTGAAAGGTGACATCATCTTTGTGCCACCAGTTGTTTGAACTTGGGCATAAAAGGTATGAGGAGCAGGTGCAGGCACTGATGTAAATGTTCATTGGTGAGGGAGCTGCGATATGTGTTTTTCACCGTGCTCACAGTTGAAACGTCAGATTCACAACAGTACGTTGAGGAAAACATTGTGAGAATTTGAAGGGCCATTTTCTGCAGGACAGTAACACCTGCTGCAGTAACCATCTTTGTCCAGAAGGTGAGAAGGTGACCACTTTTAATTGCTAGATTAAGCACATTGGTCTTCTGCTTCCCACGGGGAGCACAAATGCATATTTTTCTGTCCACTCACTCTTAAATTCGCTGTTTTCAAAATCAACTTATATCAATGGCCAGCTTTGAGCACACCATTAGGATATTAAGGACATATTATAATAAACAGAATGAGTAACTCACCTCTTATATCTTCCACGAGTCGTTCGTTCTTTTGAATCTACTGCACCGCATAGCGCCTATGGGAGTCACGTGACAAAGCACCGCACAATTCGGGACTTGACGATTCGTTGAGAACCGTTCAATACATAGCCTACGGAGGTTTCGCGATGCTTTGTGCATGCGCGCCCAGTAGAAAATGAACGAATCACTCTTGGAGACGACCCACTCTTCTGAGTCACGTTAAAGATTCGTTCAAAAAGAACGAATCATTCATGAACGAACCATCACTAGAAGACTGAAAGATATATCGCGCGGAAACACAGTTGCGCACTTCATTGATAACTCATTTGGACTATGATTAAATTAGCATGTTTGTTTTGCCGTCGGTCCAGATGTAACCGTATTTGGGTCCGGATGCGGACCGGAGTCCGCCTATTGAGTACCCCATTCATTGAATGTAAAGTGAAATATTTCAAGCCTTTTTTGTTTTCATTTTGATTATTATGGCTTACAGCTTTATTTATTTATTTTATTATTATTATTATTATTATTATTTTTTAATCCAGTATCTCAAAATATTTTTGTGTAATTACTATTCATACAGTATTAATACAGGTTGTCTCTTAGTTCCTCACTCATGGGGAAGACTGCTGACTTGACAGTTATGCAGAAAATGATTACTGATAGACTCTGCAAGTAGGGTAAGCTATAGAAAGTAATTGATGAAAGGGCTGTCTGTTTGCAGAATGCTGAATTGAAGCATATTCATGGAAAGTTAACTGGTAGTGAAATGAGTGATAAAAGAAAGGTGCACAAACAACAGGGATGGCTGCAGCCTTACGAAGGCTTTGTCAAGCAAAGCCGATTCAAGTCCTTGAGAGAGCTTCACAAGGAGCGGAGTGAGGCTGGAGTCAGTGCATTAAGAGCCACCACACACAGATGTCATGCTTCCGTCTGTTGAAAAGCTTTATGAAGATTCAGTTTTCTTTTCCAGCAGGAATTGACCACTTGGTACCTGCCCACAGTGCCAAAACTACCACAAACTAGCCTGCTGATCAAAATATTACCATGCTTGACGCTCCAGCTAACTCATCTGACATGATTCTCTTTGGGATATTTACATTTAGGCATTTGGCAGACGCTCTTATCCAGAGCGACTTACATTTTTATCTCATTACACATCTGAGCAGTTGAGGGTTAAGGGCCTTGCTCAAGGGCCCAACAGTGGCAACTTGGTGGTTGTGGGGTTTGAACCTGGGATCTAACGAACCGTAGTCCAATGCCTTAACCACTGAGCTACCCCTGGCCCTGCATCATATTGATATCAACCCAGGATATCAATGGGAAGCTGAGAAACACACAACCCAACAATACAGATGAGCTGAAGGCTGATATGAAAGCAGCCTGGATTTTAGTTATGCCTCGTCTATGCCATATGCCCCCATGCCTTATGCTGCATTGATGCAGTACTTTGTGCTAAAGGAACCCCATCCAAGTATTGAATTAAAATACATTTTCTGAATTTCTGTCAAAGTCAGTCTTAGAAATAGTCTTGTTGTTGGACTTTTGGCTGCTCCCAGCAAGGGGTCGCCACAGCGGAATATCCAACAACAACTAGGCAGGTTTTTACGCCGGATGCCCTTCATGATGCAACTCTCCCATTTTAACCGGGCTTGGGACCAGTGGCTGCAGGGTTTGGGCACTGGCTGGGATTTGAACCCGGTTCAGTTCAACTCACTTCGGTTCGGCGCAGTTTGGCTCGGTTTGCGCTTCCACTGCAGTGTAGTAACGCTTTAGAGTGGGCGGGATTACTCACGTGTCGTTTAGTTGCGGCGCCGCTACTGCCGTGACGTCATCGTAAACGCGCCACAAACAAACACACAACAATGGAGCATATCGATGGCATGGTATTCTTCATTCTCGGCATGTGGATGTTTTTAACAGCGAGATGAAGGAGTTTGTTTCAAAAGAGGCCGACGGTTAATACAAAAAGGTGCGTCCGATCCTTCTCTGGCTGTTCTAAATATATCGGTTCTGTTGTGTCTCGTGTCGCAAGTTCGGTGACGCAGTAATGACGATTTTCTCCGGCTAATCAGTGACCAGCCGTGTTTACACGTCATGTTTTGGTAACGGTTCGGCGCGCTTGGAACCTCGGCTGAGGTGGTACTAATAAAAGGACCAGGTACCATGTACTGTTCCCAGTGGAAAACCCCCCAAAAGTGAGTAGAACTGAACCGTGTCGTGCAGGAGGAAACCTGGAGGAAACCCACCAAGCACAAGGGGAACATGCAAACTCCATTCATATAGACTCAGGGCGGGAATCAAACATAGATCCTTGAAGTTCAAGGCAACAGTGCTAACCACTACGACACAGTGCTGTCATGAGATTTTTATTATTATTATTATTATTATTATATTTCAAAATCAACGATATTCCAATTTTTTTTAAGTGCACTGCATAGAAAAACCAACATGACTTGTGAGTATCCCCTCACATGTTAATTTATTTAAGGTAGAATAAGCGGTTTCAGAAAAGCAGCCACGTCACAGGGTTTTTATCATTATCTTCATTATTATTATTAAATTACAAAAGAAACAACTTTTTCACGATATTCCAATTTTTGTTTAATTGTACTGCATAGGAAATCGAACATGACTCGTGAGTGCCCCCTGCAGGGCAGGCAAACCACCACATGTCAATTTATTTAAGGTGGAACAAGCGGTTTCAGAAAAGCAACTGCGAAAATTCAGCCTTGTCCAATAATTCGTATTGTTTTCGTAGACAGCTAAACAGTCTATGTATCATATTTAACTTTTTTTTGCTGCTCTTTTGCTCTCTATCCGAGCACCGAGCGCCCGGCAGTGACGTCACTGGCGCCATATTGGTGTGTCTGTTGTCTTTCTGTTTGCGGCTCGGTTCTCGGAGCTCTGGGGAGAAAATCACGCCACCATGGAGCTCAGTACACTTCTTGGCGCTTTCCGAGGTACTCCAAAACCATATCGTGTCTTTTGATTTGTTACTATTGGGAAACGTCCTGCTATTTTGTCATTGTTTCTCCAATGCCAGACGACTAAGTAAATTAGCGCTAACGGTAAGGTTAGCTAGCTAGCAGGTAGCTGTGGTTAGTTAGCTCGACACTTTACCAGGATATTAGTTATGTAAGTTAGCCGGTAAGCTAATGGACCAGTCAGTCACTCAACGCTTGAAAACAGAAAGCTGCTTGTTTCATACTCGCAGGAATATTATTTATGTATAGAATATTTAGTTAGCAGAGAGATAACTGTCAGCTTTTTTTTTGTATTATTTACTTATGTGAATTTAATGTAAAGTTATAGATGCTAATATCTAACATTTTACTGTTCTCTGATGTCAGATTGTTGTAGTAATGGGTATGAATTTGCCAGTTGTGTGTTTTTCCCCCCTTGCATTAGTAAATCCTTGTGAAATGTATGGTTTAGATGAATGTTATTTAACTCCAGTCTTGCACAGTTTGAAGTTTTTTCCTGTAAACACAACTAATCCATCTGATCTAATAATCAGTTTAGGGAAAGTTAGGAAAAAACACAATATTTGTGCAGTACAGGGGGTCCACAGTAGTGGAGCTGAAAACTATTGGCTTTAGATCATCACATCACTCACTTTACTGCTTATTCCAGATTTTGAGAAGAAAGGGAAAAAGGATACATGCCCGATTTTGGACCAGTTTTTGGGCCATATAGCCAAAACAGGGGAGACGATGTGAGTTGGTTTTCAAAATGTTTATTATTATTATTATTATCATTCAAGTTGACCCCAGCGAGCATTGTGTACATAGAGTCGGCTTAGTTTAAATTAAACTAACAGGAATGCTTCTCATCTCTTCTCCTAGGATTCAGTGGTCCCAGTTTAAAAGCTACTTTCTTTTCAAGCTAGAAAAAGTCATGGATGATTTTAAAGCTTCGTCTCCAGAGCAACGAGGCCCCGCCAATCCAAACGTAGAATACATTCCCTTTAAAGATATGAAGGAGCGCATACTTAAAATTGTGGATGGCTACAATGGGTAAGACAGCATAATGTAACTGAAATTATTTTTTTTTTTAAACCCTCGTTAACAAGCCTTTGTCAATTTGATGAGCTATGCTTTGTTTCCCACTGCCACAATATTCTGTGACATGTACACTGATTATTTTTACCTTTTCAGACCTGCCAAACTTGACACAATTTTTGAGCATGAGATTTGCAGTTTAACATTAGAGTGTGATTAATATGCATAATCATTCAAAACATGCCAAAAGAGCATTCGTCTTCTGCTAGTTAAGTGGTATGTGAGGTATGATGTATGAATGTGGAAAGAGGTTTTGATCACTGATATTACTGCTGCATTTGTCTGGGGGAATTAACTCATAATCCTCACCCCTTGTTACATCTCGATTGTGTAATGATAAATCTTGAGCAGCTAAAAAGCGATATCTCATACTCTTACTCAGCACATGTAATTCCCACTTAGATCACTGCCATTATTAAAAGCTGAGTGCTTGCTTGAAACTCAGCAATCTGATACAGAATTGATTTATTGAGGGTTAAAATACGATTACAATTCTTAAATGTTTGGGGGGGAGGATTTTTTGTAATAGAGGCTACAACGTGTTTACATGAATAGAACTTTAGGTCCATGGAAAAGCTAGTCACTTAATAGAAAGGTTTCTGTTATTTTGGTTAATGTTGCACTTAGTCACATCACTTTATTTTCTTAACATATTCAACATAATACATGTCTTGTCTTAGTTATCTTATGGTTCTGCGCTTCTAATATTATATAAACATTAATTTGAATAACTTACAGCGTTTTCACAGTACGGCCCCGGGACCGCTTCCGAGAACACTTGACGCCAAAATCTGGTTTATTTTGATCAGTGAGAACACAGTCGTTCCGTGCTTGGGAACCGTGCCTGAGTCTGATTGAAGACGTGGATTTTGAGAACAATACAGTGTACTCAGGCATAAAATGGATCAGATACGGAAGCAGTCGTAGATGAGGACAGAAGTCGATCACTGTTTAGATGTGTCATCAGTGCTGTCTGTCTCCATGGAAATCTCCAAGTGCATGCAGCACGTGCCAATCTCATCTCCTGACCTACACAGCCATAGCAGATTTTCTCCCACAATATCAATAATATTAAGCAAAGCGTGTAAGTTAACTGCCTTGTTCTCTTTATCTCTTGTGTTCAGTGGCGACTCACAAACCAAGTAGGTCCATACTGCCATCTGCTGTTTCAGGCGGTGTAAATACACAAGCATGTTCAAGAACGAAGCACAAAAAAACAATATGATCATTCTTGGGCACGGTACAAATCAATCACGCCTAATGTGAAGGCGCCCTTAATTTATTACATGTAACATTGTCCTATTTAACACAGAGAAAAATATTTGTTGACATGCAAAAAATATCTTGTTAACCCTAGTCATGGTGACTGTAGTCAGATGTTTTTTATTTTATTTTTTATAGTACTGAAAGCACATTTCTTATGTGCAGATTTTACTGCATTTTTAATATGCCCATAAGATGTGTAAGAATTTTACAGGTATTAAAACTTGAATTTTTATTGCTTTGGCTCACAGTTTTGACCTACATCTCTAAGGTCTCAGTGGGGTTAAAAGCTTAATCTTTTTTGCTATTCTGTTTAATATCTTTGTAGGGGTCTTATTAAAATAGATCGGAACCATGTGTAGTTCACACTGCGATTAGCGATCTAGTGGTCTTAAATGAGTAAAATGTTTTTACATTTTTCAGTTTTACTTATACATGGAAGATTGTAAATGTCACCTAACAGTTCAGTGCAGGTGGTGACTTGAATGCAGAAATGCTTAAACTCATATTTTGGCTTTTTAAATTAATTGCTTTGTTCCAGGATCCCTTTCACAATCCAGCGTCTATGTGAACTGCTTACTGAGCCGAAGAGAAACTACACAGGAACAGAGAAGTTTCTCAGAGGCGTGGAGAAGGTAAGCTGTGTTTGTAGGACTCTAGGTTTTACTCTCTGAAATTATATACAGTTTCCCAATTAGCTCTCTTGACAGAACCTTTCTGTCCATTTTATTGCAGAATGTGATGGTGGTCAGTTGTGTGTATCCTACCTCAGAGTGAGTGATGCTGCCTTTTATTTAATTGCATTCCACAGACAGGAGACAAAGTAATTTTGGGGCACCCTTTTCTCCTTAACACAGCTTTTACTAGTCCCTAGACCTTTACTGTAGGGACAGAATCCTCCTTATGTATGGATAATTTCGTTGTTCTCTGGTGAATGAGAAGTCCATAGAATATGATTGACATAATTGTAATACCAACTAACCACTCAGTAAGCACATGTGCCCTGTGGATCCTGACATCCTGAGAGAGAGCACTTCCAATAGTATAGAATCATAGAAAAACCATGCATTAGGAATTCTAGGGCTTTTAAGTCTCACTTGCAAGGTGCTGATGATGACGATTGTTTAAATAGTTCTTGGACTTTTTTTAGACTTCTTAGCTAACATGCAAGCTTTTCATACTAAGCTTGCAAGAAAAACTGCAGCCACATCACCAATTTGTGGATCATGTACCACCGATATATTGCATGATAAAGTGCTGTAAATAGGTTTTACCAAATGCCTTGATCTTATTGTAAATGTTTTACCAAATGCCTTGATCTTATTGTAAATGTTTTACCAAATGCCTTGATCTTATTTGTCATTAAAGAAAAAATGGTTCCATTGGAGTGAACAGAATGAATGGAGTCATGTTTCCTGGAAATGCTTCTGCACTGACTGATAGGTAAGGACTGACACTCATGGCTTTTGTCAAAAATGTAAATGTTCCAAAATGCCTTTGCTGTTAGAAACCGTGATCTCTGTCGTTCTGGTAGAAATGTGAATGGTCCAGGAACACCTAGGACCATAAATAGAGCAAAGCTTTCTTTGTCAAGCAGCATAACAGCAAACGGCTTCCCGGACAGCACAGAGACAAGCGAGCAAGTTCACGAACATACAGATAGGACCGTCAGGTAACGGTTTAGACACCATTCTTAGCAAACTCATTCAAAGCTAAAGAGATTACACATTCTCTTGTATGTAAGAGTCCAAGACAACACATTGAGAACTGTTTAGATTTATTAATTCACTTCCCAATAAGTAGAAAATCTCCCACCCCCTTCTCAGTGATTCCCAGACATCAGAAACGGTGTGTTCAAGTGAAGCATTGACAAAGGGCAAGCACCGCAAGGACGAGGAACTGGACGAAGATGATGAAGAGGATGATGACGATGATGTTGAGGACAGACATAATGCCAAAAGGTTTAAGATGGATAACGCAGAGGAGGAGAATGAAGCCAGTGGGAAGGAGTTGCCTTGCCATCCTCCTGTTGAAAGCTCGACGGACGTGGCCGAGTCCTCTTTGCATGTTAGTATGGAAGTGAAAGATACATCTGCTCTTGTTTCTGAAGACCAAGGTAAGCTTTGATTGTGTCTTTTTTTTTTTTTTTTTCTTTTTTCTTTTTCTTTTTTTTCTTCTCGTATTTAATTTGTATATTGGGTTTCGGATCTCTTTTTGTAAGATTTTCCAGCCTGATTCATAAATATTTTTTTTATCAAGATCCACAGTCATTTGAGGTGGAAATTTAATGGCTGTTTGTTTTACTTTTTTTTTACCAATTTTTTTCACAAACGTCATTTTCATAAAAATACCCAAGCAACAAATGGTGGTGAACAAAGGCAAATAAAAAAAAAAAAAACATAAATGCAATCAATATTGCAAGCCTTCTTGTTTACCATAATACGCCACTAGCAGATTTCATATTTGTCTGTATAAATCAGAATTTGAGAATGTTACTCTAGACTAATGAAGCAGTGAAAAGCGGCCACCCTATCATCCGGAGATTGCGAGTTCAAATCCTGCTACAGCCATCTGTTTTCGAGAGTCTAGGGAGCAGATTGGTGGTGTGGTGGGGTGTCATACTTGCACTGTCACATCTACAGAAAGCAGCATTTGCCAATCATGAGTGTCTGTGAACAAAAGTGGAAAGTGCTTTCCTCCCAACCTCCAACATGACGTGACGCTGGCTGGCATCATGTGTCTTGGAGAAGGCATGTGATCTGTTTGTGTATTTTCATTTCCAATTGAATTTTATTTTCACCGAAAAAGTAGGTGTGTAAGAAGACACTATCATTAGTCAGAGCAGATTAACATGGACTTTAAGGAAATCTCGTTTTCCCATGCATACAAATTATTTAAAACATGGGGATGAATTGTAGCATTTTGAGCGCTCGATGTAGCAAGATATGGCTTCAGTGTTAACTTTTTTATTTTTTTCTCTCTCTTGCAATGCGAATGAAGCTTCAAACAAACTTTCTGTTGGGGCAGGAGATTTTTTTAAGCTTTGTGGGTTTAGTTGCACAAAGTATAACACTCTTTGCCCTGCAATGTACTGCACATTGTAACTTTGTAATTTTTAGATTTTTAAACATAACGCTGTCCGCTCATGTTAGGAGGAGAGCGTGTTTCAACAAGAGAGACATATGATTAATAGCAATTTCCATGCAGACGTTTAGAAAGTGTGGAGGTGGGACAATGTGAGAGAGGAAAAATCCAAACACTGGTACAGCTTTATGGAACCTCACATCAAACTATATTGAATATAATAGTATAATTTACCTCATTTCAAAATATATTGCTAATAACGGTTAGCCACAAGCAGGTCTTTTTGGTATCTCCAGAGCAACTGTGAGATGTTATAGATGCACAGATTTAATCCATGGGTTTATTGTGGGTTTCACTAATGACCCAAAAGTACTCCAGACTGAAGAAAGTGCTCCAGCTGTTAAATTTAAGTACAAACTCTCTTACAAGTTAACTCCGAACATAACTATGAAATGTTAAAACAAGTACACCAGCAAAAAACCTACACAAGAATACTGACGCATTGCTCTGCCACACTGTACCCCATAGTGGTCCCTGACGTGCATCTCACCAAAAATGAAACAAAATGTTACGGTGACGCAGACGGCAACTGTGATTAGTCCATCCGGTCGTGTCATATTTCCAGATTGTTGGAGTGTGTAGGCATCAATAAACTCAAATTATAGGTTATGACGTAAATTGATCATCTTCCTGTACTTCCTTACTTGTATATCTAAGAATTGGTTTCTGAACAGATGAACAGTGAGTGAGCATTTATCTGTTTGCTAGACACCAGGTATAGGGGAAAAATAAAGAAGAAAAAGAGAACAAAACAAGGATATGGAAGTGTGTGTTTTATATGCAAACAAAGGGAAAAGTAGGAGGAAAAAAATCCATACATGAGTGAAGACAAACTAGTCAATAAATAATTTTGATGAAAAAGTTGAAGGAAGGGCCCCAACACCTGTTAATTTCAGTATTGATTTGTTTTGAACTTAAAAGTGCTGTGATGTGGATATACTTTGGGTTTTGTCTGTTAAATACAATGTTGTGTTATACTTTAAGATACATTAAATGTCTTCGATATTTGTATGCTGTTTAAGGTTCTTATGGCAGTAAATAAGTCATGTTAAAAATAGGGCTGCACGATATATCGAAAAATATCGTTATCGCAATAATGGCATGCGCGATAACCATATCGCAAAGAGTTGCGATAAATACTTTACGTGCCAAGCATTTGTGTGTCCAAATTTGACCAATTAGATGGGCCCTTACTATGTTTATACCCGCTTATTTATTATATATATATATATATATACATATATATACACACACACATCTTTATACTTCATTCTGTCGCGAACTAACCCGGGATGATCAGAAGACTTGGCGATTAGCCGTTAGCCCTTTGTAGCGTGGACGGTAAACCCAAACGCGGAAGCAAGCGAGTTGGCAGGATAACCACGCGAATTAGTTTAAGGACTCTCACAGAAGGGGAGCAAGGGAAAAACACACATTTAACCCGCGTCCTATAAAAACACACTCGAATCAGAAAGTAAACAATCTGCACCGACATGCGTGAACACAGTGACTAAGCTCTATGCGGGTTGTTTACTCCTCTTATACTTCCGGGTTCACGCCCGCATTACTTCCGGGTCCTAGTGCCGGTCTTGGAGCGTGTGTGTGTATGTGACAAATAGTATTTTTTTTATTTAATTTTTGTTTAATAATATTTATTTTTATTTAAAAAAAAACAACAAAAAAAACAGGCAAGCCAAAGGGAATATTTTGTTTAAAAGATGTTCTTGTTTTAAGACACTATTGATGAGTGTATGGTTACATGTAAATAAAAAGTAATGTTTGAAAGTAATTCATATTGTGTTGGCAAGTCTATAATAACAGCAAACCAGAAGTCAGAATATCTGCTGAGGGTTTTAAGTCATTCATAGTATTTTGAAGTTTAAATATTTGCAACTTCCTTGACATATCGTTTCTTTTTAGCCTGAATTAGATTTAATTACATCAGATGAATATCTATTACCTGTTTATTTTAATATGATCATTATATATATATATATATATATATATATATATATATATATATATATATATATATTATATAAAAAAGGCAATAATAATAATAAAAAAATGCATTTCTCTAGGGAAATGTTATATCGCAAGAAATATCGTTATCGCAGTATTCAACAATATCGCATATTTTCCTAATATCGTGCAGCCCTAGTTAAAAACCTGGGTATGCTTATTTATGTTTTCTAAGTATAATATAAAACTGTGGTATTACCATCCTTCTAAAAATCAGACAGAGACGTACAGAAACGCTTGTTTATTGCAGTTTTGTTTGAGGAAGTATATCCTTGTGAAGTGCAGCCTATCTGCATTTCAAAACAAACTCCCCATACATTGGAGAACCGTCTCAACCCAGTAGACATACTGTAGAAATCCCACCGCCAACTAGTGTGTGGTGTAATTGCACAACGACACATCAGGGCAGACATTTAAATGCTTACAACGCCGAACAACACTTTGACTTGTTTCAAGTGTAGTCTTGTTCCGGGTGAAAACGTTCAGTTGCGGTGTGAAGAGTAGGAAAATTTACATACATATACATACATGTAGGCAAATAAGTACTGTTTTAAGACAAACTTGAAAAGTCCGGTACTTATCCCTTGAATCATGAACAGTCAGTCATCTATAGTTAGTCTTTTGACTGCTCCCGTTGATGGGTCGCCATAAGTCAGTCATCTACAATATCTTTTAATTTCTGAAATATTACTGTACCATGAATGTTAACCAGAAATAGTTATAGTGGATCCTTAGTTCACTAATGCCTCGGAGTATGAACAAATGTTTTTGATAAAAAAAAATAAATAAATAAAAAATTGCCTAAAATCTGTTTCTGTTCACGAACTCCTCCGTACATGACCCAGAAACCACCATCCCAAGCTGCCGCTATCAGCTGAACAAAGGCATGAGTGCATCGTCCAGCATCAGTTTTGCTCAGTCCGCGGTTGTGGATCGTGCAAAAATAAAAGAAATTTGTGCAGAGTGGAATGACGTCCAAGACTTTGCAGAGACGTATCATCCGAACAAAACTGTGGCAAATAGAATGCTACACCTTATGAACGATAACATGGCATATTTTGTTTATATATATATATATATATATATATATATATATATATATATATATATATATAAAATATTTATTTATTTTTAATTTTTTTGTCTCTTGATAGATTTTTTTTATGAAACCAGCTGCCACGTACAAACCAGATGCCAAGAAACAGAAAAAGAGAGAAACCCCCCTGAAGGAGAATTACCCAATGTATTACAGAAGGGGTCTCTCCTTCCACACACTGTCCTCCTCCCCACATATCTTCCTCTCCTCCATTCCTTCATGTCAGAGACTCCCTGAGATACGTACACTAACAATACATTGGCTCTTTTCTGTACAGTTTATATTTAATGCTGTTATTTAAAATGGTCTTACAAAAGCCATCAAAAGTTAAATATAGTTCATATTGACCGAGAACGGATTAATTCTATTTACATGTATTTCTATGGAAAAAACTGCATCATGACAACTGCAACTGCAAAAAAACTGCATCAACTGCATTATGACAAGAACTTAGGAACGAATTATGTTCATGAACCGAGATTCCACTGTATATCTTTTATGTTGTTTGCGGGTAAAATAGCTACAGCTTTTAAATAGAAAAGGTTTGCAGAAAGTTGTTTTATGATGTGCTTAATTGTTTTTATTTAATTGTTTATTACAGGGCCTTGCAAAAGTTTTCTGAACACTTGAACTTTTCTGCATTTTGTTACATTAGAACTAAAAATGTAACTGAATGTTATTGGGATTTTATGTTCTAGACCAACACAAACCTATTTGTGAAGTGCAAATTATTAATGGTTTAAAACATTTTTTTAACCAATATCTGAAAAGTGTAGCGTGCATTTGTATTCGTTTGTAGACCCACCTTTCACTGCAGTTACACTTCAGGTCTTTTAGAGTATGTCTCTACCAGCTTTGCACATCTAGAGAGTAATTTATTTATTTTTTTGCCCATTCTTCTTTGAAAAATGGCTCAAGGTTAGTCAGAATGGAGAGCATCGGTGAACAGCAATCTTCAAATCTTGCCACAGGTTCCCAATTGGATTTAGGTCTGTACTTTAACTGGTCCATTCTAACACACAAATATGCTTTGATCTAAACCTTTCCATTGTAGCTCTGGCTCTATGTTTAGGGCTGTTGTCCTGCTCGAAGACGAGACTCTCTCTCAGTCTTTTTGTAGACTCCAACAGGTTTTCTTCTAAGATTGCCCTTTATTCTCTCCATTCATCTTCCAATCAACCCTGACCAGCTTTGCTGTCCCCGTTGAAGTCATCGGACCAGATCACCTTCTTCCACATGTTTGCTGTGTCCCCCACATGGCTTCTCGCACTGTAAACGGGACTTCTCAGGCTTTCTTTCAACAATGGCTTTCTTCTTGCCACTATTTGATAAAAGTTTTGTGGAGTGCACAACTAATAATGGACAGTGGGATCTCTGCAGCTCCTCCAGGGTTACCATGGGCCTCCTGGCTGCTTCTCTGATTAACACTCCCTTTGCTTGGCCTGCTAGTTTAGGTGGACAGCCATCTCTTGGTACGTTTGCAGTTGTTCCGAACTCTTGGGTTGAACAGTGCTCCGTGAGAAATTCAAAGATCAGGATTTAAAAAAAAAAAAAACTTCACCCTGCTTTAAACTTCTCCACAACTTTATCCCTGACCTGTCTGACCTCAGAGTGCTTCACAGAACAGCTGTATTTATACTAAGATGAAATTACACACAGGTGGACTCTATATTTACTATTTGAATGACTTCTGAAGGCAATTGATTCCACTGCATTTTAGTTAGGGGTGTCCGAGTAAAATGCTGCTGAATACAAATCCCTTCTCACTTCTCAGATTTCTATTTGTAAAGGGAAAAGGGGAAAAAAAAAAAATATATATATGAAAAACCGTTATTTTCCTTCCAGTCACACAAAATCCCGATTGTGGTTGTAACGTGACAGAGCTCTAGGGATATGGACACTTGAAAGCACTGTACACCCTTATTTTTAGTATAATTTTTATAACCAGGCATAAGTTCTGCTGCAAATTTCTTCTGATGTGCATTTTATTAAAATTAAATTAAAATAACTGATCTTACTAATCCCACAGAGCCCTCCAGCACGCAATCAGAGTCTGGAGATGACACAGTTGGTGAATTGGGAACGCTGGACTCCCAAAATAATGAGAATGGATGTGAAGCGGAGCTGTCTGAGCCCAAGGCAGAGCTAGAGAGGCTGGACCCTGCAGAAATGGAGGAGTCTGAGGAGAGCAGTGACCCAGTAAGCAGTAGCAGTAACAGTAGTAGTGAAGAAAGAGATTGTCATGCAGATTCAGAGTCTTCGTCTCCCGGCAGTTACACAGAGCCGGCAGCAGAGGGCAGCATCATTGCAGAGGGCACTTCACAAAGCTCGGAACCTACACAAGACGTTGTGGAGCAAGACTGAAAGCACTGGGTTTTGTTTTTTTGTTTTTTTCCCCCTCTCAACACAGCACCACAGCAGCCCCAAATTACCAGCAGCACCAGGAAGGAAAGTGTGCGTCTTAAAAGAGGAGGGCAATTTCATGGTAAATCAGAGAACCTTGTCCTCAGGTTTCTACACAAACCTTGCATGGCCTTCTGACAGCCACACTTCATGCTGTGTATCCGTTCTTTTCTGGAGAATGAATTTAACTTGAGCTTTTTGTTTACTGACGAGCCTACAGGGGTGAATGTGTATGATGATGGTTAATCCCGGTTATCACCCAGTCTCTTACAATTGATTTTCCACACATTTTTCTATAAAGGTGTTTAATGAAAGCCTTGTGTCCCTGTGGTTTTCCACCCCATGTTTTGTTATAGACTTGAATTATGCTGTTAGAAAGATGCTTTAATCTACAAACCAGAACATTCCAGGGGCCTCTTCAAAAAAAAAAAAGAACCACTTACGATTGTTATTCAAACACCATTTGTTTCTGAATGAAGTCAAGGTGTCTGGAGGATTATGTAAACAGAATCACTGGAATAATACATTTTATACTTGTAAAATCAGCATTATTATTGTTCAGCAACCAAAAAGATGAGGTTAATGGACCAACACGTATATTTCTAAAATTTTAATTTGTTTCCTAGAAACCAAGAAAGGGTAGATCTTTTAGTGATTACTGTTCAAGCAGCAAGAAGCTGACCAAATGCTCATTCAGTTTTAATTGTATGTGACATCACCTTTTATCTATACTGCCTTCTGCATTTGCTTTGTTGTGGCACAAATAGAAAGCCATTTTGGAGTTTCTTAATTTATTTTTCAACCACTCAATGTTTTCTTGCGCTAAGAATGTGAAAGCTCCTATCTGTAGTGCAGTTAGGCATGTCTTTATTGCTCTCTGGAGGAATGTGATCAAGTGTGGAATAGAGGAGCACCAATTAAGTTCTCTCCTCCACTTTTTTTGGGGGAAAGTGAGTCATAAAATGTCAGCAGGCTCTCAGCTGTGTACACGGTAACAATAGTTTTTTTTCCCCCTGTTTTCTTTTTTTAAAACATTACACATTTTTAGTACTCCTTGGTCAACAATCTAGCATTTTATGGTGCTGTTAAATGAACTGTAATTTCACCTGCATTAGATATTCATGCAGTTAGTTGGAATGTAAGTAATTGAAATTGCTAATTGTATGTTTGTGTTTAACCACTATTGAGCAATTCTTATTGATGTCTGTAATAAGCTTTTCACGTTACATTTCCTCTCCTTGCAAAAGCAGTTCTGAAAGTGGTGATGAACTTATGAACACTACCCCCCCCCAGTTTAGTAACCTGTCAGCTAACATAGATATAGGCCTCATCATATCTGTAACAAATTTCAGAACTCCTTTTTTGATATGTAGAATTTTTAAATTTCTATAAAGTAGATTTTGTAGAATGTAAAAGTGTTCAAGGCCTTTGTGTAAAGTAATCAATTTTATTATTTCTCAGAGAACTGATTGCCTGGGTTTTCAATACAGTATTCAATTAAAGCAATAAATGTTAAGTCGAAATGTTGATGAGACTTTATTTGTGCATGACAAAGTAGCAGCCATTCAGAATAAAATAAAATTTGGAACACTGTCACTCAAGCTCTTGTTTGATGATTATTTGAAATAAACATTTTTAAAATGGAAAAAAAAAAGGGTTAGAAAAACATCAAATAAATGCTCTATTCTGCAGTTACAGTATCTCTCAACTGTGAGCACAGAAACCACTTTGTTGGATCTTCTTCCACTCCTCCATAATGATACTGTATAACGGAGCTGCTGGATGTTAGACACATGGCGCTTCGCCACCTTCTGCTTGAGGATGTCCCACAGGTGCTCAATAGGGTTCAGGTCTGGAGACAAACTTGGCCACTGACAAACACATAAACATGATAAATACGACATGTGACTTTGCAAGATGTACAGCTGTTATTACTTAGGGTGTACTCACTTTTGTTGCCTGCTATTCTGATAATGTCTATATGTTGATATATAATAATGATATAAAAATGGCTATATGGTGTTATTTTCAGAGGTTGAGTTCCAAGCTGCACATTGATTACTGTAAAATATTTTCGGTTTCATTTCTATAGTATTGTCCTTTGAGAAGATATACTAAAATGCTTGCTGAAATTAGAGGCGTGTACCCACTTTTGTGAGTGGCTATGTAAAAATGCCTTAACAGTAGCATGTGAGACAATGAACTGTATTAAGCTAAAGCTAAATGTATTGTCTCAATTTATTCTTAGCCATCATTTATAATGAGCATCTGATCCACTTTGAAATGGAGCTTAAAACAGAGCCTCACTTGTGTATAGAATTGATTCTGGAAAGAAAATCGCTGAGGAGGTAACTCCGTGCATTAAAAAAAAAACAAAAGTTGCACCTCCAGGACAAAACAGAATAGGTAGTTTCAGTGCCTCAGAGCTAGCCAACAGACAACCTCAAAAACACATCCACACAAACACTAGGATCGCAACCCTCCTTTATGCCATAGGGTTCAGCACAAACCTCAACCATATAAAATATCAATAAGTACAGTATCATCCTTATTTCAAAATTCCCTCTGATATATAGTTATCCACATTGGTTCCAGTGGAAAGAAGTTTGCTAAAATTTAATCCCCATGCTCAAAATACACATCTCATCTCAGGTGAGCCGAGCCACATGATCATTCATGCTGTGACTGGATGTCCACAAGGTTAAATGCAGGAATCTCCTGTGGCACTGCTTTAATGGCCAATATACTCTTGGCACACCGGGCAAATCTCTGCTTTCATGACCATGTTCATCTGCACTAGGACACTGTCAGCACTTTCACAAACAGATCATGCTGCCCCAAGAGGAACTACAGAAGACCAATCCTCAATGTCCAGTACCACCCAGCACTACTGAGACAGATTAGTGATCTTCCCTGGCATCACCAGCCGCATGGTAGCCCGATGTGACTGCTGAAGCCGTTACAGCACAACTGATCAGAACCTCGCATCTTGTTGGTGGGCTACAACAGTCTGCCAGTTGCAGCAGAACTAGACCAGCAAAAAAACCTAGTGTAGAGGTACAGCCCACTCTCACCAGCACCAGACTGTTGTTGCATATTTGCATACAGACATTTTAGTTTGGTTTATTGTCTATATTTAGAATTTTACAGTCTAAAGATTTGCATTTTTAGGGTAACTGGTGTTTGCAAATTGATTGGAAGTGTGAGTGTGTGTGTGCTTTTGTTCAACAGTCAGTTAGTACCCTATTCAGGGTTTTCGTTCAGTTTCCCAGGATAGGCCCTCTGAAACCCTATAAAGTTAAGCACTTTAAATAATATAGATAATTGAAGTGGGAAATATGTCATTCTTTTGCCTTTTGGAATGAATTAAAGTTAATGTGTTGGAAGCAGGAAATACCTTATGAGCAAGCGTAAGAATCTGAGTGACGTGTACAAGGGCCAAATTATGATGGCTAGATAAATGGGTCAGAACATCTCCAAATCAGGTCTTTTGTGGTGTTTCTAGTATGCAGTGATTAGTAGCTACCAAAAGTAGTCCAAGAAAGGACACCTGCACCAGGGTCATGGGTGCCAAGACTCAGTGATTCACATGTAGAGTGAAGGGCCCATCTGGCCCAATCTGTCAGAAGAGCTACTGTAGCAAAAATTGTTTAAAAAAAGGTAATACTGGCACACAGTGTAAGCAGCGGCATAGCTGCAGACTAGTCATTGCGTCCCGAGAGCTTCTGTCCAACACCAACAAGGTGTACATGAGCATCTGAACTCAACCATTAAATAATTAATAAGGTGGCCTGGTCTGAGCAATTAACATTTTTTTTTTTCACATCATGTGCATCACTTACTTGGGAAATGCACTATGGGAAAATGGCAAGCTGGCAGAGGCTTTGGGCAAGGTTCTGCTGGGAAATGTTGAGTCCTGACATTTACCTGGATATAGCTTTAAAAAACACACCATCATACCTAATTATTGTATGACGAAGTACACATCTTTATAGCAATAGCATTCCCTACTGGCAGTGGCCTCTTTCAGTAAAAATAAATTTGAGGAACAGATGAGTTGAAGATGTTGACTTGGCCTCACATTAGCCAGAACTCAATCTGACTGATCATCTGTGGGATGTGCTGGAAAAGAAGTCCAATCCATGGGACTGCTGCTTATGTCTTGTTGTGAGACACCACCTTCCAAGAGTTCTGTGGAGTTCAGAGAGTTCTGTGGAGAACAGAGAGTTCTGTGGAGAACAGAGAGTTCTGTGGAGTTCAGAGAGTTCTTCCAAGAGTTCTGTGGAGAACAGAGATGTTTTAGCGCCATAAATGGAACTACACAAGATTAGGCAGGGATTTTTATGTTCTGGGTGAATGATGTATATTCAGACCCAAATAAATCCTGCAGATCTTACCTACCACAACTGTCTGGAAGAGCTGCTGCAGCATTCCCGATGCCTAGGTCTGTACATTAACTCCAGTGGGAAATGGAGGAAATTTTTGAAAGGTACAGATTCTGCTTACCTTATGACAGCAGCACACAGCAATAATAGGCTTCTGTTTCTCATTTTCACTCAGTACAATAAGTTACCAACCTCTCTGTCTGATCACAGCCAAATTACTGTGCTCAGTAAAAGGGCAGAGACAAACACCAGTGCCCACAGCCAGGCCAGCTGCTCTACAGCATAAGGAGAGGGTACAGATGGGCTCAAGACAGAACCAAAGAATTTCAGAAAGCAATCAGCATCAAAGAAATCGAAACACTTTTATACGTTTCTGAAATCTATATACACTCGTACAACTTGTAGTAATGAAGCTGTTAATAAAGGAAAAAAACAAAAAAATGTTTCTTGGAGTATTAGAACATTCTAAAACATATAAACCTCATTTAACCGTTAAAACTCAAGAGGCACAGATACAGTTTATGCTAGCAATACAGCATAGGTCATTGGTGATAAAAAAAAAAAAAAAAAAAAAAAATATATATATATATATATATATAGATGTGTGTGTGTGTGTGTGTGTGTGTGTGTGTGTGTGTGTGTGTGTGTGAAATATGTGAATGAAATCGCAAAAATGTAGAACTCTCAAAAATGGGCATATTATTACAACAACATTTAAAACATGTGAACTTGTATACTTCTTTGCCTATTTTAAAAATTTTATGCTTAGTCATATTTGGACAGTTGGTTAAAATAAATTACAATTCAATTCATCATATTGCTTATTTTGTGCTGAATAAGGGATATGTCATTCTATACTGCAACATCCTGAACACTATATATGTTTATAAAAAAATAGTATAACAAATAATGGCTAAATACTTTAAGGACTTCAAATGAAAACGGTGCCATATGGGTCTATTATTTTAAAATCCTAACTAATTAAATCAAACCACTAGATGCAGGACCTGAGCAAAACAACATAACCTGAGAAGGTCAAAAAAGTAAGCAGTCAAAGTCCTCCAGAACCACCTGGACATCCTGGTTACTTCATGTCTCCTCTTAAATTGAACAAAGCTGCATGATGCACATGAAATTTTAATTCAGCTAGTCAACTTGATTCTGAGTACAGGATTAATCATCGCCTCACTGAGCAACCAATCATACACACACCCGTATGACTCTGACTGACTTACATCTTCCTCATAATAAAATGCAAATATTCACATGAATGATAGACTTCTAAATGGTGTTAAAATTAATCTGGGACGATGTTCTTTAAAGTGGTGTAGGGGGAAAAAACTTAATTTTCAAAGCACATTTCGAAACTATTTGAGCCAAACCAGTATTCAAATACCAACTGAAACTTGGCTTGAATAACATCACGTTAAAGGTCTTTACACACCAGAGAAGAATTTCCAGCGCGATTTTTCAATACGTTAATAACATTTTTCAAACCAATACTCTCCCAATAAAATTTCGCTTTGAGAAAAGCGGCTTTTTTTTTTTGCCCCAGGTCAATTTTACCACCTTTTTGCTGGTGACACTGACGACTCTGACCAATCGCAAATCATCTTGTTGCACTGAAAACATTCATATTTTCAGACCATCTGATTAAGTTTGCTTCTCAGTTCTTTATGATAAAAATGACAAACATTACGGAGACAACAAATTTAAGGACAGTGTTTATAGATATACTAGCCATTATCGTTCCTCGTTCTGACAACAGTGAGTTTCTACTCAGTCGTTTTCACTACTTTTGTTTTTAATTCTCGTGCTATGAATGCACAGCTGTATTGGTTCGTTACCTGTAGGTTATCAGTACAGTACTTACCAGCATGTTGTAGTTGAGGAGGTGAAAAAGCAAAGAAGATACCTACAGTATGTGAGGAAGAAGAAAGAGGAGGATGAGGTGAGGAGTGGCCAGGCAAGTGGGAAAAAACATTGTTTGAAGTTTAATCCTTTTTTTTTTTTTGGAACATCACGCCAACACTACACTGCTAACATTGTACCAACACTGAACTAACACACTCTTAACACTGCATTAACCCTGCACTAACACTGCACTAAACCCCACACCAACACTGTGCTAACACCACATTACATTACATTAACACCACAATAGAACTGCTCTAGAAGTTACACTACACTAACACTGCATTAACACTGCAACAATTGTGCACCAACACTGTACTAGCATCACCCTAACACTGCACTAACACACAAACACACACCAACTCTGGCCTAACATTATTCAACACTGCATGACACACAATCACGAAACTAACACACATCATCAACACTGTACTAACACACTTACTAACCCATTAGATGTACAGTACTAACACATCCATTAATATTTGCTGGTGCACCTCATGTACAGATTCACTTCCACCTGTATATACAATCATCATGCACATGTACAACATAGAAGCAGTCTTTTCATATGCATTTTTCAACCTCTTTAATGCAACTTATATTTGACACAATATTTACTTTATTATGCACCTTAATTTTTTAAGTGTTCATTAATGCACCTTAATTGTAAACCTCTGCCCCTCTTTTCAATTATATCTCTATCTATCTCTATCTATCCATCAATCTATCCATCTATCTATCTATCTATCTAAACACTGCACTGAACTAACACACCAACAACACACTCACACAACACTAGATTAACACACATCAACGCTGTATTAACACACTCACTAACACAGCACAACACACACCATCACCGCACTAACCCATTCACAAATACACACCAATACCACAATAACACTGCTGTAACCCAACACACAACACCCCCCAACTACTCTAATGCCACAGTCACACCTCAGCAATTGATTAACACAAACTAACACCACACTCCCAGTGAGAGAGACTGAAGTTAGTGTACAGCCAAAACTGCTCCGCTTAACCGAGGCATCTATCAAGCAAATATTCCAAATCAAGTAAGATGTGGCATTGTGTAAGGGCATGTGACTTAATTGCGAATTATGATAGTGCTGTACATTGTTTCTAGAACTTCAGTGTGTGTGTGTGTGTGTGTGTGGTTTTGTATTTAGTGGAGGGGAGATTTTCACTACTCAGCAGGAAACTGCAATTGTTGATATGGTCATAGCCAACAATGTCATAAAACTCAGAGATTCAGGACGAGTCCTAGCAGACAATGCTGCATTTGCAAATCTCCACAATCTTAGAAAGCTCCTTATCATATTTATGGAAGACCTCTATGGAAGGCTTGTCCCAGGTGAGGAAAATATTATAGTTTTTATTGTGTTGTGTAGTTTGAATGAAAAAAAAAACCTGAATGTAACTGAAATGATAGTCTCCCTCTCCGATGAAAGACTAATGAGGTAATATTACAGTTCTTTACAGGTTTTGGTGCAATCTACTGGTTATTAAGTTTTGTTTTGAAAGACATGCTCTAGATGGTGCCATTTTGCTAAAAAAAAAAAAAAAAAGACCTTCAGATGAAAAAGTTCCACCTCACAAGTTAAAATGAAGAGAAGCCTTGATATTTTTCATGAAAAATATGATATGATATGAAATATTAGTAATAGTCAAAAGTTTCAGTCTTTAATCTTCCCATATTGCACTTCAGTAGTCTACAGTGACAAGAACATTTGATTGCAGTTTTTTTTTTTAATTATAAACAAAACGCTCTGACGCAGACGCCATACGGACCCTGACATGACTTGAAATCATCAGCTTCCTGCAGCTGTTTCGTGTATAATGTTAAACCTATCAGTTAATCAAAATCAATTTAATCCTGTCAATGTGTGACAACACCATCTACTAATGTGAGTTTTCCTTTCAGTTTCGTTCATTTATATGATTATTTTACTCTGTATAGAAAGCAGATCCACACAACTTGATGATCAGCTGGCATAAAAATAGCTGCAACTTTCCTATTTCCTCTTGGTTTGGTCATTTTCCAATTCCCACCTACTTGCTAATTCTCTCCATAGCTAACAACCAGGCAGCGTGAATGTCACCACATTCTTCCTCTGAGACACTCAGAGCCAACCATTGCAACTTTCTGAAACGAACACATTTGGAGGAAATTGCTAACTGCATTCATGACCTCACAGATGGTAACGATTGGTTAGTGTGACTCTGATTGACAGGGGGGAGTAATGCCACCTCTCTCACCCAGAGAGCCTGGGAAATTTAGCTTTCTTGGACTCCCAATCATGGAGAAAATTCAGACACAATCTCCCGGCGATAGGGCAAATGCTCTTCTGTTGGGCCATGTGAGAGCCAAACTAATAGGGATGGTGATGTACAACCAACCAATGAGCCAGTCTGTTCAGAAACGGGAGCCCTCTGCTTCTTTCTTCTGTGACAGATGAACAGTTGGTCTGAGGGTTGAATGGTGGCCATTTGGTCTAAATAGTATCACAGGATGTGTACCATGGAAGACATTATTTGAGACTACTGCCAGCTTTGGATGATAGGTGACCTGTAGCTCGGATTATAGTTACATGCTGCTATATAGATAGATTCAAACGGTGTCCATGTTGTCTGATGTGCGCGAGGTGAGAAGACATAATGGCTGTATGGAATTGGTGTTTCCTGCAAACATTTTCGAACATTGTTGGAAGATCCGGCCAGGTCCATGACTTTTAGTGTCTTATAGATTTTCTTTGAAACCTGGAGGTTGGTGCGGGTTCAACAGAACCTGCTTTCCTGGGCATCATTTAAAACATGGTAACAATAAACAATGGAATAAACAATGTCTCGTCTAAAGCTAGTAAAATGTAAAATTAGGAAAATGCATGTGATAAAGATTAACCTTAGATAATTCTAGCAAACCATAACACCTTTATTGTAATACAAAATCCACCAACTTAATAATCACTGACCTCATCTTTACATGCATTCACTCACTCATTCAATCAAAGCAATTTATCCCCGTTAGGATTGTGGTACATCACAGAAACACTGCTAACATGAGGCATACAGCCTGGAGAGGACACCAGATCTTTTATTCCACATCCTCCACACAGTTCTCTTTCACATTTCATACTGACAAAGAATTTTGAAGACCAGGCCACATGGCAGGCTAATCTTGTTCCTCATCTCCCCTCTATGTCTCATCATCTTGGTGGCACCCTGAGAGCCTGCCCACGACTTCAGAACATGATGGCTGACATTTCTCTCCTGACGCCTCCCTTCATGAGTAATAAATCATGGAGTCAGGGTTGCACCATCAAGTCAAAGCAAATTTTCAACAGTGTATTGATTTTTGGATGTGTCAAAAGAGTTGTATCTTTTAGGATTGAAAAGACAGCACTGACGTGTCAGGGTAAGCAGAAACACTCCTCAGAGGCATCTTAAGATAAGGCTTTCTGAACTCAGACCCATCGCCACACATTATTTTCTGAGCAAGGCGATAAGCAGATAATGTGCCACAAATGCTTTGCGGCATTTAAAGATTTAACACGTCTTCATCCATCAAAACCGCAATATTCAAGTTTTATATCCGAGTGCTTAACCAAAACAGCGACAAAAAAAAGAAAGAAAGAAGACTGGTGTAATATAAATCTCTTGTATCTGAGTTGATTAACTGGCTCAGGATTAAATGTAGCATGTATGAGAAAAACTAATCTTCTAATAAGCACCTGATTGCAATTCCAAAATTAATCCAGATAACTGGGGGATGTCTGAACAGCACATAAAGCAGCAGTAACATGATCAGAGAGATATGTAAAGGTATTTAATTTTAGAAATATTTTCCCCATGTGTTGCCAATTACTCATTCACTCATCTTCTATACCACTTTATCCTGTATTCAGGGCCGCAGGAACCTGGAGCCTCTCCCTGGAGGCTTAGGGTACGAGGCGGGGTACACCCTGGACAGGGTGCCAATCCATCGCAGGGCACGCACACTTTGGGCAGTTTT
The DNA here is from genome assembly GCA_030522415.1 of Channallabes apus. Classification (NCBI taxonomy): domain Eukaryota; kingdom Metazoa; phylum Chordata; class Actinopteri; order Siluriformes; family Clariidae; genus Channallabes; species Channallabes apus. The sequence goes on along the minus strand of CM060117.1, from coordinate 21,387,928 downwards.
TGGAAATGTCAATTAGCCTAACCTACATGTTTTTGGACTGAGTACCCGGAAAAAACCCACCAAGCACAGGGAGAACATGAATACTCTATGCACACAGAGACGGGAATCGAGCCTGGCCAGGAATTGAACTGGACGCTGGAGGTGCAAAGCGACAGTGCTAACCACTACACCACCGTGACGTGTTGTCACACTATATTTTGCCATATCATTCTCAATACCACAAGGCATTGCAGGCAGCGTGATCACAAGAAATCTGTTATTTCTGAAATTCATTATTTCTTCTCACTAGATCTAGCAGGCACTTTGTTCATCGAGACACTCACAGTCCACTGTGTCACTGAATTATTAGGACCATCTATAAAACCTACTTATTTATGCAATGATCTACTCAGCAAACCAGGAGCAGCAGCACAATGCATAAACCCATAGTTCAGTTCACCTGAAATATCAAGAGTGGGGGACACACGTGATCTTCGATTTGATATTGTTGTTGGTGCTAGATGGGGATCAGTTCGGCTGGTGGAAACACAGAACCTGGTGATGAGAGAGAGGTCAGAGGAGAATGTCCCGGACTGAGCTGACAGGAGGCTTACTGTAAAACAACCACTCTAGATAACTGTGGTAAACAGAATGGTGCTTTGATTACAACAGGCTAAGACAATCCTGTGTTGCAATGCTGTCAGGCTAGAATAAGAATCTAAGGTTATTGTAGGTACTGGCTCACTGAAAACTTGAGAATGTATAACTGGGAAAAAAACATCTTCTGGTCCTTGTCCAATCTTCGACAGCCCAATCTGGTGAGTCTTTCCCCAATGTAACCTTAGATTCCTGTTCTTGGCTGCTACAGTAGGACTGGAACTCGATTATCTGTTATCTGTGATCTGTCGTCCGTTGTTGTAAACATCATGATTTATTCTGGGTTAATTCTAGAAACACAGGAGATCACTGAAGGATCACTAAGGCAGTTTCTAAAACATTCATATTAACCTTCCTGGCACCAAAAATGACACATTAAAAATGAACATTAATTGAAATGTTTGTCCGGTATATACATGATTCTATGCAATGTACTGCTGCCACTTGACTGACTGATTGGATAAATGTGTGAATTAGCAGGTGTACAGGTATGGTCCATGATTGAATTTTAAAATAATATTTGTAATAAGATGATGATGAGCTTAGCACAGCACCTTGCATTATTACACTAGAAATTTTTGTTCTGCATATTTACTTAATTTTCTTTTTTTTATGTTTCAGTTACAAAATAAATATTTCATTAATTAGTGATTGATTGTAAGCGGCACGGTATTGTAGTTGTCGAACCCGGACCCTGGAGGACTGTCAGGCAAGCTCGATTCCCATCTCCGTGTGCATGTTTTCCCCGTGCTTGGTGGGTTTCCTCCAGGTACTCCGGTTACCTCCCATAGTCCAAAGATCTGCAGATTAGGTTAATTGGTGTTCCCAAATTGCCTGTATTCTGTGATTGTGTGTGTGCTGCATTGAATTGGCACCCTGTCAAGGGTGTACCCAGCCTTGTGCCCTAAGTCTCCTGGGATAGGCTCCAGGCCCCCTGTGACCCTGAATGCAGGATAAAGCGGTATAGACGATGAGTGAGTGAGTTTGATTGTACAGTAGTTTAAATGGAGGATGTTAGGTGGAACTTCCTCAAGAAACCACTTGCACTGGCTAAAGGAGGAGTCAGTGAAAGTGGAAAAAAGATTATTGATATTTGAACTTAAAAGCAAAAAAAATACACCTGTCCCTCAAGAAATCCTGGCCCTAAATTCATTGACACCTGTTGCCAAGGCAGAGACACTGACAACTGAGCTAGCTGACCTATACATACTGTATAACGTCACCGAGCATCAACGCTCCTGTTGCTGGAATAATAGTGTGGTGCAGGCTGTGCCACTTTTTTGTTTCCCATTTACAGGGCCAGGGTTGTTTAGAAACCCTGTTTGTAAAACAGACAGGGAGCAGACCTTGAGGAAACATTCATTGAATTAAAAAAAAAAAAAGTTTTCGATTAGAATCGCAGACTCCTTCATTAATGAATGGTAGTGTGAATTCCTAACTCTGGGCAAATAAATCAACAGGAGTGAGGGAATTCGCAACTTCCCCGAAATGCAGAATTAACATTCCAGGAGCATTTGAAAAGCATTTGGAAATATAGCTATGGAGAAATGCCACAGAATTATTAATAATACCAGAAGCTTGTGAACGTAAAATATAAAATAGGCCCATATTTTGAAATTAATGTTTCTAGCTATATGTTTTACCAGGTCGCTGTCCTTCTTTTCTCCTTCATATAAAACCTTCATTTCTGCCCCAGAGCATGCAGAATAATCAATTATTTACTTCCCATTCCTGCCTTCTTGTCCAAAAATGATAATCACTATTTATTGCCAAAGTAAAAATCTGATTATGTAGGCTGTAAAGGTTGCAGGAAATTCAACACAGGGACATATCCTTTGGGATATGTCTACATATTTCTCCTTAAAATTTCAAAGAAGAGACTATCTATGGCAATATTTACATATTATATATATACATATAATGTATAAGAATGTATGTATATGAGAACATACACCTACCGAGGAGTTTATCAGAATAGATATACACCTACTCATTCATTCAATTATCTCATCAGGCAGTTGTGTGTCAGCAGTGCAGTGCATAAAATTATTCAGGTACAGCCCAACAGCTTGTAGGTAAGCTGTTGGGCTCATGTACGCTAACATGAGGTCAGGTTATAATTTCATCAACCATCAGAAGGGGAAAAAAATTTGATCTCAGTGATTTTGATTATGGCATCCTTGTTGGTACCCAAGCTGAGTTGAGTATTTTTATCATTGCTGATCTCCTGAGATTTGCAGGCACATCTGCCTCCAGTTTTTATTCAGAATAGTTAAATGGAGAGGAAAATCATCCAATGAGTAGCAGTTTTGTGGACAAAAACATCTTGTTGATGAGAGGGGACAACAGAAAAGCCCAGTTGGAGCTTAGAGAAAGGTTCCAGTAGCTTAGATGTAGTAGTCACCTATAGTGAGGCTACAATAACTCCAATTGCGCAAGACTCACCAAAAGTGTACAGTTGAAGATTAGACAAAAATGCAGCCTGTCCTGAAGATTTTTGGTTTCTGTGTTAGAATTTGGAATGTTTGGAATCACCAACATTACCCAGAAATGCCTTGAGACAACAGTCTAGGCTGGAGGAGGTGATGTAATGGCGTGTGGAATGTTTCAATAGCATACTTTTGGCTTTAATACCGGTCAATCATTGCTTAAATGCCAGAGCTTATTTAATATTGTTGCTGATGATGTGTCTCTTCTGGTTATTTACCAAGTCACAAGAACAATTCATCCCAAATTGAATTCATGACCATGCCAGTAAGTTTAGTGTTTTTCAGTGTCCTTCTCAGTTAAATGGTTCTGAATCCAGTAGAACATGTGGAAAATGTGGAAGAACAATAGATTTCTAGCAGCAACATGCAACTAAAAAAGTAATCATGTCAACATGGAGCAGAATCTCAAAGGGATTTTTGGAATTTCTCTTATTCTATACTTAAAAAGTAGGTTATTGGTCATGACAATGGTCATCTGACTGGAAGGGTTTTAAATCACCTCCAACCTCTGAGTTCCTCCAGATAAGGGTCGAACCAAGCGCCCAAACCTAAGTGGCCTATATAATAAGTGGTTTCTAGCTTTCTTACTTCCATAAAAACAAAACAAAACAAAAACAATTACAGATGTAGAAATGCTACTACTGCCATTACAGGAAGGTATGATTTTAACTTCAGCTACAGGTTTCAAGTACGTAATTGGTCTCAACATGTGCAAGGATCTGCTTTAATACCACTCCTGTTGTTCTTTGTTTTGTTAGGATCTGTGTGAGGTATTTTCTAATGAATTGAGTTGTTTCTATTTTTCAAAATATAGTAGAATAGTAATCTAGTATCTCAATTTAAACCACTGTGACCTGACCGGATGCTGATGTGAATGAAGGGTGCCTTTAATTTGCTTTTTAAACAACATTTTTAGTCCACATGCTCACCTTATTTCCTGGTCCTGATGCATGCTTCTATTCTCAATCAGATGCACCATAGCAAGCTTTCTTAAAAACAATAAAGATTTGTAGTTCAGCATGGTTAAACAAGGATCACTTCTTTGCCTCAGACTATCTATACTGTACATTTCTTTACTCTTTCTGAAAGTCCACATTTAAGGGTGTGTGGCAACTCCATAGGTGGCTGTAATCACATGAGCTTGTCTTGAATTAGAGGAGCAGTGTTTCAGGCTCTGTAACACTGGCACTCATACTGTAGAAAACAAAATTGTCTGACAGTTTGTGTCAAACTACAGGGCAATAGACTGAAATAATAACCAAATATTCTACTTTACAGGGTTCAGGGATAAGAGAGAGAGAGAGAGAGAGAGAGAGAGAGTATTGAAAGGGTTAAAAGCCACTACAGATCTTGATATGGAAAAACAAATGTTTGTTTTTATGCAACCGAAGCTTTTTATATGAAGTCTATAAAAACCCATAAGTGTAAGTCAAGGCATAAGAAGTTGTGGGATAATATAAAAGAAGATTTTGTATACACCAACAGGAATTTCAGTAGAACTAATTTGGGCTTCTAATTTTAAGCTTGTTAAAAAGTGCAACAAACAACAACTATTAATAATTGTTGCCTTAATAGTGAATATAAATTGAGGAATTACTTTATATCTCTTGCTGCAGTAGAAAAATAGGCCGCAATGTGAACATGTGCACTCACTTACCGCACTCTTCTCTACACTACAGTACATTTGCCCTGATCCTCTAGCGCTGCTCAGTTGGCCCCACAATTTCTTAGGGTTGAAGGAAATCATGCATGAAGGGTGTTTGTGTTCTGGCACCTACAGTACTGTAGGTGCTACAATAAACTTCAAACTATGGAAACAACTGAGGCCAATCTTTTCACCAATTACTTAGTTTTTTAGATTACTTAAAGACTTAGCTTTTGTCATACTATACTAACTGAGATTTTACTCTCAGTACCTGATCGAATTATGCAGTATGAATATATGTTTATTGATAGAAACTGATCAGCCATAGCATCAAATCCACTGACAGGTAATGGGAATAATATTAAATATATCATTACAGCAAGTAACTAACCAAGGAAGCAAGTCGACAGGCAGTTCATGAACATGCGGTAGTTCATTCCAGATAGGCCTATCAGAAGTGATCTAAGGAAGGACAATCAGGTGAACTGGCGACAGGGTGATGGGCCCCCAAAGACTCCTAACACATAGTATGACTGCAAATCAATCCCTGCTATCTTTTATTACCCAGACCAGGATGGGTTCCCTGTTGAGTCTGGTCTCTCTCAAGCGTTCTCATGGAGTTTTTCCTTGCCACTGTCGCCCTCGGCTTGCTCATCAGGGACAAACTAATCATTATAATGAATACATATTTGCTGAAACTTTTCAACCTCATTTTCATATTTTATTCTGCAAAGCTGCTTTGTGACAATGACCATTGTTAAAAGCACTTTAAAAATAAAACTGAATTGAATTAAATTAAAGGCTAATGGGAAGCAAAGGAGTGATCAGACAGCATAAATTGTTGAAAAGGTTAATGCTGAATATGATAGAAAGTATTGTGACTTGTTGCACATGTGGTTCTCTATCCACAGTCAGAGCAGAGTGCCTGTGCCTGTGCCAGCCACTTTCCACTGCCAAAAGCCCCTAAATTAAGTATGAAAGCGAACTGAACAAGAATCAAACCTGTTGCATCAGAGCTGGAGCTTGGAGAAATGGTAGATGGTGGGCTTGTTTGATAAATCATACCATCTTTTACCTCATGGATGGACGTGTGTGTGTTGCTAACATGGAGAACCGATGGCATCAAGGTGCAGAATGGGAAGCCAACAGAGAGGTTGTTCTACTGGGAAAGCTTGGGTGCTGGCATTCATGTGGATGTTACTTTGATACAGTATGTACAGTACCACCTACTGTAGGGAAGTTCACTCCTTAATTGCAATGCTATTCCATAATAACATCCTGCCACACTGCAAGAAGTGTTCAGGGTTTGTTTGGGAAACATGACAGAAGTTGAAAGTGTTGATTTGACTTCCATATTCCCCAGATCTCAATCAAACTGAGCATCTGTGAGATGTGCTAGACAAAAAAAATCAGACCTATGGAGCCATCACTTTACAACTTACATAAAGGACGTAAAGGATCTTCAGAAACATCTTGGTGCTAGAAAGTACAGAACACTTTCAAAGGTCCAAGTTTTGTTCAGAGTTGTTTTGGCAACAAAAGAGGTATCTACACACAATAATGCAAATAATGTAAAAAAACACGAATACGGCATCTGCCAAATTATTCCATTGGCATTATAAGGTTCTATCCGCATTCTGGGCAGTTTTGAGACACTGAGGTTAAAAAAAATCCAGCAGGATTTTATAATTCCAAGGGAATGAAATGCCATAAATGTAAATGTAAAATAGACTGCACATTTCCTCCTCAGACTCTTATAAGCTGCTTCAGCACTAAGTTGGATTCAGAGATGTCATAAACTTAACATTGTCTAGAACTGTTTGAACGCTTATTAATAGTTAATCAAGCAGAATGAATAATTTATTGTCCGTTCCAATTGAGAATTGAAGATGAGAAGCCAGAAATACTGGTTGCCTATGCTATCACCAAATCTAATTGTCGCTGAACGAATGTTATGATTTGAATTTTGGTGTGGCTTCAATGGCATTCAGGTGACAGAACTGGTTGTGGGAAATAAAATGAAGATTTAAGCTTTTATGTAAGAAAATACAGCTCAGTAAAACCAGATATTGATATTAGTGCTGATATAGTCCTAAATTATCACAAAGAAATAAAGCTTCATTTTAGATGATTGAATTTCATGTAGAAATTATTCATTTTAATAGGCTATTATTGATGGACAGATGGACAGGTGAAGATGAGAAAATCTCTTGCTCTTTTTTTTCAGTATATCCAGAAATTTCTGCCCATGATAGTCTCAGATTACTGTTCCTGTTCATTGCAGGTTGTAAAGAGTGATATGAGTTACTGTATTTATCCTGGCAACTCAAACCAATCTGGCCATCTTCGTCTTTATCAACCAGTCATTTCCACCCACAGAAGTGTCACTCACTCAATATTTTTTTTTTTTACACCACAACATGCCTTTCATATTTACATCTAGATGTGTTGAACAACTAAGAACATGACACCTTTGATGGCACACCACCCAAAATTTTGCTGAGCAAAAGCAGAAGGACAGATGGTTATGAAATAACACTCGATACTGTACTTTGTCGCATGTGTCTTGCTTTCTATAACTGCCTCAATCCAGTGACCCACTGACATCACCAAACTGTTGCATTTTCCTTTTGTTTGGGACTTATCTCTTCAGTCTCCTCTTCATGAGCTGAAATGCATGTTTAAGTGACGGAATAAAGTCCTTTGATGTGTTGGCAGTGTGTTTGAAGACATTGAATAATGAATTTTCTCCCAATTTCATGGAAAGCATTTGTCTGTAAATTGGGAAACATAATGTTTCTGATTTCTGGATTAATTCTTCTGCAACTTACTGAGTTACATCATCTGTAAATATTAATGAGCTTGTTCCAGAAACAGCCATGCAAGCCTACTCTACTTCTAGACCATCAAGATATGACGCTACCTTCACCATGACCAATGACCATTTCTTTCTCCACACTTTGGAGTTTCCATCACTTCAGTAAAGGTTATTATTTGTATTACTTTACAAATTCCAAACTGGACTTCTAATTCTTACTGCTGATTGGTGATTTGGCCACAATATTTCTGTTCTCCATAACTTAACAGACAGTGGGCCATGATACCTTCACCCTTATCTATGGAGGTTGTTGGTTATATCACTGACTGTGTTTGTTAAAGTTCATGACAGCACAATTACAAGAAGACTGAACAAGTAGAGAGAGTTGCCAGAAGAAGGCCTCTTCTGTCTAAAAAAAGGACATGAAAGCATGACTGAGGTTCACAAAACTGCATCTGGACAACCTAAAAGACTTCTGGAACAATGTCCCGTGGACAGATGAGACCAAACTGGAGTTGTTTGGCCTTAATGCCCAGTGCCATGTTTGGCAAAAAGCAAACAGCCTTTTAGCACCTCAAATGTGAGACCATCTGTCTGACAGTTAAAGCTTGGTCGAAATTGGGTCATGGAACAGGTGACACATTAGTAAATCTATGTCAGAATGGCTGAACAATAAAATCATCATGGCTTTCTAATGGCCTAGTCAAAGTCCAGACCTCAACCTATTGAAATGATGTAGCAGGACCTTAAGAGCGCTGTGCATAAGCCCCAAAACTTCAATGAACTGAAGCAATGTTGTAAACAAGAATGCGTGAACATTTTTCCAGAATGGTGTGAGAGACTGATAAAGACATACAGAAAATGATTACTTCAAGTTATTTGCTGCTGAAGGTGGATCTACTGGCTGTTTAATCATGGAGTACTTAATACTTCCCACATGTTCATTATTTTATTTTTGGCTTTATTTTTGGTAAATAAATAATGGGGTATGGGGTAACACGGTGGCTTTGTGGTTAGCCTTGTTGTCTGGTACATTCCTGCCTTAGGACTGTGTGCATGGAGCTTGCATGTTCTCCTCGTGCTACAGTAGGTGGTTTCCTCCAGGTACGCTGGTTTCCTCCCACTGTCCAAAGACATATTAGTCTAATTGACGATCCCAAATTACACATATTGTGTGAATGAGTGTGTGAGTGTATGTATGTATGTATGTGTGTGCCCTGTGTTGGATTGCCACCCCCTGCCTTGTGCCCTTAGTCTCCTGGGATAGGCTCCAGGCCCCCCGCAACCCTGAATACAGGATAAAGTGGCAGAGAAGATGAGTTAGAGTGTGTGAGTGGTAATGGCATGGTGAAAAAAGGGTTATACATTGTGTCTAAGGTCGTATTTGCCTAATACTAAGATCTGGCACAATCAGATGATTTTTATTATGTTTTTACACAAAAACATATAGAATAACAATGCATTTGTTTAACACATCTAAATGTAAATATCATAAAATTAAACAAAAAATCTGATCTATCATCTCATATTTATCTTTGGTTCTCAAACGCAGATGTCTTCAGTGTAGATCAAAACAAAACAATTGATCTCACCATTACCGTGGAAGTGCTCAAATAATTACATGCAAGCAGAGGTATTCAGAATCAGTAATCAGGTAACTGTAAATGTGACACTGGTTGAGAATACATGGATTTGCATGTTAGCTATGCTTCTAAGCCATCGTGTTCTTTGGGAAACTGAGCTTGACACCGGTCAAGCCAATTGAGTGGCTGAGCAATAAAGGGGAATTGGAAGCATACTCTGCGTATCGTAAAATCCACGACCGATTCTTTGTGGTTGTCTGCGGAAGAGGTCCCGAGAAGCCTGCCGATTTCCTGGTTGCATTATTTTATTTTATTTATTGATGCAGCTGTCTAACTTAAAGATTAAAAGTAATCTCTAATAAGCTCAGAGATATCACTTATTGCTCCGGTCACAGATCGAATGCTTTAAACGTAACTAATACCATGTATTCTCAAATGCAATAAATTCCAGCTCTGAAAAATGTTAGTCAACATGAGAAACATTTCTTCTTTATATAGAACAAATAATAAAAGGGAATCATGTCTCCTTACTCTCTCTCTCTCTCTCTCTCTCTCTCTCAAGTGGATGCTATCTATGAATGCAAATAACCGTAAAAGAAGAGGGAACAGAATTTCCATATGTCATACACAGGAAGTGGTAAAACAATACACTTGTGGAACAAATATGGCTGCTATTCTCATATTTTATCTGCCAGTTCCTGCTAGGGTGTCACACTGGAGGAGAGAGAGAGAGAGAGCAGATGCTAAAAATAGCCTTGGTGTTGTGTTGCTTCCTAACACAAGGCTCAGGTGTTTATTTATTAATTTCTTTTTAAATTCAAACATCTGTTCTCATGTTCTGCATCACAAGAGCCTGAGTGTTAAAAGTATAATCAATAGCTTGAGACCTGCTACAAATGGACCAGATTGTCCTCAGATTTCAAGAAACCTAGGAGACATGTCTGGATGCACACATGGCTATACGATATAAAACGGCATAAATAGCTATTCACGTTATGTTGAGTGATATTTCAAAGCATACAATGTCGATGAAATTCTCAGTTTTTATCAGACGGCTCTGACGTTATATTGGGTGAAAGGAACATTTCAGTTCAAAGGAACATATTAGAAGATATGAACTATAAAGCAGATGTTTGATATTGGTTTGATACTGTGTGCTGATTATCTCAGGGTGAACAAGAAATTAAAGGGACGGAGGGTTGTGATATGTGCATCCTGAATTGGTATACAATGGAAGTATTTTGTCTGATTTAGGAAGAACTTCTACTTATTATACATGTTTAAAAATACCATTAAAATAAACAAGGTCCATTAGCTAGAGCAAGTTACCATTAAATCAGGAATAGATTAGACTTGGGCCCCTAGGCAGATACCTAAGCAGGACCCCCCCCCCCTTTCACAATGCTGCACATGAAGCAATGCAGGAAGCTCTGTCTACCCCTCCCTGCAAACCACTTACTGTATGCAAAAAACAAACAAACAAACAAACAAACACAGAAAACATACATTACTGCATCTAAAAAAATATCTACTGTTCTGCAATTTTAGAAGCCTCTATTCTATGCAGAATACAGTCTTAGTCTTCTTTATGGTTTCTGTCTTCAACAACGCTAAAAAGTTCAAGCCTCAGTGTTTGTATAGTTTTTTTTTCTTTGACATGGAGTGGGGTTCTCAGCATTACTTTTGTTGTTTGAGTTTATCTGCCCATCTCTTGGGATTTTCTCACACAATAGTCTCTAGAGTTTACTCAGAATGGTGCATTAAAGAAAAAACATCCGGTGAGTGGCAATTCTGAGGACACACACTTTGTCGAGGTCAATAGAGAACTGTCACTCTGGTGTGAGCTTATAAAGCGTACAGTAACTTAGATAATCATTCTGTCTCCATTGAAGTGGATGCGCTACAGCAGCCGAAGACCATTTTGGGTCTGTCAGCCCCAGCAACAGAAAGCTGATGCTGTATGGATTTGGAAGCTCACCAAACCTGGAAAATTGAAGAATGGTAATACATAGCCTGGTCTGATGAATCTGGATTCTGATAAAGCACACAGATGTTAGGGATAGAATTTGGCAGCAGCAGTATGAGTCCATGGACCCGACCTGCTGTGTGTCAACAGTCCAGGCTGGTGGAGGTGGCACATGTAATAGTGTAGGTAATGTTTTCTTGGCACACTTTGAGCCCATTAATATCAAACAATCATTGCATAGCCCTTAAAGCTCAGAGCATTTTAGCCATTTTTAAAAAACAAACAAACATATAAAGGGCTTATGCAAACAAATATAGAGTTTATGGATTTTAGCACAAAATAGGCAATATCGTGAACACAATTTGAGTTCATTTTAACCAACTACACAAAAATACTAATAAAGAAAAGGTAATATAGGCAAAGAAATGTGTTATGAATAGATCAGACTTCATTGTCCAGCACATCCTATGGATGCATAAGATATGGAGAATTTGAATGCCATTAAAAACCTTGAACTCTTTGTCATTTGTCAACATCTTTGTTGTCAATTGATTTCTGAAGATCTTTTTCAGTGTGGTAGGGTGCATTATCCAGCTGGAAGAGGCCACTACTGTATCATTAGGGAATATTGTTTCCATGAAGGAAGATGGTAGGTGTCAAAGTAACATCTGCATGAATGCCAGGAGCCAAGGTTTCCCAGCAGTACATTACCCACAGCATCACTCTGCCTCTGCCAGCATGCCTTCTCTCTCCTTGGTAAATGACACACACCCAAACAACCCCATAATATAAAAGAAAATGTAATTCACTAGTGTCCCATATAACACAATGCACATCAATTATTAAGCCCAAATAGAGAACAATGGTCTAGTTACATAATGATTAGTATGTTAATATACAGTTGATGCAACCCAAGTATTTGCAAAATACAAAATACTTGTACTGGGAATAAAATAAATTAATTGTGCTCATAATTGAGAAAATCATTTACTAACTATTTCACAGCTTTACATTGATGTTACTATGTCAATCTTTTATCAAGTCAGTTAGGCATGTATTGTGTATAATTCACAGGTAATTTAAAAACAAATAATTAGAGACAGATGTATTGAAGCTTTAATTTACTGTATCTTCATTTCAGTAGGTAAAAAGTGGATCAGATGTTTTTGATTGGCCAGTTATCATAATTAAGAGTTAATTGAGAATAAACCTTATTTTACTTTATTTAGTGCAATTTTCCCTTTATGGTTTATTACAGGAAATTTCATGCCAAGGTTGCAGAAAAACTGTGGATCTTGACAAAATTGGTTCCTCCTTTGAGGTGCTGAAGGAATCAAAAACATCTGTAGAATCAATTATAGCCCATAAGAGCCCATGGTGACACAAACCATTTAAGTGTTCTGGAAATTTCCTTATTCAGCTTTATCCTGGACTTTAACTCAAAAAGTGTCATATAATTAACATGCTGTTTCTGTCATGTGACAACATTGACATAATTTCCAATATACTAATGTGCCTGGGTAGCAAATGTGATGTAACTAATTCATTTTAAAACACCTTTATTGTTGTTACACGAGTAAGTTTCATCATATTTAAAAATGTTCAATCTCATCTTTTCTAATTAACTTGTTCAGAATAAATCGATATCAAACAAGTTAAGAAAATATTGCTATGACATGTACTTGTACCCTAAAATTGTTGGGCTTATGTGCATGGAGTTTGCATGTTCCTCCCCATCCTCCAGGTACTCTCAGTTTCCTCTCACAATCCAAAGACATGTTAATTAGATTAATAGACATTTCCAAATTGCTTGTAGTGTGTGTGTGTGTGTGTGTGTGTGTGTGTGTGTGTGTGTGTGTACTGCAATGGATTGGCATCCTGTCCCCGCCTCATGCCCTAATAATCCTTGGATAGGCTCAAGGCCCCTGTTACCCTGTATGCAGGATAAGCGCTATAGAAGATGAATGAAAAACCTTCTGTATTCTTCTGTGAATATACATGATGTACGTAGATAGCCCAGTCCAAGGAAGTGTGACCAACAATGACACAACCAATATTGTTCCCAAGTCCATTGTGAAAAAGTGTCACCACAGACCCATCTAGGCTGATCAAATTACAGACCATGAACTGTGTATCTTTTTGTCCAAATGGAGGCAGAATGCAAGTGGTGAGGTGGTTAGCCATCACTTTTCAGGATCTCTCATTTTCAACACTGGGGTCCCTCAAGGCTCTCTGCTCAGTCCCCTTAAGTACTCCCTCTACACACATGACTGCAACATCATTGTCAACTTTGCTGATAACACAGTGATGAAGACACCTATTTGGAGGAGGTCAAAAACATTGCAAAGCACTGCCACCTCCACAACCTTTCCCAATATATAAGATACTGTAATAGAAAAGATGGCCAACTTTGGGAAGAAATGTAAAATATCTGCATACTGAGGAATTAGCATCCTGCTAGGCACTGGATATTACTAGCTATGATTACATGGATAACATTTCTTCAATCTGGTTGATCAGAGATTTGTTTACATGGAAGCTGATCTGTGTTTATGTGTACAAAGCATTTATTCAGAATATACTGTATATTTATAGAATTGGTTACAAGAATTTAGTCTCATCTATGATTGGTTAGCTGTCCAATGGCAAGCCAATCAGGGACTCTTCCTTGCCAGAAACCAAGAGGATGAAAACAAAATTTTCTTCCCGGAAATTCATCACATCACATAATGTGTGAGCAAATGTGCGGAAAAGAATATATTTGCACTGCTATGGAAGAAATGATTGGATCAAATGTTTAAGTGGCTAATATTTACCTATTGAATTAATTATCAAAGGTTTACACCACCTCTCTCATTCCCGCTGAAAAATTATTTCCGATCGTGCTGGATCAGGCCAGTCTGCTCCAATTGAGGTGGCTACATGCATTTTAATTCTGATTGGACTATTATTCCAATTATCAGAGCAACATTAGGGTCCATGTAAACACACATACCATGTGGTATTGAAACACCACCAGTCTGAAACTGGTGGAGAAAAACACTGTGAAAAAAGGATGGTGCAATCCATCAAGCATTCCAGTTGTGAATCTGGTAATGTAGAGAGTAGGCAAGGAGAGCAATCCATCTAGTCACCCAAACCACAGCCTGTTTTTACAGTTGCACTCATGGAAAGGGTACCACAGTATGAGAACTAACACAGCGCATTTCAGGAGGAGCTACTTTCCACAAGCAATCAGGGCCCTGAATGGGAACTCTGATGAGCCATAAGTGCCTTTATCTCCATTTTGTGGACACACACACACACACACACACACACACACACACACACACACACACACACACACACACACACACACACACACACACACACACACACGCACACACACACACACCTACAAGGACCCGAACTGTCCTCTCATATAATTTATTCCAAGTGCACACACATCACAAACACCAACTCATGACATTCATGTAAATAATTTATTCCACGTGTATTCCATACTGTTATGCTCATAGTTATTGTCACAACTGTAATCTTCACACAGCTTGGAAATTTGCTATTAAGAAATTCATTACAGGAATTATATACTGCATGGCTTTTTGTAAGACAAATAAAGACTTTAACTAAAGTAGATAGCTTAATTGACTTAGCACTGAAAATGTGTATGTGTGAAGTCGTGAAAAATGACTTTGAACGTATTTAGCATACTTTTGTCCTCAGCTGTAGGTGATGATGATGATAGAGAGAAAAAAAGCTCTACTGTGACTGCCTGGCTGTTGTATATACGTGCTCAGGCAAACACAAGGTCCAACTTCTGGCACAGGTCAAGGCACAATGTAAATAATAAATCAATGCCTGAGGGTAATCCAAAAAAAGACATCCAAAATGTAGCAAGGGTCAAGATGCATAAAGGAATATACAGGAACATTGTTTAAAACTTAATCAAACACAATTCAGTGGCAAGGTCTCCCAATGAGACAATGTCCATGAGAAAAGTATGAAACCAAGACAAAGAACAAGGGTTTCTGCTAAAACTAAGCACTGTATTAGAGATCTTAATAATAATAATAATAATGTACAGTTAGTCCCCTACATACGAACATTTGAGTTACAGAATTTAGAAGATATGAACATGCGTATACGTATGTTAAATGACGGAAAGTAGATCACATGTCTGGTGTACAGTACATCGTCATGTGCATGCAGCGTGTATCCCAGTATGTCCAGAAGCAAACGCAGAAGTAGCGGCAACGAACCTGGTACTGCTTAGACGTGCCAAGCAATAACGGTGGAGACAAAAGCAAAAATAATTGAGAGAATGGAGCGAGGTGAAAAGATGGCAGACAGTGCTCGTTCCTTGAACATGAATCGTTCATCCATCAGCATGATCCTAAAGAACAAGGAACATGTTAGTTTCATACTGTGTATAGCCAATTGTGCTAGTATCCTAGTACCTAGGTGGTGTTTGTTCGACTTTAGACTTATGAGCAAGGTCTTGGAACAGAACTCGTTTGTATGTAGGGGACTTACTGTATATACAAATTTGATACAAATTCCAAGATTACACCGCACTAGCTGCAGATCAGTACAACAGAACAACTTCGAAGCACAGAAACAGAAACATTATATTATACAGTAATGTATTTTTTTTTATCATCTTACACATACTTTCATGCAAACAAACAAAGAAACAAAGAAACAAACAAAAAAATCCTGCACCCTGGAAGTTTAAATGGTAATTGATTCCTGAAACCTTTGTAATTGTGTTACCCCAACTGAAATCCATTACATTGTTCAATAAAGCGAATAAATTCTCTTTCATTGCGTGGTAAGGTTTGGAGAAGCCTGGCATTTCTAAAGATCAACTCAAGGTTGAAAAATGATCAACACCAGGCAGAAGCTTATTGGTCTTTTTTATTGTCTGTGTGTTTTGCTTTACTTGTCCCACATCAGATTGCTAAGAAACCGAAGATTTCACAGATGTCTGCTATCATGTCAGGAGAAGAAGGCGTCTAACCAGGTTAGAAACGGAAGCAAATATCAGTGTCATTTGCAACATGGAAATGATGAAAAGAAAAGGGAAAAAAGCTAACTTTTCAAGTTCTTGGAAAATAAAAGGTTATTTGCAACATCTATTAAATGGAATAGAAAAAGCATTTTGGATCGATGAGTCTGAGGTTTTTATATTAAAGATGATTATATGTATTTCTATATCATATGTCCAACAGCAGTCACCCAGTTTAGGGAACCTTTACCAAGCAGAGGAGCATGTTCAGACTTCTTTCACAGATCTGCTCTGCTGACAGACTCAGGAAATCCTTTGTTCTCAGGGTCATACGCTGCTGTAACACCTCTTTACAGTGCCTGGGGACGTGATTGGTCTTCTTGGTCAGATGGTTCCTCAACCACTACTCATCGTTAGTTATACATGTAGTTCTGTTTCATGATAGACTGACTGCTTACAGTCACATTTATTTCTCTGCTTATCATGCACCATAATCTGAATTGACTTTTATTACCTCAGTCTTGCACCACTCACTTTTGCAGTGCTGTGACTTTTAATTACTACTGTATAACTCAGTATATCTATCTATCTATCTATCTATCTATCTATCTATCTATCTATCTATCTATCTATCTATCTATCTATCTATCTACAGTGGTGTGAAAAACTATTTGCCCCCTTCCTGATTTCTTATTCTTTTGCATGTTTGTCACACTTAAATGTTTCTGCTCATCAAAAACCGTTAACTATTAGTCAAAGATAACATAATTGAACACAAAATGCAGTTTTTAAATGAAGGTTTACGTTATTAAGGGAGAAAAAAAACTCCAAATCTACATGGCCCTGAGACAGAGTAATGTGAGCGACCGCTACCATTACAATGGAAAATGAGATGATTAATGCACAAATGATTTGGGACCAGAGCAGACAGTGTGGCCAGACTCTTGCTACATTATGATGTAGCAAAGAGACCAGAACAATGTTGGTCATCTTCTTATATGTAACTCTGTGTAATCTGCAATGGAGTGCAGATTAGAGGAGCTGGCTTTGGGCATGGGCTAACTGCAAAAGATGATAGCAATACTGCAACAGTGCAGAGAAGTGCAGACTTTAGCCTATCTTCAGCCACAGAGTTTCTTTCTTTAAGCCTAAAAGGATGGTGCTAGCCTGATACTGGAGGATTCCGAAGTTAAGAGTGTAAAGTAAAAGTTTGGTAAATACGCTACAGGCTTATGCATTTCATTCAGTTAGGTCTAGCTAGTGCTTCTAAAAAAGTGCACTAAATCAGATATGTGAGGTCATAAAGTAGATATAAACTTTGCAATGATGTGGTTATCATCATTTACTAACTCAACAATATTGACTGCTGCCACAAAGGAGAATCCAATATTCATGTCCTGAAGTGAGAGGGTTGCATAGCATTATCTGGTCCTGGAGGAGTTTAGGTCTATGTAAGGGCAAACAATATGCTATTCAGATCATAAGCTACAGTATTGTAGATTCTTACTATGACAGATTTATTATGCATAACAGATGCTTACTGAAAAAAAGTTCGAATATCAGCTTTGCTTATACTAAACTGGTGCAGTACAAGAATTAATTATAGTGGCCTCTTTGCAAAACAAATGTTGCTCCATCTGAAAAATTGTCCATATAATGTTCAAGAGGAATTCTCACTACCTAGACATAACGAATTAAAAATTTCTCAATGGTTTTTTTTTCCCCTTCTTTTTTTCTTCTTCTCAGTAATCAGTTGGGAACACAATGAGCATGGAGCAGGAGTTCTAATATGCCTGCGCATTGATTGGAAAGATAAAGAATGGCTCTTCATTATGAACACAGGCCCTGAGGGTCTGTGCACTGTTAACTTTGGATACACAGAGAGATATGGATTTCTGCTAACATGCAGGTGAGCTGTCAAAAAATGAAATCATAAAGAATCCCCGAGTGCCTAAAGAGCATGCAATACAAGCCCCACTCATTTCTGATTGAGCTGGAGCAAGCATTGATTGCATTGACCCTCTGGTCTCCAGAGCACAGGATTAAATGTAACCCTTCTTCCTGAAGAGCTGCCTGATGAAAGAGGAAAGGAACCTGTGCTTCCGCATCTCTCCTCCCACTCTCCTGAACTGCTCCGTTTTTACAGCCAGAGTCATTAGTGCATTAGCAGCAATGAATGCACTCTTTCTTTTGGATGGCTTTTGGCACTGGAGCCTTCCTGCCTAAAGCTGAGCAAAAGGATTTGCAGTGTTTTAGTTTATTTCCATACTTAATGTCACTCACTTTGCATTCATTGTCCCTCAGCCTAGAAACAAAATATCACACTGGATAATACAGAGCATTAAAATCAGTGCATCAGAAAGGCCTGAAGCGACAACCTTTTATTTTTCTACGATTTTAAAATAGTCAAAATATCGATGTTACATGTTACTGACAATCGTCATGAAGTTCTCAAATCAGACCCACATCTTGGTAAATAATACAATAAATTATACCTGAGACTGTAAACATTTTGGTGAGGTCCAAATGTGACAAGCAATATTCCAATGTCAGTTTTATTCTCTGTTGTTATTGTATACTTTCATTTGTACATAAATTTGACTTCATTCTTCCTTCACCCAGGTTAGAATATTCAATTTGACTGAGATTAGCTTTATATTTCAGTTAACATTTTTCTCTGTGCAAGTGCTTGTCATGATTTTCTCATTTAGTTTTTCATTGTTAATTACTATTAATAAATATTGCATATTAATGCCATTAGCCAAATCTTATACAAACTGATTTGTGTAGCACTGTTATTAATAGTTTTAGTTTTACAAACTGATGACTGCTCTTGTAAACACTGGTACATTAACAATCACACACAACACACACATTAACAGCATATGCTCTCACATAAACTATGATTGTTAACATTTACTGTACAAAATATCATTGCTACAGTATATCTGATGTCAGCCTATACTATGTGCATTATGTCATGTCATGAAAGCCAAACTTAATAAGTCTGTGGGCAAATCACATATCACTGTTTAGATGTAAAGTTTGACAACTGGCTATAGAGAGTCGAAAAAAATAAATAAAACGGTACTTATATAGCTGTCACGGCCATGATTAAAGTTATAAATAACAATATAATATAGTTACACTGTGGCCACAGTTTTATAGTGGTTAACACTGTGGTCTCGCAACTCCAGAACCAAGAGTTCTAGTCCCACCTTCGGGTCTGTGTGTGTGTGTGTGTGTGTGTGTGTGTGTGTGTGTGTGTGTGTGTGTGTGTTTTTGTCCAAAAGTCCAAAAGAAATGCACATTAGGTTAATTGTCATTTCCAAATTGCCCGTGATATGTAAGCGTGTGCGCTTGTGTGCCTTGAATCAGTTGTCACATCTTCTCGCTCTATGGACTCATGCCACAACCCTCCTGGGATAAGCTTCAGTCCTCCTGTGATCTCATAGGGGATAAGCAGTACAGAGAGTGAGTGAGTAATCTAGTTACAGCCGAGCTATAAAACTCATCTCAATATGAAAATATAAAAGTATAAAACATACAGCACATGGCAAGCATGAAAAAACATTTCCAAGGTGGCCACTGAACCCTTATATTTCTCAAGTAACCTTTCTTCAGCACGACAACTGGAGGATCACAGTATTTTATTGCTTCATATTGTGAAAATGTAAAAAGTTTACACCTGAATAAAACATGAATACATTTCCTATTATTATTATTATTATATAATTTTTTGATTGGAGCTACATGTAACTTACACCACCCTTAGGCACTGCATTTCATGCACATTCTTCACAAATATGACAGGTCATTTTGAAAAATCTTCTTAAGTTTAACCTTCAAAGCATGCCGCATGGCAACAGTTGCTATGCAAAGCTGCAATGCTTTGAGCAATGTTTAAAAAAAGAGAGAGAGCATATTTATTCCTTTTTGCTGATTTTTATATTCAACTCATGTTTGCTTGACCTTGCTCAGAAACCCACTACACAAATATTCAACGCTCTTTTCACACTGTGACTGACATTAAAAGTGCTGGGCTCTTCTCCGTTTTGAATAGACTGAAAGAATTTTGAACTGGTGCATTTATTCAAAGATCCCAGGTGATACAAATATTAAACTCCAACAGAAAAAAATTATATACAGAATAAAGCAAAAAAAAAAAAAAAAAGTGCTGAAATGCATCCTTCTATGGTGTATTTCAGTTTGTGACTCTGACAGTCGTTTTACTGAGCAAATCTACACTGTCTTGTATCAGCTAGAGTGCAGATGCAGCCACTATACTTTTTCTCTCATCATACTGAACAGCGATAGTTTTGTGTTGGTCTACACTTGGAGAGAAGCGGTTATGGACAAGCTAGAGGTGTAATGGCTAACTTGTCCTTTGAGCCGCATGTTTATTGGCATGGCACAGTGTTGTGGACTTGAGTGATAGGACTTGGACTCAACTTGCACTCAAGTCACAAATCTGCTGACTTTTAACCGGACATAATCAAAGGACATTTGCAACCTGACTTTGACATGCACTGGTGATCAATGAATTGTGACTTCACTTGGAAACACGGCCTTGACTTGGAAAAACCTGATACATTTTCAAAACCAAAGATTAAGAAATGACACATTTAAAAGCATGCAGTGAATCCACTGTTTGTCTTCTCAACAGACGAGCCGTTTTCCACTAAACAAACATGAAAGCCATGATACTGATAGGTGATGTTCTAGTGGCAGGAACAACCTGTAATAAAAGTGACATTTTACATGATAACATTTGGAGCTGAAAAATGTAGAATGTACAGTCATGGTCAAAAGTTCTATGTTGTTCATCTGAGGTTGTATTTGCCTAAAGATTTTTATTACTGTATATTTTTACACATAAAATTGACAGAGGGTGTACTAACTTTTGAACACAACTATAAGAAGGGATGGGTATTTGTAAACATGACTGTTACGAATTTTTAAAATCATTTTCACACTAAATGAAATATAATTGTCAATGTGTGAGAATAATAAAAACTCACCAATCCAAAAATAGACCCAGATCAAGTATATCATAATTAGTTTGCTGTAGTTCCTATACCTTCATGATTTTGTAATAGGTACGCAATCTATGGCTTATTTTCACAACTCAGAATTTATACAAATATTTTTGCAGGCTCTAACACTAATAATTTGTAATTTTGAAAATAATTTGTAAGTGGGTCAATATGATCTCTGTACATTGCACATGTGCATGTAAGTCTGTAATCATGAACTATTTTAAATGATTAAGAAACCGTTGTTATAAATTCAATCACTACTAATACCAATCCATACACATCCAAGGCACACATACACACTCTATGGGAAATTTGGGAACACCAATCAGCATGTCTTTGGGCTGTGGGAGGAAACCCACCAAGCATGGTGAGAACATGCAAACCCCATACACAAAGACCTGAGGCAAGTATCGAACCCAGAACCCGGAGACAGTGTCAATTTCAAAAGACCCACATATTAAAATGCAAAATGTGCAACAGAAATAAACATATTTACGGCATGGTACAGAAACAGTTTTGGGCTCTGTAGTTAGATTTTCCTTTCATGACAGGGGTGAAGTTTTATGTAACTCATGAGTTCAAATTCTATTAAGTCATAAAGTTATGCATGACTAGGTGTGTGGCCAGTTTGAGTGACAGGTACAGTACATTGCAGCTTTCTGCCATGCATCACTTAAGTCAACAAGCTAACTGGAATCGACGTAGTTTAACTTACCACAAGAAACGTAGGAGGTGACACGTATGGTATAAATGGCTGAGGTCAATAAAATGCAAAGTAACATATGAATAGCATATGAATTAACATTGGCCACCAAGCTAAAGCTAAGCTATCTAGCTTGTGGAAAAACCTATGTAAGTTGTTCCGACTACAGTCAGGCATCGTTCTTTTCACCCATATGCTCATTTATGGATTAATTAGGGTTTAGGTGAAGTCAGATCCGGCAAAGATGGGGACCCCCAGAGTTTCTACAGTTGAGCTTTAAAACTGGACTTCAGAAAACCTATGCGTGATGTCATAAACTTTATCCAGTTTTTATTATCCAGTCTATGGGTTACTTGGAGCTTTTCTCATTGGAAAGCACTATTTTGGGTTCACCATAGAATGCTTATACTGTGGGTTTCCACAAAGTTGATCCTATTTACTATATAGTGTTTAAGTAATTTCCTGTTACAGCTCCTTAGTCTTTCACAAACTGTAGAGATGACAAAGATGGATAAAACTGGTGAAAATAGAAAGTAAGGCACTTAACTCACATCACATTAAGGCATAATCTTCTGGAATGGTTACCTCCACAGACAGCTCATTTGGCAGTGGTGGTGTCTGGTAAATGTCTGTACAAGCACAGACTATCCACTGTAATTGGACAAAAACAGGAAGAGAACAAAATAAAGCAGGGAAGAGGGAGCGAACAGAAAGAAAGACATTTCTTCTTAACACCTTGGTTCATTTTCACCTTGTTGTGAGAAGGTGTTCATAGTTCACACTAGTTAATGAATCGAGTCCTCCACTTTTTTTGCATAAAAAAAAAATTATCCACTAAAACAGACATGCAATTTTTTGCACTTCCGTTTATTACACGTGGCTGGTGGCCATCTCTCAAGGGGACACACTCAGTAGATCTATGAGAACTACTGCCTATTTTTTACAGTGCAGATTGAACAGTAAATGAATATCTGGCTGATTCGTATATGATAAAAGTCAGTTTTGACCTTTGAGTAAGGGAGCAGTTATACAACGATGGGGAAAAACTATTCATTTTTCAACCAGATCATTTATTTGCAGACCTCGGTAGAGTCTATCCTGACTAATAATGTTCCTGCTGTTTCTAGAGGATGAGCAAATTGGCCTGCTGGTGATGTTCTCTCCTGGTTCTTTTCTTCTGTCCTTCAGGTGTGTCTGTGTCTGTGCAAATACAAAGCATTGACAAAGTTGCAGTATCTCTGGTTATTACTCACCATTGTAAACAATATCCTGCAGAAGCTGGAGATAATGTTGAGTTCAGGGCTTAGGTGACAGATTTAATTGACAAATTTCATCTAATTGTCTTGTGCAGCTGGTTTCCTTCTTTCCTTTTAAATAATTGCTTCATGTGTGCCAAGAGGCTGTAAAAACTCTGAGGAGATATTGATCTACAAGCTTTACTTTAAATGCCAGCTGCTTGGAGAAGCTGTTGTATTTAATTTAAAGGCGTTCTTGAACAGACCCTCCGAGCAATGTCTTTTTCCCTCTTCTTTTCAGTTAATAGGATGAAAAAAAAGAACCAACTATTATTTTTCCCTGATATTCCAGCGTAGGATAACGTAGGCGTGATGCCTTCCACAGATTGGCTCAAATGCCCAGACATGTTTTGTGGCTCACACCACAGCTGAAGACAGTTTGTTTGTTTATTTGGGTTTTTTCCCCCTGGGACACCCACGGCCTGTCTGGAATGAGCAGAAATTTACATTATAGTACATTCATAAGAAATGGAGCAGAGCGCATTCAGCAGTGTAAATGTGAATCAGTCCCATCTCAATCAGATACATATGACTAAATAATTGTTCAGCACATCAAGTTATACATAAAGTAGCCTCCTGTTTTAGGAACCTGAAGAATTCACCAAAAACCAGCACTTCATTCAGGCGTTACTGGATTAATCCTAACACTTTTATTCTTCATTAATGCTGAATGATGGCTTTGAAACCCAGGTTCTTTACACTATTGGTTTCTTATCTGTCATGATGGTAATCAGGATTAGGAAGCCCATAAGAAAAAGTACAGTACTGATTTGAAATAATGCGGTGAATCCTGTGAATGCAGTAAAAGGAGTTGCTGCTGTTTGCACCCTATCATGTTTAATATGAACTGTATCATTTTCTGTTTCATCCACTGACAGTAATATTGTCTCAGGGATTTTGCCACTGAATACATATAGTATGTTATTAGTCCAGCCTACCCAATGGTTCATTTGGAAAAGGAGTCAGCTAATGCAGTTAAATGTACTACTTAAATTGTATGGACAAGTCAAAAGGGTATTAATATTAGAAATGCTATGATTTTTCAGTTCTGATGCTGAGACCAAAACACTGCGTATCAAGAAATATTGATATGCAGTCGATTCTTTTTGTCTTTAAAAAATGCTAATTAAAAAAAAAAGAAAGAATTTTAAACCAAAATACTTAAAAAGAGAAAAAAAGAAGGTGAAACTATGGCTTAAACAAAACCACAGCTTACATACAAAAGTAAATCTAAGTCCATTAAAATAAAAAATAAAAAAATTTGATCAGTCTAGTATCAGCCTAATGTTTTTCCTGAGGTTTGAACCTATATTTAATATTAGAATAATTGTTAGAGATGTTCCGATACCATTTTTTCCCTCCCGATACCGATTCCGATACTTGGGCTCAGGGTATCGGCCGATACCGAGTACTGATCCGATACCTGGGTGTGTATCTGTATATACAGTTGTAGATACTACTAGCTCTGTGTAACGGGTTCGACCCTAAGTGTATGTGCAACACCATGAAACACGGGCGAGGTCTTACAGGATAAAGGGTAATTTATTTAGAAAAATGGGGAAGGAAAGGGAAAGGCTCTCTGCTGCCTTTTCCACTTCGGCGGCAGGGATGCGTAGGCGGGCTCGACGAGGAAGTGAAGGTGCCGCGGGAGCTCGCGCAGCTCATTCACGCTCTGTCCTCTCGCGGAGCTCAAAGGGGTGGCATTCCCCCTTTTTAAAGTTTCTGGGGCGCATCACATCGCCCGCTTGCGTGCCACTGTCTCTCATAAAATCCACCGCGTCGCAAAGTCCAGCTGTGTTTTACAGCACAGGGAGAAGCCCGGGGTCATTAGCGGCGATAGCTCACCAGCCATGCCTGATTCCGCGGCCCTGCTCCTTCACATACCTAAAGGGGGGGAGGCCACCTAACTAGTGAGCTTCGGAGTGAGCGAGGAGCGATATCAATTTGGGCGCACGCCGTGACACTCTTTAAGTAAGCAAAGCTAGCAAAGCTAGCGGGCATAACTAGGTTATGTTTAGGAAAATGGTATCGGATCGGTACGTGGACTCAAATACTCGGCGATACCGATGCCAGATTTTTTTGTGGTATCGGCAGCATTTCCGATACTAGTATCGGAATCGGAACAACCCTAATAATTGTATTTATCAATTTCTCATTCTTCTTCTTCTTCTTCTTATTTTATATGAAGAACACATGTTTAAAGCACTTTAATGCAGTATTTTAAATCCTTGGTATGATCAAATAATAAAATTATTTATTTCTTTTGATTATTTTACTAAATACTACTACCACTACTTATTGTTATTTTATTTATTTAGTATTTTTTTTTTCTTTACTAAGTGTTCACAGAATATAAATGTAGTCACCCTAAGGGCTGGGTTAGCATGTTCAATCTGAAATCTGAAAATGATATCTGAAAAAATATCGTAATGATACTAAAGTGACAAAGCTACAACAGTTAAACTGTTAGGACAAACGTCAAACTGCGTTAAATGTATTTTTTATAAATGTAATATGTATTTTTTATTTCATATATATATTTTTAAAAATATCAACTAAATTTTCACCTCACTGAGATGAGACACATTAGACAAAAAAAAATGTATTTGAGAATTTGAGTTCAACTTTTATAACAATTATATGAGGCAGAAAATCCAGCTGTATCTACAAATGTATTGTACATCCATATTAACAAACAAACCAAGTCAAGTCAAGACACCTTTCTAATCATTATGTAACTTAACACACATCACTTGTATGGAGGTAAATCTCCAGCAAATTGTTTTATTACAGTTGTTAGAAAAAAAAGCTACATACAGACAAAAAAACAAAAAACTATTGGAAACATGCATGGCTACTGTACAAGATGTGGGAATCGCTTTTCAATATGAAAATATTGTCCTGATCAAACATGTCATCTCGCAGAGATTAAAGACATTCCAGTTATACAGCCATATCAAAAGAGTTGGTCAAATGTTTACACGTTTAACAAAATATGCATCTACAACAGACAAAAGCACACATGCTAATACCTTTTTTCATAAAAAAAAAAAAAATCAAACCACTTAAAACATATTTCAAGTTGTCGCATTCTTTCCTGAACATTTTAATGTATATGGTCTTGGTAGCCATATTTTGCGTCACTTTAAATGAGCTTCTTTTGAAAAGAATATGAAAGTTAATTCATTATAAAGACTAAAAAGAAGATCAAGGAACAAAAAAAGGTCTGATATAGCCATCAAGTTTTAAAAACTGAAAAAAACAAATGGTACTTTAATTACACAAAGGGATCAAGGTCAATTTTAAACCATTATTATGTAAGCAATTGATTGTGCACAACAAGCACACTTTCATGTCGCCTCTCACACCACACATCTGACTAAAAAAATAAGGAAGAGATGAAAATGTCATCTCTAAATCATAACTGGCATCATGCACGGACAATGTGAACAGCCATAATCATAACTAGAACTACACAGTGGTCCGAATCCAGGACTAAGGTTTCTGACAGCCTTGACAGCTCGCGATGTGACACTTACATCTGTACAACAAGTCTGTATGAATAACACATTCTTCTACTCAAAGAAGGCCAAAGAGGAGCGAATGTTCAGTTGCGCTCACTTTTGTGCTGATTTTCATTTGACTTTAAAATCGAAATCAATGCTCGAAGCAAAGACAGCTGCAAAATGCTGCACTTCACATGACCGATGCTAAAGACTTGGGCTTACTTTGATCAGCCTTCTCAGTATCTTCTTAAAGGGGCACAGGGGATGTCTGAGGTTGAAATAAAAACTAAATATCTCTCATCAGCTCTGTCTGGACTAGTCTAATAAAGCTTGGTGCATTGTTCTACCCACATGTATCTTCCTTCCGCTGCTCTCATAATGAGAATATACAGCATTGCGAGTTCACTCAAAACCCCCGTGGGCTGCACAGCAATGTTTTAGGATGTTTTAATGGCTCCTGAATTACTGCATGGATCAGACACTGCATTTATCATTACATAACACGAGAAATATTGTAGGGAAGATTAAAGCACGAGATCTGTGTGCTTCCAGGTTATTTAATCTTTGCCATTTTTGAGAAACATGCTAGACCAAAGCTCTAAACCACTGAGCCAGGCGGTCAGGATCTAAACAAGCTGACACCTTGATCATATCTACAGGTTTATAGCTATTCTGGTCCTGAAAACACAAATGCAGCAGCTCTTCCTGTGCACATAGGCACAGACAGCTGTTTACCTCTCTGCAGACATAAAAAAAAAAAAAGTAGTGTTACAGCCTGGAACTGAAATGATTCCATCGTAATTGTGTCTTTTTTTTTGACATATGCAATATTTTGATACCAAAAATGTCAAATCTATATGGGAAGAACATGACAGGTGTACGACTGTGCCTAGAGCAAGTTCAGTAACTGTGTAAAAAGAGGCGTTGGACAGAGAAGCAATTAAAAGGCTAAATGTAACTCTGAAAAGATACAGATCTCAGATGGAAGTAATTGTTTATAGGACAACGATCGATTGCCTAGACATTTCACATAGCTGGGCTTTATTTAAAAAGTGGCACGCATTTGTGTAATGATACATTCCGGTCACAATTCAGCTCGATTCGATGCAGTCTTCACAATTATAAAAATTATAGTGAAGGAAAATTATGACTGAAAAGTCTCCGTTATTTATTTATGAACCAGAAACAATGTAAATCTATGTGCATTTTTGTCTACATAGAAATAAATAAATTATAATCTGCCAAAATGCACAGCATCATGTTTTTTTTTTTACACGTCTGTCACAATTGATCATTACATCCATTGTAGTAAGCATACAATGTTTTGAAATCGTTTTAAATCGGACTAAAATTGAACTTTTTGTTCTTGACATAAAGTAGTACATTTGTGAGAAAGCCAGCACTGCTTATAACCCCGATAACACCATCTCTTCAGTGAAGTGTGGTAACACCATGTTGACAGTTACTCCTTGCTTCTTGGTTGCTTCTCTGAACAAAGTCCTTTGTGAGATTTATTTTTTTCAACAACCCTGACTGAGACATTTCCAGAACTTTGTCACAGATCTTTTTTTTTTGTACTTTCCTCAATCAGCTATTCACTATCTTCTGACAGTCTTGCCTTTTCTGAACTGTTGCATCTCTGGGTAACATAACTTTAGTGCTATTTACACTCTTTCGCATTTAGGAACACTTGAATGTCCCTGATTGGCTAGTGCTTGAAAGAACAAACTAATTTGCTCCCTTGTATTCTAAATCAGGTACAGATTGTAACACTACAAAAACGTGAAATACTTTCATGGGTGAATATTTATGCAACATACCATAACAACATACAATAACCTTTGCACATAAAAACCTATTCAACATTCAACTCTCAGTCTTCTGCTCCAAAGGATGGCCTCATTCCTTAGTAATACTCACGCCCCCCAAAAATCTACCGTTTTGCTGTGATATGACAGTTTCAGAGAATAACATCCTATTGTTAGCTTAAATAAATACTTCAGTAGCATTCATAAAGACATTATAACCATAATAAATTATAAGGCTGCAACTCAATATTACATTGTGTTCTATTTGTATATGGTAACAAAACCAAGTAACATAGTTCATGACACATAGCCAATGCTTCCACTAACTTAAAACAAATCGGCATCAAAAGACACACTGCTACATCCTCAAAGGTGAGGAATTACTGAAGAGTAAAGACCTAATGATGTAAAGTTAAATTAAAGATATGCAGCTATTGTATAGAAGGCACAGTGAAAAATCATATTCCGTAAAATGGGTACGCAGAAGCCGCGGAGCGCCAGTGATATGTAACAATATCGTATAAAAACACTTGACTTACTTTACATTTTCATATCAAAAGGAATAAAAAGCCATGACAAAGAGTAGTGTAGCAACAAGAAGTGAAGGACATGACGAAAGACATGAACTACTTTGGCATGTAACATGGAAGTAAGGCATTTTGTTCTCCGCAGGGGTCACAAAGACCAGCTGGCAAGTAGTGCATATGAGTCATGACATCCGTGTACGTTACAAAAAAAAAAAAAAAAGACTTACTTCAGACTAATCAAATGCTTGCCTCGAGACCATTACATGCACACAAAATCCTGTAACTTTGAATTTCCTTGTCGGTTTCATCAAATGCACAAGATGCTGCCTCAGGTGAAGTATGGGAAGGTTTGGAGTTTTAAAAACATTGTTTCAACACACCGCTCTCATGATTTGTAAAGAATGAGCACACAAGATCAACTCAATAAGTCTGTGCAACACTAAAGTTCTTTTCACAACGTTGGCCTCATGGCAGTTAATGCGATGATGAAAAGCAAGGACAGGGGGGTGGAGGTCGGTTGCCACGCTCTCGAACCCCGTACACTCATACCTGGAACAAAGTGAAAGACAGCGTCAACATATAACTGTCAAACTAATCCAGTTATTTTCCTTAACCTTTGTATTGTGTTTAGATATGGGAGAACTTTTTTTGTATTTACTAAAAGAAAAATTATGCGATTAATTGTTTTATCAACCTCAGACTCATTGGCCTTGGCTCATTGTCCACGAAGAACATGGAAATGAAAACATTTTTAATTTCTGCACACTGTGCACCATTAAGATATAGTAAACATCTGTTTTGTTATTTGTAAATAAGTTGTCATGACTGTATTCATAATTCATAAAAACACCTTACTGTATTCAGATACTGTAATCAAGGTATGTGATTAAAAGCACAGAGGGGAACCTTTTCTCATCCTGATGTTTTTGAAAAATCTTTTTTACATTAGAATTGAAGTTGATGAAACTTATTGTCCACAGGCAAAGATAAGCAGATGCTACTGGACATCATTATTATTATTTTTTAATATAATTTGCCATTTAAATATGCTTAATAAACATGGTAAAATGGTTTACAATTCAACTCAAGGTCAGGAATAATCAGAGAAACAATGCAATGTGCAACATGGCATTACGTTGCTACATTTATTCATCACGACACTGTATTGTCAAGAATCCTGAAGGATCGGACAGCATGCATATTCAGAAGTGGTTTTCGGCCCAGTGTGTTATGCATTTTTTTGAGTATTTTTTTATTTCAGTTACCAGATTTGAACTGAGTGTATATTTTCAACAAACAATCAAATCCAAACTGCAATTCAATTAAATTTTTATTTTTATAGCGCTTTTAACAATTGACATTGTCTCAAAACAGCTTTACACAATCAAAAGAATTATTTAAGTTTGTACGGAATGTGAATGTGTATGAATCAAAATGGTCAGTTAGTCCCTGGTGAGCAAGCCGAGGGCGACAGTGGCAAGGAAAAACTAATGTGTTGTTTGTAGTTTTCAATATAGTACAAGGTGATGAGTTTTTACTGCCGTCTATTTTTGTTTTTGTACAGTATATAGAAGTAGTTTTTACTCTCATGTTCTGTTATTCTTCACGATCAAACATCCCTGTCTAACCTGAACACCCCTCATTTGTGATTTTTGAGTGAGTTATGAGTACGGTCTAGAAAGTGTCACCCAGTCATTTAACATGATAATAACAATATGTCACTTGTCAGTGTACACTTAAAAATTACATAAATTGATATAAAGTGGGCCTGATTATAATAACGCACTAACACATTTTAAATGTCACGGCCCCATTTACACCACTCAACCTACAGCCTTAAAAATAACTTTCAGTTCTGATCAACACAAACTAAACAAGGACTCATAACAAAACAGCAATAAGTTAGCATAAGACCAGCAGATTATACTTGCACTGATATGAAAAATAGAGTCCAATAGAGTAACATGTTTTTCAGATCTACTTCAGTGCTACTTCAGGGATATCTGTCTGAGACCAGCAGCATGAGGTTGGCCTTGCATATCCAGGCTTGGGGGTCTAAAACATTTACAACAAGTTAGTCCCGATAAATTCAACTGTACCTGTATGTTCGACTGCTGAACTTACACTTATCAGCTATAACATTACACGCAAAACAAAAACCAACACTGACCCATTAATTCATGACTTCACAAGACCTCTTGGTGCTTGATTTGATCTGGGGAACTTGGAGGCTAGCAGCCTGTATGCAGCCTGTATGCAGCCTGTATGGGACCTGTATGCAGCTGGCTTTGGCACACTGGGAGTTCTGGTGCCTTTCTTTTGAGGCTAGCATTGACTATTTTTCAGCGAGTTGTACTGCATTGGCTTTGCTGTGATATCTCTTTGTTTCTCACAGAAATAAACGAGATTTTGTTGTCCATTATCCGGCCACCAGTTTACTGGTACAGTACTGTATATACTGTAACTCTTGATCAATTTAATGTGGTGATTTTAATAATTTGTTTTAATTATTGCGTATGGCTGCATGGGTATTTTTAATTTGCTCCTAATTTCCAAAAAAATAAACAGTATCAGGCATTATGTTTTATTTTTTCCCCTAAAATTTTAATTACAATCTTTTTTTTTAACAACTACAGCACAGTGTATTTAGATGTATATATAAGGTTTCTCCACATTAAAATTACACCATTCATTAGATTCAGTTCTAAAATCAAGACTGCACTTTGGGAAATGTTCTTTATATTTCTATCCATTCTGGTCCCAGAACAAACTGAACAAATAATTGAAATAGGAGAATGTAGGCCAGGAGTTGTGCATACAAGATTTAATAAGCATCCTTTAATTAAGTTTACAAACTGCATTTGTAACAACTTTTAAGATCATCAAATTAGATACATCCTAAAAAATAATAGGCACTGTATGTTTAATTGTATTTTTACCACTGAAGTTAGGAAAAGTACAACCATAAAGCCAATATGTTTCAATTAATTCTTAATTGCTGAGCTTCATCTAAAAGCACAGAGCATTTGTATTTAAAATAAGTCTATTATTAGTACTGGTAAAAGTTTGTGCTACTTCAAATACTCATTAGTTCATTTGTTTTTAATACGCAGAAGAATGTGGAGGAATAGACATAGAAGAATGTGAGGATTCTGCTGTGCAGTGCCATTCTCACGTATAGTTTTGTCTGCTTCTACCTCAGTATGTAGGAGGGAGTTGAGATCAGGCAGAGATGGATGGCAAGAGCTATAGGTAGTTAATAAAGATCACACTATTTAGCCCAGTGGAGGATACAAGTTGTACACTGCAAATCTCAAATCACTGAGTGCTCATTTAGTGAGCTGCATTAAATGCTGAGGGCTGCACTTCCTGCACCAGCTCTTTTTGCATGGTGGAGATAATAAATCTACACTCATAATAAGGTTAATTCTATGCTGTTTAGTTTAATCGGAGGTATTTATGCTTAATATATCTCTTTGATGCTGTTCATTCCTTATATTACAAGCAATGATGCAGTGTTTCTGGGTGACAAATATAGCTGAATGTTATTCTGGTAGTAGCCTGTTACTTTAGCATTAGATAAATCACTCGGATTATTTGAAAAAACGATCTCGCTATTAAATAATGTTTATCAAGAGCAAGACAATGATGACCAACAAAGTGAAGACAGCTTTCAAATTAGGTTAATTGGTGTTGAGGGTGCACAAAATGCATGTTTGGAGTTTAGTAATTAATGATTTTTTCATTTAGTATAAATTGGATTTTTTATGGTCTATTAAAGTCTTAATAGCTAGTGAATGAAACATAACCCAACTCTATTCAGATTAGAACAAGGCTTCTTACTCAGTTTGTGGATTTTGATTGGCTCAGTGGGCATGCCGTCTCCACTGTCGCTCAGAGCGCAAATCTGAATGATGTAATTATCATCGGCAGGGAGGATGAGCTCCACAGAAGTAACGTTAGTAGTCACTGTGTTAACTTCTGTATGTCTGTTTCTTGTGTAAGAAACCTGGAAAATGGGACGAAGACTTTAATACAACATATTCAGAGTATTATTAGCACAATTATATGAGTTAATACCATAGCATGTTTGAATCCTCAAATCTGCAAAGGGTCTGCATTATTTTCACATAACAGCACAGATTGTTCAGGTTCTTACATAAATGAAAGGTGAATATTAATACGATCATTCTAATAGGTTGTTTCTATAGTAACATTTCATAAATAGGGGATTTTACATCAGAGATTCTTAGTCTAAGATTTACAATAAATGGATTGATGTTAGACAAAGGAAATCTTAGGATTAACAGCAATTTTACAGAAAAACCATTTTTTGCCATTTTCAGACTATTACTTATTTTGCCAATTTATTAATCTCTGACACACCAGGCTGTCCATAACAACATGCTTTTTAAAAAAACAAAATGCTATTTTAGAAGCTTTAAAAATTGTAAGATTTTAGCTGCCAAATCTTTGACCAAAAGTCGACACATTGTGACAAACCAAAAATAATAAAATTCAATTCAAATCAATTTTATTTGTATAGTGCTCAGGAAAATGAGATCAGAGAAGCTAAGATACTTCCTGTGAAATACAACAGCTGCCAAGATTGGTTTGAACGTGTTCAACATGTTTTTGAAGAATGTTTAGGTCAAGACAACGATATTTACATTCTGTCATTACCGTCACCCAGAATTAGTGAATGACGGGTATGCATTGCTTAATGTCTGCAATACATTCTGTGAAACAGGACATTATGTGATTTGGATGTTGTTTCACCACCATGTTATATAATTAACAAAAGTTTGTAGGATATTGTAGTTTAAGCACTGTAGAGAGAAATAATGTTACAAAGCTTAAAATACACAAGTAATTTGACTTGTGTAAGATCCTCAACTGCTCAGATGTATAAAGAGATAAAAATGTACGTTGCGCTGGATTAGAGCATCTTCCAAATTTAAATGTAAACTAGTTTTGCTATTTGGCTCTGTTGAGTAATGCGTACAGTAAGTGCCGAATTGATTGGTTCTGTTGAGTGACACCTATGGTCACACCCACCTTGAGAAAAAAAAATCCTGCCAAAAGTGCTAAATTTGTCCAATAGGGCACCTGTCAAATGCTCAAAGGCAAATGTAGTCATCATCACGTACAGATGCGAAATTAAAACTGGCAGAGGAGGATCCTGATAATGCTTTATACTAGAAGTTTTTTTGTATTGCTTATAAAGTTTCTCATCATGTTCCACAATCTTTAGAATTAAAAAAAGTTTTGTGTGCAACAAACCTCAACACTTCTCTCCAAGATTTAATTTATTGACACTATTTTCTGTAAAATCACAGTCAAACCATGAGTTTGCTATAATTTAATGCAGCTTACTTCAATAACCACAAGCACAAATTAAGATTGGGTTATCCATTTTGACAAAACTGTGGGAGGTGGAGTTAGAGTTTTTTTTTTTAATCACACAAAATCCACACTTATATAACCCAAAAAATCTTGACAAAATATTTTGACATTTGTGTCCTTTAACACCCTTCTGAAGCAAAGGAAATATGCACAAAATATTCTCTTTCAGTTTGCAATACATCTTGCTTCATTTGAAAAAAACATAATTTTCTCTGAAATGCAAAAAATGAGCTCTCATTTTGCTGTTAAAATTGTTCAAATATGTAACATTTACAGAAGGCGTATGAGTAGTAACTACTTTCATTATCTGACAGTTTTCTCAGGAAAATGACATGCTGAACTTTTTTGATTGTGTGTGGGGGTGTGTATCCATGAGAGAGAGAGAGATAGATAGATAGATAGATAGATAGAGAGAGAGAGAATCTTTTCAAGAACGACTGTCTAACAAAGATACAGTTATATGACAGATTCAAAGCTGCCTACTTAAGTCTGTGATTTAAGTTCAAAGTTAACGCCAATATTTATGCAGGCAAAGTGAGTGTACATCCAAAAACATGAATTTAAGCATGACAAATTGTGGTTACATCAAACTGTCAGACAGTTGAGCCTGAATTAATACTGTTCCTTTCTCAAGCTGATATTCCACATGAAAACTGGGCTTATGTCCAGAGTCAGAACTGTGCCTAAGAGAGCTGCTTAGATTTCTCTTTGGGGAACGCCTGTAACTGTAAATAGTGCTTAAGTCTAAATACCAGTGGGAGCAATTGTGTCAGTATGTGTGTATCTCCATGGTTCATACAGTAGACATTACCAGGTAATTAATTAATTATTATTATTAAAATTTTTTTAACTGTAATTCAAAATCCATTTTGTTTTTTCATGGTCATTTTTGCATGGTATTTTATAATTGCATATAGAATACATAATCTTACCTTATACCCAGTGACCTCTGACTCCATTTCCATGGTGACTACAGGGTCCCAGTGGACTGTCAGCTTTGAACCAATAAGATTCCACTCCACATTCACAGGAGGCTGTCCAGGTGCTATGAAAAACAAAAAACACACAAAAAAACCCCCCACTAATCATTGACTGATATAGCTTACTTATTTACTTAAGCATTCAAGATGAAAACACATGCAAGCCTTCTTTGGACAATAAGAGATAGTGGGACCAGTTGAGCAGTACTGTACTTACTGTAAGAATTGGATTGAGCATGGTGCATCGGGTAGGAAGTGATAAGTGCTTTAAGCTAATGGGTGCTGGCTCATTGGCTTTGGAGCAAACAAGCCAAAGGACGAAGCGTGACAATGGGGTGGTAATGAAAAAATGAGAAAGATTAAAAACAAGTCATGCAGCTGCATTCTGGATCAGATGCAGAGGTCAAATGCCACACATTAGGTTTCAGTAGCCCAGTCAACTGGGTGCCCTAGTAAAAAAAAAAAAAAGTAGGCTAAGTATATTAAATCCTAGCGTGCCAAAGCATACTTAAATGTACTTGCAGCCAGACTAATGACTAGTATACTTGAAGTTTGCTATTTTGGAACAACTAATTTTGTACTAAGTGTATTTAAGTTGTAATTAAATTGTACAAAAGCACAATTTAAAAAAAATAAGTATACTTTTGTGTGCTAAAGTGGAACAACTTTAAGTATACTTTTGTACACTTAAAGTATATGGCAGTGTGTGTACTAACGTACATACCTGACAGTAATTAATAAAATTTAAGCATATATTTAATGTATTATAAGTACATTAAAGCTATTTTTATTGTATTACAAATACATGATTAATATACTACGAGTATATTCTTATTGCAGCAGTAGCATGCTGTTATACTTCTGGACAATTACAAATACTAAAAAAGTACACTTAGTGGTTAATACAAATATACTTTATTATATAATACAGTACACACAACCTTCTATACTACAGTATTGCAAATGTGTTACCAGTACATTAAGTGTTTAGGATAATTTACAAATGCTAAATGCATTTTC
Source organism: Channallabes apus (assembly GCA_030522415.1). Taxonomy (NCBI): domain Eukaryota; kingdom Metazoa; phylum Chordata; class Actinopteri; order Siluriformes; family Clariidae; genus Channallabes; species Channallabes apus. The sequence continues at coordinate 21,351,499 of CM060117.1, read as the reverse complement.
TACACTATAACATGTTTTTGAAACACATTACATCAGTAATTATGAGGCAGATTTTATTCATGAGTTCAACAGATATAATTTGCACAAGGTTACAAAAAAGCACTACTATAGTTTATTTGTGTTCAACAAAACTCAGGTTGTCTTACAAACACACAAACTAAAATATAACCTGGTGTGTGAACACAGACAGACATTAGTATTAGAATCTACAGGTACAGTATTAGTTTAAACCTGGTGTGTGGATTCTGTTACACAGAGACTGAAAACAGGCCGAGAGCTACGGAGCCATTATACCACAAGTATAGTACATAACACATTAACAACAACACATTAGACAATACATTTTATAGCTTAAAGTATGTACTTAATTACTAATCCCCCTAACAAAAACCATTAAATTTACAGTGTGCCGATGAAAATAAAATAATAACGATACGAACAAACGCACGCGATGATGCAGCTTCAGTCGTTAATTTAAACTTGAAACGGAGGACTGGGGAGCCAATCAGAGAACGGACAGTCAGAATCTGCCCGCCTCCAGTCTGTGATTGGCTGGTGGGCACAACGATTCTAGTCTCTAGTCTCCGAGTTCTAACGCTGCTGCAGTTGCAAGAGTGAGAGAGTGCAAACAAATTTTCTTGAACGGCAAAAGTGATTTTCAGTGCACAAAAACGAGTTGTGAGATGAGATCGCGTGTGCGTGGGAGAGAGAGATTCAGCGTGCAAAAACGAGTCTAAAAGCGCGAGCACGAGAGAGTAGTGCACATATTAAAAAGTACATTTAAATTTAACTGATAATATACTGAGACTACGGTATATAAAAATTTTATTCTAATGTATACTTTCTGTACATTTGTACAATGATTATTTCGAGCATATATTCTTTTTAAATATACCAAAATATATTGAAAAACAAGTTTAAATAAGTATACTTTGGAAATTAGACAAGCCTTTCACTTAAAAGTATATTTTCCAATAATATATTTTTGGAAAGTGTACTACAATACAATTATTTTGAAGTATATTTAAAGTTTAATTCCAAAATTTGGTAGAAGCATGATGTTAGTATACTTTTTATATATTAACTGATGGTACAACATTTTGTTAGTATATTTGCAGTGTATTATCGAGGATTTCAATATATTTGTAATACACTAAAGTGTATTTTTTTTCCACTGGGGTGGCCAGTGTGGATAGAAACAAATCCTTCTGATGATGAAAAGATGAAACCAACTTGCGCATGTCAGATTAGCTATGTGGCTGATTGTCCATGGTTGCTCAAAGGTATGTGGTGAGTGAGGGTGAGAACATATAGAGTGTATGTACTTTACAGTATATGTGAAATTGCCCAGGGGTGTCTCCAAGCTTATAGGCAGGAACAATGAAAGGTCCCAAGGACAGTGAGAGGAGTGCTGTCAGGGAGACGACTGAGGAGTACTGTATGTTCATTTTTTTTTAATAAAGTCCCCTCGGGGATTAGGAGGGTAGATAACAATGATAAGAAGGCTGATCTAAGAGATTACTCAAAATGCTTGCAATTTAAAGGACAGAATGTTGATATGAAAAAGGGTATGAAGCACCAGCTCAGAGAAAACAGCAGACGTGTATCATTAGAGCCAGACAGCCCTTTACGCACATTATGTAGACTGTTTAGGGCCCTGCAAATTACACGAGGTCCCGCCTTCTTCTCATCTCAAATTGCATGCCAATGTTAACGACTTCAATAAGAGGATGAAGTGAAGCTGTATTTTTTTCTAGACACACGCACACACACACACACACACACACACACACACACACACACACACACACACACACACACACACACACACACGCACACAAAATGAGAGTAAGCTGTGGGAACATCAATCAGGTCAGATGTGTTCTATCCTCCCCAAGGTTTATGTCAGCAATAACAGTAAGGTTAAGTTGATGTGCTAGCTTGCAGTGCATCTCTCTCTAGTCTGTCTGTTTTGCTAATCCAGCTTAGCAGTGCAGCTCCAGGTTTGTCTGTATCTATCTTGCTTGTCAACCACTTTCAGGGATGTCTTTGTACCTGACAAAAGTCAGATTGACATAAAACTATACTGTATATTAAAATTTTTTTTAACTGCAAACGGGCAACAGTGTTTCAGAAAATATAAGAGTGTTGCAGGTGCACATGCTGTCATATGCATGTGTCTGAAATAAAACTCCAGGAGAGCCTCTGTGGGGACTAGTCCAGCCAACATATGGGTGTTATGCCACTTCTCACAGAGGGACTTAATTTTAAAACAAGCCAGTCATTATATTTCCAGTACAATGTTTTAGTCTGACTAAAGTCTGACTTTTTACCTGCACCTCAAGGGTCCAGGTTCAATTCCTGCTTCAGGGTCTGTGTGCATGGAGTTTGCATGTTCTCCCCAAACAAAATGACACGTCTAAAAAACACTACAGAATCAACAATAAAAGATGTTGCAAGAATTTATGCAAACATGTCCCAAATCACTTCTTATATATGTCTAAGTTCAGTTTATAATTTTACATTTTTACAACACATGTCAAATGGAATCTGATATGGGAGACTTCCATCGTCTTCTTTCGTCTTCTTCCGTCTTACGGCTGTTCCCTTTCAGGCATCGCCACAGCGAATCATCTGCCTCCATCTAACCCTATCCTCTCACACCAACTAACTGTCCTCTTTCACTGCATCCATAAATCTTCTCTAGACCTCTTGCCTGGCAGTTCCAACCTCAGCATCCTACTACCGATATGCTCACAATCTCTCCTCTGAACATGTCCAAACCACGTCAAGCTGGCCTCTTTGACTTTGTTTCCAAAACATCTCACATGGGTTGTCCCCCTGATGGACTCATTCTTTATCCTATCCATCCTTGTCACTCCTAAAGAGAACCTCAACAGCTTCAATTCGCACTGGAAGGACGCCCTGTCCCTTTGTCCAAGTGAACAGAAAACAATCATACTGTATACTGTACATTCATATCATTTATGTAAGATCTTTCAGATTAAATCACCAATGAAGCATATGTCATGAAAGTAAACCAATAAAAACAAATTGAATAAAGCATTACATTTTAAAGTGTTTTGATTGATTCACAATATCAATCCGATTCAGGTATTGAGTTACATGCAAGAAACCTTCCAGCTGATGATAGCCTTTCAACAGGACAGCAGCAATGACAGTTAAGATAAAAGTTCTAGAGTTGAATTTACATTCAGTAGCTGTTCATGCTTGTGAGATGCTTCATTTTCATTTAGGCATTTTGGCAGACGCTCTTATCCAGAGCGACTTACATTTTTATCTCATTACACATCTGAGGAGTTGAGGGTTAAGGGCCTTGCCCAAGGGCCCAGCAGTGGCAACTTGGTGGTTGTGGGGATTGAACCTGGGATCTTCCGAACCATAGTCCAATGCCTTAACCACTGAGCTACCCCTGGCCCCCAAATGGGGTGCTTCACAACATCTAGCATTTCATTTTGTGAAAAATTTGTAGCATATATATAAGAACAGGTTATTCTGAAATGTATAGGGCTATATGTTCTGCACACATTCAGTCAAATGCTGCAAAACTGTGAAAGAGACCTAAGGCGAAGAAATGGAATGCTCTTAAAGGGCTCAATCACCTCCTATCATCACAACTGAGAACGCTTTTCACTTACTGAAGGTGAAAATACCTGCAGAAAACAGCAACTAAAGGCATTTACAGAAATGTGTCTTAAGAGAAGGGACTCAGCATTCAGTCATTGCCAGCAAGTTTTTAATGAGAATTGTTATTTTGGCAAATAATGGTTATAATGGTTATTATAATATTTTTGTTAAACCTATTAAATTAAAACCGAAAGTCTACAGTGCCACCTGAAAAGGGGTGGGATGTATTTGGCAACAAGCAAACATCCAGTTCTCAAAGTTGGGGTGAGGGAAGGATAAAATAACGGGCAAGCATAAGGACAAACATGCTGGACGAACTACAGTATTTCAATTCATCGAGGCACCACCACACAATTAAATTTTTTTAAAAATCTGCTGCTAATGTTTTGGAGCTGATAACACAGCACACCTTCAGAGGCAACGTCATCATAAACTTTTATGTCATACTGTGAAGTAGTAATAATAAATCTTAATTTGCTTACAGATCACACCACAAACACAGGACTAATAACATCTTTTAAGCTCACAACACCGACTGGACAATCATGGACACATTCATACACACTTGCACTAAATACTCATACATCTGGACAATTGCACATGTCACCTCCATGCATACTTGCACAACCACTGTCACTTTAATCCTATATTTTTGCAATATTTTATTATGCCCTTATGCACAGTTAATTTTACTAGTTAAATTTATTTCTTTAGTATTTCCTTTTTATTGATTATTTATTTTACGTACAAGCTTTTATTTTCTTTTTTTAAGGTCACTGGCGGTCGTATAAAGCATTTCACTGCATATTATACTGTGTATGATTGTGTATGTGACCAATAAAATTTGAATTTGAATTTGAGATCATCACTGGGTGGAGATACATACTTACACTGGATTAACTAGGTTAATAACTAAGTGCCATTAGTCAAACACAACTGGAAAGAGTTTTTTTTTAATGGGGGGGGGGGGGGATTAGTCCAAGTATATATACAGTGGAACCTCGGATTACGAGCATAATTCGTTCCGGAAGTGGGCTCGTATTCCAAAACACTTGTAAACCAAATAAAATTTTCCCATAGGAAATAATGGAAACTCAAATTATTCGTTCACCAGCCCCCCCAAAAAAACAACATAAAAATAATTAACACAAAATATAAAGTTAAAATAAAATAAATTAACCTGCACTTTACCTTTTAAAAAAACATATAAAATAAACCCTGACAGATAAGTGTTTCCGTTTGTGCACGCAGGCGCTATGTGTGTGTGTGTGTGTGTGTGTGTGTGTGTGTGTGTAAAATGTGCGTGCAGAGACCTTTTTTAAACCGTTTTCAAGAAACATTACTAGTCACACTCGCGTGAGCTCATACTAACGGGATCACTGCTGTAAAGTAAAACAACAACAACAACAAACAAATTAAACAGCTCCTCACCTTTGAAAACAATCGCGACAGAGAAGAGTTGCTGTGTGTTTGTTTGGAAACCTAAGAGAAGGAGGGCTGTAAACACGAGCGTTTACAGCCCCTCTTCTCTCAAGTTCCCAAACAATCACACACACTCTCAGAAACACTGCAAGCACTAAGACCCAGCAGGGTAGACGATAGGTCTTGGCTTTACAGCCCCCCTTCTCTCAGGTTCCCAAACAAACACACACAAACTCTGCTCTGTCGCAACTGTTTTCAAAGGTGAGGAGCTGGTTGATTTGTTTTTTGTTGTTGTTTTACTTTACAGCAGTGATTCCGTTAGTATGCGCTCACGCGAGTGTGACTAGCGATGTTCCTTGCTAATTTTTAAACGGTTTTAAAAATGGTCTCTCCGTTAATGTGTGTGTGTGTCTGTGTGTTCGGCGTGTGTGCTTCCCTCCTGCAGAGGAAACAAAGAAAAGAGGCGACAAAGTCCTGCCTTCATGGCCAAATTGAAAAACAAACAGAACAGACTTATTTTGGCCAAGAAACACAAGCATTGAATATTAGACCAGTGGAAAACTTTGCCTTGATCTGAAGAGTCCAAATTCGAGATTTTTGTTTCTAACTGTCATGTGTTTGTTAGATGTAAAAAGAGTTAATAGATAGTTCCTGAATGTGTGGTTCCCACTGTAATGCATGGAGGAGGAGGTGTTATGGTGTGGGGGTGTGATGATGTTGCCCTTGATGGTGACTAATCAAAATTAAGGGCACACTTAACCAGCACGGCTACCACAGTATTTTATTCCCATCTGGTTGGCACTTAGTGGTACCATTATTTATTTTCCAACAGGACACTGACCCCAAACACACCACTTACAGTATATTAAAAGCTATTTCTCCAAGAAGAAGAGTGATTGAGTGTTGTCTCATATCACCTGGCCTACACAATCACCTAATCTAAATTCATTTGTGATGTTTTGAGATGAGCCAGGATGAGTTTTGTATATCACTTATCGTTTGTACTGTTTTATCCTGTATTCAGGGTGACCTGGAGCCTATAATGTACCAGGAGACTTAGGGCATGATGTGGGGTACACCCTGGCACACACACACACGCACACACACACACACACACACACACACACACACACACACACACACACACACACACACACACACATACTCAGGTGGTAATATCTCTTAGTTTTGAGTAATTTTTCCAAAACATAATACCTCCAATATGAATTACCTTAAAATCACCAGGTTAAAATTTATTTGGCGATATGTAATGTATGTTGTTTCTCTGTAGTTAAATGCATAGATAACACAGTATATTAACAATCAGTGGCATGCATACATCCCCATATATCGAAATTAGTAATATTTGTTTTAACATATATGACAATATTCATCCAACCCATCCAGGAACCTCTGTAGTCCAATTAGGGGCCGTGGAGGACAATTGTGACCATTGTATTTATATCAATTATGTATGGCCGTGGTAGGGCCTTTGGTCACCATTCACACACTAAAGGCAATTTGGGAACGCTAATTACCCTAATCTGGATGTATAGTATTTGCACTGTGGGAGGAAACCCACCAAGCACAAGGAGAACGTGCAAACTCCATTGCACACAGACCCAACACAGGAATCGAACCCAGGACCTGGAGGTGAAAGGTGACAGTGCTAACCATTAAGCCACTGTGTCACCACATATGACAATATACTGTACACAACATTAAAAGCCAAAAAGTTAAGATCCCCTTAGTTTATCAAAACACCCCACAAGGCATGACTCCACAACACATGACTCCTCAACACATCTGTAGGTGTGCTGTAAGTTGTAATCTGTTTTAATCAGATTGAGATGCAGGGAATTTGGTAGCCAGATTAACAACCTTGAACTCATTGCCTGCTAAGCCCCATACACAGCAAGCTGATACCTTTACATCATAGCCAGAACAGGCATGATCTTTTACATTTATTTTTACTGAAATAAAAAAATATTTTTTACATCTAACAAGGATACCATGTATTTGTAGGCTACATAATGTCTGTTAGTTTTCAGTAATTTTTCCTCATTAGCATAGTACACTGCATTTGATTAAATGCCCACTATTCTGTTTGCTACATCTATCCTATTTACCCTTCCAGGCTTTGCCAAAGATGTGAAGTTTTTGGTGTGTTCTGTGTCATGTCAATTCTCCCTCTGCGCTTTCTCCTTGTAATTTACCCGAGTCCTCAACTCTTAGAAGGCTTGTGGCTATCTACTCCCATCTGTAAGTAGTGCAATGAAAAGTCAGACCACGCAGTCAAAAACAAGGAGGGTCTATTAAATCTTTTATGTTCCAAAAAAAAGTAAAAAAAAAAAAAAAAGTACAGTAGGTTGTAATCCTGTGCTAATTCTGAAGGAGTTGCACCAGTTTCTGATGACCTTGTCTTTTGATTTGCCAAGAGAGGTAGTTATAGGTCAAGCTGGACCTGTTCAGTGCTTTATGTTCTTACTGCATCAGAAGATCATTTTAAAGTCATGCCCAACAAGGAAAGTGGATTCCAAAATCAAAGTCTTGCCCTTCAGTCTCTTTCAAGACTTATACAGGAAGCCTTCTCTCCCCAGAGGCCTAAGGCAATTAATTACCACTACTGAGCAATCATAGCTGAGTCTTACCATCCCCAGCAAGCTAGTACACACATGGCATCCTGGCTGAATCTGACTGGCAAAGCATAATGTCTGACATACTGTACATTAGGATTATAGGATGTGTGCTGTAAATCTAGACTCCAGATTCATGCCAATATAATATGGAGCCACTTTGTTAAACATCTATTTTCTGAGTTGTCTGTGAGGTCAAGTGCCATATTGTGCATGAGGATTTTTGATGTTGCGCATAAGAGCCAGCAGTCCAAGAAGAGCATTATACTGATGCCACAGTCCATCACACATGATATAGCTGTCTACAACTCCAAAATGTTTATAGCATCACAATAAGGCTGTAGTGTAGGTTGTTAAAGGGACTCAAGTCTTGTCATGATTTGGCCGTCATACTATTGATGGTAAAAAGCAACAACCATTGTCGTCGATGGTCGGAATGGAGTTTCAAAATATTTTCATTTATTTGTACGACCAAATGTCTCAAAAAATATTTTACCAAAAATTTCAGAGTTTATCACATGTCTTGGCTGTTCTCCCATGCAGGCCAGAACTATGAAGCATTGATGATATTATTGTGGTCTTCACATGTTGTCCTTTTTGAGACAGTGCACTCTGTAACTCCTTCAGTCTTGTAGCTGGCCTCTTAGACACTTCTCTAATAATTTAGCTTCTTGCCTGTGCTTTCAGTTTGGAAGAATGCCCTGATCTTGGTAATCTCTGGGTTGTGTAATTTTTTCCCTTCAGCGTTGTTAATCTTTTTATAACCTTATCTAGCGTCTTCTTCTTTTAACACCTTCATCTCAAAGGGTCACAGGCAGTTCCTTGTTCCTCATAACAGCCGGATTAATCTGACCTGCTGTTCTGACAGTGATACCATCCAAATTTGGTGGTATTTATTGTGAAATAGTACAGTTGGGCAGGAATATTTGAAATGAACACAAGCGTATCCTGCTTGACATATTAAGTGTATTTAGTTTGAGTGCTTATGAAATTTAAGTGTCAGTCTTTATAAAATTTAGACAGCATTAAAAAAAGGAGGTAAATACTTGTCAAACAGCTTTTACATTTTTGTTAGAATTTATTCATAATTCTTGGGACATTTAAATAATTATTTTAATTTTATATGTCTAGAGAGACACTTCGGCATGAACAGGAAAAAAAAAACACATTCTAATATACTGAAATGTCATTTTGTTGTGCCCTCCGCAATTATCGGCACCCTCATCAAGATTGGTAAAAATAATTAGGAGTTATTAGTTAGAAGTTAAAACAAATCCCAAATCCTTAATCAATAAATAATACTTTGTACAACCTGCCAACATCTCTCAGTCTTCTCCTATGGCATTTCATAAGGTTGGGCAATACAAAGCAGGCCATCTGAGACCATTCCACTTTACAGAATTTCCCCAGATCAGCCCTCTATTGTGCACTTTCCTTTCAGCTCACCCCACAGGTTATCAATGGGGCTCAGGTCAGGAGACTGAGATGACCTTCGGAGAAGTTTGAGTGGTCAGCTAACCATTTTTGTGTTGATTTGACATATGCTTTGGATCATTGTCCTGCTGGAAAACAACTCAATTTTAGTTGCCCAGCAGAGGCAGCCAGATTTTGATTTAAAATGACCTGGTATTTCATGGAGTCCCTGATACCATGTACCCTAACCTGGTTTACAGGGCCTTTGAGGGTAAACAGCCTCACAACAGTACAGGACCTCCATCATATTTTTCAGCTGGGAAAAGGTTCTTTTTATTATAGCCATTCTTCTTTTTACACCAAACCCACCTTGAGTGCCTTTATTGCCAAAAAGCTCAATTTTTGTTTCATCAGACCATAAAATATGGTTCCAGTCAAAGTTGGAATAGTGTTACAAAATCTCCAGGTGTTTAAATTTGTGGTTATGGACAAAAAAAGAGGCTTTTTCCTGGTATACCTTCCAAATAATCTATTGTACAGAGGGGGCATTTGATGTGGTTTTGAAGACTTCTGCCATTCACCAACAGAGACCCTTGGGGATTTTTTTTTTTTGCCAATCTTACCATCCTCCACACTGGCACATATACTTGGGTCTTCTTCCAGGCAAATTTGAAACAGTTTCAATTGATGCCCACTTTTTTTTTTATTAGTGCCCTAACAGTAGAAATGGTCATATTTTGGGTGGGAGGTTTTTAATTATAATCTATCTTTTATAGCTATTTTTTAAACTTATTAAGTTCAACACATTTCTTCCTTATTCAGTTACTGTAGCGTGTTCTATTTTCTTTCCCATGTTGATGGATGATTAAGGTAATTTGGTCTCTGTGTCACCCTATTTAATTACCCAGTTAATCAGGAAGTCACGGATAACAGTTTGAAAGCTCCTACTCACCCACTAATCAACTAAACATTAACTAAAATGTAAAAATAATCGCTGCATGTGCTTTTGTTGAAATGTTTTTTTTTTTTATGATGAGGGATTTGCTTTTCTCTGAATACATTAATATCAATTAAAGGTTGAATTTATTTTTATATCAGTGTGAGATGAAACTACTTCAGTGAAAGGTGGATTTTTCCTAACCCTCTTTACAAAGTAGAGGGTACCATAATCACTACGGGGTGAATACTTTCTAGAGGCATTGTGTACAGTATACAGACACAGAATAACTCTCTTGATGTTATTGTCTTATACTCACGAGACTTTTTGGTGGTGATGTTAATGGTAGGTGTGCGTGGCCCAGTTCCTGCTGTGTTGAAAGAGCTCACTGTAAGGAAATATTGAGTGTACCCCTTCAGGCCACTGATGTTCACTGTGTTCTGGTTTGCAGACACTCGCACTTTACCCATGGTCTCTGGCTTAGTGTCGTCTTCCCAGTACATGACCTGTGTTTACATAGCAGAGTAGAGACAAGTTTTTGAAAAAGTAAAAAGAAAAGGCATGAAAATGTGTGGAAAATTTACAGTCAATGCACAGTCCTATAAACCTTAACAATCTATTTTATTGTAGTAATATGAAAGAACAGTAAATTATTTAATCTACGAGGACTGATTGTTTTTATGATGCTGTAAAGTCTACCTTAAACATAAGCAACCTCAATTTTATTTCTGACTGGTGTAATGTGGGAATACCAGTAGTGCGTTTTAACATGTGGGCGATTCACTTTTATTTAGGAGGTCAGGAAAAACATACCTCATAACCCAAAACTCTTTCAGGAGAGTCAGAGAGTGTCTGCCAGCTCACTTCAAATTCGGTGTCAGAAATACTCCGAGCCCACACTCCTCCCGGCATTCTGCTGGGCTCTGTAACAAAGGAGAACACCAGAGAGTAGCATTAAAGTAGACTGTTCTGGAAATGTACAAAAAGGACAAAAAATAAAGGTGAGAAAAAGAACTATAAACAGTAGTGTAGGCAATGATTCTTGCAAAAACACAATTCTTACATTTGCAGCAAAAGTAATATAAAGCATTTTCATTTAAAATGTAATTTTTTTTAACTTAAAGTAGTTCTCTTATAGTGCATGGGTGTAATGTAGTCTGGGTGTAGCTGTACACAATGGTGGTGGGATTGATTTTCACGAAACACAAAGAGTGCAAGAAGTATTGTACTGTGCAGTTAAACCGATTATTAATCAATCATCGATTGGTTTAGCCACACTGATGATCGATTATAGAGTGGTTACAGACTCCACTAGAGTTATGATCATCACAATGTGCTTACAAAATATCTGAAATACGTACAGCAGTTTTTTTTTTAATCCAGTTGCAGTTTTCATTTCATTTTGAAACAAGAAGGCAACAGACAACCCCGTCAGTGTGACATGTCTCTCACATCATCATGCAATATTTTTTCAAGGATAAAAGCCTAATGTTTTGTGCTTAAGCACATCATGCTTTGTCTGTGAGTAGGCGGCAAGCTGAAGATTCAATTCAAATTATGTAATAAAAAATTCACATAATAATAATAAAATAAATAAATAAATAAATAAATAAATAAATAAAAATAATAATAAAAAAGTAAGATATTTATTTAAAGAATATTTAGGATATTTAAAGTAAGATATTTAGAAGTGTTTATGATAAAATTCTATATCAAACAGTTTCTGAAATCTTGTATTCTCACCTTCCTCTGCTGAGAACACTGTGGTGGCAGGGCTAAAGGGTCCCTGGCCTTTCACATTGTATGCACCCACTTTCACAGTAAAAGGAGAAAATGGTGCAATGCTCTCGTTGCGGTAAACATAGCGTCCTGGGGCTGATGTCACGACGTGTGTCCATGTCACCTCACCAAGCAGCCGCAAAGCAATGATGTAACCAAAACCGTCTCCGTTCTGCAGCTCCTCAGGCACAGGCTGTGAGGAAAAATACAAAACTATAGTCTTACTAAAACACAGACACCATGTTCACAACTTATGCTAATGCAGAGCTTGTTGTCGCTTGTGGAAAATGCACAGTATGACAAGAAACTTGTTTGTAATAAGAAGCCACCGCAGAAAATAAATAGCATTATAGGGCCCTAGGGCCCAGCTGGAGAATGGGTCTAGCTTTGGCTGGGGGTAATAAACACTGCTGTTCAATTCCATTCAATTAGGTGAAACCATTAGCTCACGCAAAGGGACTGGTAATACAGACAGATGACTTACCTCCCACGTTATTACCAATTCAGACTTGGAGCCTCCTCCACCTCCGACATTAGCTGGTGCTGTATCAGGAACTGGGTGAAGCAAAAAAAAAAAAAAAAAAAAAACACGACATTTATTTTTTCTCGCACTGAGAGCAGCAGACACACAGCCATAGCACCAGCCTATGCTTGATACTCATTTTGATCTTTATTTTCAGCCTCATCCGCACTTTTATATGCAACAGGGTCACACCAATTACTATGAAAGCCATTTACAACCTTCATGAGCAGTCTCGAATAAGCTGCTCACACTGGATCTCCATATAACAAGATAGATGCAGCAAACTAAGGAAGTGGATGATAGTCAAAATTGCTTTTAAGCTAATATAGGCTGGTATCATTCTACAAATCATATGTATGTGTTTTTCTTTGATATGCATATTACAATTTAGTAACACAGTTATCATTAAGATAGCAATAAAAAGCAGTTTATTCTGCTTTTATGATGATTTTCATAACTTATTGAGCTGCAGAAGCTTTATATTTATAAAAGAAGCCAAGGGAAGCATAAAAAAGTCTGATATCTATGTTTAAGCATTACTCCAACAATAATCTTGTCAATGGAATATTGATACGCACCAGCATCCTCGGTTCTGGTCTTGAGCGAGGCTGGACTTGGTTCTCCTACACCAACGCTGTTTCTAGCCAGGACTCGGAACTCATACTCTACCCATGCGTTCAGGTCTACCACCGTAGCGGTCAAAGTGTTCCCATCTATCACCTCTGGCACTGAAAAGAGATACACATGACCTGACTTAGACAAAATGATCAGGATTACCCACAACCCCAAAAGCAAAAACAGGCTCATTGGACTTTATTGGATCTTATTGGATGCCAAACTCCCTGAAACTATGTCTAAAAATCATGGTCTTTGTAATTTAGTTTTTTGCATTGTGTATGTATGTTTTTTAAGACATACAGTATTGTTGCGAAATTCTTCACTCATAAAACTCAAGCAGCATGATTCCACATCATTACATAAAAAAAAATATTTAAACTGTACAGTGTGTGTGTTAAAGTGGGAGGCTGTGAACATCAAACTGCATTAGAGCTTACTGATTTGTCTGGAGGACCAAAGTTATAATTACTTTGAAACATTTTACTGCTACCTAAAATTGGGAATGATGTCACAAAATGCTTGTATTATTATTAATATTATTACTATAATTATTGTTCATAGAAAATGCAAAAACATGTGATCATATGTATCTGTCCTCTTTCTTCGACTATGTGACCCAGTTAAAAAAATTTTTTTGCTCAGTAATGTTTGTATATTTGGATAAAATGAAAAAAAAAAAAACAAATTCACTTCACCATTAGAAAAAAAACCTCTTTAAAATAGACAACATAGAAAAAACAGACTCAAAATGCAACCAATGATCTTTTGCATAAAACTAAATAGTGTGATTTTTTAAAAATGTGTTTTTAAAATAATTTTTATTTCAGGCTTCCTGAAATGTAACAACTATGTTAAACTAAATAAACTATAATGAGTTTCTCTGCTTGCTGTATTGCACCTTGGACCTTAAAAACATAAAAAATTTATTCTTTTTCTACTCCTTTTGAAGTGACTTCATACAACAAAGAAAGAAAATAAAAAGCACTTTACAATTTTATGTTGTCAGAAATATTTATTTTTATATTAGTTCTGGGATTGTTCTTGCAAGAGCAGTATTGTCTAGTGCATTTGTAGTGTACATATAATATGATAATTGTTCACCCATCTTAGCGTGAACATAGCCTTTATAGTTGTTATAGAGGTAGAGGATGGTTATAGTGTTGCATATTTCTCTGTGGGTTTTGCACAGTTGCTGTTTCCTCTTTTTTATTTTATGAAAAATTTGATGGAGGATGTTGGTGGATAGGAATTTTCTGGCCATGCCACATATTTTCAATTCAATCTAAGTCTGGGATTTCACTTGGCCAAACTTTTTTCAGCTATTCCTTTTTGCCCTGTGGGCCAGAAATTTTTAAATATATTCTTTACAAACTTCAAGCTTTTTGTTACCTTTTTCTAAAGAAGTAGCTTCCTTCGGGCCACTGTGCCATAGAGGCTGTGATAGAGCTGATGACATTGTTTAAGTTTGCACAGGCTGTTTCATCTTTTTTCCCCTCCCAACAGATTAATTATCAAGCTTCAAGGACAGAACTAATCTGATCTCACATTTTATTTTGTGAGACTCCCAAAAAACAGTGATTATACGCAGTGATAATTACTGCATATGCATACAATAATATAAAGATGAATTTGAAATTAACCCAATTAATCCTGTATTTAACATGTATAACACAAGTGCTCAAGAAAATTCCTAGTCCTAGTCCTAATGATCATAATTGTTTTTGTGTTTGTGTGGGAGTAGGGGGGAGAAATCCAATTCCAATATAATTAAATTTGGTTTTGCAATAAAAAACATAGAGAGATAATGCCTGGTGGATACATTCTAGATGCACTGTATACTACAGTATATACTATAAACCCAAATAGTAATAATTGTGCTGAAAGAATGGTCCATCCTGAATAAATTTTTGTTTTGTTACCATAATCAAATTTTTTAAAAATATAAATATAAAAAGTAATTTACAATGCTCATTAGAGAAATTAAGCCACTTACACTTACAAAGGTGTATATTGTAAAAAATGTTTAATTGGTCTTCCCAAGTGGACATCATGTTAACCGAAATGCATTTCCTAAATGCACTTTTGATTATACAGTACAGCACACAGTTACAGAATGGGCTTCTGCATGATTGAACTATCGCGATATCACCCAGATGAGGATGGTTCCCTTTTTTTCCTTGCCACCATCACCTCTGAAGTTATATATTTATAAACCTATACATTTTTAAACATATATTCAGGACTTTAATTTCTGTATTGCTGATCTCTGACGATGTCATATTTGAAAGCATTATATAAATAAAACTGAATTGGATTGTCATTTCAAAATGAATAGAAAAAAAATATTGCCTTATATGCTCATGTTAAAGTCATTATCATGTACAAAGAACTGTCTGTTGTACATGTTTGTATCTGTCAAACAGAACTTCTCTTTACCTGTATTTACAGCCTGCCACCCCACAGTGAAAGCTGTTTTGGTCTGGATGATGTAGCTTAGGATGGGACTGCCATTGTCCTGTCCAGGCCTCCAGGACAGCTGTGCTGTGCTGTCTGTGACCTCCTCTACTGTTATACCATCTGGAGCTCCAGGGGGACCTGGCTCAATTCAACAATTTTCATTTATGACTTTATTATTTTTTTTTTGGTCACACATTCCAACTTGAGTGAAGGCTAGAATCCGAGAGCTGGGTTATCCACTGAACAGTGAAACTGCAGCGATTAAAGGAGGATACTGAGCAGCAGCAGTCTCATAGTTTTGGCATTTGCAGTCACTAAGCCAGACTAAATAATCTATGGTTTGCTTCAATTGCACTAAAACCCTGGAGCTGTCGAGAAATATGCTCTCTTCAGACTGTAATATCATATTAGCTGCATTAATGTCATGTAAGGCGGTATGTGCTGTAATATGACAGTAAACTGGGCTTTCCAGTGAGATGCTTCTATTTCACAGAACCATAAACAGCTTTAAACTCTCAATATATAACAAGTAAATAAATAAATAAATAAAAAACAAGGCCCGGTTTCTCGAAAGCTTCTTATCTCTAAGTAGTTCTTAAGTCGTACCTTAACCTCTCTCTTAACTTTATGGCGCATTTCTCGAAACGTTCTTACGCTAAGTATCTCTTAGCTAAGTCAGACGTTCGTACATGTAAGGTTGGTCTGGACCAACCTTAACTCATACTTAGCGTAGTTTCAGCTCAAGACGCTAGTCGCCGCCACTGAGCAGCAGACTTTATAAATCAGCGGTGTATGCAAACACATTATGGCACGTTATCAAAGTCGTATTAATGATGGAATATACTGTAGACCTGTTTAAGAATATTATTTTATTTGATATCAGAACTAATAGAGTGACTTTTAATTAGCCTATTTCATAATGTGACTAATGCATTAAAATTGCCAATCACAATTAATATTAAACAGGTGGCGAACAATTAGGCAGCGATACAGCGTGGTGTTGTGTTAAACTGAAGACGGTGCGGTCCGTGGAGCCGTGTGAGTCATGTACATTTTTCCTTTAGACAAAACTTCAGCCCTTTTCATATTTCCCCGTGGCCGTTATTAAAAAATATATAAAATAAACGTTTTGCCTTTCAAGGCAACAGATTATGGAGCTTCTTGAGCTGCTCAGACCTGCGCGTGCCAGACCAACGCATCGTACTTACTGTACTTACTGTACTTACTGTACACTCCCCGTCCCGATGTCCAGCTGCTCGCTGCTTTCTGTTTAAAATATGTTTCATTGATCATTAGCCATTATCCATGACTTTATGGGTTTTTCTTTTGACACGTTTTATTTTTATGAAATTTGATTTAGTTAAATGAGAAAATAACCTTGGGAGTTTCAAACCCCGCATCCATTCATTTTTCTGGGTGATTGTAATGTTTAATACCCCTACAGTATTCACTCATGCGGTTTGACTCGCTGTGAGATGCGGTGTGTTATACCCCTATCTCACCTGCACGGTCTCGCGCTGTGGCCGTAGGCTTGATCATGATTCACCCCGAGTTTTTGCGCTGTGATTACGTTTCCATCTTTCCGCGTGAAAAATTCAACGTTTAATTTTTTGCTGGTCCTCGCGGTAGCTTGCAGACTTTGCAGAACGTCGCGGAACGTTAAAGGAACGTCGTGGGCAATCGCGGCAGCTCACGGAGATGAGTCCGGCCACACAGGTGAGAGAGGGGTATTAGGCACCGTGATTTGCCTCGAGTGACCGGCGCCCGACGGTCCGCGAAGATCTGCCAGGTCCGCGAGCTTCCGCATGTTTATTTTTTTTGCGTGGTAAAATGGAAACGTAATAACAGCACCAAAACTCGCGCTGAATCATAATGAACCGCACTTACGGCCCCGCGTAGGTGAGATAGGGGTATTAAACCTCCACCCTGTCATCTCATCGTATTCATTCCATAGTGCGCTATACAACCCCAACAACCGACACTTCACATTGTTTCTGAAGCTGGTGAAGAGTGTTATCAGCTGTTTGTCCATCAACTATGATTGTAAAACCCCGTTCGTTTCACGGCCACATGTTACATGAAAATATTATATATTATATTATTATATTAATTAATATTAATTTATATATTAGTCTATTATGACATGTTATTGTTAAGTTAACACATGTCGAAATAAACGCTATTAAAAGAATTTAGTGCAATGTTTAATTTGCATAGAAAGTGCCGTCTTTCTTAACACTGTCATGCAAAAGGAGTCAAAAATCGATTCCAGAGCCACCGATGTCCGCTAATTCAGGACCTTCACTGTAGACAGCGCCTTGTAACGTCGGACGTAAGAGGCAGCGACTTAAGAAGACTCCTAAGAGACAGTTCGAGAAATACACTTAGAAAAGTTATCACTTAACGTAAGATATATCTTAAGAGTCTTCTTAGCGCGCGAATAGTGTGCATTATCGAGAAACCGGGCCCAAACCAATAAGTCCTATAAGCAAGCAAACAGGGCCCGGTTTCTCGAGACCGTGCTCGAGACAGCGCGAGACCGTGCAGGTGAGATAGGGGTATAACACACCGCATCTCACAGCGAGTCAAACCGCATAAGTGAATACTGTAGGGGTATTAAACATTACAATCACCCAGAAACATGAATGGATGCGGGGTTTGAAACTCCTATGGTTATTTTCTCATTTAACTAAATCAAATTTCATAAAAATAAAACGTGTCAAAAGAAAAACCCATAAAGTCATGGATAATGGCTAATGATCAATGAAACATATTTTAAACAAAAAGCAGCGAGCAGCTGGACATCGGGACGGGGAGTGTACAGTAAGTACGACGCGTTGGTCTGGCACGCGCAGGTCTGAGCAGCTCAAGAAGCTCCATAATCTGTTGCCTTGGAAGGCAAAACTTTTATTTTATATATTTTTTTAATAACGACCACGGGGAAAATATGAAAAGGGCTGAAGTTTTGTCTAAAGGAAAAATGTACATGACCCACACGGCTCCACGGACCGCGCCGTCTTCAGTTTAACACAACAACACGCTCGCTGCCTAATTGTTCGCCACCTGTTTAATATTAATTGTGATTGGCAATTTTAATGCATTAGTCACATTATGAAATAGGCTAATTAAAAGTCACTCTATTAGTTCTGATATCAAATAAAATAAAATTCTTAAACAGGTCTACAGTATATTCCATCATTAATACGACTTTGATAACGTGCCATAATGTGTTTGCATACACCGCTGATTTATAAAGACTGCTGCTCAGTGGCGGCGACTAGCGTCTTGAGCTGAAACTACGCTAAGTATGAGTTAAGGTTGGTCCAGACCAACCTTACGAACGTCTGACTTAGCTAAGAGATACTTAGCGTAAGAACGTTTCGAGAAATGCGCCATAAAGTTAAGAGAGAGGTTAAGGTACAACTTAAGAACTACTTAGAGATAAGAAGCTTTCGAGAAACCGGGCCCAAGTAAATAAATAAAATAATAAATAAATACCATTTATAGATTATGTATAATAAATATATACAAATAATAAATTAATGGATATAAACAAAAAGAATTATATAAAAATATTATTCAATAAATAACAAATAATTACATAAACCAACAAACGAATGAATAAATAAATCTCATAATATGAAAACAGTCTACTTCTTAAACAGACTATAATAACTTTAAATAAGCGACTGTTAAAGTCTGTTAAGCCACTGTACTATTTATAAGCCTCCTTTAATCTTTTAAACTGCAGATGTTGACCAAGCTGGGCTAAGATTAATTAAAAGGTATTGATCCTCTAAAGCTCATTAGTGCTCTATGATAAACACCTTTGACAGGTTCCTCTAATTAACTCATACTACAGGAACAAAAAAAGCATGGATCAATTCATATTACACGGAGAGCACAATAAAAAAAAGGTTACTGAATATTTTACACATTTAAAGTTGAGAAAGTTATTGGTTTAAAGGGCTTAATTTACTCAGACTATTTCTATGTAAACATTTTCTACTAGAAACATAAATATAGCTACGTGGTTCTACATTGTGAAATGCATGTAAAATTACATTATTATTAAAACTATAAAAAGTTATTATTAATATTATTAATAACATAATGCATTAAATATAGCCTATTTTCCCACACATACTGTATGTAGATTGTGACATATATGTAATGGAATAGAATTTACAAATTCTTTTTTTTTTTTACCTTTTACAATCAAAATAGCAGCTGCAGACAAACTTTCCACATCAGTATCGATGAAGCAGACATACTTCCCAGCATGCTTTAGCTGAATATTGCGTATCATTAGATCTCCAGCCACCCCCTTTGTACACAGACACACAAGACACACACACAAACACTGGCTAAATTGTACAGAAATAACTAAATATCATGCAAACAAGTATATCTAACATACATATTCAGAGGACTGCACACATAATTATAGAGCTTGCATCAAATATGCACATTTGTTGGTGTAATCAGTTAGACATACAGTGTATTTACAGTAATTTCAGATGTGTAGCTGAAGTTCATTTACTGAAGTTTACTATAGTGTCTGAAATGTATGTCCTGGATAAACATTCCTCATGCCTGCACCGGATCCAGCTACTGAACCTAGAATATAAAGGGCTCTAATTAGAGAACGAGTACTAAAAGTGTAGTGATTGGATGCAGCGTGTAGACAGCCTGAATTACACAATAGTGCTCGTGATGAATAATAATTAACATGGGTGCAATTATACAAATGTGTTAATTTAATAACAATAAAAAACGCTGGCATCTTCACGCACAACTAAAAGTGTTAGCGATGTATTTCATTCATATAATCAAAACAGAAATTACACTTTGCAAGTGGTGGTAGTATTATCTGTGTTGGAAATGCTTATACTATGCATTAAGAGGATAATTCTTCCCTGCAAAAAGGCACTAGTACTTGGTAAACATTGCAGTCAAACCCGTCGAACCTTAGGACCAGTTAAAGCAACACCAATGGCTCATAAACTCATACATACATGCATGCATTAGATGCTAAATGCAGCATGCTGGCAGCTCATCTGGAGCTAGAGTAAAGATCTGAACACTGGAGGAGAAGAATATGCAAAAAGGCTATGTCTGCGTTACTAGACTGAAGTGACACAAATCCAATTGTTCACGCTAATGTGACAAAGATCTGATTTTTAGGGCTGTCTGAACACACCAATCTGGTATCTGTCACATTGGTTCTGAGTCACTTTCGTGTGTGGTCCTAGATCGGACACATATTCAATCCGTGGTCATGCGACTTGAATGAGAACAGTCAGATCAGAATTCATCCAACGCCATCAGTCAGCACCGGCAGCATGGGGATTTCATAGCGTCATAGGTTATCTGACATTCTTCCTTCTTCTGGACTGCAACAAATATAACCAACTAAATGCCTGCCATCTTCCTAAAATCACATACAGTGTTTGAAATGAATGAGTTGTCGCACAAACTCAGGATGTGTTTTATTTCAGATGGTGCGAGCGAAGCTGTATCGATGTGCGCAAAGGTTCCTCTTCAGAGCACAGACACATCCATGTTAGAGTCAGATAAAAGTCACTTGTCATTATGAATGTGAACTATCATGACAAATCCGACCTGACCAAAATAATCAGAATTGAACAATGTGTCTTGTAATGTGAACGTAGCCTGAAGGTACAGAGCACTTTCATTAAGTTATTGTAGGTTGCCAGTGGATCTGTCACAACAGCACCAAAACACAAGCCTCATAACATTTCCTTTCTTTGTTCCCTTTTTCTCTAAGAGAAATTCCTGTGGTTTGACTGGGTTTGATGGCCTCAGTTACTTGTGCTCCTTTGGCTATACAACAAATAACAACAATACGACATATGTTCTAATCTCGTGCCGAGATATATAAAGAAAGCATTAAATGAGGAAACGCTGTTCTAAACAATAAGCCAAAAGCATAGAGATATCATAATCTCACTGATTCTGATGTGATTGTACTTTTTTTTATTTAATCAAACATTACAGTCATACCCCTAGGCTATTAGAGTATTTACAGATTCAGAAGACTCAGAAGTATAAAAGCCAGCATTAAGGAATTAATGTGCATTTTGAGCCAAATGTAAGCCTGCAGCTTAGCTTTCATTATGATAACAGTCCTATGGAACTCCTCTAAGCCATGGACTTCTGACTGATAAGCTCAGCAGATGGGGGACGTGGCAGAATTAATAGAAAACGGAAGCTTATTACAAATATGAATCAGTGTTAAACCGAAAATTTGGAAAACACTGTGTGAGAGCATCTGTCTAAAGGCTGATTGATTTGGCAATGAGTTTAGCTTGATCAGCAAATAATAGTCTTATACTCGAGAACCAAACAAACTAATTCATTCACTAATTAATTGTAAATTCACTGCCAATGATTCATAAGCAAATGTACTTTCGCAATGCATAACAACAATCAAACATCAAAGCCAATCTCATTTTTTTATTTAATTCTTACCTAAGGCAGCTTTATAAAACTTTCCTCAAGAGCTAAAAGCAATACAGATACAATATATATGCCTGGAAGCATATATATTCCACTATCTTTTTTGATATTAATTTATTATCATTACACAGAAAAGAATAACTGACTTTAGATTAATCTAGCTCAGGCTTTGCAGGTTACTAAGAATCAAAGCAAATATGACTCATTTCATACTAGCGCACTGCATAGAGGACTAATTAACATTTGATGTGAAGAATATTAAATAAAAGCCATTATAATTATGCAAAGGGGAAAAAGCAGAAGAGGTATCAAACAGGAGCTCTATCACAGGTGACCTGTGATCCTTATACAGTGTGAAGTTAAGGCCCATCATTTTTTACCAGGAGCAAAAGATAATAATTAGCAGTGATTATATAACAATAAAGCAGTCTTAGAGTCTCAGGGTTTACTTTTAGTGTTATCTGTCTCAGTGGTTATTATGTGGAAAAGGAAAATTTGAGTTAATAACAAAAAAATAGTCAAAACATGTCACACCAATAACGACTAAAGCACATAACATGTAAAATCCTACACAATTTACTCATATCTCATACTGTATATATATAAAATGAAATAAAAAAGAGCTTATGTACGATGGGCGTTCAAGTCAAATTGTGACGTTTAATTGAGCAGAAAAACAGAGCACAGTTACGAGAGTAAAAACCTTCTTTATTTCTCTATACAATCCCCTGCTACACTAATGCACTCATCCCAGCATTTCACTAGTGCTAAAATACCAACGAGGTAGAAAGTTTTCCGAATATGATAGAGGCCTGATCAGACCGCCTGCTTCATGTTTGCCCTCCCAGGAACTCCTTTAATGGCCCAAACATGTTGAAGTTGCTTGGAGCTTGGAAGGATGTGACAATAACTCCCAGCTGAAGCGTAAGTTGTCTCAGTTGTGCTTGATTGTACTTTTCTTGCGGACAGATGCGTCTCTTCTGCGAGCTGGTGACAAATTATCCATTAATTTTCAAGGATCAGGTGTTTTACTCGCTGAATGTCCACGTGCTGTTGGCTTCGAGCCACCTTGGCTGGGATCGAATATACTGGTGTCTGGCCTTCTTTAAAACATTTATGCCATTTAGATGTTTTCCTGCAGCTAAGAATCTCATTGCCGTTCAGTGACGTCTTCTGGAAAGGTCATAAAACAGTTTTTCACAAGAAATTCATTTTTCATTTAGAAAGTCATGGTTTGACTTGAACGCCTCTCATACTATTTTTGCTTTCAATTTTCATTTAATAAACCACTAAAGGCTAAAAGTGCTTCTACTGTAAGTAAATTAAGTTTTAAGTAGACACCACAAGTATAACAAAACATATGCCATGTACTACATTTAAGCAGACCCCCTCATTTTAACTCATTTTTTTACATCTCAGCAATTCAGAGTTAAGGGCCTTGCTCAAGGGCCGAAGAGTGGCAACATGGTGGTGCGGGGGTTTGAACTTTTTGGGGGTTTGGACCATCCAATCAGTAGTCCAACATTTTAACCACTGAGCTACCCCTGCTCCCTATACAATCAAATGTTTTTTTACTTACCCCACCAACATGTTCATAGTGAGGGTCGAGTTTGTTGAGGAGCTGTCCGTTAAAGGCCCAGGAGAAGGACACATCCAGAGAAGCATCACATGCGATTTGGCATGGCAGCACGATGCTCTCGCCCACTATGATTTCCATATCCGCTGGGCCCTGAGTGATCCGTGTGGGATCTGGGCAGAACATCCCACACAAACTCATATTACAATATGCTGCTATGTGTCAATCAATGAATGTTCCATTTCAAGCCATGGAAACCTAATAAATGCAACATATCATGGTCAACAACTTTAAACAACTTTAAGGAACAAATATAGTTTTAAATGACGAGGGTTAAGCAGAAAGTAATGCAGAAGTGGGCATAACTATTTTATTAACTCACATAAATCATTAAAATGAAACATGTTTGTTCTTCCTCTATACAAATGTACTAATTAACATAGTCATCACAAGCAACACATTTGTGCCATTGGTGAATCCAACTCTCTTTGAAAAATCCCCTTTGTTGCAGTTGATGATGGCCACCCACTGCATTACAGAATGTTTATGCAGATGTCACCATTGACAAGAGCGAAGTGCATAGATGGATGAAGAAGTGTAAAAAAGGGGAAACCAGCAAATCACAAGCCACACAGTGGGAGACAATCAACTGTGACGAAGAGTTTTCAAAGCGGATTTGAGAGTTGTTAATAAGAATAATAAAAAAAACGGCCACTTTAGCATTACTTTCGGTACAGCGCTCGCATTTCTGTATTTCCTTTTGACAAGTAGTTATTTCCAGCAAGTAATACCAGCCTCATTTTAAATAAAGGCTAACCTTTTCTCTGATGTATCCAGTTGACCCAATTTAGGATTACAAATGCTAGATGTCATTTATTTTGAATATACATATAAACTCCACAGTAGTAGAGCTATAAAATTAGGTTGCATACAAAAGTAAGCCTTAACTGCAACCCTGTATATAGTACAGTATCTGCAAGACTACTGCAAACAAACATTAGCCCTCACGTGAAACTGAATTTCGAAAGCTGGTTAATTGATCTTAATCTCTTGCATTGACAGTGACTAGAAAGCTTTCCGAATTCAAGATAGTGGGGAATAAAACACAAACAACATCTGAATACTTGACAACAAACACCTTATGCTTATGGCTCTAAGGAATGTAGCACTATGAACAGTACAAAAGCCAATGAAAGTATAAAACAACACACTTACCTATGACCAATAGTCTTCTGGTGGTGCTTGCCATCCCAAATTGATTTCTCGCCAGGCATGTGTAGCTGCCTACATCTGTCTTTGTCACATTTATGATTCTTAGTGTCCCATCAGGGAGAAGACTTATTCTGAAGGAGAGAGACAAGTATTACCTAAAATTGAAACCTCTTTGGCCAACAGATACATTTTTTTTGGCTTTTTGAAAGGGCCATATTAGGGTGTTTTATTGGATTTGAAAATCAATCATCTCTTGGTGGTGCAGGGCTTTCAGCTGATGTATCTTCGTGGCAACAATACATGTTTATTACTGTCAGTGAACATCCCTTCAAATGCGCAGCTGATGAGGCCTGTAATGAATGTGCTGCACTTACAGCCACTTCATACTGCACATTATTCTCAAGAAGCCTTTGGGGCAGCCGTGAAACCATAACCAAATCCAGCAAAGTTTTGCATGTCTAAGTAGTATCGACCATATCTGAATAAACTTTTGTAGAACTTAAAAAAAATTCAAATTGATTGGTTACCACTAAAGCAACATATGCTCAATGTCCACCATAACAGAAATACAGTACAGTTGCACAATCAAGTAGTTATCTAATCAGCCAATCAACAAACAATCAAACAACATAATGTACTGTAGAAGCACGTCAAAAATCTTTGCAGCTTTAATTGTGGCACGTACTGTATGTTGGTATCACAAAGACTGAAATGAGTATGTCAGAAACTGCTGATTTTTAATCTCCTGGGATCTTAACATCTAATGATTTACACAGAATGGGGCAAAAAAAACAAAAACATCGAGTGATGGGTGGAAACGTGTTGTTGATAAAAGAGATGAGAGAAAAGTAGAAAGATTGCTTCAGGCCTCCAGGAAGAATTATTATATATAATAAGTCATATAATCTCTTTCTACAACTGTGGTGAGAAGAAACACACCTCAGCATGCACAACACATTGAACCTTGAGGCGGACGAGCTGCAACAGCACAAAACCACATCAGCCTCCACTTCTGTCAGCCAAGAACAAGAATTATTGACACCGGCTCGTCAAACTGGACCGATAAAGATCATCGTTTTTTTTTAAAAAGCACATTGTTTTTTCCAGTCTTTGACTATCCAGTTTCTCTAAGTCTGTGCCCATGATAGTCTTAGATCACTGTTCTTTGATAGGAGTGGAATCTAATGTGGTTTCCTGCTGCTGTAGTTCATCCCCTGCAAAGTTAAATTTGCTGTGCGCTCTAAAATGTTTTTTTTTCTCACCACAGTTGGAGAGAGTGCTTATTTGAGTTTCCTTTCTGTCAACTGAAACCAGTCTATCTATCTGCTATAATCTTTCTTATCAATAAAGTGTTTCAGCCTGCAGATCCTCCACTCACATGGTGTTTTTTGTTTTTCACACCATTCTGTGTTACAGTATGTATGAAATTCAGCAGTACTGTATTTGTAATATGCAAAACATCCACTTTGACACAAACAACGATGTAAAGTCCCTGAAATTATATTTTTAAAATATTTTTTTATGTTTTCTTTTATATTACTAAACAAAATCAAACTTTCAAGAACATGCATGTATTTACAGAAACATTAATTAATTCATATTCTATTCTTCCTATCCTATGTAGGATTGTAGGGGAACCTGTAGCCTACAACAGAGAGTTCAGGGCACATGGAACCCAGTGCCAACCCATCGTATTTTAAACACCAATCACCCTACAATGTATGTCTTTAGACTGTGTGTGTATGGGGGCATTTAGGAACAATAGGCATCATTTTTATGAACTGCTTTATGATGAAATTGTCAGCATCCAACTTGGGCTCCAGGATATTTGTAACTAATGTAAACCATGACCTGATGTTACATGTCGGCGTGGCAGATGTTAAAAGGGTCGCCAAGATTGGCATATAATGAATGGGAGCCCCGTGTGGGGCTTAGACAGGCAGATGGTGGAGTGGAAGACCGCCGGAGTAGTTGTGGAAACTGTTGGGATATTTTCTCCCAATTCTGGGAGGAGAACTTCCTCCTTTTCATTTAACACAAAAACTATTTGCTTCTTTACTCTTTAACATTCCTTTTCAGTTATTTTTAAACACAACTTCTTTGCAAACACTTTTATTTAAACACAACTTCTGTCTCTTTTCTTTTACACAGTCTTTTCTCTGGTCTTTTTCATGAGCTGTTTTCACACACGCTTTTCTTGGACAATATAACGGAGCGACTCGCTCTATACCTGGTGATACCTAAATGACCGCATGCCGCGTACCAAATCCAGGAGGCCTATATAGGCGCGTGCCCAGGTGTCGCGCAACTCCTCTGATTGTCTACACGGTGGCGTTGCCTAGCAACCATGCTCGCGGGTGGCTGCAGGACTGCCTGGAAATCCGTAGTGTAGCTGAATGCAAATTTGCCCATGGAGTTACACTTTATATACTTTAAATTACATAATTTGCCTGGAATACTTTTACATTGTTTATTAAACGTACAGCATTAAGCAGTCGCCCTTACTTACACCTACATACTTATATACAACAATCACTCATTCTCACTCACTTATTACCTTGTACATGGTAAGGGGAGGCCTGGAGCCTATCCCAGGAGACTGGTGGCAGTAGGTGGGATATACCTTGGATGGGGTGCAAATCCTAAGCATGCACACACTCACTCACACACACACAATGGGCAATTTGAAAACACCAATTAGCCTAATCTGCATGTCTTTGGATTGTGGGAGGAAACCGGAGTACCCGGTGGGATCTGAGGTGGTACTCGAACGCAAATCAATAAATTAGGACAAATAATACTAATCATTCAATTATATAAAAAAAGAAATGGGACTGTATTTGAATTGACAAGTCTGTCTATGCATAGTCCCAAGCTTTCGAATGGTTTAGCTGAAAAAAAAAAATGCATAAAATTTCTATTGCTAACATTTTACAACAGTTTTATTAAATTATATATATATATATATATATATATATATATATATATATATATATATATATATATATACTATATAAAAAAAGTCTAAATAATTTCCACTCACAGCTATCTTTGCTGTTGATATTTTATGGGTGTGACATGTGTCAACTGTTCCACAGATATGCTTGATAATTTAAATTGTGGATCTATAATGCTGGATCCTTAATACTGTAAGATCAACTTTTTGTTTGTGTTTGCAGTTAAACTGACCTGGCGATGTCTCACTGAGTGCTCTTTAGACAAACACACCATGCCTTTGTTCTACCCATGATTTCTTGACACAATAATTCTCAACCCACTTAATCCTAATTCCCTAGAAAAGAAAAAAAAGGCTTAGATTCTTTTATCATGAATCATTTCATACCTCACAGAATCTGTCCAAATTACTGTGCAACCCCCTACCAGGCCAAGCTAATAGTGTTCTTTATAATTCATGAGTGTTATGGTCAGTGTCCCTCCACAATTGCTACTGCTCCATCACCTTTTGATAGCTGTTACAACACTACAAGCTAACTAAAACCAGTGATGTGAAAAAAGGAGGCACAACTAGAAAAAAGTAAGATAAAATAGGGTAAGCTACAGAACTGTGAAGGTTATTTTTTGCTAGATAGTGTTCACTTTGTTCAGAAAACAATAATTCACCCTTTTACTTAGAATACAGAACAGAATCTAACATGAGGAATATGTGAGGAATGTCAGATCCTATTATTTATATATAGGGGGGGACTGGATCATAGATACCCAAAACTGTACAGGTATATGCCTGTTTGGACCAAAGGCCACCCTGTCTAGTCCGATCCCACAGAAACAAAAATGGAGCGCAAATTGCCAAAAAAAAAGTAAATGCTGGCCATGAGAGAATGACACCAGAACACCCAGTACACCACATCCCACGGCACACGGTGCCAAGGAGGCAAAAAGCCTAAGACTACTAACCCGGCCTCCAAATTCCTAAGATCGAAATCTGTTCAACCATCCATGGGATGAACCTGACAAACAAGCCTAATCCATGGAGGCCCCACCCTACAACCCATAGCAACCACAGGATCCACTACCAATGTCCTGGAGCCAGACACCACAACACACAGCGCACTCCAAGAGGTCTTGTGGAGTCGTGAGTGGTTGGAACAGATGTGAGGGGAAATGATTTTGCTCCTGAGGTTGTTACATAAGCAACCGATTTCTAACTGATTTCTAATTATCATCAAGCACCAGGATAAAGCTGGCGCTCATAAAGACCCTCACAGGAAAGCAAGACCAAAACTTCAAAGACCAAAAAAAAGTTTATTAGTGTTACCAGTCTCATAAATCTTTAAAGCCTTCCACATTAGAGTATTAACTGTTCAAAAGAGATTATTGCATATTTTTGTATGCATTCAGCATTGTTTTATAATGTATAAAGAAATAAAAATCAGGAATGACCATGGAATTAGAGGGTGTGTCCACACACAATACACACACCAATCATCCATAACATTGGCATGGGTGTTGGTGTGTGGTGGTCGTGTGTACAGTATAACAGACAGGCTGTTTTGTTTATAACCACCTCTTGAGTTTACAGAGAATAGCGTAAAAGAGAAAATATCCAGTTTCCCGAGGATAAAATGCCTTGTTGATGCCAGAGGTCAGAGGACTGGTTCAAGCTGATAGAAAGGCAACATTAACCCAAACAATCTTATTGCAACTGAGGTATCCTGAAGAGAATCTCTGAAAGCACAACACATCAAACCTCTAAGCAGATGGGCTACAGCCCATCCATTGTTCCTGACCATGTCCATCCCTTTATGTCCAGCAGGATAATGCCCCATGTCACAAAGCTAAAATCATCTGCTATAAATATACAGTACAATTGAAAAAAGACTAAATAAATGTTAAATAAAAACATGCTGCTATAAGCCCTAGATTCCCTGAAGCCCTGAAGTTGTTGGATGTCAATTTCATATTTTCAGCTTCAGAATGGTGCTGCTAACATGCTCATTCTGCTTGCGCTAACTTTACTAAAGCCCACATTGAAACAGACTCAACACCAGACACTTAATTAAACCCCTTTTACATTACAGTATATGCAATAACTGGATGGCAAGGCTAAGATAATGCAGGTAAAAAAGATACACAAACGTCCTGATTAACATAAAACATCACTAGACTAACAATGATAAAAAATAGTGTCATACAGTACACAAAATGGCAATCAGAACAAGCAAACTTTGTAATGTAGTGGACATACAGATTGTATATTACGCAGGGAGTAACTGAGCAGAGAATTCTTCTGTAGTCTGTGTCTGGATGTAATAGATTCCAGGTGGAAACTATCGGTACTCTGGTGAACCGAAGAGTGTGTGCTGAGAGTTGTAGTTCTTAGTGGCCACGTTTTGAGCCAAGCTGAGTTTTGGGCGTTGAAGTCTAGCACTGATTGCATCAAATTAATTTGACAACACATGCAAACACACACACACACACACGCATGCACGCACGCATGCACACACACACATTGTTGATAGCTAAAGAGGTTTTCAAAAGTGTTAAAAGTTTAAAGCTAAAATAAAGCTAATTAGCTTTAATGTAATCAGTGATATTATTATTATTTCAGGTTGAAGCCCACATTCTGTACATGTCTGTCTGACTTTCTGAACTCTCTGTATAACTTATCCATAAAAACTTTGTAAGGTTGAGTATCTTACGCCTTGTTTCATGTTGGTCTGTAAGTCACAAACAGCAAGTACCAAATTCCTTATGTGTGTCAAAATACTTTGTAAATAAAACCTGATTCTGATTCTCACCTTGGACTGCTGGAGATATGTTTGCTCTAACAACCTGTGTTTTATCTCATAGTGGCGTTCCACATGCCTGCATTTTATTACCGTAACAGTTTCAGAACACAAGAAAATTTTACTTCAGGCAAATACAGAAGCACTGGCAATGTTTCATTAAATCCCGTCCAGCCAGTTTCGCGTAATTCTGTATCTACTGTAAATCGTCTGGACAGGCAGGCAGACAGACAGACAGACAAACAGACAGACAGACAGACAGACAGGCAGAAAATTTTGAGCCTGGTTTTGGGTCCTGGGTTTGAAAGAATGAGTTCTGTCCAGATGTACAGAGAAAAACCTTACTTTTATCGATCTCTATTAGGGCTGTGCCGAGGTGTCAAAACAATGAGGCTATTACGTATATTTTTTTCAAGATCATGAGAAACGTTCAAGAAAATTGTGGTGTTACAGTAGGTTATAACAGAGTTTGGAAATCCTATTTAAAGAAACTGCTGCAGAAGGCATAACAAGGTGTACCTACGTAATGCAACAGCTTCCTGCACACAACAGCTGTATCTCAGGCCTCGTGTACACAAAGCAATTGTGCTGTTCCTGAATTTTGTAGCATTATCTCTCTGTGATCGATTCTCTTTTGGAAATAATCTGTTCATAAATATTGAAGTGTATCATGGCTCCCAAGTGCAGCAAAACCAGTGCAAGTGACAATTCAAAGCTTCCAAAAGAAAAATACGTAGCGTTTTTTTCACTAAAAATGTTTTATTAGAGACATTGTGTGTCTGCGGACAATTATTTTGCCAAATTATGTTAGAGTGGAAAATGGCTTTTATCTTGTTTTGCTGTCAAATTGTCAAGGGATAGAAGGTCAAATAATCTGGGAAACATAAAAAAAAAACAATAGAAACTCACAATCAAGAAAAATGGAACTGGTGTGAACAAGCAATTTAAAAAGCTTGATTGGTAGAAAATTTTAAATTAGGTGTGCCAGAAATTATATGAGGTTGACCTTTATTATGTCTTAGGTGGGTTTGATGCCGGGAATAAAGAACAGTGGCTTCAAACAACATTATGACTGAAATAAGTCATAAATCATTATGACTATGATTTTTGTCATGAAATTAGGATTAACATAAAAACTAATAACATGTTCCTAATAACAAGAGAAAAAAAAAAGAAAGACAGTACAAACAGGGAAAATAGGAATTATGAGAGAATATGCACTAGGGGAAAAAATCTGAAGAGGAAAAAAGTAACATCTTTACCTCTCTGTGCTCTGGAGATGTTCACTGCCTTTCCTCCAGGATGTGATGGGAGGGGGATAAGCCTGGGGCTTACACTCCATGGTCACAGTGCTGCCAGTTTTAGCTTTAAGTAATGCTCGCACTTGGGATCTGGAGAAATCTGGGGGTGAGGCTGAGAGGAAGAAAAAAGTGGAACAAAGAGAGAGATAATAACTCATCTAAGAGCAGAAGGGAGTATCAACTGATCTAAGGATAGCAAGAGAGTGCAAACTGATCTACACACGGCTAAGAACATCCAACGTGTATAAACTGATTCTCCTCTGAAAGTGTACTCAAGGGATAAACATTCTTCCAAAAAAAGACTCCCTCAACTGGTGTTTAGATGATGGTGATGGAGAGTGTCGGTCCAAAAAATCCCATAAGTGTTTAACTGATCTGAAACTAACAACTAACAAGTGAGCCCTCAGACGCTGTGGATTTGAGTAGTGTCATCCATGCTCCTGTCTCATAAGGACAAAAAAATGTACTGTAATCACAGAACAAAGGTGATGATTCAGCATAACGTTGTGCTGTTTTGTAGTTACCCCACCATCTAAGATGATGATGGGAGCAAAATTACTCCAGAAACACTGCCAACATAACATCAACAAAACAGAGCCACTGGAGGTTCCTTTGTCATTCATTGATACAGTAGATCAAAATTTTAATGTTTCCAAAGGGAACTGATCTGAGACCTGTAGGACTGAAAACAGCACTAACTCAACCTGACACAATTAACACCATGATAGTTAAAGCGCTTTGTCAATACAAGTATATGGCAATACTAGATCAATACAAAGTGATGTAAGGACAATGAATAGCACCATCTTATCATAGAGCAGTGGAAAAGTGTAACTGATCTAACATTCCTTGCTGTGTGGACTTGCTGTTGGCCACAAGATAGCATTGCTATTACGTAATTAGCTTGGGGTGTTCAGTCAGCCCCTGTATAAAAAAAATAGTTAAGTGCTTTACATGCCATACTGGGCACTTTGTTTCTGAAATAACAGTGCCTTTAATTGGTTCCCTCCTCACTCCCGTTCCTTTTAAACATTGCTTCTATTAACACTCACTGCTTTCTCCTACCTTTGATCATAATGTGGCTGAAACGATGTATTGAAATTGTGCAAAAAATTTAAAAAGAGCAGGACTTTTGCTGTTACGGTTGCAATTATTTTGATTTGGAGAGCAAGACATTCTTTCATGGCAAATGAGTGCTCACAGACATTTAGAGATGCTCTTATTTGTGGTTTTTATGGTTCTTGCCTTAGTTTTCTTCCTTTAGTATTCAATAACAATTCCCACCCATTTGCTAGACCGCTCTTATCACCATAGCCACTGAGTGTGGGCCAATTAAATATTTTTTCTTCACAGCCCACAAATCAAACACTGCATTGTTTCTAGCTGTGTTGTTACAGTCCAGGGGTCTGTGTGGATGCTCCTGCTGGCTGGTGTTTATTTCTCGTCTTCCATAAAGCCAGAATGCGGAGCTATTTCTTGGAGCCACTAGAGGGCAGTATGGCTTAGTAGGCGTGGTTGGAGCCTATAAAAGGACATCGCCTGTGGATTCGCACGCTTGGACGTTGCTTTTGTTGTGGCTATTGTCTGTCTGTGCCATGCGCCTCTGCTTTGGTAATGTCCTCGCCTCTTTTCTTGGTTGGTTAGAATCTAACCTGTTTTGGGTTTAGAGCTGTGTTTGGTATCGGTTGTGATAAAAAAAAATATAGAAGAAAAAAAATCATCATGAGACAGCTCAGATTCATCAATTATTGATAAACATATTGTGGTATTTTTGTATTCATTATTAAAATACGTTAACGTATTCAAAAACAGGTTCTGACTTTTTGTCACATGCTGTTGAGCCAGGGTGTGACAATACTTAAAACCTAATACTGTAGTTTGGGATGGTAGTATCTCTCTGGATTGCAATCTCTTCAACCCCTAACCACAAAGTTTTAAACTATAGCTCACAATATTCTCACAAAACTTTGCTAATGTGCTTGGGAAGACGGATTTTGCGGTAAGACTGCAAAATAAGCAGTAGAACCAATTTCATAGCAAAACTAACATCTATTCTTCACAAACACAAAGATATTTTAATTGATTTTTATTTTATTATGTTGCTTGTATTTCAGCCTGAAACTCTCTGGTTACACAAACATAGACTGAGGCCGGAAACATTTCTATCAGTTTTCCTCTTAACGATAACAAAAGCGTTATGCCCTAGAGAGAAGTTTTCCAGAGTCCATTACATACTTCAGATGCATGAAACAAAGAAATTTGTAATGATGAAGGACAGAACTAAACAAAAAAGAAGCAGGAAAAGGAGAAAAATAGAAACCGCTTAAGAAATGTCTTACCAAGCACAACCAGCTCAGCGCTGAAATAAATGATGCCATGTTTGTTTTCCGCGACGCACTGATACATGCCAGCGTCAGACAGGTTCACTGAGACTACAGTTAGCGCTCCATTGTCTATGTGAATCCTGTCCTGCAAAACACACACAAACACTCAGAGAGAAAGAGAAAATATACTGAATACAAAAAAGAATGCATTTACCCATGTAACTGTTATATCACAGTTACTATATTTTCATTATTACATACAGAATTCTACAACAGAATGTAGACCAGTGTGACGTTGCACCCTGAATGATCAGAAAATTAACAATTACCAAGTCAGTTTGTGCATGCAAAATAAACATTTGTGCTCATTCAGTTTTTGAGATTTATTACACAGCACCCCCTTAGTCACCTCTTCCATATTGTCCAAATCTCTTCAAACCTTTTTGTTTATTTTTGCATAGTTTGTACTTTTAAAATAAAAATTGTTTTAATTCTCAAGATATTAAAAGTACATTTTTCTACTCCAGCCTTCATACTGTATGTACTGTACTGTGCCCCACTAAAAACTTCAGTGCCAGTACGCAGGACCAGCAAGAAGGAAGAGCAACACCCTGCCAAAACCACTTATGGTAGTACTTTCAGCAAGAACATACACCTGATAACATTATGTCATCTTAAACAACGCTCTGTCACCTTATTAATTCCATCTAAGCCATTGAAAACTGCATCTGCACAGTTTGTGTTGTGGTTTGATCCATTATTACCGCTAGTTACTGTAATATGAGTTCAAGGTTTTGCCAAATCCCTCTCTAATCCCTGAACAAAAGCACTGAAAATAGAAATGCTCTATGAACTGTAGTCTTATTGATATTAATATAGAAATTAATTAACCTTTTTCGTTAATGAAAGTGATTTTAATTAATATTTAAATCTTGTCATATAACAGACAAATGCAGTGAAATAGTTCCTCGTAGTGCAATAGTGGATCATCTACACATTTTGCATCACTATTTGGGGCCAGATGAGAACCCTCCCACTGGATCACCAATGATAAGAGCACTCATTAAAAGTGCTCACTGGTATAAAAACTGAAAATCTAATGTGTTTCTACTTCTTCTTCTTAAGACTGCTTCCAGTGATTAAAAAACGAATTAGGCCTACAGCCAACTGTATTGAGTAGATCCAGCTTTCATTTTTGCAAATTCTATTTCAACACCAGTCTAAAGCATATTCTGTAGTATATTCAGTACTCCTGCTGTGTTGAGTTTCTGCTTTGTACTCTAATCTTCACTTAGTTTCGATGACAACCTTCCAGTTGTCACTGCTTAAGTGGGCTGTAAGCAGCCATAACGGATACCTAACAATGTTCGATCACACAAATCAATGATCCCGACACAATATGGCAAATATAAATAGAAAAAAAAATTAATATTAGCATTTATTTATATATTTTAAATCTAATAAATCATAATCACTGGAGCCTCAGGGAACCTGCTGGTGATCCAGTAACTGCTTTCTCAATGAGAGTGGTGGCTCTGGCGGATAAGGCTCTAGGTTGTTGATCTAAGAATCCGGGTTTGAGCCCATTGCCACACCCCATATTACCCACCCACTGCATGCAATACTGATCAGGTAAAAAAAATAAAAATAATAAAAAAAAATAAAAAAGTTGCATCAGGAAGGGTAAAACCTGGGTCAAGTTGTGTGCAGATTGGAATATCTGATGTGGCGAACCTTTGACGGGAGCAGGTGAAAGAAAATTTATAGTGCTTTTTCAAATGAGCACCACTAATTATCCTTTCCAACTCAAAAAATATTGATGACTATAATTTTCTGTTTGAACCTGTCTACGGTATGAGTATAACTTACAGTACGTGGACATGAACATCACATAGTATGAAAATTCCTCCTGTTCTCACCTGTTTGATATGTGGCTACTCCTAGGTGATACTGTACTGAATATACTGTATATCATGGCTGAATGTGGGATCTGGTGGAAAATTTTTATATTGGGATAAGACTATAGGATAAAATCTTACAATGTTGATTTTAGCTATAATCTTAAGTTCTGTTAATTTATTACAAATTGTGCTTGGCAGAAATTATTGTTGTTATTAATGGAAAGCACGGTTTTCATTTAAACAATTTGAACGCAACCCAGGCACATACTGTACCAACAGTTCGCCAACATTCAGTGACTTCGAAAAGAATTCGCACATAAAATATTTTTATTTCAGCTACAGCAAAAAGAGGTATAGTTTAAATGAACATCACTCTTGTCATAATCATAAGACAAAAATAAATGCCTTAAACCCAACTTTGAGAAAAGCTTCAGGGTCTTCGAGGCCTTTATAAAAATACTGATGTGGAGAAAATTTAATATAACACGTGTATAAGAATACCTGCACTAGTATACACATACTTGTTATTTGCCCTGCAGTCACCGCGCTGTGTTGTAACAAGATTAATCAACACTTTCTGACCAAAAATAACTGAACATGTATCTGTGCTATAATTCTTAACCTTATATGCACAACATTCAACTCAATGGAAATTTAGGAATTGACACCATTGGTATGTAATGAATATGTTTTTTATCAGAATCAAATAAGCGTTTGAGTCAAGAGTAAAATCAAAATATTTAGATGTTACTTTACCTCTGTATTAAGTAGTTCTCCATTTTTTAGCCAGCTGTATGAGGGCTTGGGTTTTCCACTTGCTTTACATTCCCAAACCAGCCTTTCGTCAATGGATAAGGCACTGTCGTGCATGGTTTGCACCCACTGCGGCTTAGCTAGGTAACCAAACACAGATACAAATTATAATGACATATTGATAAATATGTATACATTTTACATGTACAACCCCCATATGAGGATGTAGCCACTAGCCTTGTAAATCACACTCTTTTGGAGCCTGACACAAATGACTCAAGAGTTCCCAAGCTCCTCAGCTAGGCAACAGTTATGAAATGTGTTTTTGTGAAATGCGTATTAAAAAACAAAACCGAATGTTTCACACACCAGTGCCTAATACCGGCACAAACTAACCCATGCAAATGCGCATTGCGTCAAATAGCGGTTTTTAAAGTCTTACTGGGATGGCAGTGTCAGTCCCAAGGGCTTGATTATATCACATATCTGGAATCTAATGCTGTACCGGGCTGTACAATCTTCTCAGAAGGACACCAGACAATTGATCAATATTTAGTCTGTAGCTGCATCCCACTGAATCATTGTGTGTGCATGTCTCAAGCGACAGAACACTTAATGAATTCGGTTAGGTTATCCATATTTATCTAGGCTATCTACTATATTTATAAGGAAAGTTGGAACATATTTAAAAAAAATCATGGGTATTTAATATAAGATATAACATTTTATTTGAAGCCTAAAAAAGGATAGATTTTTCATGCAAAGTCACAGTATTTAAAGCCACAGTCAGTATCGACTGATTTCACTACAAGTACTACAACAAGCACTACATAGCAATAACTGTTACTATTTTTATTTAAGTGATTTAATGGCAATTTTCTCCAGGAAAAACCATTATATGCATTAGAGGACTTAAAGAGCAATCTTGTGCTTCATGTCTCAAAGAAAAGAATGTGGACGAGAAAAGAACAACTAAATTAATTAATACAGAGAAACAAGAAGTAAAATTCACTATACATATTTATCTATACTGATACATATCTTTAACAGTTATCGTATGAAGTAAACTGCAGCATAACATTTAAGTATAAGAGAAATATTACATTAGGCAATTATGTGAAACTGAGGGGTATTTATGAATAAAAAGGATAGTTTAAAAAGGACAGCAATTATAATTTAAGAGTCCGCACACAAAAGATTAAGATTTCTTCAGCAAAGACAATGCGTTCCTTCAAATTCATTTGCATAGCATGTTTTTTTTTTTTTTTAGTTCCCTTCTATCTAGAGTTCAAGTGGAGAGCATTACTATTCTTTGGCCTGGCTTGTGAGAGAGCTGGCACAGAGCACTGTCTACTCTGTCAGTATTGAACAGAAGCCCATTTCAGGGTCACGGCCTATCAGATGCACAGCTGACTTGGCATATGTTCCCTTTAACCTTCCCAATAAGTCATATAAAAACCCAAAGGGAAGTCTTAAAATAGTTGCCTTTCACTTGTGTCTGAATTCAACCACACAACTGTTGTGAATTGTAAACATGTGAACAATGACATCCTTCTGTCCCCTGGTATAGTTAATCACAATGAATGAAACTGTGAACCGTAGGGTTCCTGGCCCTGCTTCTGATAATCATCCTGGAACTAGTCCCATTTGGAAGACATTTTGGCATCAGGCTTGAGCATGCCATACATGTCTGTGACTGGGCTGCATTAATGCAGAATTTGTACTGTAATTAAGATGAATACGTAAAGGTGATTATATTTTAGATACTAAATGATTAAATGTCCTGCCTAGAAGAACAGGTCTAGATTAAAATTTTAAAGAACACTTGTGGGGCACAGATAAAAAATATAGAGGGTATACAGTATAATCGTTTAATGCAGTTCATTTGATGCATCATTATTTTAGAATTAAACGTACATATGCATACATGGGCCAGATACAAAATTACCAAAGAATTTGGTAATCAAATGCACAATTTGCAATGAGGACATGACAACTCATGCTGAACTGCTAAAATCTTTTCTTTTTTTTTCAAAATGAATATTCTTAACCAGATTGATAATAATAATTATTACTGATACAACGGTTTTCGTTTGTCCATAAGCTATATCTGTATTGCTGCTACAATATGTGCTGTTCAGCTGCTTTTATGGACCATGAGTGAGTCAAAAATACATTCCTGTTGTGTGAATGCTGTGAGGGTGCACTGTGCTTAACCAGTGAATCTCTTTATACAGTGCCTCTAAAAAGTATGACTTTGAGAGGTCTCACAGTTAAAATGGCAGTTCACATCAGTCCTGCTGTCATGACAACCAAAGAAAGTGTCTGTGAGGCTTCAAGATGAAGTTGTTAGAAGGAAAAAAAAGGAGAAGAGGGTTATTCAAACATGAGCAAAACTTTGAACCTTCTTAGGAGTACGGTGCAATCCATTATTCAGAGCGTGGAAGGAAGTATTGCAAAACCCAGACGCTAACAAGACTGAGTGAAAGGCAATATAAACAATTGTTAATTAAGTCTCGAGCTTTAATGCTGAAAAAGTTGCAGAGATCACTGTCTAAAATAGGAGAACCTGTGCAGTCCAGTAGAAATGGAAAGTTTGCTACCATCACAGTCCAACGGGGATGAAGTAAATCACACTAAATACAATCACACTTGAAAAGCTCGCCTTCCCTAAACTCTTGCTACATTGTCTATCGAATCATTCATAGTCCATAGTGCTTATCCTTGTGGGGGAGCCTAAAGCTTATCAGAGGCAACTTGGGTCACAAAGATTGGATGCAACACACTGAAGCACACCCACTACGGGCAATTAGGAAACATCAGACGGCATAAACAGCATGTCATCAGTTTGTGGGAGGAAGCTGGAGTACCCATAAAAGCATAGGAAGAATATGCAAGCTTCACACTAGAATGTCAGAGGCAAGGGTTGAACCGCCAACCAAGAAGGGGTGCCTACCCACAAATTTCAGCATGTTGTTTCAGCAGGACAATGACCCTGTACACAAATTGATGTCCATGAGGTCATGGATTGCGAAGAGTGATGTGGAAACACTCATCCTACTGAACACCTCTGGGATGAACCAGAATGCAGACTGTCTTTGAGCAACATCTGTGCCACACCTCGCCAAGGCTCTTGTGGCTGAATGAGCAAATCCCCTCAGTCAGATTCCTAATCTATTATAACACCAAAGGGAGGTCTAAATTTGGAATTTGAATTTCAACAAGCATGGGTGTGAAGGTATGCTGTCCACAAACCTGTGGCCATATAGCATATGAGCAAATTGTTGATGAGTACCTAGTACCTCTTCTGGTTATATGTAATTATATGCACCATCCAATAGCACAATGAGCCAAAGCACTTGGCAAACACTACAAAGCCTACAAAGGAATTTTGTGGAATGGTTGAAGCACAACTGAACGAGTCAAAGCCCTGACGTGGCCATTTAAGCAAACGAGGTCATAGAGGCAGCGCTGAGAGATAAATTGTGCACATTGTGCTGATGTATGTGTGTCATTTGGAAATATTTCACCTTTGTACTGAATAAATTGCATTCACCAGTGTGACTGAATTGCTTGCACTCTAAAGCGCTGTGGAGGACATAACATTATTGATAAACCCTGACAAATGTATTACAAAATGTTGATCACTTTGTTGAAATATTTTCAAGTTGCAAACTGGTAAACTAAGCAATGGCATTTAAATAAACTATAGACTCCAAAAAGGCTTATGCAGGGAAAAATGCTGGAGCTCTTCAGATAATTTTTGCAGATAAAAAGCATTTTGCTGACAGACAGAGCTGTCATATTTGTGAAAAAGCACTGTACATCATGACAGGTTGTGTCATATCACATCTCTTTATCAGAACTTGCAGATTTGCTTTATTGAAGAACACA
The DNA here is from genome assembly GCA_030522415.1 of Channallabes apus. Taxonomy (NCBI): domain Eukaryota; kingdom Metazoa; phylum Chordata; class Actinopteri; order Siluriformes; family Clariidae; genus Channallabes; species Channallabes apus. Next base: position 21,310,875 of record CM060117.1, on the reverse strand, counting down.
AAGAAAGCAGTGAAACGCAGAGGAGAGCTACGAAGTCACTTTCACATTAAGCGATGACAAGCCACTAATGTCATCGTAAGTTGTTTGTTGAAGGCAACTTCTGCTATTTTTAATTGAATTTTTTTTTACAGTTCCCATCAAAATTTGTAGTAGCCAAATGCACACTGGCTACAAATCATATGTACAAGTGTATAAACTATAGAAACATTTAATATACACTCGAGTAAATTAAATAGAAACTCCAGTACACCTACTCATATACAGTATGCAGTTATCCAATCAGCCAATTATGTGGCAGCAACCCAATGCATAAAATCATGCTGCACTGATCTGTTTCATTAAAAAGGAGTTTCAATCTGCAGGATATATATATATATATATATATTTCTTTTCCTGTTTTCTGCTCCATTCTGTGTAACCCTTAGAGGTCGTTGTGAGGTTTTCAGATCCTGAAATACTCAAACCAGCCCTTTCTGTACCAGAATCCATGCTATGATCAAAGTCATAGAAGTCACAGTTATTCTTTATTCTGATGTTTGATGTGAACATTACTGCCCATGTCACACTCTGACGAAAAACCATGAGGTTCCCACTGCGTTCCAAAAAATATCTAAGAAGGCAGCGGGAAAGGGGTCAAAATGGAAAATGTGCATTTAACAAGTTCATATTACTTCCTAGCTATGCCCATGTCAGTTTCTTGGTGTGCCTATCATGTTGTCACTAATTTCCTATCACACACATGATCACAAGCTCACCAGGTCCAATAAGAATGAAATAAGATGTTACTATGTCTGATCAAAACGTGTCAGGCTTTTACCAGGCGCCGACTACATTTGCATTGTGTAAATACTGCAACAAGTTATGGGGTGCGGAACTGAATCAAATATTTTTACAAAATTCTCTAAACGTGGCATGAACTAATAACCTCCTGCACGCATGCCATAAACATGGTAAGCACCAGAAGAATGTAATATCACAATAATGCATGTGCGTCTTGTCTGAACAGGCGTCTTGTCTGAACAGGCAGTAGTGAGAACTCCACTGACGTATCAACACCATGAGAAATCAGTCAGAACGCCATTTAACCATTCCCATACAGTATATGGCAAACTTGTACTTGTATGTCACTGGGGTCCCTACGGAGTGTTTTAACCAGTCACTGCTGTTGTTATTATGTCCTTATTAAGTCCTTATTATATCCTCACCAGGCTTTTTAGAACATGTCCAAAAAAAGCATGGCAGTGCAACATCAAGGAAGACATCCGAAATGGTTTCTACTGTGTTTCTGAGAAGTTGTACAAGTTCTTACTACTGTACATTTCACCAATTAAAATGAACTATATTAACACAAAGCTTTTGCAGGTGTACAGGTCTGCATAATCATTTGGATGGTTAGTGTATAATGTACAAACTAAAACTGTGTTTCACCTGCACTCTACACTGGGTCAAAGCTCTATTCTCAAGACATCCATGGACTTGTTGTTGTGTTCCCTTTAAAGGCAACCTATTCAAAAGCCTAGCGGTAAACACAAGGATGACAAAAAGGAAAGAAAGGTAAAGATTTGCATTCCACATTGTCTTGTACCATAATATCACACATCTCAACACCACACTGTCTGTAACATACAGGTTATGTGCTTGTTTAAAATAAGTTGGCACATAACCTTTTAATAATTTCTACACTAAAACTGTATCTAGTTACACTTGCACTTCTAGATTCCTAACAAGCCTGTTGAAATATGATGAACTTTTTGATTTCTTACTTTTTTGATTTTGTAGTCACTCAGGCATCTTAATTACCAGTTAACTCAATCAACAGCTAATTTAGTCACAGCTAAGTTAATTAACAATTACCTTAATTAACAGTTTACTTAATTTTTTTCATTATTTCTGTAGTAATTTTTATATCTAGATTTTCATTTGTGAAATAGCAGGCATGGAGATACCAGCACTCAGATATTTAGGCTCACTCCCAAGTTGTTTGTGTAAGCTGAGGAAAATTATGAAACAGTGAACCTGAGAGAGATCAATAATACCACCTGAATAGGTGAATAACTTTGTGGCAGACTATACAACGAGCACATGCAAATACCCCACGGTAGACTGATCGTTCCTTAAATTACACTTAAGTCAGTGCTTTCACTATGGAAGCAAAATAGTCTCATTAATAATTCACACAAAAGACACGATGCACACATGCGTATCCTATTTTGGGACCCACTTCACGTGCACGAAAAAAAAATATATTCACAAAAAAACAACTTGTGCACAAAATACAGGTAAATAAATAAATACTGGATTTATGTGTGTATTTTTGAGACGTTGCTGGCAACATTGCAAAATTTTGTAGACAGTTGTACATCTGTGAATTGTGTTTTGCATTTGTGAAATGTATATTATGAATATATAGATATTTATTTTGTGCACGTGAGTTGTTTTTTGGTGAATATATATTTTTTTCGTGCATGTGAATTGGGTTCCACGCATGTGTCCATCGTGTCTTTTGTGTGAATTATTAATGAGACTATTTTGCTTCCATATTTAACTGGGACTTGGGACTTTGTGAAATGTATAAACAACTCAGTTTGTTACCCAAAAAAGGGGTCTTCATTTAAATCAAATAATATTTAACAAAAGAATATTATGTCTGATCTTATAATTATGTGTTTTTGATCATGGATGTTTTGTCAAGTAACATTTGCAAAAATGTCATTCTATTGCATAATTTTTGTGTAGTCAGGTATATAAATTGTATATGCTCCAGGTATGCTTGTCTGGGTTTGGTTGGTTTGTTGGACTTGACCTTGTATAGCTGGAACATCCTCATACTGTACTACTGACATCCTACTAAATTATGAAATAAAATGTGTTCAGTGTCAGCGATGAGCTCACTAGCAATATTTGCCATGTTTGTTTCTTGTTACACAGCATGTACACAGAAAAATCTACAAGCACAAATCTGATGAACATGTACGCATCATTAATTATTGATTAATAAATGTTTGGGATTATTTAATTGGCTTGTTGTGTTCTGTACTGAGCCGCTTTAAAAGTGGCAATTTAAAAATGGTTTCGATTTACTAGCACTTATCAACTTGGCCTGTCGTTGCAACAGGGAAAGTATTTAGCTGTTAATTACCACTACAGTCTTGATCACCCAGGGTACTGGAATAAAACAACAATTTGCTGTCTGGCCTGACTCTCACAGTGACTTTACAAGGCTTCCATACAGTAGAGCCTATATTACTGAACAGCAGAAAATCTTTTTTTATTCCCTGTGATGTCTTGGGCAACATTTTTTGTTATGGTACTATCAGTTCAAATATGACGTGATAGCTTACTTTACTTCTTAGATTAATAGAGTTGATTGTTGACATTAAGAATTTTAACAATCGCTTGCCCCATTATTATCCTTGAAGTGGAGAAAAAGTCTGAGCATCTACCATGTGAAATGTTTTTTAACAAACAATATAAATAATCCATGTGACGGTGGGCCTACAGCCAGCGCCTCTTATCATCTGCCAGACCTTCGCTTGACCAAGGAAAAGAGAACACAAAGCGCATTCAGGACCTTGGCCAGCTCCACTACACACGCAGGAGGGGAGGAGTACCCTAACTCACCGTTGCTGGCTGTGAATTATTCTTTGCCATCCTGGTGTCATCAGTGCTCTATGAGTGACCACCAGACCGGTGAGTGAGATGTTCTAGGTGCATAAATTCACAAACCCAGTCTTTATCTTTTCCACAGGCTACAAATGCTCTGGAGATTCCCAGACATGGGGCAAACAGCAGAAAAAGGGCCCTTGACAACGCTCGACCGCCTCTTTAGCCTCCTTATCTTCGGACTCTGGCAGCCCGGCCCGTCAACTGAGCTTGACTGACTGCTGCTACAGTATAACTGAAGGCCCAACTATAACTCCTGTTTCACCAGCTCATTCTACCCTTGCCTCATCAAGTGAATCACCTCTTCCTTTCCCTCACATTTTTTATTGTATTTTTTTAAATAAAAGAGCACTTTTCCCCTTCTCTGATTGTCTCAGGGGTTCTAATCAGAGGCGTTTTCAGACATTAAATTTTTCAGATTAGATCAAATTAAAACTGTTCAAAAACCTGTTAAATGCTTTTTCTTGTATGTTTATATTATCATTTGAATGGTGAGCACAAACACCTCTCTCTTTCTCTTTGGTTAATTCCAACTGGTAGATCGCCGCGTAGTATTGGCTAGTAGACCGCTCACCAGCACGGCTGTAGGGGTCAAGCAGGGATATTAAGAACTGAAACACAACTACAGTCATGTTAACCGCAATTTGAGGTATGAATAACCAATTTCAGCTGACAACATAACAATATGACTTTAATAAATGTGCAATTTACTAATGACTTCACAATTTCCATTTGTAAACTGTCTTTAGCATCTGTGATTAACATAGCGCTAACGATAGATTTTTGTCCTTTGCTATAATTACATTAATTTATTTGTCAGAATTTTAGATGACATGCCATGGATTTGGGCCTCTGTTTTTAAGGATATGTGTTGGTGGGCCAAATAGCTGATTAAATTAGCTATTAAAGCTGATTTAAACAAACAAACAACTCATAATTTGTGGATAATAACTGGTATTTGTAAAACTGTTGTATAAAAGCAATATCACATTCAAGGCTGTGATGTTATACTGAATATCAGCACTGCTATAATACCTTCTGAAGTCACCTGTCTACAACCGCAACACAGTCGTGCTGATATTCAGTACTAGGGCTGCACGATATTAGGAAAATATGCAATATGTGATATTGTTGTTGAATATTGCGATAACGATATTTCTTGCGATATAACATTTTTTATTATTATTTCCTTTTTTTTATTTATTTATATGTAATGATCATACTAAAATAAACAGGTAATAGATATTCGTCTGATGTAATTAAATCTAATTCAGGCTAAAAAGAAACTATATGTCGAGGAAGTTCAGTTTTGACTTCAAAACACTATGAATGACTTAAAACCCTCAGCAGATATTCTGATTTCTGGTTTGCTGTTACCATAGACCTGCCAACAAAATATGAATTACTTTCAAACATTACTTTTTATTTACATGTAACCATACACTCATCAATAGTGTCTTAAAACAAGAGCATCTTTTAAACAAAATATTCTCTTTGGCTTGCCTGTTTTTTTTTTTGTTTTTTTTAAATAAATATTATTAAACAAAAATTAAATAAAAAAATACTATTTGCCACACACACACTCGCTCCGCGACCGGCACTAGGACCCGGAAGTAATGCGGTCGCGAACCAGGAAGTTTAAGATGAGTAAACAAACCACCGCATAGAGCTCAGTCACTGAGTTCGCGCATGTCGGTTCAGATTGTTTACTTTCTGATTCGAGTCTGTGTTTATAGGACGCGCGCTAAATGTGTGTTTTTCCCTTGCTCCCCTTCTGTGAGAGTCCTTAGACTAATTCACGTGGTTATCCTGCCTACTCGCTTGCTTCCGCGTTTGGGTTTACCGTCCACGCTACAAAGGGCTAACGGCTAATCGCTAAGTCTTCTGATCATCCGGGGTAAGTTCGCAACAGAATTAAGTGTATATATATTGCTGAGCCTAGACCTGACCAACAGAAGCTGAGCCTAGACCTGACCAACAGAAGCAATCCCAGATCATAACACATAAGGCTTGTATAGTGGGCACTATGTATGATGGGTGAATCGGTTCAGGAGCCTCCCTTCTTACGCTGATACACACATCACTCTGGAATAGGCTCAATCTCAACTCATCGCATTGCTCCAAAGTTCAATCTTTATGCTTCCTAGCAAACCCGAAACCTTTTTTTTTCTAATTAACCTCAATAACTTATGAAACTCAATTTCTTATGGCTCACAGCTGTTTAGTCCTAATACTTTGAGTATATAAATATATAAAGATATAAGCGGGTATAAACATAGTAAGGGCCCATCTGATTGGTCAAATTTGGACACACAAATGCTTGGCACATAAATTATTTATTGTAACTCTTTGCAATATGGTTATCACGTATACCATTATCGCGATAACGATATTTTTTCGATATATCGTGCAGCCCTATTCAGTACTACCACCACACACCCTCTTATGTGATATTGGTTATGTAAATTGCATTACATATTATGCTGTTTTCCATGTGAAAGGGAAATATCTATCCTACATTACTGTAACGATATAAAAGACGTTCAGCAATTGTTCCAGGAAAGCTTATTAGTTAAGAAGTAATTTAATGAGGAGAACCTCGTTGTGAATATACACCAATTTGTTCACAAGTAAATCTTGACTTTCTAGGCACGACGACTGTGTGGTGTTGGCTGTGGATCAACCAGAGGTGTGTAAGGAAGTGTCTAAAGGCTGCAAGGGCAATGGAAGTAAATGGAGGCCTTAACCGTTCTGCTGGGACTTAATTAATTTGATTATCGACAGAAAAACATGGTTCCTGTTTGCCACAATTTGAATTCCTGAATGCGCTAAAAGATGTTTCCATCAACATTTAACACCACTGACACTTGTTATTGCACACAATGCTGTGCTGCCAACACCAATTAAACAAGGTTTACTTTTTTTGTTCGAAGCCATGTAGTCATGGAAACTATAAAAGACTCATAGCAGAATAGAAAAACACTGAATGGAAAATAATTGGAAAAACTCCAATGAAATGGCAAAACATTTTCTGCTCTAAGATAATGATGAGAATTGGGAATAACGGGAGCAATGACACAAAGTTGTCTTCATTTGGAGTCCCAAGCTCAGAATGAAAACAAAACTGAGTTCTACTGTCTAAGTTCTACTGGCCAAAGCAAAAAGTTTCACACTAAAATTTAATTTGACCAACTTGGAGAATTGATTATGGTACACATTTGGTATGGCATTATTTTGACAATCTTATGCAACATTACAGCATTTATTTCTGTCCATAGTTGCATTCGTTTTTGGCTGAGACTCATGTGAGAACATGATTCCTCATGCTTCCAGATCTGTTCTTTTATAATTTGAGCCTTGTCATCTTGGCAATGTCATCCTTGAAAGACCATCATAGAAGGAGAAACATGCATTGATGTGAAAACCTGGTGATTCACTACATTCATCTAGTCATGTTATTAACACATAACATTGCTGAGCCTAGACCTGACCAACAGAAGCAATCCCAGATCATAACACATAAGGCTTGTATAGCGGGCACTATGTATGATGGGTGAATCGGTTCAGGAGCCTCCCTTTTTACGCTGATACACACATCACTCTGGAATAGGCTCAATCTCAACTCATCACATTGCTCCAAAGTTCAATCTTTATGCTTCCTAGCAAACCCGAAACCTTTTTTTTCTAATTAACCTCAATAACTTATGAAACTCAATTTCTTATGGCTCACAGCTGTTTAGTCCTAATACTTTGAGTTCTCATCCCTTTGTGTGTTTGGAAATTATCTTACTTTTACGATGAAAGACAGGTATGATTTCTATTTTTTTTTTTATGTAACTTCATCAAGCATTTAAGTCATCTCCGATCGTGGTCAGTTATGATTATTTTTTTCAGCCACATTGTTCCACAAATGTGACGGTTCAGCACTATTACCCCAGGTTTAACCCAATTGCAGTAAATTCAGCAATCTTCTTATTTGCTTGATTTAGGCCAACAATTTCACCCTTCTATAACAAACTAACATCTTCCTGCATGTTGTTTAAGAAATGGGAAGCTAGTCACTGTATCAGAATCATCACTGTATCATAATCACTGCAGTAATTTACCAATAACAGGACCTTAAGTATTTGGTTATTTATGTGTAAATCTAAATGTTTTTATTGCACTCTATATTGGTTTAGGTACAGTATATGCCTTTCAGGACCAGACCACTGGCACGTGCCTGGTGCACATCTCCTGCTGTTCACTGGATGATTAGATTTTCTATTTTTATTTAATGATGTGACAGACTCCTGCCTGCGCAGAGCATAGTCCTTGTAATAGTATGCTTGTTTCCCTTGATATGCAAAGCTTAGGTAGCAAATTGCCTTTACTGCTGTCTTCATTTTCTGGCCTTATTGTTGGTTTAAAAAAGACATCAAAAACAAATGAAGTTTTTTCTTACCATGCCTCCCTTTATTGGCATATTATGGTCTGATACAGACTGGACCATAAAAGGTGTCCAAAGAAAATCCCATTAATCAATGGTGTTTTTTAATGGAACAAACACACACCACTACACACACACACAAACAGAAACATACCATGGAAGGAGAGTCGTCCTTTCACAGTGTTCCTTCCCATCTTGTTCTCTGCCACACACTCATAACCTCCCGCATCCTCTTGTTGGAAACTGGGTATCTCCAGAACAACATTAGAGTTCTTCATCTTCACTTTGTTGGGAAAAGGAACTCCATTAGCCCTTCTCCATGTTATTTCAGGCACTGGACTGAGAAAAATACAACACCGGTCAATTCTAGCATTATTGACATGCTACCAAAACCACATTTTCTGCAGCACGCATATAGTATAGTGTATAACTTCCCACTGAGACTGAACTCAGAGTTTGCTTATCTAATGAGATTGCAGAATAACCAATCACACCCAATACAGAATCTCACCAGATCCTCCATGTTTCTAGGTCCTGTCTATACTCATTACTGAACAGTATTTGTAATGGTGTCAAACCCATTCTTCAGCTCATGCCACAGTCAGACTTTGGCCCGATCAAATCTGATGTGGTTGAAGCTCGTCAGGATTTATTATATTAACCACCATTAACAAGGTGAGAAGCCTCATTGCTGAATAAATAAAAGAAATAAATTAATTAAAATAATACATTGTTGTTTTGCTCTGTGTGGAAGTTTGGATAGATTAAGACTCTGGCCAAAAAAAGTTGTACTATCCAATAGATCATTCTAAGCTGCCCTTAGCTTTGATTCCAGAATGAAATGTGTTAGCCAACTCATGTGTGAAAATGACTCCTCGTGCTCCCAGAACCACTCTTCCACAATTTGACTCCAGCAATATGCTCATGCCATTTCTTACATGAAGTTGACGATATAGCACTACGCTTTCAGGCTTTAATAATGCAGTGGATGGTTCTTAATTCAATTCCAGCCATTTCAAATCTCCTCACTTGTTTTCTTCGCTTGATGCACGCCAATAGAAAAAACATTTTTTTTTTTTCGGCTGGCCAGTTTCTATAATTCCATTTTAAGCATGTGTAAGTTAGTTTTAGATTTGAATGTAAGATCTGACTGGTTTTTGTTAAAATGGTGCCTTTTTTCACAAGTAGAGACCAGCTAGAAACAAAATAATTCCATGAGCACCTTAACTAATGCCGGCAAGCAAGTATGGTTGGCTTGTTACATTAACATTAATCATCATGGTGAGATTGACTGACCCCTACACACTGACTCAGTGGATGGATGATGTAACAAGATTACCTGCTGTGAAATTTTTTCATCTACCTCATAGGAAAACTAAGCATCTACACTAGTGTTAATTTGTCAGCTATTTTCAGTTTTAGTCTTAGTCTTAAGTGACTAAAGATAAGTGTCCCTGTTAGTTTCTATCATATTTAGTCAATCTTATACTACTTTTGTTTAGATAAGTTTTAATTGACTAAAAGTCTGAACATTTTAGTCTAGTTTTAGTCAATGAAAACATAATATTTTAGCAATACGATTATTATTAATAAACCCTACAGTCAATCCAGTCTAGCCAAAACCATTTTTTAAAGATTTTTCACAAAAGAATTATCTTAACATTTTAAAATGCATCTTTTCATCTGATGTTTTCAGCTAAGTATATTTATTTTTAACCATCACAAAAACTGCTGCATGCCCATATTTTTTTTTAACTACAAAACAAAAGGAGCAGTATGGACAGTGTTTTGAAACTTTATATATATATATATATATATATATATATATATATATATATATATATATATTTTTTTTTTTTTTTTTTTTTTTTTTTTTTTTTTCCGGTTCAATATGAAGAACAACTAAATATGAAATGCGCACACATGCGTCTATGAGATACACACACAAACTCTCTGTGCATGGAGAGTTTGTGTGTGTGTTTGAGCAGTTAGTAGTATATATGTATGTGTGACAGTTTCATATATGTGTATGCCAGTGTTTCATGTGTGTGTGTGCATGAATGAAGTTTGATTTAAGCCCTATAAAGCTTCTCATAAAAATGGGTCCAAATATCGGCTCTTCTCTTTCGCCCGACTAGTAATGCTGTGATGACATCTACATCTAGGCATTTGTCAGATGCCCTTATCCAGAGCGACTTACATTTTTATTTCATTACACATCTGAGCAATTGAGGGTTAAGGGCCTTGCTCAAGGGCCCATCAGTGGCAACTTGGTGGTTGCGGGGTTTGAACCTGGGATCTGCTGGACCATAGTCCAATGCATTAACCACTGAGCTACCCCTGCCCCATGAAGATGACGAAGATGCCCCCTGATGACGAAGAGTTAAAGATGACTGAGCTTGTAACATCCCGTCACTGCGCATGCAAACTACTCCTGATATGCCGCGCACTGTGACCCGGGAAATACTGCTGCTTGTGGCATAATGAATGCACATCGTATCGCAAAGCGGATTGTGACAAATTATATGTTGAGGAAAATAAAGACAGATGTTTTATTGGTATGTATTTTTTTAAACCATATTTTAGTCTCGACTTTTTTCCATCAACAATATTGCATGCTGATTTCGTCACTGTCGCTGTTGATTGATATCCGCGACGTCTCGTCATCGTCTCGTCTTAGTCAAAGGAGAAAAGGTCGTCAACGAATATTTTTCGTCATTATTTTTCGTCGATGAAAGTAACACCTATCTACACCAGTCCTGTATATTTTAGTTTTCATTGCTCTACCACACCCACTTCAATTAAAAAAACATTGTTAATTGGAAAATCAGGCTCATGAAAATGAAATCAGGCATGACAGGCGTTGAGAAATCATTAAAATGTGCAGGGCAGTGGCCCTCCAGGACCACAGCTATAGTAAGAACCACTGATCTACGCTAAAGCTGGCTTTATTGTTTTACACCACAAACTGATAATCGCGCCTGTGAAACTACAACTCCTTTCCTAAATCCTTGTATTTCAAGCCTTATAAATGTCCACTCAGGGCATTCAGGCATCTCAAGAGTTATAAGCCTTCAGTCTCCTTTTTAGTCAATTTTCCCTTGTTCATGTTTGCTATCCAGATAGTAAACAAAGGCATAAATGTGAGGCTACACACGAATATAGGCAATGGTGTCCCACCTCTTATCATTACTCGACAGAAAGTAATGGAGCACTATCGTTCAGACATATTACGGAAAGATTTACCGAAAAAATTACCTAATGCTATTTCTTCTAGTCTTTAATTTCTGATCATTAACACACCCCAATATTATATTATATATTATATAAATATCATAATGTTGCTAAATTTACCATTTTTGCCATGTTGGCCGGGAATTTGTAACTTCAGGTACTGTATATTTATTGTTGCCGCTGTAAAGGTTCTGTTAACTACATAACTAACATAACTCTGTCCTGTAACTCAAAAATTATTTGTGGCAATGCAGAGCGACGAGCATCACATCATATCATTCTTCTCTGTGGCATACATTTTAAACACATTGTGGGACGTTTTCTCTCATCTTTTGAAATATTTTATTTGTAACAGCTCATTGTGATTGAGTATATTAATTGATCACCAACTATGTTATTCTCTTATTATGGTTATGGTTAACAGATTATTTAATATAATGTTACACTGTTTATGTAAATAAAAAGTGCTCAGACAGACGAGTCCTACCTACCATCAACTACATATGTCACCCAGTACAATACATAATCAGTATAAAAAAAATAATGTGCAATTAGCAAAGCTTAAACTGATGGCATTTACTAATTTGAGCCAAAGTTTGTTCTATTCAGAAAAAAATCTTGGTATTTTAATTTTTTTAGGTAGAAACATACCCTCAACATACCCTATAGATTTATTAGAGCCATTACCCTTTCGATTCTTGAACCCAACAATGCAGCAAGATTACATTTACAGTAGCTGATGCGTTTAACTTCCTAATGTTTTGCCTTTAGCAAACACCTGACATAATCATGAAGCGGGCACTGAAAAGATCTACAGTACACACGCTTACTCTTATACTTTTACTCACTCACTGTTTCACTGGCTAATTTTAACCGTAGTGCTGTTGCTTCACATTAATGGCCCAGTGCAACCGTAAAAATAATTAACATAATAATAATAATAATAATAAAAATATATCAAACAGCACTGGTCATTCCAGACTGGCTGATTAGACTTTACGGTGATGTTGTTTGTAGGGGTACAGTATACTGTACCTACATGTTTGCCTGGGCTTATTACTTTATGTTCTGCTTGCAGTACGAGTAGGATGGCCTCATGTACTGTACTATGGAGTTCATTCAGAGATAAGTCATTTAGTTTCTTAAATCTAACTTTGTTTTTAATTTTTTACATGCTTTATTTTCATACTCTAAACGTTACCAGCAAATTTCTCCTGATTCCTGCAGATGCTTCCCAGAGATCAAAGCAGAGAGAGATTAAAAGTCTGGAATGGTCAACAAGAAATCTCATGTCCAAACTCTCCTGAAAAATATCACTGGGATTTCATTTAGACCTCAGATGTATTTCCGTTTTTTCTATTCCTGACCCATATGTGGAAAAGATCTTTTTGAATGGACGTCTTCTGAGATAACATTTTATAACATTCAGCTGGTCATAGTATAAGGCATCCTTATGCCTTTTGGATCTTTTAGACATAGAATGTTTACTGGGTTGGACAGTTTAATATAACTATTTCCCCCTAAATTCCCATTCTTTTGTGGAATTTTTTGTGTGTGCATTTATGAATGATCATTCATATTAGCCTACTCTGCAAATCTCAGAGCACACATTTCTGGATATTGAGAGAGTCTAGTGTGTATGGTCGATTAAATCATTGTTTCAGAGAGTCGTGTAGAAGGGGGATGCCTGACCGAGGAACTGTACTTACTTCCCCAGAGCAAAACATTCCAATATTACAATGGAGCCCTTGGCAGCTGGAACCATATCAGGGAAATGAACTTCTATTTTAGGCTCATATTCACCCATCACACCTAGGAGACAGGAAAGAGAGAAGATATTTTTAGACTAAGAACAGTTGAATAAAATCTAAAGAAAGACAGCAAGAAACAATGTTTGATGTTTTTTTTAATTAACAAAGTGTGGTGCCATGCAGAGTTAACTGCTGCTTTTGCACTTTGGGGAAATATTTCAACTAACCACTGGTAAGCTTTGATTTATTTTAAAGGCAATTGCGAGCGAACAAGCATGAGATTACCAGAGTATCCCTAATTAAGAAATATGATAAAATAATAAAGACCCATAAAGATCTGCACTTCCTCAAAAAAGTTTAGCCTCATGCTTACTTCAGTGGATTATCTGCTTATCCCAGAATTCTTATAACACTGTATAACATGCTCATACTAAACATGGTCTCAACTCAATTAGTATCGTTTGGCTTTAATCTTTTAAACCTGTATATTTTTTATGATTTATAATCCCAATAGCTGGTGTCACCCAGAGCAGAATGAGTTTCTTTTGAATCTGACTCCTCTCCAGGTTTCTTCCTCAGGTCATCTGAGGGAGTTGTTTTTTTCTTGGCCTTGTCCCCTCTGGCTAGCTCATTAAGAAAATATAAATCTATATCTGAAATTCTGTAAAGCTGTTGTGTGACAATATCAATTGTTAAAAGGACATTGAACTGAATTTAATGTGTGCAACCATGGTAACATAGTCCAAGGCAAGCTGTAGCTCAACAAATGTTGAGTATCTGCAGACATTTTAATAATGAAATATGAAGACGCACACCGCTATATATAATAACTGATATAATATGAATGTGGTGATTATTGATTCAAATCATATTTATATAATTATTAATTTTTACCATTATAGAACACAGCGCAGTGCACCTGCTGATTAGGCTGTGAAAGTAAAAAAAAAACACATTCTCACCATCTGTCCTCAGGACCAGTGGCGTGGGAGAGCTCAGCATTTTGACCTTTGTAATGCGATTTACCACCACACATGTGTAGTTCCCTACATCCGAAGGTTCTACTTTAGCGATGTAAAGGTTCCCAGTCTCTTGTGAGACAAAACGTCGGCTGTCTTGCTGGACAAAGTATGGGTACTCATTGAACACCCAGGCGAAATGCAGCTCTAAAGAAGCAATAGCAGCATAGGTATAAATGTGTTAGTACATGAGTAAGTTACATAAGTCAATGGTAATAAGTAAAACATACCAGTTACTACAGATTGGAATTTGTCAAATAATGTTTCAGAGGCTCACCTCCTGCATATACGGGTGTACCACATAGTAAAACTACACCTTGGCCTTCACGCACTGAAACAGCACTTCTCGTTTGTGTTTTAAAATTCAAGTCTGTAATGTTACAAGTATTAAACTATGTCAAGTGTAAAATAAGAATCAGGATTGCAAAGATAATGTCTATAATAGTGTAACAGCTTTCAATCAGCATCTCTCAAAATAGTACGTATTGGGCCAGTCACTCACATGCGAAATGAAGGCTCGCTCTCCGACTGAGAATGGCTCCCAGCGAGTTAAAAGCGGTGCACTGGTAGATTCCTGCATCCTGTGCAAGGTCCAGATTCCTTATAACCAGATTTCCCCCAGAGAGACGCCGCCGATAATCAGCCCTCAGATCGATCAGTGTGCCGTTTAGCGACCACCTATAATTAATCATACACAAATCATCATAGGCGATGTTCACATTACCAGTCTGAAGTGACTCAACCTTAAATTATTACCCATTAATTATGACACAAATCTGATGTTTTTCGGATAAGATCGGATAAGTAAAAGTGTTTTACTGTACATTAAAATTACCTATACTGTATGTTACCTCAAGCTCGGCTAAATACACCTGTGAAAACCCCTTTAAAATTCAGTAGTTTTTAGGTGAAACAGAAAGACAAAAATTCCAAAAAGGGGGGCGCCTTTGATCTCCGCGAGAGGAGTGCATGAATGAGCTGTGCGAACTCCCGCGGCACCTTCACTTCCGCGTAGAGCCCGCCTTCGCATCCCTGCCGCCGAAGTGGAAAAGGCTGCAGAGAGCCTTTAACCCTTTCCTTTTTCTAAATAAATTACCCTTTTTCCTGTAAGACCCCGCCTCGTGTCCGTGTTTCATGGTGTCGCCCGTGCACTTAGTGTCGAACCCGTTACACAGGGCTAGTAGTATTTTACTTAAAAAAAGAAATTATATTCTTTTTTTTTGTGTGTGTGTGTGTGTGTATATATATATACACACACACACACACACACACTGTACAGATACACACCCAGGTATCGGGTCAGTACTCGGTATCGGCCGATACCCTGAGCCCAAGTATCGGAATCGGTATCGGGAGGGGAAAAATGGTATCGGAACATCTCTAGTACAGACACGCTAATAGTTTTATAATAGGTATTGGACACCATGAATGTTGTTTTTATGAAGGAGGTCCTTACTTTGAATGCTCTTTAAATACTATAAAAATTTAATGAAATTTTTAATTTTAATTGTCACCTTTTTCTTTTTGCAGATCTGGAAATTGTTCCAATCCGTGTCTAAAAACTGATAAGATCTGACTCGGTAGTCATTTCATGCAAGGAAAATATGCCCTTAATAATAATAAAAAATAAATAAATAAAAAAAAATAAAAAAATAAAAATATATATATATATTGTACTCGTCCAACACTATTTTTAAGGAAAATTGTGGTGCACAACATTTGTCAACTATATAATTATACCTTGAAAATAGCAAACCATAACAAACTCATTGAGGCCACTGAAACCATCAGGCACTGGTTACAGTACTCTTTCAGGAATAATCTATTTTGTTTTGTTTTGTTTCATTTTCTTTAATGATCATGAATTACTACTACAGAAGGTTATCAACCCTTGTTCTTAACACTTGCAGGATCCTGTTCAAAGCCTCTCAAAGAGCCAGAGAGAATTGGCAGGTGTTCTGTGCAGGAACTGATGCGGGAAGGCGCCACATGCTATTTTTTCCAGGGAGGAAATAAATAAATAAACAAAACAGCAACAGTGCTTCAAGCAGCTGAATCCCATGATGCTTGGATGATTATTTGATAGCCCAATCCCCATAAGGCTGGTAATAACATACACCTCCTGGTGTGTTCATCAGGTTCATACATGAGGTACTTTGCACATTTGGTAGTGAAAAATTCACTGTTCCTGCATGGGCTGGTTATTGCCACCTACAAGCTGGAAGTATTTCAAAGCAGTGTTTGCTTTTTTTGATGGTTGTTTCTTTTGAAGGCACTGTCCCTGCATTGGTCTAGTTCCCACAAGCAGCTTTGTATTTTAAGGTCTGTTCGTTGTCAGTGTTGTTATTTGTACTAATAATGTAGTCTGAATGTTGGTTCGCAGCTGGAACAAAACTTGTCCTGACATCTAAGCAATACAGGTGATCACACAAACATTTGGCCAAATTACCAGTAGTTTTTAATGGAAAATACGGATGCAAGCAGTTGAGCGCCGGCAGGCTAGTTAAAAATATACATACAGAGATCTGGGCCTTATAAATGGCACTTCACACCCTGTTGCAAATAGATGTTACAGCCACACAGAATGACAAAGCAAGTGAAGCAGACACGGGTGGGTATGAAGTGAGGGTATAGTTGCCTCAGGGCCTTTTTGGAATGTGTCACTGTGGGTGAACTCAAGTAACCCCTTGCAGTTCATATCAATTTCGCAAAGGCTCATCTGATGAGACTGGCCTTCTGGGCTCTAAAGCTTCAGGTTTATTTCCTCAACTATCTCTCCTCTACCCTATGCAGACATCCTGCACCTGTGGACTGCCATATCTTTGGCAGCCTACTTGTCATCCAGCCAAAAAAGAAATCATTGTCGAGAAAATACACAGCTAGTATCGGCCAGTTGCTCTCAGCTGTCCTGTAAAGCCTGGCTCCAGCTTTATGCACACACACACACACACACACACACACACACACACACACACACACACACACACACACACACACACACACACACACACACACACAAAACAACAAATACTGATCAAGCTGAAAGATGTATTACATTACAGTTTGTCTTACAGCACACATGCAATCCAGCAGAAGTAATTATTCAAATTTTTCAGTGTGTAGCTGAATAATGAGAATATGTAATGGGCATTATCAGTCACGTCCCTGATATTCTGACAGTGAGCTGCCGGTTTAGATTTGTTTGATTCACAGAGTGAATACACACAATATCAACTGAGCTAATCATTTTTCCCTACAAAATTTGAAATTTCATGCTTTCATGCTTTGTCTATACAATAGGCTGGATAAAAACAACTTCCTTGTGTGCCATAATAGCAGTTGTGATGTTACATTTATATATATATATATATATATATATATATATATATATATATATATATATATTTTTTTTTTTTTTGTTTTTTGTTTTTACAAAATAATTTAATTCTTAATTATAGGTTATAGGTTACAAATTGCCACCACTGTACTTACAGTTTTCCAAGTTTTAAATAGGAATATACACTATTTAAAATAATAAAAGAGGCAATTTTGATAGTGTGTGGCTGATCATTGTATAGTAATTTTAGTATGATTTATTCAATAACAGATCACACTATCCATTGATGAACACATTACTCGAATGTTTGCTGTCAGTTGTCTGGGTTTCAGGATAGGCACAGTTTTAGCTCTGAAAAACTAAATGTCACTGCTTCAAAATGCACTCATCACGCTTGACCTATGTGATAGCACTAAAATAAAACTTGATATCTATTCAAATCCTGAATGTCATCTTTTATGAGAGAAATACACAGGGTGTATATTAATAGCTGCACAATACTGTATGTATGTACTGTATGTATGCACGTAATATGTTTGGGTTTGTAACTATATTTGAGTTTCTTTTGTCAGATGTTTTATCATCACACACTCCTTATCATACAAAAATATATACAATTTTCAATATTACAAATCAAGTAAACTATGTAGTAAACTATGTCAATTTGATTTCTGAAATAGGGTTATAACATTTATAAAATGTAATAATTTAATATGAGAATAAAATATTATCCTATACCCAAAATATCCTTTAACCTAAAAAAACAAAAAAACTAATAATAATAATAATAATAATAATAATAATAATAATAATAATAATAATAATAAAAGTCTTAAATTGATATTGCAGCTTTTGGATATACATAAAATAAACTTATGTAATTTATAAATATATATACTACTTGAACATAATCTGTTATGCAAAAATATTTATTCTTTCAGCCTGCTCATACAGTATATGTGCAAGTGAACTAGAAAGTTCTGGAAAAAAATATATAGCATGCCATTAGATGACTTATCATGTATAGCCTAGATTTCTAGTTGTTTAGAGTCAGTCAAATATGAATTATTAAAAATATATTCACTTTGTCAACATATGAGTCATTCTATAATTTCAGGTACATTTATATACTTTTATATATTTCACATAAATATAAAAGTACAAAAACAGTGTTCTTTCTCAATGGAACAAACAGCGGTTAAGCTAATAAATTCCTTCAGTGTAAGTCATATCTGCAAGTTGCAATGTTTAAACAATTTTTGTTCAAGGTAAAGGATGATTTGACTACTCAGTTAATCAATTATGCTACTAACAGAAAAACATATTTGTTAAAATCCCAAGAAACCAGCATCAAATGATGTCAATTTGTTGCATGGCATACATTTTACATGCATTGTGGTGTTCTCTGCTTCTCTGTGTTAATCTGCTCCTTGCAAGTTCAGGATCACAACAAGACTTGCATCTGTTCTTCGTATCTAGTTACAACAACTAAAAAACTGGATTTTAAAAACATGTTGATAGGAAGAAAGTAAACATGGACCCATAGGATAAGGAGTACTGTGACATACATGTGGATGGATGGATGGATGGATAGATGGATAGATGGAGAGAAAAAACACACACAGTACAAATGTGGGAAATGAACAACACTAGACCAATAGTTGTACAGGAATGACTAAGAGTTACTTGGCAATGGGACAAATCATTCTTGAGTTACAGTACAGGAGTTCTGTTAGCAACCTACTTTTGTGGACAATAATATATTGATATATTTAAATTATTTTAATTTATTTTTCAAGTAAATAAAAAAAAAATTGTTGTTGGTGTTGTCACTAACTCTTAGTTTTTATTCTTTATTTTGAAACCAAGCAACCCACAACTACAAAAGCAGACATGGCAAAAATTTGGCAACATTATGACAATTTTCAAACTAACTGAAGCATACTGTAGGATGCACATAATGTTTGTGTGATATTATAACATGCTTTCCCTTAATAGGTAAAATATTATATTTTTAAAGAAAATACTTCGAATAAATATCCTTATCGTCAGTGAACATGGAACATACCCCAAACGATATAACGACTCATACAGCCTAATTTCTCTACATCAGAGAAAGAAAAACTAAAGAGAAAGTGGTATTTAGAGACAAGACCAGACATTAAACACTCAGGTAAGCCGGAGAAAAAACTTGATTTGAACATCTAAAGCAGAAACAATGCATTATTAAAAATTTTTTTTAATTAAGCCCTGTCTGTCTATTCACCTAAGAAGTTAACCAAATCTTGCGAGACTTTTTCTCAGTTCTACACAAGTTAATTAAAGACAAAAAGACAAATCTAAACACTTGGTTCAAATAAAGAAATACATTCCAAAAAAATCATATGTCTATTTGAAATTAGTTCCAATTATACAGTTTTAACTGCAGAAACTGAAAAACACCCAACAGTTTGTGGAAGAACCACATACTGTATGGGTGTGATGGTCAAGTGGTGCCCACATACTTTTGGCTATTAGTTTATACTGTTAACCGCAGACTTAATGGTATTAAAGGTCAAAGTAATATCACACAATATTAAGTAAAAAGCTGCCCATCCATGCATGCTAAGCTATATCAGTTTCTGTAGTTAATCATTAGTTCATAGCTAGCAAATTTCCTTGTGGCTTTCAAAGAAGCATTACATGAATACAAAATAACATGTTACATAACTCAGGATTTTATAGTGTATTTTTATTCGTAGATTTATGCTAAACACTTCAGTTGGTTTGAGGTGTAGCCTCAAAGAAACTGTCTCAAACCCATAATTCATACAGCAGCGGCGCAAAGCAGTAATGTACCAGAGCACAAATGGCATCTTTTTAGATATGCATCCTTTTATCCTTTTAGCACACCCAATACACCAAATTCCAAATTCTACTCACTCAAGTTCAGTAAAACCGTATTAAGTTAAACTGCTCCAGCAATTTTCTTTATTTCTTTTTGTGACCATATATATATATATATATATATATATATATATATATATATATATATATATATATATATATTACACACACACACACACTTACACACACATAAACAGTGTAATGCAGAGTAAAAGGAGAAGCAGCACTTAACCTGTACTGAGGAGCTGGGAAGCCTTTGGCATCACAGGTCAGTGTGGCCTCTTCTTCTGGTAAACCAACAGGCACCATTAAATCACTGGGCTCCATCCGCCATTTTGGCCCATGGAATGATTTATAATCCAAACAATCTAAAGTACAAGAGAAAACCAATTAAGTTATCATCTGTAAAGTTAGCCATTTTACTTGTGTCTTGTGTAAATTATAAAAAAGAAAACAAAAAAAGATACATTGCATCATACAAACTGCCATTTGTAAATAAATTTAAGCTTTTAAAATATAAAAAGAAGGTAAAGAACAAGTCAAACCAAGTCAACACATTGTTACTACAGTAAATGGACACAGAATATTAAGTGTGTAAACAGTGGTGATTCCAGATCTCCTCTTTACCCTTGGAGACTCTGGCATTTTTCATCCAAACAACCAACACTGTGCCTCAGGTTTTGTGGGCTGCACCCATGCAACAAGTCACAGTAGGCCTTAATAGTGTAATAAGATTCATAATTATTTAAATCAACAATGACTAGATTACAAAAATGCTTTCCATAGTCATCACACACTTTTTTTTTGGCCAACTGTAGGCATGACTGGTTGCAGAGTTGCACAAAAGTGCCAACTAACAGTTTGCAATAAAACAGTTTGACGCAAGAACTGGCACCCTATTCAGGGTGTACACTATTTCACATTGTGCCCCAAGTCTCCTGGGAAAGGCTCCAGTCCCCCTGCGACCCTATACATCTGTGGCCAAAAGTTTTGAGTCACACACATACATTTTTACAAAGTCTGCTGCTTCAGTGATTTTAGATCTTGTTGTCAAATAGTACTATGGTATACAGAAGTACAATTAAAAGCTTTTTGTAACTTTTATTGACAATTACATTAAGCTTATGCAAAGAGTCAATATTTGCAGTGTTAACCCTTCTTTTTCAACTCGTTTTTACACTCTTTTTGAACTGTGTTACACCTGTTAATGCTCCGGGTGAATGTTTAAATTTTTTGTGACAAAAAACAAGGACCATCTCAACAACATGCCCACTGCCACATCTATCGTGCAGCTCAGAAGATGCTTATTTATCACTTTTGCCTCATGGCAAGATGCTCCATCATGCAGAAAAGGGCATTGTTTGTTCTTAGATGGTTGGAATACGTTGTTCTTGGGGGATGTTTTTGTACCATTCATTATTCATGGCTGTGTTCTTAGACAAAATTATGAGTGATCCCACTCCCTTGGCTGAGAAGCAACCCCATACATGAATAGTCTCAGGATGCTTTACTGTTGGCATGACACAGAACTGATGGCCACTTCTCTCCAGGAAAAATATCAGGTACAGACTGATATTCCTCAAAAGCAGGTTTTGACAGCGACATTACAAATGCTTGTAATTAAACTTAAGTATACCATACTAACAGCTGACAAAAGATCTAAAAACACTGATGCAGCAGAATTTTGAAAATTAATATTTGTGCATTTCTCAAAACCTTTGGCCATGGCTATACACAGGATATGCGGTTCGAAAATGAACAAATTAATAAATGAATGAATGAATGACTCAAAATTATCTTGCACATTTAACACAGAAAGGAGTTCAGCAATAATGCTGTCAAAAATTTGAACAGATTTCATGTGGAAAAAATTTGATTAATTATTCAAAACATCTTATATGCTTTATATATGCTTTATTTATCTACTACACAAGATAGATGTAAAACCTCACTCACTCATCATTCTATACTGCTTTATCCTGTATTCAGGGTCGCGAGGGGCCTGGGGCCTATCCCAGGAGGCTTAGGGCACGAGGCGAGGTACACCTTGGACAGGGTGCCAATCCATCACAAGAAAACACACACACTATGGGGAATTTGGTAACGCCAATTAGCCTAAATTGCATGTCTGTTGACTGTGTTAGGAAACCGGAATACTCCGAGGAAACCCACCAAGCCTGGGGAGAACATGCACACAGAGACAGGAATCAAGACTGGCTGGGAATCAAACCCGGATCCTGGAGGTGCAAGGTGACAGTGCTAATCACTACACCACCATGCTGCTGAGATGTAAAATCTACAAGTTATAAACAAATAATGCATTTTATTTTATATGTGCCTATAAAAATAACAAGCGATAAATTAATAACATCTCCTTGTGGAAGAGCCAGTGGAATTAGAGTGGGAGTGGGGGTAATGTAATGCATAATAGTTATTCAGGTTATGATACAAGCAGCAGAATTTCAAAGTTTATGGAAGAGTTTTTTGTGGTAGACCAGTTAAAAGTGAATTATAGTAATCAATGAGGGAGGTGACCAATGCATGTTAGAGTGGCAGCAGTTTGTTGGGTGAGGGATCTGTGGAGACGAGAAATGTTACGGAGCTGGACATAATACGTGACCAGGGAGAAGATAAATGAGTAATAGAAGAGGGTCAGAGCCTTGTTGAACACCGCAGCTGACATGGAGGTGAGAGGGATGTCAGTGCTGCCAATACCAGCGAAACGGTTTAATAAAAAAGTGTGTTAGATAGTGTAGAAAACTGCATTCAAATCGAGTAGGAAAAGCTAAAAGAAAAAAGGAATGGCCTGGTAGCTGCTGAGTTGAGTATGAACCTGTATTGCAATTAAAATTCACAGCATTTTTTAAATGAAAGGAAGATCTGATATTGGACAGAAATTATTGAGATTTCATTGGCATTTCATTGACATCACCAGGTCTTTTTAAGGATAGGAGTTACAATGCAGTGCAGCTGTTTTAAGGGATGATGGAACAATTCTGGAAATGGAAGAGGAGTAAGTAATACAGTATGAATGTTGTTGTTGGCTATCTACTGTACATATGGCATCCAAATGTATTCGTGTTCATGCTTAACCAGCGTAGTATTGTGTAGGTCCCACTTGTGCCACCAAAACAGCTCTGACCGATGAGGAATGGAGTCCACAAAACCACTAAAGGTGTGCTGTGGTACCTGACACCAAGATGTTCGCAGTAGTTTTTTTAAGCCTTGGAAGTTAAAAGCTGGATTCTCCATGGATCATACTTGTTTGTCTAGCATACACCACAGGTGATTTATAGAACTGGGGATCTGGGACTTTTACTTGCCAGTTTGACATCCTGAACATATTCCTCAAAACATTTACAGCTTAATGTTTTGAATTCATCGGTTGTACACGTTGGTGTTTAGGTTTTCCTTCACTCAAACTTATTTAGAACATTCTGAAATTGCAGCATTTGAGGGTGGAACAAGGAAATTCCAATATCAATTTAAACTGAGCAACCAAAAACGTTTGAGGTTTGACACACTGTGCTTCCGCAAATAGTTTTATTGCTAAGCAGTCTATTCCGAAAGGAATTTCAGATCAATCCTATGCATCAGAGCACAAAGACTCCAGAGCATTTCCACCTATATAAGTACCAATTTCCCCCCTGCCCATAACTTTATTTTGTTACAGCTGTTATTGTTTTATTGCCAAGTTGACACAGCACAAATTTCCCAAAAGTGAAACTGAACAGTTCATGTACCTGTAAGACACTCCATGACTGATAGCAGCAAAAATGGTTTCCATAATAACTTCATCTTCAGCTTCTGGAGGTGAGTGAGATTTCCAGCATCCAGGTTGTTTGTTTGACCTGAGAAATGCCTGACCTGTAAAACCAAGATGACCAATCAGTTATAATTCATAAGAATATTAAGTACTTGAGAAAAAAGGTAAAATATTTTAGATTCATATTATATTATGCATCATGCTTAACACTTTATTTTTACACTCCCCATATTACACATATTCTAAAATTAGCTTGTTAGATAAAACATTAGATTGCTTGGCTGCACCAACAGTAAAGGGACATCCTACTGTAAATCCCCATCACTGAGCCAAGGTTCCACTATGTCCACAAAAAACTGGGAAAACATTGTAAGGAATTTTTTTTTACGTTTTTTTATGAAAAAACTGGCGAAGACTTTGTTGAAGAAAGACACTGGAAGAACTGGAAAAGTATTAATGATGCAATTAACCAGTTAATGGTCTATCTAACACATTATAAGGACTTTGTTGGCATACTACAAGCATGCCATAGATGGGAAAGGTTGCATGGCGTTCTGACTGAGTTGTTATTGGGATGTCACTGAATTCCTGGTACGTGAAAAGATTTATCACAACAAGCTCTTCAGGCTTGTGCTTTGATCATGGTATATATATGTCACATTTTAGAAGACTGCATTAAGTTCATAGTATTCATATTACACATGATAAGTGTGGTGTGATGTGTCTGGACATAGTAATAACTTGGTTCAATATCAATGGACATGGTGAGTGTGTGATCAAGTGCATACTAGGTACATTGAGAACCTGATAGGGACGTGTCTAGGAACTTTTTTCCCATCGCAATCTTAGGTATTTTTAGGGTGTCTTGGGAGTGTGGCAAGTCCTAACGGAATAGAAAAGAACTGACATTTCTTAAAATTTTTTTCCAAGAGTTGTTCCCTACTATTTAAGCATGTGCACTCACTCACTTACTCATCTTCTATACTGCTTTATCCTGTATTCAGTGTCGTGGGGGCCTGGAGCCTATCCCAGGAAGCTTAGGGCACGAGGCAGGGTACACACACACACACACTATGGCCAATTTGGGAACGCCAATTAGCCTAACCTGCATATCTTTCAACTGTGGGAGGAAACAGGAGTACCCGGAGGAAACCCACCAAGCACAGGGAGAACATGCAAACTCTGGCCAGGAATCGAACACGGACCCTGGAGGTGTAAGGCGACAGTGTTTAAAATTAAATTTAAATTAAATAAAATTAAAATTAAAATTTTAATAAATGATTTACTCTTCAAGATTCCCCAAACATGCTCACCCTGTACATAAAGCTACAATTAGAGTTAACATGCTAACCAGTGTTAGCATTAGCAAGGGCCGTCATGACATCACTTTTAAGCACAATAGGACATTTACTGTATCTGTTTGAAACGCAAGGTAACACTATGAACATGACAAATTTGTCTTATATTGATCGTCTCATATTCAGCTCTGAGGCTCAGTTTGTTTGCCTCACTTGCAGTTTTGGCGATGGGGATGGAAGATGGTTTGGTATGGGGGTTATGGTCAGACTGGGCATGAACACAGGACTGGAGCTGAACCTTGGCATGGGGAAGGGGAACGGAACTGGGGCTTGACATGGCTGTGCTACAGTATACTGTAGGCATGAGTTCCTTGAACTCAGGAGCCAGAATGAACACAATATCCTCAAATCAATGATCGAGGACAGCTGAAAGCATCATGGTATCTTTTTCCTCCTTCCCTACTCAATAAGCTACGTACCAGAGCATTCAGGTCCTACTTTCCACAAGTCATCAAAATCCTCAACATCCTTTGACTGAACTAATACCAACCATCAAATACACACATTTGCAAATAGTCCTGTGCTGCTTTATGAAGCACCATTGTCCACAAAGATGTTTCTTTTCACAGTGCACTGTATTTGGTTAAAAAAAAAAAAAAAAAAAGACTATTAAAATTGACTTGACTTGACTTTGTTTGGGAAATGGCCCGTGTTCTGCCTTTGCGGCTGCAAGTTGTTACTACAGGGGGAGTTGAGTGAGAGATTTCTGGTGTGGCCATTTAGAATAGTAAGTTCATCTCAAGTCAGTTGTTACTTGAGCTTATAATCTCTTTATGCATAGTATCTCAGGTTATCCAGTTCTTAGACCGACAAATCTTGCAAGGTGTACAAATACACAGAACCTCAACTCAACCCTACATAATCCCCAGACACTACAGGCTTAGTGAGGCACTGTTTGAATGTAAATTGTCAAATTATGTCATTGCATAACTCTCTAGAATGTCTTCTTTAGGCTTTCACGGTTTACAATGTTTTGAGTCAGGGAATGGATGTTAAAATAATTTACATGCTCTGGGTATTTATTTAACACACTCAATTAACACATAATTTTTCCTCTCTCTAAGCAGGAAAAAGGTTGCATGACTCTTCATATTAATGTCTGCAAAGTGAACATAGGACAGGAAATCCGATTTACAGATTCAGTTATTAAAGGACTAAGCACAGATCGATTTACTTTAAGCTGCTGCAAAATAACATCCTCTAGGCATATTGTAACGGTAATCTCTACAATGTGTGGGGAAATACAGTATGGGAGAGAGAGCAGGATATCTGGAAAAATAAGAAATTGTTATTAGACCTGGAAAAGGAAAAGTTCATATTCATTTTTAAATAACATGATACTAATATTTTAATTACGCAACTTTCTGGAATCAGTATTTGGTGGAATAACCATGATTTGCCATCACAGCTTCTATGCGTCTTGGCATGCTCCCCACCAGTCATTCACATTGCATGTTGGGTAATTTCTATGGCACTTTTGTTGCAAAATTTTAACTTATGATCCATTCATCTTCCTCTTGATTATATTCCAGAGGTTTTCAATGGTGTACAGATCTGGAGATTAGGCAGGCCTGAACAGTGTCTTGATCTGGTGCCTTGATCTTGATCGTCCATACACACTTTGGTTGAGCTTTTGTCATTGTCCTGTTGGAAAAACCAGTTATCAGAGTTGGAAAACATAGAACAAATGGAAGTAAATGTTCTTCCAGCATAAACTTGTGTACCCGGCTTGATTCATACTTCCCACTTAAAGACAAATATTTAAGGTGGCTTGTACTGTATACCTCTCCAGTTCTCCCTGCAATCATAAAATGGCCTGATGTTGGCCAAAGCTGAAAAATGAAATCATCAGAGAACCTTAGTACAATTATCTACGGGCCAATTCCTTTGGTCCGTTGCAAACCTCACCCCGGCTCTCCTTTGCCTCTTGTTGCCTTTTCTTTCTTTGTACAGTATGACCTCAGCCAAGTCTATAGGAGCCTGTTTTGAACTCTCCTTGCTATGTACGTAGTTTACCTCAGTCTGCCACTGTGTTTGAAGGTCATTTGATGTCATCCTGTTTTTTTATGGTTTGGAGTTACATTCGAATGAGTTTGTGATCATCTCTATCAGTAGATTCAATCTGTATCCAATCTGCTTGACCTTCAGTCATTATGATCACCTACCTAATATTGAGGAGGACTCTTTTTTTTTTTTTCCACCAAAACATCCCAGAGCCATCAAGGTATGGACTCCTCTAGACCTCTGAGGGTATATCTGAAATCATGCTATCATTAGCAGATCATTGAAGTCCTGTAAGTTGCAAACCTCCATGGATCAAAGGTTTTCCGGCACTGAGTAATAGTCAGCACTGTTGTCTTGCACCTCCAGGTTCTGGGTTCGATTTCCGTCTCGGTTCTTTGTGCATGTTCTCTGTGCTTGGTGGGTTTCCTGCAAGTACTCCAGTTTCCTCCAACAGTGAAAAGACATGCAGATTATGCTGATTGGCATTCCCAAATTGTCTATAATGTATGTGTGTGTGTGAGCCCTGTGGTGCACCCTGTCTTTGGTGTACCCCACCTTGTGCCCTGTCTCCTGGGATAGGCTCCAGGCTCCCTGCAACTCTGTATACAGGATACAGCGCAATAGATGATGTGTGGGTGAAATGATTCAGGCTTTATGATGACCAATTTTTATTATTTTTTTTTTGTTAACAGCTGTCTTTGC
This sequence comes from Channallabes apus, assembly GCA_030522415.1. Lineage (NCBI taxonomy): Eukaryota > Metazoa > Chordata > Actinopteri > Siluriformes > Clariidae > Channallabes > Channallabes apus. The sequence continues at coordinate 21,282,726 of CM060117.1, read as the reverse complement.
ACTTGACATTTTAGAGTTTTGTGGGTGTCAGTACATGCAAATCAGCTGTGCTGTAGACATGCTTTAATAAAAAAAAAAAAAAGATAAATGAAGGCCTGTGTTGTAACCCTTTAATTCTATGTACAGTATAGTTCTTATACTGTAAGATCAACTTTTGTTTGTGCTTGCAGTTTAATTGAGCTGCCGATGTCTCACTGAGTGCTCTTTAGACAAACACACCATGGCGTAACACTAATGCCTTTGTTCTCCTCATGATTTCTTGACACAATAATTCTCAATCCACTTAATCCTAATTCATTAGAAAATAAAAAAGCTTAGATTCATTTATCATCTTCTATTATGAATCATTTCATACCTCTCAGAATCTGTCCAAATTACTGTGCAACCCCTACCAGGCCAAGCTAATAGTGTTCTTTATAATTCATGAGCATTATGGTCAGTGTCCCTCCACAATTGCTATTGCTTCATCACCTTTTGATAGCTGTTACAACACTACAAGCTTACTGAGGCGAGAGGTGTAAAAGAGGGAGGGATGACTGAAAAAGGGAGGAAGCTACAGAATTGTGAAGGTATCATTGGGGAGGTTTTTGTTAGACAGTGTTCATTTCGTTCAATAAACAATAATTCATCCTTCTACTCAGAATCCTCGACAGAATCTAATGACAATTTCCTCAACAAATAAAAATGAGAGGAAATGTCACATCCAGTTATTTGAACAAACTTCATACTACAGTACTTTCTGGCCATGTCCCTGTCTGGTTCTCAATGCTTGTCACGTTGTTACTAATTTCCTCTCACGCACATGATCACACGCAAACCAGGTCTGACGAGATCGAACTCGGTTATTAATATGTCTTGCTCTTACCAGGCACATGCCTATTATTTTGTCATTGTTTGGTCAAATACAAAACAATGCTTTTCATTCACGTTCAAGTGATGGAAGTGTAAGGAATTTGATCCAGTACATTTTCTGAACCTTGACATAGATGCGACGATAATCTGCTGCACGCATGCCATGAATGTGGTAAGCACCAGAAGAACATAACATGAACTTCTGTAGAAACCTTCTACAAACCGACTTTTGAACCATTGTACCAACTGACCATTGTTTACATGCCACAGAAACCTGAGTATTTTTGCTGACTGTGTCAATCCCTTTATGACCACAGGATAATGCACCATGTCACAAAGCTAAAATCATCTCATATCGGTTTCTTGAACATGACAGTGGGTTTACTGACAGTGAGTACTCAAATGACCTGCAGAGTCACCAGATCTCAATCCAATAGAGAAACTTTTATGATGTGGTAGAAGTGGAATCAAGGACATCATTATTCTTTGCTAAAAGTATGTTACTAGCAGTTTTATTTCTTGTCTCTGAGTGCTCTGATTGTTCCCTGTGACCTTCTTCAACCAATCAGCTAATGAACAAACCATAATTGGAGTTGGACTGGGTGAGATGAGGAAAATACTACAATGTGCAACGCTATTCTGCTTCAGGATAAGAATTGGAAAACACTACTTTAATTTATAAGCAATGTGCTGTGTATGCACAATTCTCATGTGTAAATTTATGCAAATCCATGAATGATATATTTTACCATCACTTATTTGTCAAGTTCAGCATTTCAACAATGCCAGTATTAGTCAGAAACCAAAAATCTTCCATATTATATTTATTATTTACAGCGATTCTAAACTCATACTGAAAGAACCATGCGGTGGAGTATTTATTCTCCCCTGAGTGCCCTTGGAGAAACATGGCAATGCAGATACTTGATCAGCTAATAAATTATCTAGTAAAGAGGAAAGAGGCTTTGACACTTTTCTCACCCAATATGCAGTGAAGAAGCATGTCATGAATGGCAAATGACACAATAACTATCAGTAATTGCAGATTTTGCGACCAGATTTGTAAGTCTAAGCAAGCTTGTGCCACTCAAGAGACGTACTCACACGTCATTCTGTCACTGGCTGATTGATTGGTGCATATATACAGTATATAATTAGTGCATGAATGTAAAAAAGACATAAATGGAAATGAACCTTATGGACAGGAAACTTCACTGCGTATGTACAGTGTATACATTTATTTGCCACATTATTTATCTGTAACTTTATTGTAACTATTAACCACATGCATGAATTATTCAGTTGTTGAACTGCACAATTGTGATTACTTCCCAAAAAGCAGGATGCAAATACATGTTTGAATACATAAATATTATACACAGTAAAAACAAAATTCCATTTAATGACTGGAAAACAGGCAATAAACAATGAAGTACAATATTTATTTCACAGAAGCTCAATTATGTTTACCTCACATTTACGCCATTATCCAGAGCAACTTTTTAATCTCATTATACATCTGAACAGTTTATTATTATTTGGTTATACATCTGAACTTGGCAGTACTGGGGTGTGAACCTGGGACCTTCTGATCCATAGCCCAATATCTTAATCACTGAGCTGGCTCTGCCCCTGTGAGGCAAACATGGTGCAATTCTTGACACCCAAAAACAATGGTTTGCCTAGACGCTAATAAATAATTAAACAAATAAATAAATTACTGGTGAGGTCCACATACAAATGTCTCCAACATTGTTAAAACTTGAAAGGGCCTCGCTGCTTCACCAATTATTTATTGTGCCAATGCAGAGTCTGGAGTTGGACTAAAGCCAAAATACAGCCACTACTTCCAAATAAGTATAGACTTTATTTAAGCCTAAAATATCACTCACTGCGTCTGTTATTCATTTTCGCTTGTTTTCACGGTAGCTGTAAATAATTCTGGCGTTGACTGTAAATTAGGCTACCTGAAGGCAAAGCAAGTCATAATATTTTCTACACATTTGTCGCATAAAGTTACATTAAGAAAAAACACTCTGGAAGTTTCGTCAAATTTCATCATTTACATCCGTCTTTTCTAGCTAGATAATGATGAAACACATTACCTGTGTTTCCTGAATATATATTAACTTTTCAAAGGAAATCAGCTTCTTCTGCATTAATCAAGTGTCTTTGTCTGCTTTTTCATCAAGAGATATTGCCATATACAGTAGGTAATAACAACCTTTAAAAATTAATGTATATCTAAAAGAAGCAAAATGTCCCTGTGTGTGTCTCTCTCTCTTTCTTTCTCTCTTTTTTTTTTTGCTGGACACTGCTTTGGTGTTGCACCATTTGGAGGAGCAGCAACGGAAATTAACAACATGGCCTACGTTAAAAAGCCAAACACTTGCGATAGTTGCATTTTAAATTTAGGCCAAATGAAAAAGTAAATAAAAGGACATAACTTAGACGAGGCAATCTAATGCTAGATTTAGATTTAAACTTAGACTTAGTTCGCCAAAAAATAAAAAAAAGTTCAAAGACCCAATGTTAAACATGTAGAAACATGTATTTCTAGAGACTATATTCTAACCAAAAAATCTTGTTTTATGTAAATAAAATGGCTTGAATTAAATAAATGAAGTTTAAAATTGTAAATTTTGCTTTAGCTATGTACAGTGTAATTTGATAATGTAAATTGACAATATTTGTAATATTTTTGGGTGGCTGGAATGGTTTCTCTCCATTTTCATTACTTCCTATAGAATTTTTTTTTTTCGCAATACAAAATTTTGCCTTACGAACTTAAGAAATTAAATTTGTATGCTAAGGTACCACTGTATTCAGGTAAAACTGAGGTACCACTGTATTTTGATTTTTAGATGCTCCCATGAAAATGTCAGGGTTGCATGAGGAAGGGCATCCAACATAAAACCTGTGCCAAAATTGTGTGGGGATCGGATGGTCCGCTGTGGTGACCTCTTGGAAGCGGGTGAAAGATTAGGAAATTATTAGGAATCAACATTATGATTAATTAAGAACTCTATGTAGTATGCTGTAGTGTAACTGATTAAAATATTTATTATTATGACTGATAATGTGTGTCAGGTTTCTCTTAGACAAAATGTTTATAAACTTATTTTATAATTATGAAAAACTTGGAATGTGATTAAAAATGTAATACTGAATGGCTTCGGATTTAATGGACTAAAAATGGACAGAAAAACACTGGGATTAAAATTGGAATTAAGAGGAACTAACTTTTATATGTAATATAATAGCATGATACAGTCCAGATTCAGTCCAGCAGTTTACAGAGACTATGCTAACCTAGAAATTTTTTACAAATTCTTGCTATCATAGATTTTTTTTTTTTTTTGCCAAGTCAGCTAAGGTGTCTAATTACTTTACATCAGAGGTCATGTTTAAAAGAAATTATGATTTCAGCTTTAATTCACTATTTCAGAATTCTGGTGTTTTAAAACTTTACAGTACATACGCAAACTTTGTCTTTAAACTGTTTCCAGGAATTAATGTAAAGACTTTTAAAGGCTTTGAGTTGGCCGATTGTTATGATTAGAATAAACAGCGGGTATACTTCTAAGGGCCTCCCTTTACAGCAAGTGCAATATTGCCTTTGATACTGTGGGAAAATGCAAGCACCTTGCCAGCTGGAAAGAATGACGGTGGCAGCATCATTGTCGTGGGGTATTTTACTAAAAAACAGATACACTTCGAAAACTGTTGGCTCCTACAGCTAGGAGGATTATGTAAAAGTACTAAAGATAAACAATAAGTCATTGTCATTTATTTTTAAATGACTTCTTATGAAAACAAAATAGAAAGTATAATTGACTTTGAGCAGAAAATATGGGTTAATGAAAACATAACACATGATTTTTTAAAGCCTAATATTTGATGTATGTTACTACAGATATTCTTATGTATTATGAATATCTATATATTATGCAGTTTACTGTACTTGTGCCAGTCCTTTCAGAAACACGCAAGCTAGTTCTGTGGTATTTTGACAGTTTTCATGTATTCCAAATGTCCTCTAGGAGATAGGAAGAAGGGTAGAAATGAAAAAAAATAAATAAATGTCTGAACCATTAACTCTAATATCACTGGAATATAATGTACTGAGAGATACTGACAATGATCTGAGTGAGGAGATTTGCTTCAAAAAATGAAGAAAGGTTACTTCAACCTTGAATTTACTTTAACACTAAATTCACAACTGAACTAACAACTGTCTGCCCAATTCACACCGCAGCACAGCACAGCACATTTCTATGAGGATCCTAACCATGCTCACACTGCTATGAAACTGCAGGCTGCACAATCATGTAATTATTGTAGATTACGATTTTAAATAAGGCTTTACAGAAAGTGGAAAGGTTTTATGCATCGTTTTATGCAAACCTTCTCATTTTCAGACTTTTTATTTATTCACCCAAAATAGTGTTTTACTGTAATTCATATATAACACCATTTCACCAACATTTCTTAGCCAAACTGAGATTTACGTAAGCTAGTCATCTGCCTTCCTATCTTAATAATTCTCACAGCTGGGGCAAATTCCAAATGACTAAATATACTTAATAAATAGGCTAAAACATCAGGGTAATGTAGAGTCTAGTGCACTCAACAACATAATCTGAGCTTTAAGTCACAAAAAAGTGTGACTCTAAATGAAATGAAAGACATCCTGTCCCGACAACGCCACATATGTTTGAATTAAGCATAAGTTTACCACTGAGTCCATAGAGTGTATGGAGAGGTCAGTTATTGGGAGAAAGAAGGAAAGCTTAAAGTTATTTTAAAATTTTAAACACTTTAAATTGGTAAATTAAAGTAAGAGCTGTCATTTCAGTTTTAACTGTCTACCTAAATGTTTATGTAGTGTCTTGTTTGTAAAGCTATGTGATTTAAATCTAATCTTATTTAATTTATGAGTGATTTTACATTGGTGGTTATCACAATATAATATTAATGACCATAATATCATTAGAATAAAATATTACTTAGTTTTATTTACTCATGTATACTATAATAAATGCATTATAAAAGTCATGAAAATTGTATAACAGCTACTTTTTTCTATAATAAATTAAAGCCACTGCAGGATTTTTCTCTCAGTGACATACAGTGTTACCTCAGCATACAAATGCACAGGAAATGGTAAGCTAAGCAAAGCAAGTTTACAGGTGTTTTTTTGTGTGCATTTTGTGTAAAATTCAGTGAGGAAAAATATACTATAGCACCATGGGTACCATGAATGTTAGCAAGGAAGAAGAAGACAGAAGAAAAGAAGAAGAAAACGGAGCCAATATCAGCTTTGTTTTTAAATCAGCTGGTGCCCAGAGGAATCATAAATTAAGGTTAAGCGAAGTTTATTCTGAATTTATTTCATATTTTACTTCATTTACATGTGAAGTAAAATATGATTATATTGTTAGAAATATTTTTGGGTGGATGGAATAGATCATCTGTTCTGCGTAGTACATGAACATGAACTGATTATTCCCTGCTGAAATAAACACCCCACGGCCCAACGCCCCCCTCTAATTCCTGCATTGGGGTTCCCACATATAACAACATTCTTGGTGGCGGCATATTGAAGCACCCCCTCGTAACACTTAAGAACTCGCCTCCAGAACTATGCTGTCCTATGCTGAGGTACTGTACCACTGTACTTGACTATACACACAGCTGGAGAGATCAAACATGCCAACATAGGATGGTTGTAAAGGTGTAGAAGTCAAATGTAAACTGGGATTTAGGAACACAATTAACTACAACACCAGTACTCATCAGATGTGCTATGTTTTTGAAAAAAAACAAATTAATACTTAATGCAGTGGCAGGTCTTTTTTGTTTTGCAATAAAACCTATTCAAATATTTTTAAATAAAACATTTTGCTTTTTATTATTCAAATAATTTTTTTTATTAGTCCATAAACGGCATTTAAAAAATGTTCAGCTATATTTTGATTCTAAGAAATTATGAGCTAAGTGTTCACTTTTCAAAAACTATGTATGTAGAGTTAGTGGTGTGTAAGATTATTTAAAATAATTCCATATCATGATTTTGGCAGAAATATATAATCACGATGTATCATAATATATTGTAGGTTTGCAGAAAAACTCTCAGTACTGCAGTATCATTACACAGTTTGTCTACAAAAAATACTTATTAAAAATGAATAAAAACGTAACGCTGAAAAGATGAACAATCTAGCATTTTATAATTTTTAGAACTTAAGTACAACATTTTTACATCATATACCCTGGTTGTAATCATAATATGTAATTAATAATTTATATAACACACTGTATGCTGTGCATTGCTGTATTCCAGGTGAAGTTGCAAACAATAAAAATGACAGAAAATGCCCCATCCTGTCAACTTGGACTAGTCTTCACTACTACAGTATCACTTCCTTTTCCATTTATGATGTCTAAACAACATGGCTAAGCACACTGAGCACAGTGGCAATTTCCCCTTCTCTGCTTTTAAGTTTCTACTGTAGCACTATTGGATAAAATAATACACAGGCGCACTACTAGGTTACATTACAATGTCAATCGTTGTGTCTAATGCAAATATTATTTACTCCATATGGATTTGGCCTATTTCATTAGTCAGGTTACTAACAGTATAAGGCAGAGGTTTCCAAACTTCCAAATTTTGCAACCCCAGGCCTGGACCATCTTTCTTTTTTTAGATATATCAATTTATAATGCACTTAATGCTCATAATATTCAGTGCACTAAGCGACCAGTGTAGTGGGAAATGTTAGGAAAATAATCTACACCTGGGTGGTGTAATATGACCTGATGGACAGCGTTAGACATTCGCTAGGTGTTATGTCAATTCCAAAATGACTTTAAACACTCTCCTAAGATGTCTTAGCTGTCCTTGTGTTTTCATTATGGTCTTTTATGTTTCAAATCAAACATGCTGACCTTACATTCAAAGTTTTTATAAAATAATACAGAATAAATGACTGAATGTAAAAATGGCTCTAATTTCTAAAAGGTTAATACAATATTTTACAAAACTCATAGAATTTGTCGCATCTTGAATGCTTCATTTCAAATCCACTGTGGTGGTGTAGAGAAGCACAAATACACGGTGCCAATGCCCAAATACTTTAACCAACTTTAGGCAGCTTAGCAGCGATAGATGGATTAGCCATTTTTATGGCTAAACTATAAATAGTTCTTTGTTTGAATGTGGTTCTTAACAATGTTTTAAAATATTAGCACACCAAATCTCTTATAAATATTTCTTATATTCATGTGAAAAAAAATTTAAACTAGGGATGCTCAATTCGATTAATTTTCCCAACCGACAACCGCCGTTCGTTATCCGAACATTAACCGTTAACTGATCAGATTAGAATATTAAATTAGAATTAAATGAAAATAGAACTGAGGAGTGTCTGATTAAATATACAAAAATAAATTATTTTTTTCAGTTGTTATTTTAACATGTGCGAACAATAGCACACAGAACATATCAAGAACAGAATCTGGATTCACACATCGTCAAATTTTCACGCACCTGCAGTGTTTCCGACAACAGAGAAAAAAAAGTCATATAAATAAAAAGAATAAAATAAATAGGCCTGCACTAAATATTTTTTACTTAAATAACAAATTAAGATTACAAAACGAAAACACGCTGAAATACCGTTGAAGCTTGCCACAGGTAGGCAAATTTTTTCGTACATTGGCTACTAAGTTTTTTCGGTAAAAAAAACTGTCTAGTTTTTATTTTTAAAAAATGCCCACCAAAAGTGATAGCACATCATTCCCGATCGAGTGTAACATACGTGAGGGTCGTCTCAAAGCTGCGGGGCGAATAATAATAAATGGATTTTGGGGGCATTTCTGGGGGAAGAGTAATAAGTGTGCCTAGGCACACTTAATAAAAAAAAAATTATATATATATAAATTTTAAACCGTTTAACTGATAGTAATAATCGGTCAAAATTCATTCTTTCGGTTAACGGTTAAACGGTTAATATGAGCATCCCTAATTTAAACAAAAGAGTGAGTTTCTCTCCTATCCTTACTTGTAAATCAACTACACCCTAGTTTGTAAACTCCTAGAATACGATCTTTACGATAGTAAAGTGTAAAGTGTAAGCTTGCAGCAGTTAGAGGCCTGGATACCAAGGGTAACACCTATCATCAATGCACCACTTCATCCACCGTTTTATCTTTTTTATTGCAAATATTAGTTTGTTCCACAACCTTACTCATATAACACACAATATTCTTCGTAATTCACAAGATTGATCAGACTGGTGGGTGTCCTGCAATACCCGCACTCGAAAGAGTCCGTGTGCAAAAGACTGATTTTCTCATTAACTCAATTGACAAGAACAATTTGGTGAGGAGAGATATGTGTTCTTTTGTTTCCTTCACTGGCTTGATGACACATCAAACTAGACCGAAATGAGCAATGCATATCTATTATGTCTGTTTAATGCACCAACTGAGTGATTTCATATCACATCAACATGCAACTTCAATTGCTAAATAGTTATTGATATAAATTCAACAGCACTACACAACCCTGACCTCTTCTGTAAAAGATGCCTGGACGAATTGAGCTATTTTCTGATGACCTCTTATTGACTGTGAGTAATAGTTGTAGCGAGGCTATTGAAATTAATTTCAGGTAGTGATGAGCAAGGGTTTCATCTCTGCTATGACACAAAGTCGTTATTAACATCCTAGCAGCCCCCCCCCTCCCCTCACTCTTTCTCGCACCAGGGCGCTGCGTCTACGGAGATACTGAAGCATGCCATAAAAAAATGTATTGCTGAGGAAAATACACAAAGGCAAGAGATTCACAGTAATCAAACTTCTGCTCTTCCTCGCACATCGCCTACACAATTTATAGAAATACGGATGACAGCTGGATCTAATAGAGTCGTGTTGGTTTAGGTTGTGTGTGGAGAATGTAGCTTCTTCTGTGCTCCTGATCAGACGAACACCTAAGAGCAGTATTGTTTGGAATGCTAAAGGCGGGAGTGAATGAATAAAAGGTTTCAGCATAAGGTATAATTTGAATCTATCTATCCATCTAGCATCCCTGCAGTTTTCACAGTTTCCTGCGAAACAGAAACAAAGAAGTCTGACACTTTTCAGACAGAGCCCAAATTTATTTTCAGTGCATACTGTCTCCTTGCAAATGCTTAAACGCAAAGCAATTAGGCGCACACAAGGGAAATGTCAAATTAAATAGAGCAAGGCAACAATATAATCTGCCCTCTAGAATGTGTTTATGATAAAAAGCTCTCGCACGAACAGGTGTGTCAAAAACACGCATGGGACGAGAAACACTTTTCCTGAAAGGCTTGCAAAGAAAATGGATTTATTTTGACAGTACAGTCACAGCGGTGTTGCTTCAGAAACCAAAATAAACTTATTTCGTGCTCATTTTAGCTTAGAAACATATTTTAATGACACTAATAACCAGCCACTAATAACAACATATGGTATAGAGAATGCGTGAGTAAGTAGTTTTAATTACTTATCTTTTATTAATTTGGAATTTAACCGGTTTCACTTACACATGAGGCAAATTCAATTATAAGGCCTTCATTCATTTGAAAATGGCAGTGGTTACACACCATTTACTATAAATTATATTATACAACAGTTACTTCCGACCGAGTAATCTGATTAGAAGAGGGGCTTTCACCGAGTACTGATAATGTTCAGTAACAGCACTGGGACGTTTAACTATATGTATCACTCTGTACTTAGAACTAGTGTTCTAATGACCATCAATTACACTAACTGTCGGTCACAATATGGGTCAAAGTAGATTGGTACACGCAGTCTACTTAACAATTGCTTTTAACACAAGGCTGAATCACAAATCCCCCTTAACCCCTAATCAAAGGCCCTACTTGAAGAGTGTGACAATGATAATAGATTGTATAGACTAGCACGCTAGCGTTCCCCTTAACACTATTTGGGATTAAACCTCAGAACCTGGTAGTTAAAATAGCTGATATTCTAAAGTGAAATAAGTGTAAATGTAAAGAGAAAGGAGTGTCCACCACCTCCAGGTTTATTCTACCTCACCTTCCCTCTATATACTGTAGTAACAGTAAGAATTTAAAACTACTTTTAGCCCTGTTAATTAAAACTGGCGGTCGCTAACTCTCAGTCACCAGCTCCAGCACTGTAGGTAGTTAGTGAGCAAAATAGTAGGTTAAATAAACAGACAAATAATTATCTGTGGATAACAAATGGTGTTTGTGATATCCAACACAACGACACTCCCTATCGTGTGATATTCCTCTGATATTAAAAACTATAAACACACCATAAAACCTTTAATATCATAAAATTGTTCCTTACTACTTAAATGGATTGCTCACAGCATTCTGGCCACTTATATCCACAAGTTGTTTCTATCCAAAACAACTTGTTTTTAATCTTCTCTAGTTCACACACAATACTTCACTGCTACATGTGTTCTCTTGGCATTTTGTTGCTACCTTTATCAGATTTATTAGACTGATGTTTGCCTACAATTCCAGGCCAGGCTCACAATTCACGTCTCTGTGTGCATGGAGTTTGAATGTTCTCCCCGTGCTTGGTGGGTTTCCTCCAGGTACTCCAGTTTTCTCCCACAGTCCAAAGATATACAGGTTAGGCTAATTGGTGTTCCCAAATTGCCTGTAGTGTGTGAATGAGTGTGTGTGTGTGTGTATGTGTGACTGGATTGGCACCCTGTCCAGGGTGTACCCCACCTCGTGCCCTAAGCCTCCTGGGATAGGTTCCAGGTCCCCGCAACCCTGAATGCAGGATAAAGAGGTATAGAAGATGAGTGAGTGAGTGAGTGTTTGCCTACAGACCAAAAAATAAACTAGCAGCCACCTACCTTAAAGCATTTTCTCACACATCCTTCTACATCATGCTCTCTGCCATCTTTACGCACTTCTCAGTTGGACCCACTATCTTTCAGGGCTCAAGGAAAACATCAAGGCTCTTCTCTGTTCTCAAACCTGGATGATGAATAAAATGCCCCTGGGTGTCTGAACAGCAGACCAATGAGTGCTTAGTCATCGATGATGACTAAACACCTACCTCTTAACCGAATATTACATTAGTATTTTATTATTTTAAAAAGTGTTGTGTGTAATTTATATTCCTATAAACTTTATAGTCCATGACCTATTGTAGTCCATGACCTAGGGAACCAGTATGAGAATATGTTTATTGATGGGCACTTCAAAGCACTTACGTAAGTCACTCTTGGTAAGGGCTTCTGCCAAATGTCATAAATGTAAATGTATTACTCAATTTATTACACTCACCATTAGGCTTGGGTATCGTTTGGGTTTTGAGTTTTTATGCTACCGGTTCCAAATCGATACTTTTAAAATGGTACAGGTGCTCTAATTAAAGAACAGCTATTTGTTAAATTAATTCATAATAATAATTAAGAATATTGTAATTATTTACTAAGCACTACACTGTAAAAAATCCAACTTGCAAATTGTTAACTCAATTTAAAATTCCAAGTTAGGTGGACATATTTTTGAGCACAGTGTTGAATTTACTTATAAAATCTATTTAACTGGATTTTACTACTATTTTGTCCAACAAATATAAACAATCAAGTTGAGGAAACTTAACATTTCGATTTCCTTATTCAATGGTTTCACATCCTGCACTGTAAAAAATAAAAAGTTGCCTTAACTTAAAATGTTAAGACAACGGGCTGCATAGCAATTTTGAGTTCACTCAACTTCAGTGGTTGAAGTTGTGCCAAATCATTTTAAAAAGTTAATTGAAACTGCTGTTTTAAGTTAGTTATACCTTCCTAAAAAAGTACATCTAACTAATCATTATGAGTTTGTTTTTTAAGAAACAAGTAGGCACAACTACATTGCGTACTAACTGGCCAGGGGTAGCTCAGTGGTTAAGGCATAGGACTACAGTTTAGAAGATCCCAGGTTCAAACCCCACAACCACCAAGTTTCCACTGTTGGACCCTCAGATGTATAATGAGATAAAAATGTAAGTCGCTCTAGATACTGTAACAGCATCTGCTAACTGAAACTACTAATTTCTTAAAATTCACTCAACCCCATTTCTCATAATGATTAGTTAGATGTACTTTTTTAGGAAGGTATAACTAACTTAAAACAGCAGTTTCAATTAACTTTTTTAAAATGATTTGGCACAACTTCAACCACTGAAGTTGAGTGAACTCAAAATTGCTTTGCAACCGGTTGCCTTAACTTTTTAAGTTAAGTCAACTTTTTATTTTTTACAGTGTACTGATTTACATACTACCTGATCCAAATACAATAATTAACACCAATGACAACAAAGTACTTGGTATTCTTGGTATGTTACAAACCAGCTTCAAATTTCACCAATTCTTTTGCAGAAATATGACCATATTTCCTTATCTGGCAAAATATGACACCTCTCCTGACTTTGCTAGAGTTGGTGTGACTGGGGCCGAGGACGCACACACTGCCAGCTGATGTCCGGAAGCTGTTAAAGTCGGTGCATGCCTCTGCTTTTAACTTCATCCTGTGTGTCCTCATATGTTTCATTAGGTTTGACGTGTTTCCCCCTTGTTGTTTCCCGATTGTTGAAAGACATTTGTTGTGTGTCATGGTTACCAAATTTTCTGTTGTGAAATACAGTTCCACTTTAGAACGTTTAGCTTTAGGCACTTTCATCTAAGCGTGTTCAGTTTAGCGAGCTAACGCTACCTGCTGGCGTCAGAGCAAGTGTAATTATTGCGTGCACGCGCTCATCGGTTGGTCTCATTTCCTGAGTTGTGCTTTTAAGTTGGAATGTGAAAACAGCATGGACACTCATGTAACTGCAAAGCTTAGTTTGATTTAAATTATTAGAGCTTTCTGACTCATGTTTACATCCATTTTCTTTGGCGGGAAATAATTTTTCACGTGTGGTGGGACCAAAGTGAGACAACGAAATCTGCATTCTGATTCGGTTCTATTACATTCCGGCTTTCAGTACCAAACACTACTCACCATCCCCTACATTAAGTACTGTACACCAGTTCAACTGCTCCTGAATGTAAAAATAAGTCGATCACATGGGAGCAACTCAATGCATCTAGGCATGTAGACATGGTCAAGACAATCTGAAATTCAAACTGAGCATCAGAACGGGGAAGAAAGGTGATTTAATTGACTTTGAACTTGGCATGGTTGTTGGTGCCAGATAGGCGGATCTGACTATTTCCAAAGCTGGGATCTACTGGGATTTTCACTCACAACCATCTGAGAAAATATACGGTGAGCAGCAGTTCTCCGCGCAAAAAATGCCTTGTTGATGCCAGACTTCAGGGGAGAATGGCCAGACTGGTTCTAGCTGATAGAAAGGCAACAGTAACTCAAATGACATCTTGTTATAACTGAGGTATGCCAAAGAGCATCTGGGCTACAGCAGCAGAAGGCCACACAAGATAGCACTTCTGTCACCTAAGAACAGGAATCTGAGGCTACAATTCGCATGGACTCACCAAAATTGGACACAGAAGATTAGAAAAATGTTTCCTGGTCTGATGAGTCTCGATTTCTGCTGAGACATCCGGATGGTTGGGTGAGAAAACAACATGAAAGCATGGATCCATCCTATCTTGTATCAACAGCTGAGGTTGGTGGTGATGGTGTAAAGGTGTGGGGGATATTTCCTTGGCACACTTTGTACGAATGTACTTTAATACGAACTGAGCTACAGCCTACCTGAATATTGTTGTTGACCATGTCCATTTTTTTCATGACTACAGGATAAAGTGCCATGTCACAAAGCTAAAATCATCTTAAACTGGTTTCTTGAACATGACAATAAGTTCAGTGTACAGTAGTCAAATGCCTGCCACATTCGCGAGATTAGAGCACTTTTGAATGTAGTGGAACAGGAGATTTGCATCATGAATGTGCAGCCTATGCAATACTATCATGTAAATACGGACCAAATTTTCTAATGAATGTTTCCAGAACTGTGGACCAGCAGATGTATGTAATGAAGTGCCCGAGAAGTGTATATACTACTATAACTAAGTAGCTACGTTTAACATGAAAAAGACACCACACAATATCAGGACTGTCAGTGGAACATCCAAAGATTTGGGAATATTCCTTGTCTATGCGAACATGAATTAATCTGGCATGAAGACCACTGATAGCTTTCTAAACTGAGTTTACTAGCATTAGCCATTTTAACACAAAGTTTAATCGCATTCTAAGAGGCAAAAGGGCTGATGTGATTACAGAAGTAATCAGAAATTAAGTAGACATTGCTGTTTCCAAGCTTGTTTTTTTAAACCAGACAATAAAAAGTCTTAATGCCTGGTGCAATTTGCATGTTTCCCAGACTGCTTCGGTCTGTTTGGTAGCACCGTTCAAAGGATGGAATTGTGTGCAAGTAATTGACAGCCTTTTCTGTTTCTGTCTCTCTCTCTCTCTCTCTAAAAACCTTGCCATTATTCACAGAGATTCTGAAGTTTACTACATGCTCTGCCACATTACTTATCCTTGTTCATCTTTTGCCTCAATATTCTGATTAATCATATATGCCATGAATTCAGGAACAATTGATATTTGCAGCTTTATAGCTAGGTACACATCTTGTAAAGGTGACAAGTGAGAAAATGTTTAATTAAAATCTCAGTTGGTCATTACGGTGTAATTGTATAATTTGATTGTTATTTCTTCCCCTCAGTGTTATTTTATAATTAAAGAAAGAACTTACATTCATCTCATTTCCTTTATTAAATCATTAAAATGAATAAAGTCATAAGATTTTTATTATCCTAATAGAATATTTGAACACTCGACCATTCAGTGACTGCTTGTACATTGATATTCTGGGAGACAGGGTTCTCTTAAGAATAGAAAAGTTCTAAGTGTTCTATAGTAAGTGAGATAATGATGATCAGTTAGAGTAACTTTGTATTGAAATGTAGTAACTTTTAAAAGGATAGTATGAGGCATATGCTTATATTTGGATGGAAATGAACACCCAACGTTTTTCCCCCAGTCATTTTGGTGAATTTGTGACGTTAACGCACTGAAAGACACTCACTTGATACAGAATAAGACCGGTCTGATACTAACTGATACGCCAAACAATGACAGTATTTCAAAAAGGGTAAATGACTTATTCCTCAGCAATTAATCCTGTGATAGAAAAATTAGTGTTCAACAGATTCTAAGATTTAATGTTTGTATCCTCTGTATAAACTGTTGACACGTTAGAGTTACAAAAGCTGATACTGTATCTCACAAAGGCTTAAATCACTGAGTTTTACTCTCCATTCTCCACAGTTATTTAAACTGCTACGATTCATTCTATTAACACTAACATAATATTGAGAATTATCCCTAACCATATACAATTAATTTTAAGAGGGTAGACTAGAAACAAGATATTAAAGTAAGCAGATGTTAGGAGGAACAGAAACAAGCCACGTTCACGTAAATTTCAGTACAACACTAATATCTTGTTTTTCCCGCTGGCATTTTATTGGATTGTTGCACATGATAAATGATGCGACACGCCACACCTGCAGTGGTTTTCCTGTCAAAACACTTCCGCTATAGATTCCCTCAGCTATCTGTGAATCGACAACTAATTAACACACAAAAACAATAGTTTGTTTATATGTGGAAAGCAAGTCTGATAAACCCTTTGTTTAGCAAACTATTTGAATCGTTAAGAGATTTTTCTTTAAAACGTACTTGGGTAGCAACCTGTTACAACTGCTATCCAAGCAGCGAGAAAAAACAAGGCTCAGTCTAGGCTCAGACTCGGATGCTCTGTCCACATCTCATGGTGTGGCTCTGTGCGTGTCTGTGCTTTCTGCTGAAAAAAACAAACTTTTGACTCAATGTTACATGAAGGATTTTAAAATATGATATGAGTCACTTGCATGACAAAAAAAAAAACAAAAAAAAAAACACCAGTCTTATTTTAATAAGTTCTTTCATAGTGAACAGATACTGCTAATTTAGAAAGATAATCTTGCATGTTTGCCGACGGCTACTGAAGGAAGTCTGTTGGTAGCCTTCTGCCAAATTGTCTGTTTCTGTGAAAGTAGAGGATTCTTGGCCACACTGTGTGACAAGCTGTGGAATAGACAGAGAAAGCTAGGACTGAATAAGAAGGAGGCCCACGTACTGGTAAGAAGAGTGCTATAAACACAAGCCATGAAGTAGTCTGTCAAACTATAAATGATACAGTGCTATAACCTGTCCGGGAAGGTTTGTAATGTATAGCCCTATTCATATAGGTTTAGATTTACACTGGCACCTGGGGTAATTCCATTATTCGAGGGAGTTACTCAGGGATTTTCATTCTGTCCAAAGCAGCCATTCCAGTGTTTTTCTCCTTTCTCTCTTGACAATATTATAAAATTACCAACTGTTTTTGGATCAATTTTGCACTGAGCTGATCATTTTAATCCCACCTGGATATTTTATTTCAGGCAAATGCTGATGGGTTTTTGATCACTATGAACGCTGTGTGTATCTACTTAGTTCATTGTAAACTGAAAAAGCAGTAGAGCATGATCTTCCAAGCTGATTAAAGCAAAAGAAGACAGTTTAATATTTATATATGCAGACTTTTTAGTTTTATATCCATGCCTCTAATTTTGGAATGTTAGAATGCTGCCACATAAACCTAACAATTAATGATCTTACTATAATGTTCTCTAGATTCAAATAAAAAAAATTACAATTCATGATGCAAACATCTCAATTTTGCATAAGAAACAACCGACTACAAACGTGCTTGTCCTATGACACTATGTGTCAGCTGCATACGGTACATCACCAGTTGAGCAGAGCGAGCTTCATTAAAGGAAAGGAAATCATGTATTTTATCACCTTAGCATGTCACAGCAATAAAAGTGACCAAAACTAGTCATACAAATTTAGAGAGAGTCGTTAAGGATTTGCCTCTGCCTATCCCGGACTAAGAAAAACCTGCATTTTACACGTCTAAAATTTACTTTCACCAAACATCTGTGTCACACTGAGTTCTTATACACTATACTGTAACTAAAATTATTCACACCCCCTTCATTAATCATACTGCCTCACGCCTAGGGTGAGAAACTCTCATTAACAGAGAGACAGGGAGTTCAGACAGAAAATGTATTCACATTCAACACCAGCAGTCAGTTAATAACTTTATTAAAATATACTTCATTCAGGGTTATATGATTAACATGAGTGGTGGCTAGAACTGGAATATTCACCAACTTTGTACCTCACACTGTCTATTACACCTAAACGGTCTGGTGTCATTTTTGGGTGGTAATTTTTGCTATCTTATCAATAAATAATAATGTTCAGCAATACCACTGGAGCTTGCAGTACTGCAGTTAAAGCACCAGTGCATTCAGGATAAGTGGATCTTCCGTGTGAGGGTAAATAGGCAGCATATCTGACACATTAAACATCTGGGAACGTTTTAGATTCGGCAGGAGAGCATCTACACCAAGCAATGGTACAGAAATTAAATAAAGTAGTCCTGGCTTGGGTGTCAATCCCTGCATGTGCGTTTTGTAGTCTGACACGAGTGTAAGATACAAGACCACGATCCAGATGTGAAATGCATTTGCTGATTGTTATTTTATATAAATGACACATAAGCTTCTCGTTGGGGGAATAATTCATGGATAAGCAGAAATGCATGCTTGATCATTAAAAATGCAGAAGGACATTACAAAGCAGTATTTCTAGAGGATCAGCATGGACGTCAACCAGCTTCGAAGGGAATGATCCAAACACGCGCGCGCGTACGAACACACACACACACACACACACTTCGAACGTGGAGCGCGAGCACAGCGAATGCGCTATTAAGATTCCAGGCAGAATAATAAGCACGATGTGACGCTGAATGACTATATGATTCTACATGTATACACACACACACAACGCACGTACAGACGAGGGTGAGGAGAGATGATAACGCGCGTCCCCTGCGTGTTCATATCGAAATATTTTTCGCGTACGAGCGTTAAAATGATGAAAGGAAGCGTAGCCTACTTCACCGTTCTGCGCCGTCCTTCTCCGAAATGTCCCTCTTCAGCCTGTGCGAGTGATGGCGAGTAAGACGTACATTGGATCACTAATAACGAGTCGCAAGCATTTCCCTCTTAACAGCTATGAAGAGAGAGAGAAAAAAACCGCTTCACCTCTGCAGCCACCGACAGGTAACTCTCTCTCTCTCTCTCTCTCTCTGGGAGCAGGAGGGGGAACTACAGCCCATTTGCCCCCGTTCTCCCTCTTTTCACTCGGTTTCTCCTCGCCTCCCTCTATGTTTCCACGATGGCTGCACAATCCCTTAATCAATTACTCAGCCAGAGAAACAGATAAACAGAGACAGAAGGAGAGACGTCGCCCCTGTCATGATCTACGTTCACATTCCCCGTGTACAGTCATTTAGCCTCGCGAGGAGAAAATGTGCGTGAAGCGGGAAAAAAAAAAACCCGGCGCAAAACACTCGAGAGCTGCTCCGGCGAAATGTTATACACTCGCACGCGCACAGTGAGCACGAGCGCCACCGCCTGACACGAACATTCCAGAACAGCTTTACACCTGTGTTTCTCTCTCACACTCGTCTATAACCGCTTTATCCTGTATACAGGGTCGTGGAGGACCTGGAGTCTGTCCCAGGAGACTTAGGGCACTAGGAGGAGTACACCCTGGACTGGGTGTCAGTCAATCCATTGCAGGATACACACATGCTCATTCACACACTACAGGCAATTTGGGAAGCTCAGTTAGAATAATCTGCATGTCTTTGGACTGTGGGAGGAACCCGGAGTCCACGGAGGCAACCCACTAAGCCCCAAACATGCAAACTCCATGCACACAGACATCGAGGTGGGAATCAAATCCTGACCCTGGAGGTACAAGGCTACAGTTACAGTGCTAACCACTAAGCCACCGTGCCACTACCTGTGTTTATCTCACTCACTCATCGTGAGTGCCAATTCATCACAAGACACCCCCCCACCCCCCCACACACACACTTATTCACACACTACAGGCAGTTTGGGAAACTCAATTAGCCATATCTGCAAGTCTTTGGACTGTTGGACGAAACCGGAATCCACTGAGGCAACCCACCAGGCACAGGGAAAACATGCAAACTCCATGCACACAGACCCCGAAGTGGGAATCGACCACAGACCCTGGTGGTGCAAGGTGACATTTTCAGACCGCATTTGTTTGAGTAGCCAACCAGCATAATGGTATGTTTTTGCCAGACAGGGGGAAACAGGAGAAAGCCTAGGGTTGCACTGGCTGCCTCTGATAATTTGTCTACTATTCATTTCCCCCAGTGTTGGGAGATTTGATATGTGCCAAAGAACTGATGCTAGGTGTTCACTTGCACATTTTGTCCCAAGTGTTGGTGATCAAATTTGATCAAATGTATGTCAGATAATGTATTTTCATATTTATGATTTCTTTTACAGCAACTTGGGATGGTAGAGCAGCAGAAATAGTTGCTTCTGCACAGCTGCAAGGTCCTCGGTTTGACCCTGAACTCAAGTTGTGGTACTGTATGTGTATATTAGAGTTTCTGTCCATGTGATCCCTGTGTCCACATGGGTTTACCCCAGGATCTATAGTCTTCCACCACTTCTGGGTGGCTGAAATAGGAAATCCTAAATTGCCACACACTGCGGTATGTGCCACACACACATGGAAAGAAACTGTTAAGTGCTGTCAGTGCTGTTTATGAATGTTCTATATATTTGCTAGTGCTCTAAAATAATCTATCATCCCATTTGGAGTGTTTTATAACCTCACCTTACCGAATGCGAATGAATGAAATCACATACTGTAGCTCTTTATCCAGGCAAATATAAAAGTAGGCATTATTACATATCTAACAAAAAAAAATCTAAGGGAAATTAACTTGATAATGAAGGCATTACTGACCACCAAAACAATCATTTCATTTAAACTTACCATTTACATTGACAGCAGTTGGCAGATTTCCTTGTCCCGAGCGATTAATATTTGTATTTTTATCTTATTGTACATCTGAGAGTTAAGGGACTTGTTCATCAGCCCAGCGGTGGCAACTCGGTGGTGCTGGGGTTTGAACCTGGGATCTTCTGATCAACCGTACGCCTTAACCACTGAGCTACCCCAGTTATGTAGAGGTACTACATGCATTTAGCATTTAATTTGAAAAACCCATACATCATATGTTCCAAAAAAGCTAAGTTAATCGTTAATAAGTCAATCGAAGTATGAAAACGATACTTTACCATAGTTGTATAATGTGAGCGTGTGGGGATGGGTGGTTCTGTGGGTATGTATGTATGGGTGTGTGTTGCAGATAAGTCATGACATAGCAGCTGTCAACAGCACTCCCTAAGTCCTAATAGTTGACAACACAGTTTGAACAAGTTGCTAAACACTTTTATTCAATTCAATACAAACTAAATTTAACTTAAAATCCTGTGATAACTACAAGACAGTATTTAATATTACAGTAGCCCTTCTTACATCATCAATGAGAGATTATTTATTGAAACTAGGGTAAGATTTAATATGAATTCTATTTAGTATCAGGGTATATCAGGCAGGTCCACAGTGTGAGAGGAGTTATAATAGTGGAAGTGTGTCAGGATCAGACACTGACATTACATCAGGCAAGAGTACATCTACTCAAGAGAAGGAGAGAATAGATTTTTAGCTATGCTGTTATCCTGCACTGGTTTGAAAGGGTGTACATGGTGAGAGAGTGCAGACAGGTATTCCAGGAGGCCTAGCCAGGGATGTCACTGAAGAATTTTGCACAGGGGACTAAGCCGTAATTAGGGGGTCTGGAGTTGGAGATTTTTTTTAATTGGGCCATTTTTTAATCACAAATCACCCTTACTACAATTGCACTATTTGTTTAAGTATGATACCTTTATGGACCTTTCAATATGGCTGGTAAGTTGAGCAAATTCACCATCACTCCAATTACACACACTTTTGACGAGTGGCAGATGCTAATTTCTAACCCTGTACATGAGTAACAACTTGATAGGTGGCTATGATGACTATCATTTGCTACAGAATATAATTTTATATATAACTAGGCCAAAAGGCATGAGGGCCCCCTTGGGACAAAAAGAGTTTCACCATTCTACCATAAACAACAAAATCCAAACTCTGGAAGGCTACTGCATATTATCTTCTTTTAGGGATAAAAGCTTTGCCCTTGCTGAAGTCTTAATTATTCTGAGTACTGATAAAGAACCTGCACCTTCTGATTGAAGCAGGTGTGGTGGATCATTATAGAAATAAAATTCATACAAGTATTGTGAGCTGAGACCATTCAGTCCTTTACATTAGCTTCAAATAAGACACTGGAATGAGTAATTCCACCAAGGTCTTTCAGTGCTGCTCATGATGCAGCTAAAAGGATCATCAAGAGTTATTACATAATCCGAGAGATCTCATCTAGCTGCCCATGGCTCTAATGGACATATTTTGGTCTTGTCGTAATTAAATGAGTTGAAGTTATTCAGCACACAGTGTCTAACTTCCAGGTCACATCTGTCACCTTTATTAAACAGGGTTTTGTCATATGTCTTTGCTAGAGCATACAGCTCTTATCAGCATAGCAGTGTTTATGAACAGTGAACATATACTGTAAGCATATAACTGTAGTGAGTTTGCCTTTATATGCATAGAAAAGTGATCATTCAATATCTGATAATAGTCAGTCAGATAAGACCTAACTTTGAAGCAAAGGCAGTTCACTTATTTGCTATTCATCTAATACTGTACATCCATATAAATATTTGATTTATTTAACTCTTAAATATCTCTAAACTACTGACAGTCATTTATATTTATTCCATTTAATTCAATTCCATTCAATTAATTTAATTAAATTAAATTTGATTTCATTTGTATAGTGCTTGTATAAGGTCCAGTGGTGTGAAAAACTATTTGCCCCCCTCCTGATTTCTTATTCTTTTGCATGTTTGTCACACAAAATGTTTCTGATCATCAAACACATTTAACTATTAGTCAAAGATGACACAAGTAAACACAAAATGCAGTTTTTAACCCTGGAAAACCCAGACCACCTTATCTTAATAGGAAATCTATCTCCTTTGGCTGAAATGATGATACAGACCCAGTGAACCCTAAAACAGGTGTTTTTTTTTTTTAAATTAACCCTTTCCTACTACATGTAATGACATGGGTCATATATGACCGCTTGGGATATCCAATATGTTTGACCAACTGGTAACTTTCACTCATGACATAAAGGCAGGAGTTCTTTCTTAGTAAGGAAAGACCCGAGTCTCATTTCAAAATATATTTATTGATTTTAACTTTTCATCAATGACTATGCACATAAAATTTTATTCTAAGGCAGGAACTAAAAACACTGGCATCAGCTTTTAGATCACCAAATAAAAAGCACAGTAGCAGCCATGTTTAATGTGAAAAAAATCAGGTTAGTTCAGTCAGTTACCACTAAATGTCAGTGTTATGGGTTCACATAGGGCACACTGGGTTGTAATGCAAAAAGAAATCTTTACTTTGGTGTGTGGGTTGAATATGACGATGAAATAAAAGTCTGGGTCAAATATGACCCCATGGGTTCTCCAGGGTTATATGAGGGGTTTTATTATTTAGGAAGAAAAAAAATCCAAACCTACATGGCCCTGTGTGAAAAAGTAATTGCCCCCTGAACCTAATAACTGGTTGGGCCACCCTTAGCAGCAATAACTGCAATCAAGCGTTTGCGATAACTTGCAATGAGTCTTTTACAGCGCTCTGGAGGAATTTTGGCCCACTCATCTTTGCAGAATTGTTGTAATTCAGCTTTATTTGAGGGTTTTCTAGCATGAACCGCCTTTTTAAGGTCATGCCACAACATCTCAATAGGATTCAGGTCAGGACTTTGACTAGGCCACTCCAAAGTCTTCATTTTGTTTCTCTTCAGCCATTCAGAGGTGGATTTGCTGGTGTGTTTTGGGTCATTGTCCTGCTGCAGCACCCAAGATCGCTTCAGCTTGAGTTGACGAACAGATGGCCGGACATTCTCCTTCAGGATTTTTTGGTAGACAGTAGAATTCATGGTTCCATCTATCACAGCAAGCCTTCCAGGTCCTGAAGCAGCAAAACAACCCCAGACCATCACACTACCACCATGCTTTTGGTCTACTTCTCTGTGTCAGGTAGCTCCTATTTAAGTGATTTCTTGATTGAAACAGGTGTGGCAGTAATCAGGCCTGGGGGTGACTGCAGAAATTGAACTCAGGTGTGATAAACCAAAGTTAAGTTATTTTTTAACAAGGAGAGCAACCACTTTTTCACACAGGGCCATGTAGATTTGGAGTTTTTTTCTCCCTTAATAACGTAAACCTTCATTTAAAAACTGCATTTTGTGTTCAATTATGTTATCTTTGACTAATAGTTAACGGTTTTTGATGAGCAGAAACATTTAAGTGTGACAAACATGCAAAAGAATAAGAAATCAGGAAGGGGGCAAATAGTTTTTCACACCACTGTATATAGTAACATGTAAAGATATAGTAAGGACAAAGCCCAATTTTCCATTATTTGGAAGACTGAGCACAACCTAGTGTTATAATGAAGAGTAAGCACAATCTTGTAATATAGAAAAGTCAAATCACAAAGTAGTGTTATTAGTAAAAAGCTATAAAAAGTATATATATATATATATATATATATATACACAGTGGTCACCTAATCGGAGCGTCGTATTTACCATCGCCGCCGCATTTCGGCATGTGCATTTGCTGACTTTGACCACTGAGTGGCGCTATATAACTACAGACTGACGCCTCATGTCTTAGTTCATTCTCTGCCGCATTAATGAGACGCGTTCCATTAAATAATACACGTAAGTAGCCGATAACATCAAGTGAAACACTGTAGTTGACCGAATTCATAATCACAGTACTAAAATTACAGTACAAATGTGGAATTCAAATTAAATCAAATCTTATTAAGATCAAATTTAAGCACAATAAATATTAACACAGTGAGCCTTTAGATTTTATCACGTGTAATTAGAAAAGAAGTGTGTAGGGTTTTATTTAAATATAAATTTCTAAACCAATAAGATCAAATAACACCAAGTTATTATTATAACAGGCTTACTTCGTCACTTATCTAGAGCTTGCTTTCAAAGAAGTCGAGTGGCTTATTAACATCTCTGGGGTGCATTGTCTTTAAGTGCCTGCTTGGTGTAGCGGTTAGAGTGCTTGGCCAGAGGTCTACAAAGCGTTGGTTCAAATCCCGAGTGATGATGTTTTAAAATTGTTTTATTTTAATTATAGCAAAATAAAAATAGAAAACAAAATAAAATGTTTTATTTTGCTTTTGCTTCAGCATACTATAGGAAAAACAGCAAACTCGCACGCAACCAGTTTGTATTCTTTAAATTTAGGGGAGTGACGACTCTGTGTGTGTGTGTGTGTGTGTGTGTGTCATTATACTGATTGTGTGTGGTGGATTATTCAGTGAAACGAGGCTCAGCTGAAAGATGTTAGGCACATCAGTCACTTAACCCCAAATAAAAGGTATTTCTTTTCTACTATGAAACCATAATATTGCATCTCTTTCCTAATCATATGGAGGAGTGCGCGGGCGCCGCCGACAACGAGCGTGTTGTTGCAGGAGAGAGAGGTTGATTTTACTACAGCTGTTTACGGGAGTGTAGTCCAGTGCGGGAGATGCATTGTGGGTAATGTGGTCCGGTGTGTGTGGCGAGATGAGTATCTGGGATATAGAGTCTGAGTTTTGTATTCTTTTCACTCGTTTTTAGTTTGATTTAATAGCAGGATCTACCCGAAAGTTTGTACTATAACCTGACAACATGCAGCAAAATAAAGAACGGACATCGACAAGTTTGTCCATCTTATCATTACATGAATTAACGGGCTGTTACACTGCCGCGAGCAACATCAAAAACAAAGCTGAGAAGCTAACTGTGTTTGTTACTGCGCATGCGCATGTTTCGCTCCCTCTATATATCCCTCCATGCAGTGAAGTTGTTTGAGCAAATTAATAATTTCAATGAATGAAATGGAGGAAGAAGAAAAGGTGGAGCTGAAAAGTACACGAAAATAAGAAAAAGCTTTAGAGGTAAATGCAGTGAAATGCTTCAAATGAACAGATTCTGCCTTTTAAAAAGAGGAAGAAGAATACACTGGCTCATTAAAGTGGAGATTATTTTTTTAAAACCACATACTAGTATAGAAATATAACAAACAAAAATGTAAGTAAAAAGTATCACTGAACATATATTGGGTCATATTTGTAAAAAAAAAAAAAAAAAGAAAGGAAAGAACAATAAGTTCATTATTCAAAGTTATTCAGATCAGTGTAAAGTTAGTGTGATTTTAAAAGTCCTTTAACTCCACCTGGCACAGTTTCATCCTAGTGGAACAATCTGACTACATGTGCAGTGCCATGGAAAAGTAGTTGCCCCTTCCTGATTTTTTTCTTTGCATATTTGTCACACTTGTATGGGTGGAATTTGACCTAAAAACTTTATGTGGAAAAGACAAATTTGCCTTTTTGTTTGTGAGATATCATGAACATTTGGCAGGGGGTATCATCGTGATGCAGTGTAAGATCTACCACTCATCAGTGTAAACTGTAAATGCAGCAGGTCAGTGATGATGAACCAGTGCCTGCTGATGATGACCAACACGTCTCCCCTGATCTACCAGAGCCAAGTGAAAAGAATCACAATTAAACTGAACAGGTAAGCTGGAATAAAATTAGTAGCAGTATTACCTCCTGCTAGTAATTATTATGGTAGACAATATTAATTAAAAAGTAATGCTGCTACTGATTTTATTTCATTTATTTTTTTATTTAATTTACATAGAACATCATCACTCGGGATTTGAACTGACGCTTTGTAGACCTTTGGCCAAGCACTCTAACCACTACACCAAGCGGGCACTTAAAGACAATGCACCCCAGAGATGTTAATAAGCCACTCGACTTCTTTGAAAGCAAGCTCTAGATAAGTGACGAAGTAAGCCTGTTATAATAATAACTTGGTGTTATTTGATCTTATTGGTTTAGAAATTTATATTTAAATAAATAGTAAACTTGGCCGATTTCGTTATAATTTTGTTTGATGAGTGGGGCTTGAAAATTCTCTTGAAAAATATGGTAATTTATTTCAGTTAACAAATCTACTATAATTTTTTTTTTTACTCATTATTGTACAGTACACATCAATAGCTCTGGTTCAGATTTTTCATGTTTGTTGTGGAAATTACCATCACTGTTGTATTTACTGCGATGAATGAAAATGTCACTTTGCGCCACCTGGCGGCCATTTTACGAATGACTTTGAAATGCAACTGATTTATTTTGGCTGCTGTTGCCTTTAAACGGCGGTATGCGCGGCGGGATGGTTATTCCGATTGAGTAACCACTGTATATATATATATATATATATATATATATATATATATATATTATATACAGTATATGTATAAGTACTTAAGTACTTAAGTACTGAGTAACCGTTTCAATCGAAAAAAAATGTTTTTTCACTTAATTTTTTTTATTATATATTTAAAAAAAACATAAAAAAATAAATAAATAAAATGAATATATATACAGTGGTGTGAAAAACTATTTGCCCCCTTCCTGATTTCTTATTCTTTTGCATGTTTGTCACACTTAAATGTTTCTGCTCATCAAAAACCGTTAACTATTAGTCAAAGTTAACATAATTGAACACAAAATGCAGTTTTTAAATGAAGGTTTACGTTATTAAGGGAGAAAAAAAACTCCAAATCTACATGGCCCTGTGTGAAAAAGTGATTGCCCCCCTTGTTAAAAAATAACTTAACTGTGGTTTATCAGACCTGAGTTCAATTTCTGTAGTTACCCCCAGGCCTGATTACTGCCACACCTGTTTCAATCAAGAAATCACTTAAATAGGAGCTACCTGACACAGAGAAGTAGACCAAAAGCACCTCAAAAGCTAGACATCATGCCAAGATCCAAAGAAATTCAGGAACAAATGACAACAAAAGTAATTGAGATCTATCAGTCTGGTAAAGGTTATAAAGCAATTTCTAAAGCTTTGGGACTCCAGCGAACCACAGTGAGAGCCATTATCCACAAATGGCAAAAACATGGAACAGTGGTGAACCTTCCCAGGAGTGGCCGGCCGACCAAAATTACCCCAAGAGCGCAGAGACAACTTATCCGAGAGGCCACAAAAGACCCCAGGACAACATCTAAAGAACTGCAGGCCTCACTTGCCTCAATTAAGGTCAGTGTTCACGACTCCACCATAAGAAAGAGACTGGGCAAAAACGGCCTGCATGGCAGATTTCCAAGGCGCAAACCACTTTTAAGCAAAAAGAACATTAAGGCTCGTCTCAATTTTGCTAAAAAACATCTCAATGATTGCCAAGACTTTTGGGAAAATACCTTGTGGACCGACGAGACAAAAGTTGAACTTTTTGGAAGGTGCGTGTCCCGTTACATCTGACGTAAAAGTAACACAGCATTTCAGAAAAAGAACATCATACCAACAGTAAAATATGGTGGTGGTAGTGTGATGGTCTGGGGTTGTTTTGCTGCTTCAGGACCTGGAAGGCTTGCTGTGATAGATGGAACCATGAATTCTACTGTCTACCAAAAAATCCTGAAGGAGAATGTCCGGCCATCTGTTCGTCAACTCAAGCTGAAGCGATCTTGGGTGCTGCAGCAGGACAATGACTCAAAACACACCAGCAAATCCACCTCTGAATGGCTGAAGAAAAACAAAATGAAGACTTTGGAGTGGCCTAGTCAAAGTCCTCACCTGAATCCTATTGAGATGTTGTGACATGACCTTAAAAAGGCAGTTCATGCTAGAAAACCCTCAAATAAAGCTGAATTACAACAATTCTGCAAAGATGAGTGGGCCAAAATTCCTCCAGAGTGCTGTAAAAGACTCGTTGCAAATTATCGCAAACGCTTGATTGCAGTTATTGCTGCTAAGGGTGGCCCAACCAGTTATTAGGTTCAGGGGGCAATTACTTTTTCACACAGGGCCATGTAGGTTTGGATTTTTTTTCTCCCTAAATAATAAAAACCCCTCATTTAAAAACTGCAATTTGTGTTTACTTGTGTTATCTTTGACTAATAGTTAAATGTGTTTGATGATCAGAAACATTTTGTGTGACAAACATGCAAAAGAATAAGAAATCAGGAGGGGGGCAAATAGTTTTTCACACCACTGTATATGCTCAAGTCATTGAGTTCTTGGCCCAAGGTAGATCACCTGTCTACCATTTCGTGAGTACTCACTTTCTTGGGTCTACTTTCTGATTAGAGTGTGTGTTTATAGGACGCGGGTTAAATTTGTGTTTTTCCCTTGCTCCGCTTTTGTGAGAGTCCTTAGACCAAATCGCGTGGTTATCCTGCCTACTCGCTTGCTTCCGCGTTTGGGTTTACCACCCATGCTACAAAGGGCTAACCGCTAAGTGTGCTAACTCTTCTGATCATTCCGGTTAGTTTGTGACAGAATGACTGAGTCACAAGCGGTAAACCCAGCGGATTATGCGCATCTATGCGACGTGGTAGATCGGCACGCTGAGCTAATCAACCATCTAAATGGAGAACTCGCTACTCTTCGCCGGAGCGTCCAAGACGTCGCAGCCTTGCGCCGTGAGGTGGCGGGGCTTCGGCAGGAGAACGCGGATCTTCGCGAGGCTAGTGCTAGCGCGGCTAACCGGCCTCCCGTCGCGACGGTCGCACTTCCGTCCCTTCCCCCTCCATCCTCTGATGTTTTTCTTGCTTTGCCAGATAAATGGGATGGCACGGACGGGAGATGCAGTGTTTTCCTAACGGCTTTAGATCTGGTGTTCGAGTTTAATGCCATCAAATACTCCACCGATTGATTGTGCATTGCTCTCCTCGTATCGTTGCTATCAGGGCAGGCAGCTGAGTGGGCCACGACAATCCTACATTCCGATTCTGATACCGCCCACTCCTCCAATGAATTCACCCGGCAATTAAGACTCACCTTTGAACATCCGGCGGGCGAGGTGGAGACCGATTCAAAACTGTACCACCTGCGGCAGGGTGGATTGTCCGTGAGCCGCTACACCGCTGACTTCCGTACCCTCGCAGTTCAGACCTCCTGGGGAGACGCCGCGCTCCGGACTTCCTACTACGAGGGGCTGGCTTCTTGGATCATTGACGAACTAGCCGGGTGAGAGCTCTCCGCCACACTGGAGGGACTAAACCAGCTCGCCCTTCGTATCGACCAGCGCCTCCTCTCTCGCCCGAAGCCAGCTCCGAGAACCCTGCCACCAACCCCCGCCTTCACCTACACCAATCTACACCCATCGACCACCTTCAATTCCACCACCCAAAGGCATGTCGGATCTCCACCTCCTGCCGTGGTTAACACCAGAGCCGGGGAACCCATGCAAATAGGACGCGCCTCCCTAACCGTGGCCGAGCGTGAACGCTGCTTCCGTGCGCATACTGTGGGTCCGCGGCGCACCACCGAGCGATCTGTCCCATCCGTCCGGGAAACGCCCAGACCCGGTGAGAAGGAGGAGAGACTCACCGGGCCATCTCCAACTCTCCACTACAATCGCCAACGACATCCCTCGTCTCACGGTTAAGGTGACCCTCCAATTTGGCCACAAACGCGTCCGAAGTACCGCGTTCATCGATTCCGGTGCCACAGGTAACTTCATTGACTCTACCTATGCCAAAGAATTGGGGGTAAAAATCGAGGCATTATCCCAGCCCATTCATATTACATCTGTCGACGGTCGCCCCCTCTCCTCCAGTCCCATCACCACTCAAACCCAACCCATCACTCTCATCATCAACCAACACCAAGAACAAGTCCGGTTTCACCTCACCTCCATTTCATCTCCTCCCATCATCCTTGGGCACCCTTGGTTACATCAGCATGACCCCCTCATATCCTGGACACAGAACCGGATCTTACAGCGGCGGCCGACCTGCACCGAACTTTGCCTACGGGCATCGGCTGGGATGTGTTCTGGGGAGTCCGAGGCCCCTGATGTCGACACCAGCGCCATTCCTGCCGCCTATCGGGACCTGGCTGAAATCTTCTGTAAGAAGCGCGCCTTACACCTGCCTCCTCACCGCTCCTACGATCTGGCTATAGATATGGCTATAGATCTGCCGGGTGCCGTTCCCCCCCCGCGGCCACCTATACTCCTTATCCGTCACAGAGACACAGGTGATGGAGGATTATGTACCCAACGCCCTTCGACAAGGTACAGTACCATCCGGCCTTCCTCCTCGCCCACCGCCACGGGGTTCTTTTTCGACAAGAAAAAAGGCGGCGAACTTCGCCCCTGTGTCGATTATCGGGGGCTCAACAACCACCATTAAGAACCGACACCCCTTGCCTCTTACTAACTCAGCCCTGGAGGGTGATGATTGGAAGATGGCTTTCATCACCCCTACAGGACACTATGAGAGCTTAGTCATCCCGGTCGGCCTCTGCAACGCCCCCGCCGCCTTCCAACAATTCATCATGATGTCCTCTGAGACATGTTAGGGCAGTGGGTGTTCATCTACCTGGATGACATGCTAATTTACTCATGCACAGCCGACGAACACACTCAACATGTCAGGGCGGTTCTCAAGAGATTGCTCACCCATCAGCTGTATTGTAAGTTCGAGAAGTGCGCTTTTCACGAGCGCTCCACCACGTTTCTGGGTATTGTCATCTCGCCCCAGGGTGTGGCCATGGACCCGCAGAAACTTGAGGCTGTGCGTCTTTGGCCCCTACCCAAGACCCTCAAGCAGCTTCAACGATTTCTCGGGTTTGCGAACTTCTACCGTCGCTTTATCCAGGACTACAGTACGATTGCAGCACCTTTAACCGCCTTGACCCGACCTTCATCTCACTTCACCCTTAACCCAGATGCTATCGCCGCTTTCCATGAACTTTGTAACCGATTCACCACCGCACCCATTCTCCTCCATCCAGATGCAAGTCAACCATTCGTTGTGGAGGTGGATGCCTCGGATGTGGGTGCCGGGGCCATCCTCTCCCAACGAGGTCCAGACCAGAAACTACACCCATGTAGTTTCTTCTCCAAAAAGTTTCATCCCACTCAGCAACGATACGGGGTAGGGGACCGCGAACTGACACCATGGAGGAATGGCGTCACTGGCTCCAGGGCGCCAGGGAGCCGTTCATCGTATGGACCGACCACCAGAACCTCATCACTATCCGGAACATGAAACAGCTTAACCCCAGACAGGCGCGATGGGCACTATTTTTTGAACATTTTAATTTACACCTTCCTTACCGCCCGGGGTCCAAGAACACCAAAGCTGACGCCCTCTCATGACAACACGAGGAGGACATCCCCTGGGCGGACCCTGCGCCTGTCCTACCCACGTCAAAGATCATGACACCACTTCACTGGGATTTGGAAACAAGAATCCGCCAGGCACAGGCCGAGGAAACCGAACAGGCAGGTGTGCCACCTGGACGACTCTACGTGCCACAATCCAAGAGAGTGGAGGTTCTTCAGTGGGGACATTCATCTGCCCTCTCTGGACATCAGGGTGCCCGCCGCACCATCCAATTCATTCAGCGCGGCTTCTGGTGGCCATCATTAAGGAAGGACGTTGACGAGTTCGTCCAGGAATGCCCTGTGTGTGCCATGGCTAAGGATAACAACCAACCGATGTCAGGAGAACTCCAACCATTACCTGTTCCACGTCGGCCCTGGGCACACATAGCCATCGACTTCATCACGGGCCTGCCGGTCTCCGAGGGAAAGAACACCGTCCTGACAATCTTCGATCGGTTTTCCAAAGCTGTGCACCTGGTGGCTCTTGCCGGACTCCCGTCACCAAAACAAACAGCCGAGCTGATATTAGAACACGAAGTCCGCCTGCATGGGTTCCTGAAGGACATCGTCTCGGACAGAGGGCCCCAGTTCACTGCCCGGTTCTGGAAGGCCTTCTGCCGTCTGATCGATTCAACCTGCAGTCTATCCTCTGGATATCATCCCCAGACTAATGTTCAGACGGAGCGGACCAACCAACAACTGGAGCGCTACCTGAGATGCTTCGTCGCCGATCGCCAGCACTCCTGGGCCCGCTACCTCATCTGGGCAGAGCTATCACTTAATCTCCACACCTCGTCTGCCACTAACTTAAGCCCATTTGAGGTATGCCACGGTTTCCAACCCTCCATGTTCCAACACCAGGAACCGGAGGTTGATGTACCGTCGGCCCAACAGTTGGTCCGCCGGTGTCGATGGTTGTAGCGCCAAGCTAACCAAGCCATCCAACATGCCAACGCACTCTACGCTACCCAACATCGCCGTCGACACCCTCCGGGACGATTGTTCCACGTAGGTGACAAGGTATGGCTCTCAACTAAAAAGAAAACTCTCACCTAGATTCATCGGCCCATACTGCATCACACACACACACACACCCAATCACACACTACGGGCAATTTAGGAATGCCAATTAGCCTAACCTGCATATCTTTGGACTGTGGGAGAAAACCGGAGTACCCGGAGGAAACCCACCACCCACCAAACTCCATGCACACAGAGACGGGAATCGAACCCAGACCCTGGAGGTGCAAGGCGACAGTGCTAACCACTACACCACCGCGCCTATATTATATTATATTATATTATATTATATATGCCAACATTGCAACTAAAGAAGACACCGCCTCAAAGAAAAGGCAATGCCATGGATGCCGACTGAATTTTTTTTCCTCCGATGTTGCCGGTTTGGGTGTGGTCATGTGACTTCATGTGATTATTGTTACCGTGGCACTAGATCTACCGGCAGCATGTGTAGAATAAATGGTTAGAAAAGTAACGAGTCAAGTGTAGCTGAATATAGCGGAGTAAGAGTAGCGTTTCTTCTTCACAAATCTACTCAAGTAAAAGTAAAAAGTATTATGCAAAACTACACATAGGAGTACTTTTTTAAAAATTAGTTACTTAAGTAAGTGTAACAGAGTACATGTAACTTGCTACCCACCTCTGACTATAGAACATTTTAATATATTTGTAATACATAAAAGTGTACTTTTTTTTTTTTTACTAGGGATGAACCTGCTTGCAATAAAAGATGACCAAAGAAAATTTCTGACAAACAGAAATCAGAAATCCTGATCATCCAGAAAGCAGATCTTTGAACACAGACTGTGTATTGGCATGATCAGTTCATACAAGCAGAGTGATTTCCCAGATACTGTAGCAAGGTGACATTGATTCAATGTTGAAATTTCATCAGAATCATCATTTTGGTTGAGGTTGATTTTTCAATGCTAAATAATGTTGAATCAATGTTGATAATTCAATGCTTTTCTGTGTTGAAAAGACAAACATTGAATCAATGTTGATTTTTGGTTTTGGAACCCATCCTCATTCAACAATGTAAGGCAAATTAAATTAACTAAGTGCATTTCTATAAAATGTGTATGCATGTGTGTATGTGTTTAAAACAGGTTCAAAAATTGACTACGAGAGATTTGCCATGGTGCTTAAAAAATAAAATAAATAAATAAATATATATATATATATATATATATATATATATATATATATATATAGAGAGAGAGAGAGAGAGAGAGTTACTGTATTGAGGAAAAAAAATTATTTGACGGTAAGTTTTGTGTATTTACCTTGCTGTCTAGTTTACTCACTTGAGAGCTTAATTCCTGTTTGCCGTTCAAAAGTACTGTACTCAATTTTCGGCTCGCATTTAACATAGGAGGGTGTTTTTACACTGTCGCCACGTCAGTATAATACACTCTACAGGCATGAGAATTCAATATGTTGTAGTCTGGAAGTTCCTGCCACTCACGGTGAAAGAATTTTGGCGATGCGACCTACGGTATTCTGTTGGGAAGCATTTGTTTGAGAGCTTAGTTCCTGTTTCCCGTTGTCTGTGTCTGACCCAGAGCAGTGTGCGTGCCCCACATGGAAAGAACCTATATGAGGATATATGCGCATATATGAAACCTATATGCAGTATATATGCATACATATGATAATATATATGCTGCATACTGTATATGCGTATATATGCCACATGTAGGCAACATTGAGGTGCATATATGTGCATATACAGGCCATATAGGTCTCCTGTATTGCTTCTTTATGTCCACATATAAGCCCTACTGTATATGTACATACAAGATATGTCTCCTATGGCAGGATCTGGTCATTTTAGCTCATATCTCACTTTGGCAACTGTCATATATGATGCCTAGCTTATATTTTCTATTATCAAGGCAATAACTAAGAACTAACAAAAGAAATGCAAAAAAAAACTAATCCTAATTGGCCACATACAGTATATGAGGACATATGCACATATATGAAACCTCAGTCTCCGTGAAAATCTTTTTGAAACACGTCCCTAAAATTAACTGAAATGAGAAATATATCTATATAAAGCTTAAAGTGTCTACTTTTAAATGATGCAAGTCACATTGAAAACAAATATTCTCAGTTTATGTAATCCGTATGTAACCAAGGAGAGGCACAGAATTTCTGTCGCACTTATATGCTAATGACCCGAGGCAGGACATGCCCACACGCCAATCACACGGAAATCAGTCCGGGTAATTTACATACTAGGCCACGCCCCCGGACACCGGCATGAAAAAACGAACACAGAGGGCTTGAAAATACTCCGATTCAGTGAGTTTTCTGCACGTTTTGGAAGATGGCACGCGCTTACACATCCGAGGAAACTCTTCAGAATGTTCTGGAAAGTTGGAGGAGTTTACATTTACCTCAGAAGTGTGACTCCGACGACGAACAGGAGCATTTTGAACAGAGAATAGACCCATGCTACAACTGCGGTAAAGCCAGCCGCGGTTCAGAAAAACACGGTCAAGCCAGCCGTGATTGATTTTAGTGCGGGCGCATATTACAGTGATTACGGTAGTTTCATGAACAACACAGAGAGAACGCGCTTTCAGAGCGCTTTTCTTGAAAAGCCCAGCGTGATTGTGATGTGATATAAAAAAGTGTCATGTTTCGAAACTGGTGTTTTGCATTTTTTATTTTCCTTATTGTTCAATATGCAAATTGAAGACAAAATAAATGATATACTCATTTTTAATCCCTCAGTTGTTTATTCATTTGACCAATGCTCTATAATTTCTGTTATTTTTGACTGCATTCATTAGGTGTAATGTCTGCAATGAAAGTAAATAGCAAAATAAGTTTACAATAGGTTTAAAAGTCTGAATCACTAATCAATAATTATCATGAAGGTGATATCAAGAATAATGACATTACACTTCAGAGGCCTATACAGACGTCATTTCTAATAAGTAGAAAAAAATAACGGCCAATTATCATAGGAGGCGTCCCATACTATATACACACCGCATATGAAACTATTTTACTGCAGCATTTTTGAGATATGGGGCATTATTACACTTTAAAGGGCTATAAAGACCCCATTTCTAATAAGTAGAAAAAAACAACCACCAGTTCTTATTCAGGACGCCCCATACTATATACACACCAAATATGAAACAATTTTACTGCAGCATCTTTGAGATATTGGACATTATTACACTTTAAAGGGGTATAAAGACCCCATTTCTAATAAGTAGAAAAAAACAATGATAAGTTCTTATTCAGGACGTCCCATACTATATACACACCAAATATGAAACAATTTTACTGCAGCATTTTTGAGATATTGGACATTATTAAACTTTAAAGGGGTATAAAGACCCCATTTTTAATAAGTAGAAAAAAACAATGATCAGTTCTTATTCAGGACGTTCCATACTATATACACACCGAATATGAAACAATTTTACTGCAGCATTCTTGAGATATTGGACATTATTACACTTTAAAGGGGTATAAAGACCCCATTTCTAATAAGTAGAAAAAAACAATGATCAGTTCTTATTCAGGACACCGCATACTATATACACACCAAATATGAAACAATTTTACTGCAGCATTTTTGAGATATGGCGCATTATTACACTTTAAAGGGGTATAAAGACCACATTTCTAATAAGTAGAAAAAAACAACCACCAGTTCGTATTCAGGACGTCCGATACTATATACACACCGAATATGAAACAATTTTACTGCAGCATTTTTGAGATATGGCGCATTATTACATTTTAAAGGGGTATAAAGACCCCATTTCTAATAAGTAGAAAAAAACAACCACCAGTTCTTATTCAGGACATCCCATACTATATACACACCAAATATGAAACAATTTTACTGCAGCATTTTTGAGATATGGCGCATTATTACACTTTAAAGGGGTATAAAGTCCCCATTTCTAATAAGTAGAAAAAAACAACCAGCAGTTCTTATTCAGGACGTCCCATACTATATACACACCATATATGAAACAATTTTACTGCAGCATTTTTGAGATATGGGGCATTATTACACTTTAAAGGGGTATAAAGTCCCCATTTCTAATAAGTAGAAAAAAACAACCAGCAGTTCTTATTCAGGACGTCCTATACTATATACACACCAAATATGAAACAATTTTACTGCAGCATTTTTGAGATATTGGACATTATTACACTTTAAAGGGGTATAAAGACCCCATTTCTAATAAGTAGAAAAAAACAACCACCAGTTCTTATTCAGGACGCCCCATACTATATACACACCAAATATGAAACAATTTTACTGCAGCATTTTTGAGATATGGCGCATTATTACATTTTAGAGGGGTATAAAAAAGCGCGATCCCCGCACCCTGTCCGATCGCGCATCGCAAGTTTATGTTGAACCTGGTGCTAAATGATTCGTAAACGACCTGATTCTGGGTCGGGGTGTCGTGAGTGGCAGAGCAGCTCCATCGCTGCGATCCATTGAAAGTCAGCCCTCAATCCAATATTTTGTCCG
Organism: Channallabes apus; assembly: GCA_030522415.1. NCBI lineage: Eukaryota > Metazoa > Chordata > Actinopteri > Siluriformes > Clariidae > Channallabes > Channallabes apus. Next base: position 21,244,912 of record CM060117.1, on the reverse strand, counting down.
GGAGCCGAGGCCGCGCGTCCGGCCCTCCTTGGACACCGGCGGCCTCCCGGGTGTCCCAGGGGCACAGGAAAAAGTAACAAAACAAAAATAAAAAACGACAAAGTCACCGGTTATACCAGGGGCCAGGGCGAAGAAAAATAAAATAAAAATGACAAAGTCCCCGGTTATACCAGGGGTCTGGTTATACCAGGGGTCGGTGCAAAAATCCGTGGTTATCCCAGGGGTCCGGCCTTTCAGCGGGCTGTACTGAGATACTTAGTCCATGTAGGGGTGCTTAAGTGTGGGTGCTGGTGGGCGAGGTCCTGGGGGATGGGGGTTTGAGCCCCAGGGAGAGGCCGGTTCCAGGGACGAGTAGGGAGGCCTGTGTGGCGGGCGGTGAGTGGCACTATTTCCCCCTTGGGTTTGAGCCGGCGTATCTCCGTGGCTATCGGGGCTAGAGGGCTGGGGCATGGCCCGTCGGCTGCGTCTCGGGCAGCGCTCGTAGGGTGAAGAGGTGCACCGGAGGTGGGGTGCTGGGGCGGGCGGCTAAGGCTCGATGGAGTGCTAGTGGTTTTAGGGCTCGGGCTGTCCGGGTCTCAGGGCGATCAGGGTTAGGGGCTGGGGGTTAGTGTAAAGGAGTTACGGTGAGGTAAAAAAAAACAATAAAATAGAAGTAATAAAGGACCAGACCTCCAGGGGGCGTGCGGGTGAGGGTGACTAGCGTGGACGACCTGGGTGCCTGGGGCCGGTTGGGAACCATTTCATCCAGGAGGATTCAGCCTGTGAGTGCATAGTGAATGAAAGTCCCATCAATCTGACCTTCAGGGGTCAGACCGCAGCTGGGGGTGCCTAGTGGGGCCGAGCTGGTGTGCCCGGGGTCGGGTAGAATCCGAATTTTTTTTAAATCTGACCTCCAGGGGTGTGACCGCGGGTGGAGGTGCCTAGCGTAGCAGACCCGAGGTGCCTGGGCTGGGCTAGGATCCATTTCCTCCAGGCGGATTCAGACCTCCAGGGGTGTGATCGCGGAAAACGGCCGAGCGTGGCGACGAGAGTGCCTCTGGTCGGCCTGAGGCCCAATTCCTCCAGCAGGATTTGGCCGGTCAAAATTTTTCTAAGTCCCAACTTTTTACCCCGTGGTGGCAGATCCAGGCCTATCGCTTTCCGGCTTGTGCCCGACCTCGAGGCCCCTTCCTGGGCATGGGTCCCGCCTCACCCGCGGTGTGGAGGTACCGCCATGCCGTAGGGTGTCCAGAAGGGTATGGTCAGAATTTCATGAGTAGCAATTGCAGGGGTCCAAGCACCCAGGGCTCTGGTAAACGGACCCCGTACCCCTGAACGGCTTCCGGGCCGCCCAGGAAG